>CM076984.1:8247940-8757940 GCA_039105355.1 Benthosema pterotum
GGTGCCCTTTTTGTTGGGAATTCCAGTCCCTGCCTCTCGGACATTCCCTGCACGAACATGGGCGGGAGGAACACATCAGAAACATGGACCTCTCCGACAGGGGGGCTGGCCCCACCGAGGGCCAACACACACGGCAGGGTATGCTGCCACAACACCCCCCCAGACAAGGTCAGGGAGAGAACAGAAAGAGCCAACCCATGAAGGCAGAGACACCAAAGGAAAGGAGGAGGTAGTGCTACCCAGAGCCATCCAGGAGCGGATCTAGGAATGGGCATGGGGGGCAATAAAAGATGCCCTGACTGCCCCACCAAACACGATGGCATGTAAAACAACCCAAGATATTTCAAATTAAAGTGCTTATATTTAAAATAATTTGAAACACTACTACTGCTACTAACTAACTACAGTTGTGGCACCACTAAACCAACAGCATTTCATCACTGAGAACAGAAAACTCTTCAGACCTTTACTTTAGCCGCACCTATACCATTTTCTCCTGCCCCCCCCCCCCCCCCCCCCCCCCCATGTTACATCCGCCCCTGGAGCATCTAGTAGAAGAGTCACAATGTTGAGCTGGAAGGGGGAAAAACAGCCTGGTCATATGGTTCCTGTACCCAGAAAGAGGAGTCGCTGGAGTTGGACATGCACTGTTGTCAACGGGGTAAATTAATAGCCATTTCAGGCGTGTGTGTTTTAAAGTAGTGAGCAGTTACTCTCGAAAAAATGTAGCTAAGCCACACTACAAGCTATCCCCAGAAAAAATGTTGTGAGCTACACTACAAGCTACACGACAAAAGTAGCTTGCTACACCAACACTACATAAAAAATATATATACGTATACACACACACACACACACACACACACACACACACACACACACACACACACACACACACACACACACACACACACACACACACACACACACACACACACACACACACACACACACACACACACACACACACACACAGTGTGTGTATATATGTAGTGTTGGTTTGGCAAGCTACTTTTGTATATATCAACTTAATGTACAACTTTATAAACATAATATTATGCTGTTTGTTTTGCCTTCTTTTTCATCCTTTGGTCCGAAAATCACTTCGAGCTGCATTTTGTCATGAAAGGTGGTATACAAATAAAGATCTGCCTTCAAGTCTGCCAGTGTAAATGCAGCATCAAGTGTGAGGGTTTGGAGAAAGGATGGAAGGAGCTAACATTCTACCCATTGAAAATGGCTGGAATTCAAAAATGTGGGTGGAAAAATGTAGTGAGCTACCCTACTTGTGGTAAACAAGCTACTTGTGGGTAAACATAGCCTAACAATACATATTATTATTAGGGGTGGGACTCGATTAAAATTTTTGATCTAATTAATTTGAAGCTTTGTAATTAATTAATCTCAATTAATCACATACCAATATTTGACCCAAGAAGCATTTTTTTGGCAATTAAAACAGGCTCGTGTAGCATGTGAGAGTTTTTGTTAATCAAAACTGTGTCGACACTGCAAGTTGGTTAACCAGATCAAAATTTGGTTAACTAGATCAAAAGTTGGTTAACCAGATGTAACTCTTTGAGAGCGTAAACATGAAACCAAATGGACCCTTGCGGGTCCATTTGGTTTCATGTTTACACTCTCGAGAGTTAAAATACTCACCGTCTGAATTAGTCCAATTCGACGCAACTAGAAAACGTAGAAGATTAATGGTCATTTTGACCTGTATGTTTGACTGTGACATTTCTGTTTCTGAAATCCAGCCTGGAATTGTGGACAAAAGCAAAATGGGTTTGTTTGGCGCTTAAAATGAGTTAATTTTGTTAATTGCGTTATTGTTTCTGTGATTAATTAATCTCAATTAATCAGTTAAAGTCCCAGCCCTAATTATTATACATAGTATTATTGTCTACCATACCTTTATTATTGGAATAAATAATAAAGTATTTCCACAAGGTATTTTGCTCTACAATGAACACTATTATATATGAAGCCACACTGCCATCATGTGGACAATGACTGAACTTGCAATGACTGGGATTGACAACCTCTTGTCAAAATGATATCTGGCTAATACAAGTCTTATATGTTTTCATCAATTCTACTTAAACTCTACATGTGGGGGAAAACACTTGTCGCAGGTTGATAATGCCATTTGGCCATGTGTGGTTGAGTCCAATGGATTAAGCTAATATGATGTGTTAATAAAACATATCTGAATTGAATATGAAGGACAATGAGTTCAAGGTCACTCAAGAGTGATAATATGTGGCAGGGGTTTTCAACAGGGGGTCTGGGGATCACCAGTGGTCCCTGAGAGGGTTCCAGGTGGTCCCCATGCTAAATGATAGAAAGTTGGTTAACCAGATGTACGTAACTCTTTGAGAGCATCAAAATAAAACCAAATAAACCCTTGCTTGCGGGTCCATTTGGTTTCATTTTCACTCTCAAGAGTTAAAATATTCATCATCTGAATTACACAACTACACAACTAGAGAATGTAGAAGATCAATGGTCATTTTGATCTGTATGTTTGATTGATTGGTTCGCAAATGCAGCCTGAAATTGTGGACTAAAGCAAGAACTCAGAAACAACGATCTGAGTTAAAAATGTTCGGTCTGAAATAATACTATATTCAAAGATTTTTCACATTTTTTTCAAAAATAGTAGATCATAGCTATGAGCTTGTAGATAATAACAAAATGCTTAAAACACAAAAAAAGGGTTCCCTTCCAGAAGTACAAGTAGTAACAATCGCAGTGCTCTGTGTGCCGCAATCTCCTCGGAAATCTGTGTTGACGGCCGCTGTTTGTGAAGCCGAGGCCTTCTGGTAAACGTGCACGCTTCATTTGGTGTGCAATTCACCATCGCACCATCGTCTGACATTACACTGATTGCTTAGCCACTTAAAGCCCTTTAGTGTCCTGAACGCGTTTTGGTGTTTTATCTGTTGAAAAATAGCAGATCAACAAGCTCATGTCGCGCCACCGAGTGGCGACATGACTTGTGTGTCTGCTATTTTTGAAAAATTGTGAAAATATGCTGCAAATCTCTGAATACATTATTTTGGAAGCAAACATTTTATCTCAATTTTTCGCTTCTGGGGAACCCCCGAGAACAACATGTTTTCAGATGGGGGTCTGCAGCCAAATATGGATAATTCTGGTGGTCCTTGGCTAGAAATATGTTAGCATCACTGACACAGGAGCACAGATTTCAGAAAAACTAGAATCTAGTGTCAAAAACTCGATTCTAGCGTCAGAAAGTAGATTCTAGTGTCAAAAAGGAGATCCTAGCATCAGAAACTATCATTTAGTGTCAATAACTAGAATCTAGTGTCGTAAACTACTGTAGAATCTAGCGTCAAAAGCTAGAATGTTGCTGCTGCTATAATCTGGTGTCAGGAACTACTGTATAATCTGGTGTCAGAAACTCGAATCGAGGGTCAGGTCACAAAGGGTTAAAGCCCTTTGTTGACCCTCCAGGGTGTCTATAATTCCCCTTATGCTAAAAAAAAATATCTTTGCCGTGGCCTCAAAAAGATCATCTTATACAGTTTACAGTTTTCCAAGTTCAGAAGAGGGTCTGTTTTCAGCCAGGACTAACTTCAAAGACTACTTTAAAGCAGGGGTTTTCAACCTTTTTGACACCAGGGACCACCATTTATTCAGCATTTGAGCCACGCACCACCATTTGATTACATTTTCACCCCAAAGACCTAAAACTAAAGAATTGTTTTGGTTTTGTCCACAATTCCGGGCTGGATTTTGCAAACAAAACAGTGTAGTCTTATTAATTAAGTGGTACTAGTTCAGATAATGAATATTATAACTCTTGAGAGTGTAAAAATGAAACCAAATGGACGCTTGCGGGTCCATTTGGTTTCATTTTTTCACTCACACACACACACTCATCTGGTTAAACAGCTTTTCATTATTTAGCGTAAAAAAAAACCCACAACAATTAAATCAAGTCAATGCAATGCTCATCATATTGTACAGTATATTTTATGTCTTAAAATTCCTTACACTGGCTAATTCATTCCACCATTAAGACCATTCTGTATTTTAGGAAATCAACTCAACAGTGTCGACCTTTTTATATTCAGAGGATACTCCTGAACATGCAGCGAATATTTAAGCAAGATTATATTAGCAGCAAGTAAGAAAAGATGAGACAAAGCTGGTAACCAACATGACCCACCAACCAAAGACAATGGACTTTAACAGAATAATATACATAGTGGAATAACATACAGTAAGATTCGAACTCTGACTACAAGGCTCCGCAAAAATGTGAAAGGGTTTGAGGTCTTCCTTCTTGTAATAAGTAATTCAATGCTCTTTTTTCAATTTCAAAATAAAAGGAAGGAATGTATCCCTTTGCCTGACAATAAACAATGTAGGCTACAAGCTCACAAAGGTGTTATGAACCAACAGTGACGCCAGGAAATTTCTTCACCAAGGGTGTCTAATAACATGTGCTAAATGAATGAAAACTCATAAAAAGCAGGTTACAGTCGGGGTTCTAGTCACAACCTATAGCAGAAAAACAAGGAAAATGTTATCATGCTTTACAGTAGGTATGCAAAATTTTTATCATGCTTTACAGTAGGTTGAAAAGTGTTGAAGTGGTCCTCCCATTGTGTCCTGTCTAGATTTCTAGTTTCTGAATAACATAATATTCAAAGGTTTGCACCACGTTTTCACGATTTTTCAAAAATAGCAGAGATACAAGCTCATAGCGCGCCACTCGGTGGCGCGCTATGAGCTTGTAGATCTGCTATTTTTCAATAGTTAAAACATAATGCTTAGAACACCAAAACGCGTTCAGTACACTAAGGGTTAAGAACACGGAGCACTGATAGTCTAAACTAAAAATCATGTTTTGTGTATTCTGAGTGCCGTGATGCGCATAGAATAAGTGTCTAATAAGGTTCTGCCAAACACAATGTAGTAAAACACAAACATTGTATATCCAAATGTGAAATATATCATGTATTCCAATCAGAACACAATCAAATCCATTTCCTGATCCAGTGCTTAATGTTGAAGGGAAATGTATGCCTTGCTGCTCATAACTCCCTCAAACGTTCCATAACTGTGTTGTTTTAACACATGTTTACTGTCCTCGGCACAATGAGAGTCGATGTTGTGCTATACGAATGCATATGATGCTTTGCATAGTGATTCTAGCTCCACGTTCTGTCAGAATAAGCAGGCCACCTTATCATGCTGGCATTGCCTCTGGCAGGACTACAGAAGTGTTGCCAAATGCCAAAATCCTAAATGCACTAGTGGCACTTCCAAAATGCACCCACTATTTATTCTGCATTTTAGCCATGGACCACCATTTGATGTTGAGTTTAGTCTCTCGAACTAATTTAGGAGATAAACTGGCAAAATGTTAGTCAAAATAGCAATTCTTCTACATTTTCTAAATGTGTAGATTCTTGAAAATTGAGTTATTCAGAATTAATTAGATATCATTTAACTCTTGAGAGTTAAATATAATTTATCTCTTGAGATCTCTTGCGATTGCCTGGCGCCTGTCAACCAATTTCACCCCAACTCGCCGCAAAAAAGCACTACATTTTCCGCCAGGAGTTTTTCACTAATTTCGGCACTAGGTGGGTCTGGAAAAAAGGTAAATATAGTGACAAATGTGCCGAGTTGGCCACACTGGACTACAGTAGGCTATCCCATCATGGTTGTATGGCTACAGGAGACACAACAGACAGGACCTGAGGTACAGCAGGCTACACAAGACTATAAGGGAGTCCTAAATACCCCGCAACGTCACATCATGAAACCAGTTATGAACATCAAATCATCAGCTCATCCTCAACACACACAGTATTCCGTTCACAATGTTAGGATAGAACTCTAGACCAGTCTTAGATCTGGACGGGCTTTTCGAACAGGGAGTGATAAACCCGCCTCTTGTTCATTTTCAGACCGGCATTTTCTGCTTAAAAAAACGGTGTGTGAACAGTGTGTGAGCATGCATGTCCTGTGTTGTTTGTTACATGCATGCTCGTTTCGTGCACACCTCCGGGTCAGATTTTAGACCTCGATTCTGCTTATTATTCACGTCGAGTGATTATCACCCAGACATCAGGTGAGGGGCACAGTGACATCTCCAAAATAATGTGGGCGTCTGCAATGCCCCTTACTCATCAAACAAGTCGTACCCATTCTGTACTATTCCGCCGTGAGTTCACACCCTTTCCAGGCTAGAAATGATCATATTTGACCTGGGGGACTTCCCCAACTACCCCGACAAGTAGGCCATCATGGAATCACAGGAGCTGAGACAACGAAACAAGGAATTCTCAACCTGAGGGGCTCATAACCCACAGATTGAGGACCACTGCCATCACCAGCAGTATGGGATGCAGTAGTCGTTCTCTGTACTCAACCACAATACACTGGGAGTGTAGATTCGTTTACCTGTTCATATTCATTCCTTCCCAGAGGGTCTCGGATTCTGCAGTGACTTCATCAGTAGAACAGGCGGTGCTGATACCCCTCCTCTTCCTTCTAATCTCAATGTTTCAGACAGTAGACCAGCTGGGTGCAGACAGATCCCATCCTCCTCATGTGCCGCACATTGTTAACCTGAGACATAGGGCATAGAAGTGGTCAGAGGCAGATCTAGGCATGGGCATGGAGGGCAATGCCCCCCTAAATGCCCAGTCTGCCCCACCAAACACGATGGCATGCAAAACAACCCAAGATATTTCAAATTCAATTTCTTATATTTAAAAACACTACTAGCATTGTGTTTAATGCATTACAGGCGTGGGTAGAACACCGATAAGGAAATTCTTGGCCTTTGCTTAAAATAACAATTTAACTGATAGCCGATATCAATACCGATGTATGCTTATCTAGTACTTGTTTTTAATTCCTTCCTTTGTGCCAGGGAAACTATACATATTCAATACAAGAAATAAACGTTCAGAATCTACAGCTTGATACACTAACGTGGACGAAGATGAAAGCCTGTGTGTCGAGCCTAACAGGTTACCATCATAGCAACATAGCCAATGCAAAGTGTATGCTTATCAACTACAGATAAACATCTGCTAATGCCATTGGTTAATGTCAGTTTTTGATATTGACTGATAACCGCAAACATCAACCAAACCGATATGTGGCACATCACTACCAAAAGGATTTCACCTATGCCGCCATGTCTAGCCGCAATTTGCTTTTCTAATGCAGTGGTTGTCAACCGTTTTCATACCAGGGCAGGCCCACTATTTATTCAGAATTTGAGCCACGGACCACCATTTGATGACATTTGTCCACAATTTCAGGCTGGATTACAAAAACAAAACAGGCAAACAATACATCAAGATGAGCATTAATCTTCTACATTCTCTTGTTGTGTAGACTCTAGGCTATTACAGATGGTGAATATTTTAACTCTTTGTGAGTGTAAAGATGAATAAACATGTTTTAATTTTACACTCTCGAAGAGTTACATCTGGTAAACCAACTTTCCATCATTTAGCCTGGGGGCCACCCGGAATCCTCTCAGGAACCACTGGTGGTCCCTGGACCACCTGTTGAACCCCTGTCCTAAAGGGGGTGAATCTCGAGTAGCAAGACCCTCTATTGACTTCCTACTCGTGAACGTTTGCACCTGCAATCTGTCTGTAATCAAAGCTCTCATGTCTCACGCACTGAGCGTGTGACACACTCTTCAGAGTGTATTCACACGCACACACGCCACACATGCGTCTTCACACGCACGTCAAAATAACTCGCCAAATAGTGCAGCGGTTAAGCAAACCAATTGTGCACTTTATGACTAAAGCATGAAACTTTCCACAGTGTTTTCTACACACCATGAAGTTTGTTTTGAGATGTGGAAACACTTCTGAGCATGAATGTTTCTATATGCCAGAGGCTGTACAAATACCGGGTTGTCAAAAACATGTATTTTTTACTTTTCTGCAGACACATTGATAAGATATCAACAACAAGAGTTCTGGAACCCACTAATTATCATCAAATTTCTTCAATGGGTTATATCACCAGTATAAGATGTGTCATTTGTGTTTCAGGGTCCATTAGGTCACACAAACTTACCTCACATGACCAAAGACAAAAAACGGATTTTCAACAATTTGTGTTAAATTGGATTGAGCATTTCACATCTCTTCTAGACATTTCCTAGTTAGAGTAAAGTGTCTCCTAGTTGCAATAAAGAGTGTCTATAATGCAATGACACTGTTAGTGAGGCCTAACAGTCTCCTGAGTAGGGATGACACGGTATGAGATTTTGGAAACCTATACCTCAGTGTTTCATGATTTTTGAAAATGAATAAATACATACTAATATAGTATGTATTTATTAATTTTTAAATACCATAGGTATGTGCTATAACCTACATCAGAACTGCACTGTGCATGTTCAGAACGGCATGCCCGGAACTGTTAACACTGTCAGACTGACATCTGGAGACCTTGAGTCACCGAGAGTCATTGACTTCAGAATTGCTTTCTGACATGTGCCAGTCTCCATTAAATGGAGGTTTTGTTCTAAGGAATCACAACAGCAATACAATATAGAAAAAACATAATTGACAGGTGCTCTTCATACAAGACACCCTGGGGAACCCTGTATCACCCAGCATCGGGGCATTACTGCACGTAGAAGATAGCAGTACAGAGGATGAGATTAGCTGGACACTGACACCGATACCAAGAACAACCAACCAAAGGTACTGTGTTCCAGGACTCTTCTTATTGATATACTGTCTGTATGCCTGCAAAAAGTGAAAAATCCATGTTTTTGACCACCTTACATTTGTACAGCCTCTAACACATGAAAGCACTTCAACTGAGAAGTGTTTCCACACCTGAAAATAAACTTCATGGTGTATAGAAACACTATAGAAAGTTTCATGCTTTAGTCATAAAATGCACAATACCTTCCATTTAATGAGCTTAACCGCTGCACTAAAAGTCATTTTTTGCCCCTGGCAGCTTTCTAGAGTTTGCTAAGGGTGTAGGTAGACCCCTGCAGGCCCTGGCGTGCAAGACACGTTTAAAATCTAAGTTGAATGCATTAACCTAGAGGTGTTGTGCGCCCTTTCATAACAATGGTGACAACTCTTTAAAATATAAATAAACCCATCCACCCCAACATCGCAATCATAAACTGTTCAAAATAATATCCCCAGTATATTTACACCCACAGTACATTATTAAACATTCACAAACACACTTTAAAACCATAAACAGTAATAATTTATAGAATTTACACCCATTCAAAATGTGTGCATTTAGTTTATTAAAAAAGAAAGAATTCACTTCTTTGTCCATGTGTTCATATATCTGTATGTCGTGCAGTATTTCACTGGAAATATAATAATTAATGAAGAAATGTCAGTGCCAGCACCCATCTTTTGCATGGGCTTTTGGGTTTCTCAAGCTAACTGGTTGTTTTGAAAGGCAATATATAAAATTATTATTATTATTATTATTATTACCCCTAACACACACAAAATAGTCAACATATTTTCGTTTTCTTTACTAGATGGAACAAATGTCTTAACTAGGCCTATTAGTGCTACTCTGTTATTGTTGTTGTGATAACCAGCCGATGGGCCGGTTCGGTGGTGCCCCCCCGGCCCCCCCGGCGCCCCCCCGCCCCCCCCCCCCCCCCCCCCCCCCCCCCCCCCCCCCCGGCGCCCCCGACCCATCCAATCTCACACTCCCAACAAACTTCAAAAGTTGAGAGCCCTGCTGTAATAAACAACATCCAACTCACCAAGATGGCAGCTGTAGGGAAAGATGGAATTATCCTCTTTCAATCTGCACAGCATTTGTTTCATTTAAAAAAATAATAATAATCCAAGACACAAATATGAGCTACTTTCTGTCAATAAATGCTCTGTAGGTGATTCCTTTTCTGTGTTTGAGTTCGGAAACAATTGCAGGCTTGTAGAACTGCCATAGGCCTATATTTGTTTGTTTGTTGTTTTACATTTTACTTTTGTACCTTCACCCTGTAAATTGTGAATTTCGTGGCTTCTACATGTAACAGAATAACTGTAGTGTACATTGATGTGATTTTTGCCTATTTATTCTGTTGTGCAGCTGCAGCAGGCTGGCTCATATTTCTGTTGTCTGACCCCTGACCTGAACACTGATTTCATCAGACTAGCCTTCCTTTAGTCTACTTTTTTCCCCACAACCTCTGTGTGTGTGTGTGTGTGTGTGTGTGTGTGTGTGTGTGTGTGTGTGTGTGTGTGTGTGTGTGTGTGTGTGTGTGTGTGTGTGTGTGTGTGTGTGTGTGTCAAGAAAGCGTTGTTAACAGTAAGTTTTACAAACTAATGGCAGTGTATAAGCATCCAAGTCCAACTTACAGTTGATGTTTGTTTGATGCAAAACAAACCGTGTTCACGTAAAGCAGTGGGCTGAAGAAGTACATGTCCTTAGCTAGTTGTTGTGTTAGTAGTACACAACAACTAGCTTTACTAACTAACTTTACTAACTTTGCTAACAAAGTTACCTGACTGAAAGTTCATTTACTTTATGAACGCATCTGTGTGGTGGCGGCATTCTGTTATTTGCATGCTTTGGCCTAGTTGGTGCTTTTTTCATCGACGGTGGCGTGTTTGGTTATTTTCCACAGGTTTCAGGGAGTACAGCTCCAACTCAACCTACCTAGCAGGGGCGGATTGGCACATATTTTCCCACCGGGACAATTTTGCCTTTGCCAGGCCACCCTGGTGGAGGCAGCTGGTTAACCAGATGTAACTCTTTGAGAGCGTAAAAATGAAACCAAATGGACCCTTGCCTTGCGGGTCCATTTGGTTTCATTTTTACACCCTCAAGAGTTAAAATATTCATCATGTGAATTAGCCCAACTTAGTCCACACAACTAGAGAATGTAGAAGATTAATGGTCATTTTGATCTGTGTGTTCCAGGCGAGCATCTAGCACATTCTAGTGCATTTTGGAAGTGCCACTAGTGCATTTTGGATCTTGCCCAGGCCACTAGGTAGCGCAGGCCACCGGGGAAACTCCCTGTAGGCCCTACTCCAGATGGTCAATCCGCCCCTGCTACCTAGTGACCCCCCCCCCCCCCCCCCCCATGAACCAGAGTTACGCAAACACCGTTCACTTCATGGGGCCAGTCCAATGGCGTCTCTTGAGACTCTCTTCTACTGTAGCCAACTGGAGACAACAAATAGGGATATGTCTCGGAAGACTAACGGCAACAGGCTTAAATGCCTTTATTTTGGATTTTTTTAGGCACTACATAAACACCACAGAGAGTTTAGTCGTTACTGTACAGTACTTTAAAACAGTTATCAGTTGTTGCGCCGCCCTCGTTTAGATTAGAACACTTTCCAAACCCAGTTTGTCCCTATTCGGGCTGCATTGAATCGCAGCTCGGGCGCTCGGTTTCCGACCCCTAAATGTCGCAACTCTCCTGCGCTCATGCATCATTTTTGACTGTCCAATGACTCCACGCACAGGGAGGTCACGGATGGTTCATGCCCCCCTGCTGCTGCTTCACACACACACACACACACACACACACACACACACACACACACACACACACACACACACACACACACACCACACACACACACACACACACACACACACACACACACACACACACACACACCAGGGCCGGATTTAGCCAGCCCTACTACTAGGGTGGGCTGGAAGAATGGCAGAATAACAAAGTTTTTTATATGAAGCAGTGGTTTTCAATCTTTTTCGACTCCACTATTTACTTATTCGCTTATTCTGCATTTGAGCCACGGGGGACCACCATGTGAGGACATTCTAGCCCCACAGACCCCAAAACTGAAGATTTATTTTGCTTTTGTCCACAATTCCAGGCTGGATTTGGGAAAACAAAACAAGCAAACATTGCAGATCAAAATGACCATTAATCTTCTACATTCTCTAGTTGTGTATAGACTTGGGGTAATTCACATGATGAATATTTTAACTCGAGAGCATACACATGATTTTTTACGCTCTAAAAGAATTACATCTGGTTAACCAACTTTCCAGCATTTAGCTCGGGACCACCTGGAACCGTCTCAAGGACCACTGGTGGTCCCCAGACCACTGGTATTACCTTTAATTGGGTGGGCAGGATGCACGTTTGGTTAGGGCTCTGCCCACCCTGCCTCCATCTAGACCCGGCCTTGTGTAGCGGACACGCACACGCGCACACGCACACGCGCACACACACACACACACACACAGTGCACGCGCATGACACTCCCACCCATCCACTGCACTGCACTGCCTTCATCATTATACCACCGACCGTTGAAAAATGATGGACGCAGGAGAGAGGACGCACCAGCAGGTACAAAAACAACAAAGATGCTGTTGTTGATGTGTATTTATTTTGCAATTGATTCACGTCGACATTGGAATTGGAATTATCTACTACTACTAAATCTACATCTCTGCTCGTTTGTTACGATTTTATATTTGCATTTGATCCCACAACAACACGATCCAGAACTTTTTTTCCTTCCATAAACAGCAGTTGCGCTGCGTAATGGCGCAATGGAGACCTGCCACTCTAGCAGGCCTTTAGCACGAATATATTCAATTCAATATATAACTGCACTTAGTTAGTTAGTTAGTTACTTTTACGCAGTCGACGATTGTGTTGATGTATTACTCTCCAAGGCCCACCAGACAATGTTAAACTTTACCCAAACGGTTGCGCATGCAAACTATGGCAACATATGCAACGGTCGCGGTTAGAAATTAGTATCCGTGCTGCTAGAACTTAGAAACATAGCTTTTAGCCAAAAGTTGCACTTTTAATTGTAGTTTATAGACGTTTATATTGTGGCTCTTCTACGGAGTCCTAAAAACTCTGGAGTCCCAGACTCAGCTATTTCAGTGCTGTGTAAACTCCGTTCACTTCACTGGGCCAGCCCTCCTCTAATACGTAGACTTCTGGGAGACGACTAATCGGGACAGCCATAGACCGTTTTGTAGTGATGGCACACTACTTTGGCCTAGTTTGTCCCTATTCAGGCTGAATTGATGAACGGCGCCCGAGCGCTCAGTTTCTGACGCCTTAATGTCGCAACTCTTCTATCTCTGAGCTTTTTTTTTGCCAACGGCTGATTAGTGTCTGGCTTTTGCAGACTGTCGCAGCTGTGGCGCATGAACTAATTAGGCTCCTCCATACACCCCCCCAAAATGGTATTTTAAAGGGGAATTCCACCCATTTTCAATTTTACCTTGGAGATGTGTGGAAATGATAAAAAGTTGCCCCCATCCTGTGTTTCCTAGAAATGGAGCACTAACATGGTGAAACACAACTTGACGTTTGTTCTTGAAGTTGTGTTTCACCATGTTAATGATTTTACTTTTAGGACCCTTTTTCCTGAGAGTGTACAAACCAAATTTAGTCCCATATGTACGCTCTCCGAAAAAAAATCTTAAATGGGTGGAATTTCCCCTTTTTTTTAAGGACTTTTTTGTTGTTTCCCGTTTAAGCCCTACGGTGTGAGTACTAACATGAAGGTGTTGGCGAGCAACCCCGAGCGTAAGAAATCCCTGGAGATGTGGCTAAAGATGACCAACCTGAAGCTGACCCAAGTGAACGGCCAGAGGAAATATGGGGGGCCTCCCCAAGGTGTGTACACACACACACACACACACACACACACACACACACACACACACACACACACCTATTTGAAGGGAGGTAGAACAGGTCATCACCGTTGCCTACAATATGACGCCATATCACCATTCACCACAAACCATGTTCCAGTGTTGCCAACTGCCAAAGTCCAGTTTTTCACTTTTTTTTTCACTAGGGGGGTCTGGAAAAATGGTACATATAGCGACAAATGCACCCAGTTGACAACACTGCCGCGTTTGTTAGTATAACTGCATTAAATGGGAATTCCATCCATTTTCTAAATTTCTTAAAGAAAAGTCATTAACATGGTGAAATACATCTTGATACATCTTGATGTTATCAGATGTATTTCACCATGATTTTTTCAGACCTCCATTTTTAGGAAATACAGAATTGGGGGAACCTTTTTGTCATGTCCACACTAAAGATCTCAACAAGCCTGAAAATTAAGGCCCGGCCCTAACTGGGCCCTAACAGTTCAGGCCCTAGGCCCGGCCCTACTAAAGGGAATAGATTTTAGGCCCTACCCGGCCCTAAACTGTCGGGTTTGGGCAAAATTTGAGAATTCGCCACAGATTAAAAATGAAATGGCAATCAGCACCATCTTCATAATAGGTAAATGCAGAAAATAACTATTATTCTTACTATAATAAAATAATTCAATATATGTTATATTTTCATGGGCCCGAGGCCCTACCCGGCCCTACCGAAAAGAATAGACTTTAGGCCCTATCCGGCCCTAAATGTCGGGTCAGGCCTGTTCGGGTTCGGTCTTGGTCAGGTTCGGGCAGAGTTTGAGAACTCTAGTTCACACAACATCTCGAGGTATATTATTGACATATTAAAATGGGTGGAGTTCCCCTTTAACCGTGGTGTGTGTGTGTGTGTGTGTGTGTGTGTGTGTGTGTGTGTGTGTGTGTGTGTGTGTGTGTGTGTGTGTGTGTGTGTGTGTGTGTGTGTGGTTGTGGTTGTGTGTGTGGTTTCAGACTGGGAGGGCCCGGCGCCGTGCGGCGGCTGCGAGGTGTTCATCAGCCACATCCCGCGCGACGCCTACGAGGACGTGCTGATCCCGCTGTTCGCCTCGGTGGGGCCGCTGTGGGAGTTTCGCCTCATGATGAACTTCAGCGGGCAGAACCGCGGCTTCGCCTACGCCAAGTACAGCACGCCGGCGCTGGCCGGCATGGCGGTGCAGGCGCTGCACGGCCACGCGCTGGAGGGCGGCGGCGGCGTGCGCCTCAGCGTGCGCCGCAGCACCGAGAAGAGGCACCTCTGCCTGGAGCCCCTGCCCGTGGGCACGCGGAGGGAAGACCTGCTGAAGGTGAAGGGGCCATTATGGGTCAACATAATGTCGTGGGTGATCCATTAACACGGTGAAATACATCTTGATGATGTCATCAAGATGTATTTCACCGTGTTAATGGATTTCTTTAGACCTCCATTTCTAGGAAACACAGAATGGGGGGACCTTTCATTAAAATGTTGAAAATGGGTGGAATTCCCCTTTATTGTTCAAGTTAATTTAACCCATTGTGTCCCGTCTAGATTGCTAGTTTCTGAATAACATAATATTCAAAGATTTGCACCACGTTTTCACGATTTTCCAAAAATAGCAGATCTACAAGCTCATAGCGCGTCACCGAGTGGCGCGCTATGAGCTTGTAGGTCTGCTATTTTTCAATAGTTAAAACATAGTGCTTAGAACACCAAAACACGTTCAGTACACTAAGGGTTGAAGGTAACTTGAATGTGTACTAACACGTTAATCTGTTTGTAAACAGATTTGTTTAAAAACAGAATCTAACTCCACCTCACCTCCACTCCAACTATTGGCTCATTATATGAATCTGCTGGAGACTGCTGTGCTGTGATTGGCTAAAAGGCTGCCTCACCCCCACACAACCCCCTCTCACATCAGCACCGCCTTCCCTGAGCCCGACGATTGTTTTGTTCTCATGATTTGGTGACAACAATATTAACCTTTTAACAGCAAAAAAGAAATAAACTGAAACTGTATTGCAAGTTCACAAAACAAACTAGAACTTAGCCACACACACAGCCAAAATACCCTTAGTTTTTTATCTTTCGGATGTCTTTCGTATAATATTGTATAAAGCTTTTAAATTCAAAATGTGTTGGTGACCAGCATGAGGAGAGTGCAATCATCCAGTCCACTAAGAAACTGGAAGCCAAGGGTTGAATACGCACCGTTTTCCATTTTACCACGTTCATGGGAGCAGTATACACTTTTAGTAGTAGGCAATTGTTCAATTCATGAATGCCTTCGTCACCTTGTCAACCGATATGAAATAAAACACAAGACTGCACCAACTGATTTTATGAAAGTTGAGAAGTAATGGTTCCATGTTGAATGGTATAGCCAGGAATTCAATTTTCACTCGGCCTGGGGCTATCTGCTCATTTTTAAATCGTATCTTTTTGAGTTCTTGTTAAATAACTTACAGGATCCTTTTGAATCCTTTACCTGACAACCACCAATGCACAAAAAACAATAACTAAAGCTAAAAGTATTTTCACTAAAATATAAACTAGAAACCCACTCTAAAAAAATAACTAAACTAACTTAATTAGAAAATAAAATGTCAAGAGGTAATAAAACTAAAAAGTATTACTACAACCTACTATTAGGTTTCTTCTGCAAAAGAGTCGTTTATCTGATCAGACAATCCTTGTAAGTTAAGTGGTTTCTCACAGACGGCAACAATCTAAAGGCTGGATATAAACAGATTGTCCTTTACTTGCTCCCAAGGTGCTGCGTGGTCTGAGCGAAGGCCCAGAGGCTGTGTCTCTGAAGACAGGGCCTGGCATCCAGGGCATGTCTGCCCTGGTGGCCTACTCCTCTCACCACACCGCCTCCATGGCCAAGAAGATCCTGGTGGAAGGTGCGTCGGTCTTGTTGTTGTTGGACTCGTCGCAGCGGTTTTCAACCCTTTTCATATCAAAGCCCCTTTATTTATTCTGTAGCTAAGTTTGAGTGTACAAAGGAGAACCAAATGGACCTGGCGTGTATAGTTGGTAGTTATGAGTTAAAAACCCGAGAGGGTCCATTTTGGACGCCTGGTTGGAACCAGTGTTCTAATGTACCGTATGTGTGTGACATAGAGAATTCTGTGATGTGGTAAATGAGCTGAATGATGATGTTAACAACAGGGTGGTGCTGGACCTAGAAACAGTTAATAAACTTAATTAATAAGCTTTTCAATTATCATTAGATTTACACACAGTGTCAGAGCAATGGAAGAAGTCTATAATTGTCCCAGTTCCGAAAAATAATATGCATCACAGGGAATAATGACTATAGGCCGGTGGCCATTACATCAAATGTGTTCCACATTACATCAAATGAGTTCCACAGGGAACCGTGAGTTCGTCGCTCCTGTTTACTCTGTATACGAACTATTGTGTCAGCTCATATTCTAATCAATATGTGATCAAGTTTTCGGATGACACCGTTCTATTCAGTCTACTCACGAGCAAATCTAACATTCTTAGCCATACATCTGGACAGAGTGGATACATTTGTGGAACTATGTGATCAAAGTCATGTAATGATCAACACTGATAAAACAGAGGAGATCAGGACGTCTGTGGGAGACCATACTACGATCAGGGTTCATGATGCTAACATCACACAGGTCTACTCCAATAAGTACCTGGGAGTGCTAATTGATCAAGATATGAACTGGCACACACATGTTGAATCCTGTTGTTCAAAAATACATCAGAGGTTACATTTTCCTCGTAGACTGAGGCTGTTTGGTGTTAGTGTGAACATTATGCTAATTTTCTATAGGGCTAGCATAGAATCTATACTGAGATATGGTATTGAGTTGGTATGGAAATCTGACTGTGAAATACAAAGCTCAAATAGAAAGAACCGTAAAAACGGCTGGGAAGATCATGGGCCTATCTTCTCCCTCCTTGACCCCCCAAACCATTTTTGAGCAGACTGTAATAAGGCAAGCTAGGAATGTAACATCTGACCTGTCACATGTTCTTCATTCAGAATATGAGTTAATGAGATCAGGTAGAAGGTATAGGACACCACAGTGCAAACACAACGGGTATAAACACTCATTTGTACCTCTTTCTATAAAAATGTTAAATAGATGGCCGTTTTTCTGACAAAGGGGCAAGCACTTAGGGTGTATATATTATTTGTTCCTGTATTGTGTTGTTTTTTTTGTTTTGTTTTTTTGTCTTATGTTTGCAGCTGTGGTCCTGTCTCCAAGACAAATCTCTCCTACGGGAGACAAAATAAAATGAAACTTGAACTTGATACTATAACTCTCTAACATAGAACCCATAAGATGTATTTCTGAACCATCCTCAAGACCAGAACATTATGTAATCTGTATCAAGATGGCAATTCATCAGCTTTAATTTTAATATTTCAGTAAAAATGTAACTGCTATTTTTGTTTCTTCACTTTTGTATTTTTTTTCCCCCTGCATCTCGCCGAGTTGAACAAAATTGTAACTTGATCTGAACTCATTTTTTTTTATTCTTCTCATCAGCTTTCAAGAAGAATTACAACCTGACCATTTCCGCCAAGTGGCATTCGGCGGCCATGCCCAGTGCGACCTCGCACAAACCGCCCAAGGCCATCCCGGCGGCAATGGCCGCCAAGCCCGCCAAGTCTTCGAGCGGCGAGTCCTCCCCGGGCCCGTTGCCCCCGCGCCTCCTCCGCTCCCAGTTGGCACCACAGGCCTTCTCCAAGGCGGTAGGGGGGCCCGCCACAGCCGCCCTCCCTACCGCGCCCCCAGCGCCGTCCCAGGGGCAGCAGCAGCAGCAGCAGCCCCCCCCCGTCCCAGTTTGTGCGGCAACTCCATCGAGAGCCTCTGCGAGGGCATCGCAGCGATCGCCATCCGCGCATCCCCGACAGTGCGCCTCAGCAAGCTGTGCGAGCTGTACGGCATCGGGCAGCCGCGCTACGAGATCCAGGACGTCGCCATAGCGCCCAACGGATACGTCCACGTCACCTGCGCCGTGCACATGCTCGGCCTGGCCACGCCCTTGACGGGCACCGTCGCGGCCCTGCCGGGCTCCACCGCCGACGACACGGTAGAGGACGCTCGCTGTGCCGCCGCCATGAAGGTGCTTGAAGTGTTTGACCGGCTGTGACTTTCCCCCCTTTCCGATGTACGCCCCAATTCACTTAGCCAAACGCCGGCCGTCACCGCCTGAAATAACTCTAGTCATGCTAACACCGTTAAAACATAATTTCATTCAGATATTGTTTTACACACAATACGTCTACCTCAACAATGTAATAACCTTTAACATGTTTTTTCCTGGAGGAGAGGTGGAGATGATGCAGTTTTGTGGATTTTCTATTTTGTATGTCCTTTAAACCTGTTTGTGGATTTGTATGCATGTTTGCTTTTATGATTGTTGACACTTATGGAAGAAAAAAGTTTTATATTTGTTTTATGCTTGCTTTTTTTATTACCGTATTATAGTGCTAGTTTTTCACACATTGTAAGTAAACCATGATGCTCTTTGTTTTGTTTTCCCGTCTCATTTATTGGTTTTTTGAGTTTTCAGTCATAATGGTTGGCAACGCTTTCGTCTAGCAGTTAATCTTGAACCCCTTACTGTAGATTTGTGACCTTCACACGGTCCAATTTGGAGATGACTGAAGTCTTGACTTACACAGAATTGAGTGAATTCAACACCAAGACCAATTTGAGGATGATTTGAATGATACACACCAGTGTATCATTCAAATCAAGCTGGTGGTTTGTAAACTGAATTAAAGCAAATGGAACTTAGTACTGCATTTCTACAGTACAACACTGAAGCGCACACACCGGATCATTTTACTGCAAACCAATACCTTCATTGGTATTACTATTGGTTAATACAGCTTAACTGGAGTTGCATGATCAACACATGCAATCCACATAACACATACAATTGAGTTGCTGTATGAAGCAAATTATCTGGAATATGTTGAGTCATTTGAGTTTGCATTATGCTGCATGAAGCATTCTATTAAGTTATTTTGCTGTATGATCAAGCACAGAATCTGAAAGTTGTTGCTCGAAGCAAAAATCTGATCATCAGAATCGTCAAGTATTTTTTGAATTTTTATTTTTGTGATGGGACATTAACAAGCAGATACTGTAAAGTTGAAATGACAGTAATTATTACTACTGTTGTGTTCTCTTGATGTTCTGACTGTTTTTGTTTCCAAGACTTCCTGGATTATTATACATCACATTACAGGCTCCGCAATCTGTGACACATACATTTGAATAAATATACAAGTTTGGCTTTACAACTGAACTGCTTTCTCGTCTTTACATGTATATTGTATGCTGCAAAGTCCAGGACATTTCCTTGTATCAGTAAACTAGCTTCACATCCTCTGTTGCTTTCAATGCAGTTGACTTGCCGGCCTCGCAAAAGTATAATACCGCCAATCCATAAGGCAAAAACACCCCATACAGTACAGACTCCTAGAAAGCCTCTACATCTGAATGTAGTTCCCTTTTCCGTTCCAGTGAATTCCTGGTGGCTTCATTTGATTGGCCCAGCAGCATATTTGAACAGGAAACAGGGGTGACTATTGTGAACAAGCAGACAATTGCACGAGTCCCTCCGAGCCGAGTCTCAAGCAAGCACAAGTCATTTGGTCCCAAGTCTCAAGCAAGTCAAGTTTTTTTTAGGTTGTGGGCGAGTCAAGTCGAGTCGAGTCCACACAGTTGGGCGAGTCAAGTCGAGTCAAGTCGCATGGTTGTTTCAAGTCGCGTCGAGTCACAATGTTTTCAAGTCAAGTCACTGGTTTTCAAGTCAAGTCACAGGTTACAACTTCCTACGGTCAAATGTAAAAAAGAAATATCAGTTTTATCAGTTATCAGTTTTGTTGCAGTGTAACTTGAATTATATGAATGAAAGAAAAAATGTATTAATAGAGATGAGAGTTACAGTACAGTAGTGCTTGTGTAGCATTTTGTAGAGCAGGCATATCTGCACGCACACGGATCATTAATTTAACATAGTGTTCATTTTTCATCAGGCACTAAGTTAGCTACCTCGTGTACTACACTCAGTTGCCAACTGCCAAAATCCAAAATGCACTAGTGGCACTTCCAAAACGCACTACAAGGAGCTAGAGCAGTGTTTTTCAACCCAGCTCACTATAAAAGCACTAGTAGTGAATATCACCTTGAGTTTTTCAATCATTTTGGCGCTAGGGGGGTCTGGAAAAAAAGCTAAATATAGTGTCAAATGCGTGAAGTTGGCAACACTGAGTCTATGACTACACGTGCATTTGTTTTGGTGGGATGGGGTCCTTCGGACTGGAGAGCAGAGCTGGCGAAATAATAACTGGACTAAATAAAACTATTTAGCGAGAAGAACGTACCGGTGGAAAGGGAAGGAATGAATAACTATTTTAGGTGGAGGTTGCGTGGAGTGAGGTTTTAACCCCAACAACTGGATACATGTTATGAGAAGTGAGAATTTTGGAAGATGGATTGCTGCCTTTCTAGTTTCTATATGGATGGATGATGGATTATTTATGCAGCCAGTCACATACGGACATACAGGAGCCCAAATCAGCGTTCGTGACAGTGGTGAGTGATATTGTTTTCTGTTGTTTGGCCATCCTCCGTTTCCCATCAGAATGGAAGTTTTTAAAAGCAAATTTGACAACCTTTGGTGATTGTTGTGCAGACGAGGACGAGGTTGTCGAAGAACGCTCAGGAGTAGCAGACGCAGTCGCCATTGTTTGTTTCTGTGTGTGGTGTAGTGTGGCTGCTGTGGCGTATGGCCTGATCAGAGTCTTTTGTGCTTGCTCGCTCTACATGCCTGTCTCCAATCACTCAATCAATCTATCAATCAATAAACGCGTGAACCTATAGCGTGGCGTTCATTAGAATTACTGAAATAGACAGTTGGAGAGTTGTGGAAACTGGGAAGGCTGTTTTCTGACCCCTCAATGTCGCAAGACTTCTACTAGATCTAGATGGCAATGGCGTTCACCACCGCTCCGCTCCCGTCAGTGGTTCAGACCGTGGGTCGGGACCCCCGCAAATAGGTGATCGTGTTAGCTCCCTGACTGGTTCATTTGGTTTCATTTGCACACCGTTGCCTCCCGGCAATGGTGACTCGGACGATGACTCGGACGAGTCGCCGAGTCAGGTTGTCTCAAGTCAAGTCCGAGTCTCAAGTATTTTACCTACAAGTCCCAAGCGAGTCAAGTCGCCGAAAAATGCGACTTGGACTCGATTCGAGTCGAGTCAATAGGACTCGAGTCCAATTGTCTGTGAATTTGTGACAAAAAACAACAAATGGAGCGGTCTCTCGCCAGCTTTTGAAGCATGACATCCTTGTCATGCTACACAAGGCGCATGAACTCATCCATGCGTCACATTGCGGAAGCCATAACCAAATGGTAGCGTTGTCTCAGAGCCAATGCAATAGAGAAGGTTGCTCCAGAGTCACTGAAGGCCGTATTTTATTGGCTGCTGGCTGGGCCAATCAAAATGAAATTCTCCTGAAAAGGAGACCACCACCTACTGGGGGGAAAATCAGGTATTTTTTAAATAGTCTTGTGTAACCGGTGTAATTCGTTATAAGCGAAAACAAACCGTCGGGGAGATGGCATTGTATCATTTACGATGGGAAAGAAACTCATCCAGTTTCTGGAGAAGAGTTAACTCATTGCATTGCTGAGAGTTAAAAGACCAATGTGTAAACCTCGAGATACATGAATGAAATATGATTCCATGCACAGTAACGGCTAGTGTTCGCCGAGCCCAACAAGGTATAGCATTTTCTCGCTTTATATCTATGCGAGTGAAATCCAGGATCATTCGTTCATTTTCGGAATACAGTTCTCATCTGACACAATATATATGAAAAAAAGTATGGGAATTCAGAATTTGGGAGGGGAAAAAAAACAAGCCAGGTAAAATGTGTGAAAAAAAGGTAAAAATATGTCAGACTTCGGTGCTCTATAGTGTCCGTTTGCAAGGTATGGAGAGGTTGCATCCATCACAGAGATTATTATTATTGTTTTTTTTTAATATCTGTGTTTTGCGCGTTGACCAATCGGGTGAAGCGGAGCAGCTGTTGTCGGGCAGAAAGCAGAGAGGACTAGACCTCCGAGGTCCTTCTCCTGATCTCTGCTATTAGATCTCCCCTTGGTATGGAAACCTGCAAGAACAAACATAAAAAAAGACACATCTTGATAAAGTTGCATGAGGGCCATCGGTCAGAACGAATTTGAATGATATTTGAACGTCAACCAAAATGATAAGCACTTTGTCAGAGATGAAACAATAAGATCTATAAGATTATTTAATTTTCCTCTCCTTAAAATTGTCACCTCATCGTCACAATGTAGAACCATTTGCAACACATCAAATACAAAGAAATAGTCTGATGACTATTTCTTTGTATTTGATGTGTTGCAAATCAGAAGTTATCCAGGAACCCAACATCCTTATAACATCTATAAAACAAAACTATTAAGTTGAGTCTTTGCAAGCAAGTGCTACGGCAAGGGCACTGTCATGTGCAGACCCCCAGGGTTTTTTGTGTATGAGAATAAGAGTCATTGTAGTTGCCCCCTCACCTCCTCTCTGGTGGCAACAGTGCGTAGTTTGACCACTCCATCTTTCAGCTCCTGCTCTCCCAGGATGGCCACTAGAGGGACCCCTGTTGCCTCCGCATACTGCAGCTGGTTCAGCATCTTGGGGCTCTTTTTGTACATGGTCTCTGTCTGCACGCACACATGTAAACACACACACACACACACACACACACACACACACACACACACACACACACACACACACACACACACACACACACACACACACACACACACAGTGAGTAAACCAGAACTCTGATGTTAGCATGGAAATCAATGTAAATCAACTTTTCAGATCAAAGTCCATGGAGCACGGGCGTAGGCACGTGGGGAAAAGGGGACAATTGTAGGGGGGCCCACAGGGTTACACGTCGCCATTCCGAAGCCCCGCCATTCCGATCGTTCACTTCCATTAATCGGAATGGAGGGGTTTCTCCGTGGAAAAAAAGACACTGCCTTTCCGAAGGCGACACATCACCATTCCGAAACACTGCTATTTCGAAGAATACCACTTCGAAATGGCGATGTTTTTTCTTTTTTTTTAAAGACCACGCCATTCCGAATATATTATTATTCATTGCCTTTTTATCATTACTCTCTGTCTCGCCAGTCGCGCTCTCTCTCTCTCTCTCTCTCTCTCTCTCTCTCTCTCTCTCCCTCTCTCTCTGTCTCTCTCTCCCCCTGCTCACCCTCTTCTACGCGCGCCACAATCAAATAGCGCAAAGCAGGGCCGAGCGAAGAAGAATATCAGTTGAAAATCGATGCTGTTTTAACAGCTATTTTGTCTGTCTGTTTGTCTACTCTGTTGGCCCATGATGATCGCATATTTGCACATGTCACATTTTCCTCTAGCTGTGTGCGTGCGTGCGCGCTCATTTTGGAAATGTCTTGAGCGTAAAGCGTATCCTTCTCAATCCCACATGTGGATAAAAGACACTAAAAAAGTTTGAGAACCGCGGCCTGCCAAATTATGTAAAAAATAAAGTAAATGGGAATAAATAGAAAACAATGCGGCTGCAGCAGCAGCACCACCGCCGCTTTCTCTGGTAAGCAGCGCAGCGACAGCAACGAACATAGCCCCAGGGGCGTAGCTACGGGTGGGCCGCGGCCCACCTAAATAGAGAGCTGGCCACCCATTGAAAACATGACTAAGAACTTGAGAAAACAAAGGACAAACACCAGAGAGCCTCTAGAGAGAGCTTTAGAGTACTGTATTATACTGTACTGTAGTTACAGTATAATGGGTGATTTGCGGGCACTAATCACCCATTATAATGCAAATGGGGCTTTTCATTCACCCTTTGTTTGTAAACCTGCCAGATCGTTATTAATTGGCAGGTATATCTGTGAAAACAATAGCGCTTGTTTCGGTGGGGGGACTTTCACAAGGATTTTTCAAAAGTTAACTCTGGTCTGTTCTCCTGAAAGACAATCTGTCATGATCAGCAGACACATTGGTAACTAATTTATAAATGACTGCGATTCTATAGTGAACAGCTGAAATCTATTTGATAATGATTGTGCTAATGAAACAAAACACTAGGGTCGTTTGCACCAAGAAGGATTAAACCCTAATCTGGTTTAAATCAAGGATCATCTATAATTTCAGTTGCACCAAACTTTAAACCTAGATTAGACACAGAACAAACTTTAATCCATGATTTAATCAGAATCATGGATCAGACTTTAAAGTTTTAATCTCCGTTTAATGGATTTTAATCAGAGGTTATGGATTTAATCACAGATCTGTTAAACAATGCTTAAAATTAATTGGTGCAACACAACTCGTATTAAAATTAATCTCTGATCAACAAATCTGTTATTAGCACTAAACTAGGCTCATAATCTCTCATAGTGCAAACGACTCTGGAGACAGGATTATTATTTCATGTCAAGACATTAATTCAAGAAGATAACCCTAGTACAGTAAAGGTTAGGCTATATAAAGCGAAATACAACCGTAATATGGCAATAATAGCAATAAATAGCTTTTCTGGCACGTGAGAATTTGCGGCCATCACGCACGCAGCATGCCCACCCTGAATCGCTCATGCCCACCCTGAATTGAGTTTCTGGCTACGCCACTGCATAGCCCCATATGCAACTTCAGTCCCTGCATGGATGCACTGCACTCATAATCATGCATGTAGGCCTAGTGTAGGAGTCTGTCTGAGACAGACTGGGCTCACAAATGGGCATATAGCTGGAAGAACCGTTGACCACGTTAACTCACACAGGGGATGCGAGCATCTTAGCCTATATGATATAGCCGTTGGTGCGCAACACTGATGGACGGCTGAGCTCGTTATACAGATTGATTGCACCTGCATTATGGAAAAAGATCGACAGCTACTTTCATTTCATGACAAATTGTACCGGTATGAAGAAGATATCCCTACATAGGATATATAAAGGTATTTATCCCACCTGGGCCTGGGGTCTCGATGTAAAGTTACACAACGGCTTTTGCCAATAATTGAATTAGGCCTAATACAACATGCTGATAGGTAGCCGAATGCGTGCTGTCAGTGCACTGAGCAGGAGAAAACGCTCTGCTCTCCTCGGACAAATGTAATAAGAATCTGATTCTGATATTCAGGTGTGAATATTCTGATTGATCATTATTATAGCGAGCCTATATGAGTGCCACCCCAATATTGAGAAGAAAAAATCTCCAAATAATAGCCAAATAGGCCTCCAAATAATGCTTACTATTTGAGCCACAGACCAGGGACGTTATTGATCCTCTCACAACGCAGTGATAAAATAGAACTAGAATGACAGAGTAGTTCTATTTATTTGTGAATCTAATATTTCTGAAATATTATAGCCTAGACTCAGACATTCATTCAACATAGTAGTTCTATTTTATTAAGAGCTTGGAGAGAGAGAGAGAGAGAGAGAGAGAGAGAGAGAGAGAAAGAGAGAAAGAGAGAAATAGAGAGAGAGAGAGAGAGAGAGAGAGAGAGAGAGCAGTGCCGCGCGCTACAGCCTTAACGAAATGCGATCCGTTAGTGCGGTGGTTTTCAAGGAGTTGTTCGGGGACCACCACCACCAGTGGTCCCTGAGAGGATTCCAGGTGGTCCCCAGCTAAATGATGGACAGTTGCCAAATGGACACTTATAGATCTGTACTCTTCACGCTCTCAAGAGTGAAATTATAGGCTATTTAAACATCTGAATTAGGCCTAATTAATTTTCAAGAACAAAATGCAGTAGAATTGTCATTTTGACCAACGTTTTACCAGTTATTTCCTAAATTGTGGACCAAAACTTGAAAATCCTTAGTTTTGGGTCAGAGAGAATGAGAGACTGTCGACACCAAATGGTGGTCCGTGGCAAATGGTGGTCCGTGACAGAAAAAATATTGGGCCCTGGTGTGAAAAGGCGTGTGTAACTGAGCGTTGGCACAGCCGCGCGTGCATTTTAGATCCCGATTTTAGGTCTGTGCGTCCGTCCACCCGCCTGCCAGCCTGTCAGCTCAGCTGTAAAGCGCAACACGTGGCTGTGTTGTTGGACACTGTACTGAACACATTACGAACACAGCTTCATGTCGGGGACATTACATGTGCCCATGCCGATGCTTTATGTTATACATAGCCTACATTATTGGTATGGCGTGACATAGCCTACAGTGAGGAGCCAATGTGCTACTTTAATAAGGCTCTAAGACTCTAATAGTGGAGCGGTTTAGCTCTCTTATTAGGGCAGATTGTGCACTTTTTGAGAAAAGCGTGAAAATTGGTACACGCATAGCCAAAGACATTTAAAAAATATTTGGATGTGGAGGTATCTTGAATTCCAAGATGGCGGCCCCAAAATCCAAGATGTCTGCCCAGAAATGTGGTTTTTCCTTCATAACTTGAAATGCATTGATTTTACGCCCCATAAATGTATTGAACGTTAATACAAAGTTGGCCATTACGGACGATTTGGTACCAAGTACGTGTCTGTATCTCATACGGTTCTTGAGATACAGCATATAGGTACTTTTACAGATTGAGGAGAGCAAGACATTTGTAACATTGATTCTTAAGTCAATCAAATGGTCATACAGACATGAAAATTGGTACACACACTCTGCAAACCCCACTATTTCTAAAAGTACTGCATGCCCTGCAAAATTCCAAGATGGCAGCCCCCAAAATCCAAGATGTCTGTCCAAAAATGTGGTTTTTCCTTCATAACTCGAAATACGAAGATCTTAAGCCCCATAGATGTATTGAACGTTAATATAAAGTTGGGCATTACGGACATTTTGATACCAAGTACATGTCTCTATGTACTACGGTTCTTGAGTTACAACATATCCGTATTCATGAGGCACCAAAAGTGTAACATTTTGGCACATTTCACTATTTAACTCAAAGATCCCTTAATCACTTTCAGGAATCATTTTCAGGAAATGGACCTACATGTATCTGCTATCATAAACCACTTCAAGTTTCTCAATTGATGAAACGGGTCAGGAGTTATTAAACCGATCGTAAAGGGCTGTTTCAGTGCTAAATTTGCTGCGTATAGTTAGCGAACATAAGCCACCCAGAAATGTCTGTCTGTGCATCTGCCCTTCACAATAAGTGTATATCTGAAGCAGACGCACCAAGTGCAGCATGTGTCCTAGTATAATGGTATAATATGCTAATAGGCGTAATAGTGTAATATATGCAATAGTGTAATAGGGCTAATAGTGTAATATATGCAATAGCGGTATACTGTAATAGGGTAATATATGCAATAGCGGTATACTGTAATAGGGTAATATATGTAATAGTGTCATAGTGTAACATGTGTAATAGTGCATTAGGGTAATATGTGTAATAGTGTAATAGGGAAATATGTGTAATAGTGTCATAGTGTAACATGTGTAATAGTGTAATAGGGTAATAGTGTCATAGTGTAATATGGGTAATAGTGTAATAGGATAATATGTGTAATAGTGTCATAGGGTAATATGTGTTCGTTTTTTTAATACATCAAATGGATGCAACCTGGGACGTGTCTTCAGTGATGTGTCCTAAGCTCATTGGGGTTTCGGGTCTCTCGAACATCATACCCCTCACTCAGGTGACCCAGCCGGGGTTCATGACGCCCCGACTCACGTCCCAGTAGCTACCCCTGATCAGTCCCACAAGGGAAAGGCCAAGGCCGTCCAATCCACCGCCCCTGAAATACTCACGCCAAAACTGGGAGGTTCTGATGCGTGGAGGGACTAGGCTCTGTGGTTTGACACCTGTCCGTGCCCCTCCTACGTCTCACCAGGCCCAATCCTGCTCTCACCAGGAGGCACAGGACCTGTGCGTTGCACCAGACTCCCAGCACCGGACATGGAAGAGACTCCATGAGCGGTGGACAAACGGCCCTCCTAAAGGACTAACCAAGGGTTTTTGGGCGTCTTCCTCACGGACGACACAGGCTGGGGCGCTAGCCCATACTGCTAACCCGGGTGCCGTCTACATTCCGGCTGCCACCCGTCTCTCCGGTGGTCACCAAGTCTTTCCCTGGTTGTCACATAGTCTATTCCTATGAGTCACTATAAAAAGGTTGATCGTTTTTTTAATACATCAAATGGATGCAACCTGGGACGTGTCTTCAGTGATGTGTCCTAAGCTCATTGGGGTTTCGGGTCTCTCGAACATCATACCCCTCACTCAGGTGACCCAGCCGGGGTTCATGACGCCCCGACTCACGTCCCAGTAGCTACCCCTGATCAGTCCCACAAGGGAAAGGCCAAGGCCGTCCAATCCACCGCCCCTGAAATACTGTAATAGTGTCATAGTGTAACACGTGTAATAGTGTAATAGGGCACTATGTGTAATAGTGTCATGGTGTAACATGTGTAATAGTGTAATAGGGTAATATGTGTAATAGTGTCTTAATGTAACATGTGTAATAGGGTAATATATGTAATAGTACCATAGTGTAACATGTGTAAGAGCGTAATAGGGTAATATGTGTAATAGTGTCATAGTGCAACATGTGTAATAGGGCAATATGTGTAATAGTGTCATAGTGTAACATGTGTAATAGGGTAATGGGTTAATATGTGTAATAGTGTAATATATGTGCATTAAGGTAAGAGTGTGGTATACAAAATAGCTGTATAGTGTAATTGCCCTATTACACTATTGCACATATATTATACTATTACACATATTAACCCATTACCCTATTACACATGTTACACTATGACACTATTACACATATTACCCTATTATGCTATTACACATGTTACACTATGACACTATTTCACATATTACCCTATTACCCTATTACACATGTTACACTATGACACTATTACACATATTATCCTATTACACCCTATTACACTATTACACATGTTGCACTATGACACTATTACACATGTTACACTATGACACTATTACACATATTACACTATGACACTATTACACATGTTACCCTATTACACTATTACACATGTTACACCATGAAACTATTACACATGTTACATTATGACACTATTACACATGTTACCCTATTACACATGTTACACTATGACACGATTACAATATTACCCTATTACACATCTTACTCTATGACAATATTACACACATTACCCTCTTACACTATTACACATGTTACACTATGACACTATTACATGTATTACCATATTACAGTATACCTCTATTGCATATATTGCACTATTAACCCTATTACACTATTGCATATATCACACTAATATGCCTATTAGCATACTATACCATTATACTAGACACATGCTACACTTGCGTCCGCTTCACATATACCCTTATTGTGAAGGGCAGATGCACAGACAGACATTTCTGGGTGGCTTATGTTCGCTAACTATACGCAGCAAATGTAGCACTAAAACAGCCCCTTACGATCGGTTTAATAACTCCCTACCCGTTTCATCAATTGGGAAACTTAGAGTGGTTTATGATAGCAGATACATGTAGGTCCATTTCCTGAAATTGATTCCTGAAAGTGATTAAGGGATCTTCGAGTTAAATAGTGAAATGTGCCAAAATGTTACACTTTTGGTGCCTCATGAATACGGATATGTTGTAACTCAAGAACCGTAGTACATAGAGACATGTACTTGGTATCAAAATGTCCGTAATGCCCAACTTTATATTAACGTTCAATACATCTATGGGGCTTAAGATCTTCGTATTTCGAGTTATGAAGGAAAAACCACATTTTTGGACAGACATCTTGGATTTTGGGGGCTGCCGTCTTGGAATTTTGCAGGGCATGCAGTACTTTTAGAAATAGTGGGGTTTGCAGAGTGTGTGTACCAATTTTCATGTCTGTATGACCATTTGATTGACTTAAGAATCAATGTTACAAATGTCTTGCTCTCCTCAATCTGTGAAAGTACCAATATGCTGTATCTCAAGAACCGTAGGAGATACAGACACGTACTTGGTACCAAATCGTCCGTAATTGCCAACTTTGTATTAACGTTCAATACATCTATGGGGTGTAAAATCAATGCATTTCAAGTTATGAAGGAAAAACCACATTTCTGGGCAGACATCTTGGATTTTTGGGCCGCCATCTTGGAATTCAAGATACCTCCACATCCAAATATTTTTTAAATGTCTTTGGCTATGCGTGTACCAATTTTCACGCTTTTCTCAAAAAGTGCAGAATGGTTTTGCTAACCCGCTCCACTATAAGGCTAGGCTATATCTGTAGAATTTACAAAATGAATAAATAAACACAGAGGGAGGGGGGGGGGGGGGGGGGGGGGGGGGGGGGGGGGGTTCGGTCGGGGGGGCGATAGAGCAGCAGAGGGGGGGGGGGGGGGGGCGCGCGCTTGGCCAGGGGGGGGGGGTTCGGAATGGCGATGTCTTTAGTAAAATGGGAAAACATCACCATTCCGAAATCTTGTTTTTTCGAAATGGGGGTGCTTCGGAATGGGGATGCTTCGAAATGGAGGTGTTTCTAAGTGGCGGTGTTTCGGAATGGCGCCCCGCCCCCGGCCCAAAGTCAGGGGGCCCACTGAAAGCTTGCATTAATAAGGTTTTATTTGTATTGATTATATTATAAAAAATATTTGATCTCAAAGTGCACCAGATTGAAGCATTTTAAAGGGGAATTCCACCCATTTTCAACATTCTAATATGTCATTAGTATAACCTAGAGGTGCTGGGTGGACATGATAAAAACGTTTCCCCCCATTCTGTGTTTCCTGGAAATGGAGGTCTGAAGAAAAAAACACAAAAACATGATGAAACACATCTTGATGGCATCATCAAGATGTATGTCATCATGTTAATGGATTTCTATAGACACTTCTTTTTTTCTGAGAGCGTACAAATGGAACCAAATGAACCCGTTAGGGTTCATTTGGTTGCATTTGTGCACTCTCAGAAAAAAATGTTGAAAATGGGTGAAATTCCCCTTTGACGCCGCCGGGAAAGGGGGGCCCACGTGGAAAAGCTTTGCAGGGGGCCCAGAATTGCTAGTTACGCCCCTGCATGGAGGCTGGAGGAACCCCTTCAAGGACCACTGGCTGAAAAGCACGGATGTAAAAAAGCACCATAGTCCTGTAGAAATCCAGACCTTGATGCCGGCGTTCCAGAGCTCAGCCGTGAGCTTCAGCCTCTCCTCCAGCAGGTTCTTCTGCGCCGAGGCCACCATGATCTGGGTTTCTGTGGTCCGCACGTCTCCCTGGAGAAAACACAAAACACATGATCCAGGTTTCTGTTGTACTTTGAGCAGCAGTCAGGGCAAACACTCCTGCCGGAGCATGATCTACTGGTCTGTGCACCGGTTCGAACATGAAGGGCCCTGTGTCGGCTCAATAGACCTTTCCGTAAGCTTCTCCCCAGTGCCCAACCCCGTGGCTGGACACTTTCCAGATGGGCTTGTTGGTTCCACTGGAAAACTGTCATGGACATTACACATTAAATACTGTCTCATCTTTGGAACCAGACCTTCAAAATCGCTTCCAAATCCGTTAAAGGCCTGCCATATGGGCTTGTTGGTTCCACTGGAAAACTGTCTGTGTGACATTTCTTCTTTAAAAACAATGTTCTATAATATAGGAAAACTTGTTGAAGAGGTTTGTCTATCACATCATGCTTAGCTGTGGTCGGACCATAGCAGTTTGGGGAGGGACTTGCGGGTCAACTGAACTAAGTAACATTTTGGCACAGGAAATCACTCGCTTGGACTGTTACAAAACACCAGGCCATGTTAAAAACATTTAGGCTGTTTGAATTTGGACAGCTCTTCCTGAGCCTGTCAGTAGAGGGTGCTATAGGTCTGCGGTTTCAAATACTTTTTATTTGCATTGGAATCCTCATTGGTTTTTCATATCACCTCATTATTTTCAGACATTAAGCTGACTACAAGAAGCCAGTCAACACGCTAATGTTGATGCTGCTGAATTAGTTCAAACAGTACAGGCGTAATGATTATTATGAATACATTATTATTATTATATTAATGAAAACAGCTAATGCGGCCTCCTTGACAAGATGACATGTTGTGTGGATAATTTTTGATAAAGAATTTTGTTGTTAAGAGAAACAGCTTAACAAAATTCAATCCAATAGCGAAGAAAATAGAGCCGAAAACAAACATGTAATTGTGTGTAATTTCTCTACTTCAACTTTTGCCTCAACTGTTGTTGCGCATGGATGTACCGTGAGCGATACCGATACTGGTACCGATTGGGACATAGCGGTACCTAGTGGGATCGATTCACTTCAAAATGAACGGTGCCTTGTTTCGATACTTTGTCATTCTGTGCCGCTGCACAGCAAAGAGCGAGCAGAAAGACTGACGCTGACAAGATAGAACAGCTGGTTGACTAATTACAAAGACCGCGTGTTTTTTGTTGACTAAACTAGAGTAACATTTAGTGCTTTGCAAAAAGTTCCACTCTGCATGGAAATGTTCTGCTGTAGGCTGTGTGTGTGTGCGCTGCGCACAGAGAGATAGAGCGAGAGAGAGAGAGAGAGAGACAGAGAGACAGAGAGAGACCGAGAGAGAGAGAGAGAGCGGGCGGCATAGCGAAGCAAAAAAAGAAAAGAAATCCGCTATTCCGTCACTTGTCATTGCATGGACCTATAAGTATTGCGCCCACTGCGCAGATCAGCACACAGAAAATGGTAATGTCGTGCAATTCAGCGTGTGTGTATGTGTCCTGGGCGTGCGGGGGTCCAGTTGTGGTGTTACCGCTGGGCCGCTTGACTTCAATGTTAAAGAATGCCATCTCCGTATTTAAGTTTTGAGATTTGAAAAGGCTATAGTTCACTGGGGAATGGTGACAACAGTATGTATGATACAGTAAATGAAATCTTACCTCAAATGGTTTCTTGGGAAGTCCTGATTTTTTTTTTTTTAAAGGTTGGGAAAAGAGTCAACATGGCCTTTTCAAATCTCAAAAATATAACATGGAACTCTATGGAAATAGGGAGCGCATTCTTTCTGTCAGTGTCTTCGTGCAGCAGGTGCACTAATTAGTGGGGACTTTCCACAGTGGTTAAAGGAGAATTCCACACCAAAACATATTAGGAGCAATCTACCTTGATTCCTGTGACATGCATAATAATGCTCTTGATTATTGTCATAGATGCCCCCTTTTCTACATTTCACCCTGAAATTTCACTCCCTCCAATGCAGTTTGCATTATAGCTACTTATTCATTGAGTTAACTGAAACTATAGTAGGCTATACAGCATAAACTAAAATGCACTCAAGAAAGACTAATAATAATAATAATGCCACCTCATGGAAGGCTACTTTTTGCCTGTGTGATTTATAGCCTACTCAGTCACCATAAAAATAGTCATCATACATTATATAATTAAGATATGATTCAACCAAACCATTGCTATGGTGTGTAAAATATATAATATTTAATTAAAAAAGTATCGAAATAGGTATCGTTTCTGGTATCGTATCGATTCCCAGGTATCGAGTATCGTATCGTATCGATTCAAAGGTGAAAGGTACCCATCCCTACTTCAACTTTTGCCTCAACTGTTGTTGCGCATGCATGTAAAAGCAGCGCACACGCGCAAATATGTGCACGTGTGCTCAAGAGCGAGTCTGTGCAATGCATTATGGGGTAGACTTGCTCCGCTGGGTGAAAGCAGTGGCCATCGGATGGCCTCTACAATCCCAGGTGCATCGTGGGATATTTCAGTCCACTATATTAGGGTCCAAAAATACTCAAACAAAATGGTGAAAGCCCAAAGTAGTGCACCATATTGGGTAAATGAGTTCGGACACAGCCAAGCCTCCATTGTGGTGTATTCTACAGAGTTATATAAGTGATGAAGGTCTTGTTTGCAGTAGTTGTACGAGAGCAGCTCTTCCACATTGGCCGCAGAAGCGGTTTGCGTGGTTTTAAGCACCATGTAGGGATTTAGAACATCTCTCCCTTCCAGATTGGTCTTACCTTGACCTTTGCCTCCATGATGGAGAAGATCCTCTCGATGCCGATGCTGACGCCGACACAGGGCACCTTCCTGCCCTTGGGGTCGAACATTCCCACCAGGCCGTCGTAGCGACCGCCTCCGGCCACGCTGCCCACACTCACCCCCTCCTCTCCCCCTGTGCCGGAGGCGGCGCCGTTCTGAGCGCCATCCTCCATGGGCGTGGGCGCAGCGGGCTGCTGGGCCTGCTGGGTCAGTATGGCCTCGTAGATGACGCCCGTGTAGTAGTCCAGACCTCTGGCCAGGCTGAGGTCAAACACCACCTAGTGGAGAGAGGGGAAGGGAAACCCAATGAAAATAAGCACCAGTGCAATTTGCAATTAATTTACTAAACATGAGTGTGAACCTTTACAATTTACTAAACACGTGCGTAAACATGAAACCGTCACGGGTCCATTTGGTTTCATGTTTACACTCTCAAGAGAAAATATTCATCATCTGAACTATCCCAGGTCTACACAACTAGCGAATGTAGAAGATTGATGGTCATTTTGATCTGCAATGTTTGACTGTTTTGTTTTCCCCGAAATCCAGCCTGGAATTGTGGACAAATGCAAAAGAAATCTTTAGTTTTGGGGTCTGTGGGACTAAAATATCGTCAGATGGTGGTCCGTGGCTCAAATGCTGAATAAATAGTGGGTATGAAAAAAGTTGCTTAACGGCCGGGGCGCTGCTACCTTACCTTGTCTGTGACCTGGAACAGCTCCAGGTAGCTGAACAGCTGGCTCATGTCCTTGAGGCCGGCGCACGCCGCAGGGCTCTGGCTCATCTTAGGGTCCTGAAGCAGACGCTCTGCCAGGTCCAGGCCACCTGGTAGGGACGTCCACAACCACAATGTTAACTTTGGGAGGTCTGCTAGGTCAATGTACCACCTGGAGGAGCCAAATGTTAACTTAAGCAATGGATTAACATACTGTACAGTATGTTAATCCAGTTTTATTTCGAGGACCAGTATTTATTTGGCATTTGAGCCACGGAACACCGTGTGATGACTTTTATGGGCCTATTATGAGTTTCTTACGTATCAGGTTTTATGACTTAAGTTAAAACTTGCTGGTGTGGCAAAGCCGTTTAAGATTTTGTCTTCAATTCTATGCTCTTATCAATGTTGTAATATCAACATAAGAATGCTTCTACATTCTCTAAAAGTGTAGACAACTAATGCAGATGTTTTAACAGTAATGCAACTGTCAAGAGTGCAAAATTAGTCCATTTTGTCTCTTTTTACACTATTGAGAGATAGTAAAAAAAAAAAATTGGTGCAACTCTCCAATGGTCAGCCTTGTTGTTGGGACCACCTGGAACCCCCACAAGGACCACTGGTGTTCCCTGGACCATGAGTTGCAAACCACTGCTGTAGAGCAAAGGATTTAAAGAATTGCCTACTATTAATGCAATTCAGGGGTGCAGTGGATGAAAATGTTCCTTAATATTTAGTAGGAGGGGGTGACCTGAGACCACAATGTTTGAGAACAACTGCGCTATGGTTTTGGCGGTGCATGGGTGCAGTCAAGGCAGCCGGATGGATGGATGGATGTGTACAGCCTTGGTGTTGTGTACAATACAGATGGCCATTGCGATGTAGATGCACTCACCCTGCATGCTCACATACTCCCCGATCTGATCCGCTATGTCCTCCGACAGGCCCTTCTCCTTGACCATTTCCTCCTTCACCTCCTCCCAGGGCATCTAGGATGACATACAGGAAGAGGAGACCACCGTGAACAACGGGCTTTTATCAATGATACGAACATCTACCGTAGGACAACAGGTGGCATTTGGCACCGTTGCACAAAGGCACCTGTTGTACAATGTATAAACAAAGTTTAAAGGTAAAAAGGCACGACGGAGGAGGATCCAGGCATGAATATAGGCATGCTATAGAGTCTGACTGGAACACTGCATACACAAATGGACATACCTTGTCCAGCTTGTCGACCGTCGAACAGATGGTTCGGAATTTGTCATCTGGCACGCCACACACCGCAAACATCCCGTCCAGGATACGCCGGTCGTTCACCTGTAGTGGTGACACGCGTGATGCTTGGGTTAGTGTTAAAACATCAGATGACAACACAATCAAAGGGTTGGAGGGAATTTGCATGGAAAAATCTAAATCGATATATTTATCATTATTATTACTACCGGTATTTATTTAACTCACAAAATCAAAAGTAAACAACCGTGTTGCAGAGGGTGTGGTCACATGAACCCTTATCATTCACACACATCTGGAATTGTCCAAAACTACAACCCACAAAGTATGAACGTGTCTGCACGTCTGCAGCACACACGTTTGTGTGTTAAAAGGCACCTTGATCCGGAAGTCTCCCAGGTCCAGTTCACTGAGGATTTCATGAACGATCTTCAAGCACTCTGCATCGGGGATCATCGGATCGTACTGACCTGCGATGTCGAAATCCTGGGAGGGAACAGAACAGACACACACAAGAAAACTTCTCTGTAAATTGCCTGATCACTGACATAAATATACAGTATATATATACTGTATGAAGAAATAAACGGAGCCTTTTTCTCTGGGGATCACTTACGCATTGATAGAACTCCCTGTAGCGGCCCCGGGTCATGGCTGGGTTGTCCCGGCGGTAGACCTTGGCAATGTGGTAACGCTTGATGTTGGTGACCTTGTTCATGGCCAGGTAGCGAGCAAAAGGCACCTAAGAGTGGCCGAGGGTCAAGGAGGGATACACTGACCAGGTGTCTGGCACCTGATGCTTACTTTGTGACATCTACAAACATCTACAAGCTTACGACATGTTGTGGGGAATGTGGATGTGACCCAATGCCCACTTTTTCACTAAAAGAACTTTTGGTTCAAGAACCAGTTCCATTCTTTATTGGGTATGAGGGTTTATTATTTATCACAACTTCATCTTCCGACCTGAATAGTGACATGACCGATTTGGATCCCAATTCAGGGCAAGGAGAAGTACAATTGTGGTTCCATTTCCGAAGCAACTTTTAGTGATCTGAACCAAATCATTTTTTGCAAAATTAGTCAGAGAAGGAAAAAAGAACAGAACTTGCAGACTGGTTATCTTTTGGACAATGTTCTTCAAGGATACGGTGAGGTCATATCTGAGGGACAGAAGCTCTCCTCCTTGGTCCTTGAGGTCGTAGATGAGCTTAGAGTCCTCGCCATACTTGCCTGTCAATGTCTCCTACACACAAACACACACAAGAGGAAGAGAATGAAGCCTCCAACACACCTCAGTGAAACCTCGGGAGGGTGATATGTTGTACTTTGTGAGAGCAAAACTAGTATTCCTGCTCCGATAATCAACAATTTACCCTATATGCGATCGGCAATGTACCCTACCTGGATAAAACTTTGTGGTATGAATGTCAATCAGATATAGTATAACATTATTTTTCATCTTTGTGACAAGTCTAAACATTCTCCTCTTCCACACCACACAGAGAAACACGTTTGACGCGGGTTTCGACATACAGGACAATAATTTTGGAGACGTGTGACTGTGTGATCGGGTATGGTTTGTATTGTTTTGTTAAAAAGCAATCATTGTGATAGATTCAGATTTCAGATTTTTATTGAAGGGACAGGCCCTTGAGATGCAGCATCTAATTTTCGAGGGGGACCCAGCACAGATAGAAAAAGCATACAGTGTCCAAAAGTACAACACAGACAGCAACAGAGGCAGACAAAAAATAAGAATAAAAACGATAAAAATCAATGCTACAGGGTTGTTTGTTCAGTAATCTCTCCCCGTCTCTTTGATAAAAATACAAAAAACTTTTTCAGGTGGGCTGCAAATTTCAGCCAGTCAGGGAGGACTGCCTCAATTTGAAAGAGTTCCAGTCGAGCTGTAAGCAGCAGACTATAATGCTGAGGTTCTCTGAGAGTGATGAGGATGGATCGGATCAGGAACGAGTACAGTCAGAGACACAGTGCATGTTGAATGTTTGGAGAAAAGTCGGTAAGGCCAGACGCAGTTGGTTTGGACAATAGGGACTTTAAGAAAGCAGCCAAGAGGACGTGAACCTGCTCCGTTGCAGTCGCCACAGAAGCCCAACAGAAAGCAGCCAACGGGGTCCACCTCTTCCACTGGCGTCTCTGGTTTCCATGGTGACGCACCTCTACAGCGTACCTCTAGTTTGTATTGTTAACAAGACGCCAAAACCTGCATTTTGCTGTCGGAGGAGAGGATTTGACGGCCGCAAGGCATATACATCGAGCACAGAGCCATTCATCACTGACGATGCACGTTGGACCAATCTTAAATTGTCTAATGGCAGAGAGTGTTTTTGTGTGCTGAGAAAGTTCTCTCTCTTGATTGGATGAAATTGGCAGCGTGGCCTGAAGACATATTTTCTGTTTACCAAAGAGCTGTAGGACAAGGGAGTGTCCTGTTACTAAACAAACATTCTATAGAGAAAGTTAGTTTGTTGCCAGAATATCAATAGGTTACTTAACACTAATTTTAACAAATGAGAACAAAACGAGAGCAGCGCCTTTCAACCAGTGAGCCAGGGACCATCAGCGATCCTTGAGGGGGTTCCTTGGTGGTCCCCAGATAAATCGAAGAGTTGGTTTTGTGTCAGATCATTGTCTACATAATTAGATAATGTAGAAGAATTGTACCACGTCAATACCGTATGGAACTGTGGATGAAATCATATCAAACAACATTCAACGTTTTGAGTCTCAAATGCTGAAAACATGGACATAAAAAAGATTCCAGATAATCTACTTTTGCTGAATGTCTGCCTACATAGACATCTATGACGACATGCCCAGGATGGGGTTTAAAGGGTGGTTGGACACACACGTTGCCTGTTTTACCTTCAACTCAAATACAGGCGTGTCTATGGTCTCGGCGCCGTGGCGTTTGAAGCAACCGATGATGGTGTTGAACACCTTCTCTCTGACGGCCATCTGCTTGGGCGTGTAGTCCCTCGTCCCCTGGGTAGGTGGGAAGAGAGAGAGAGAGAGGAGGATTGTTGACCATGACGAAAAATGTCCGTAGACTACCTTTTTTTCCCCACTCGCTAAAATGGAATGAAAACTAACCTACTATAGCGAGTAAAAGTAAGACTAAAGCTAGGTTACAAAGGTAGTGTGGTAGACAAGATATCAAATATAAGAAAACATCAAATATAAGAAAACTACAGTAACAGTAAACTACAGTAATAGTTTACAGTTTACTTGGTTGCATGTTGAAAATAGAACTATAAGCTCACAATGCAATGCGTTGAGCTTGTGATGTTTTTGTAGTTGAGAGCTTGTGACCTATGCTATCCAGGCCGCAGGTTAGTGCTAAAGTTGGCCACCAGCCGTGAAAAAAAAAAATGGTAATTTTGTATTTGAAGACATGTTTGCTTTTATGAAATTATCTGACATCATTAGGATTCTCTGGAAAATTGAACATGTATCATTTTGCTAGTTTGACAACTAATAAAATAAAAAATAACTGAAAATAAGTCGTGGCTTACTAGCTTACTTAAGCATGTTTGTGGATATGGCCCATTTTCTGTGCATTTCATGCTTCCATAGACAACATGCTGACTTTACGGAATCCAAAATAATTCAAATCAGTCTGACCGAGAACTTTAATCCATGCGTGAGAGAGTCAAATCAAGCATCAACTGGGTGTGTGTGCGTTTCTGTGTGTGTTTGCCGTATGTTCTTACCTTTGGCGTTTTGAGGACAAATTGGTGTTTACCATCATCTCCTCCAAGCTGAGCCTTCAGCTGCAGCAGCTTGGCTACTTCCTCGTCGATCTGCAACACACACACACATAACATTAACATGTTTAATAAAATGCCTTGCTTGAGGCAAAAGTGAAACAGTAAGAAAACCATAATTTGTTTACTTTTAATGGTGTCACAATTTGTATTTAGTCGGGCCAGAAAAGTAAAGCACCAACGTGATGATACATGAAGATACGTTTCACTGAATAGTCACCACTGGCATCATTCAAGAGCCTTTTTCTCTTTTATACAAGTGTATATTTTTACAGTATGTAAATTTGCTGGTGAATTGAAAAGTTGTAAACAAGTGATGCTTTAGCAGTGTGTCATAGACCACAGCCATGTTTTTTTGTTTGTTTGTTTTGTAGAAGTTGAAGTCTTGAAGTTGTGCTTGAAATGTACTGGAATTCTGCAAACTGTTATTAAATACTTCAACCGATGATAAGATTGAGTAAGATGCAATCATAGTTCTATTTCAGTGCGAACAAATGCATTTACAAGAAATGCTCTCTGGTACCATGGTGCTTTTAATTCGGGTTAAGTTCCACAGGAGGTGAACGGCATAAAATGTTATCATTATCATCATCTTCTTCAGCCCGATAGTGTTAAGTGTTCTGTGATTGTATGTTAGATTCAGCCAGTTCAATCAATCAACCCCCAGTATCTCCGTGTCCCTTTCTGATTCACCACCAACACCACGATCCCCAGACAAACCTGATCCGCAGTCATCCCAACAACGGAGCGCAGAAACGGGGCACGTAGTCCAGAGGGACGTCCGAGAAAGCAGCCACACGCACGCAGCGAGAGCAACCCCAGTGCATACATCCCAACAGTGAAGAGTGCAAGTAAAAAAAAAAGGTTCAAGGGTTGTAGAGTTCAGAAGGAGTCCATCCAATTATCCAGCACATTAGTGCATCACATTGTTGTACAAGGTCAACCAAGGCATTCCATTGGACCAGCAGACAGTCAGGCAGTAGCAGCCATCCAGAAGGTCAGGTAGAAGCAGGCCAGAAGATGGTGGTGGTGGTGGTGGTGGTGTTGTTGTTCAAGGGCCAGGCGGGAAGAACAGGAGAAAAGTTGTAAGCGACCCTATCACTAGGGGTTGGGCATCATCATCATCATCATCATCATCATGGCGTGGAAGACAGAACATGAAATGCACGGGTCAATCAAACCGACAGGCCAATCGAAGCTTAGACAGATAGAAAGACAGATGGATGACGTCACTGATCCTATTTTATTATACTTTACATACGCCACAGACACAACATACTCGCCCGCCACCATTCATCCATCGTTTTTATACCAATTTCTATGTTGACCTGTCCTGGAGTATTTCTGTGTTGACTAGATGTCTCCGTTGTCTCCATATCTTGACAGTCTAGATCAGACAACGCCAAATGTGGAGATTGTAATCTACAAGCTCACAGTGCGTTGCATGATCGTGACCCATTGTGAGCTTATAGATATAGATTGCTTTCCATTGCTACCGTGTGCCATTTTGATGGTTTTATTGTGCAACTCCCAGTGTAGAGCCAAGACAAGCGCTGCAGCTGATCTTAAGGTCATGTTGTCAGCACAATGACTGCAGTGCAGTGGTGCAAAGAATTAACCGAGTACATTTTGATCTGCACATAATTCAATGTTAGATTACTGAGAATGTTCTGCCTATGATGACTGATGACATCCCCAAAAACAAGTTGTGAGGCCAGGTCGAACCTGGCTATACATTATGGACAAAGCCCCCAACACTGTCTCAAATTCACTGAATTGACGTGATCAGCATGCTCTTGACATACAGAGTAGTGGTTCTCAAACTTTCATATTTTTGTATCCAAAGACCCCATAAAGTGTTAAAGTCCCAATAAATTATTAAATGGAACAGTTTTTTTTAATGAGAAATCACAATTCAGAATTAGAACAGAATAAGGGTCCTTGAGGGAGTTCCAAGGGGTCCCCAGCTAAATGATAGTTTTGAACCGATTGGACCCATATGGCACTGTAACGTGACTGTCAGACTGTCAAAATTAACCAATGGATGAATGAATAAATGGAAACAAATGGACCTGTTGGGGTAATTCGTACACAGTTAACACTTAAATTTACACTGGCCCCTGGAATATATTTTTCAAACGGGGCTAATTCGCATCCATAAAGGGGTTCCCTTGCCCGTTAAAAGGTTTGGGAAGCACCACTGAAACATGACAGAGACTGTCGTGTCCATTCGTTGTCATTCATTTCATCAAGCTAGCATAGTGTTACCAGAGTAAAGACAGAGTTGCGACATTGAGGGGGCAGAAAACAGTCTGGTCAGGTGGTTCGCGTACTAGCGCGAGCCCATAGACTCCAAAGCTTTCTGTGACTTCGGCTGTCCCCGTTCGTTGTCCCATTCTTACGAAAAGCCTAAGTAGAGCAGCCCCCACGAAGCGAACGGAGTTGGCGTAACTCTGTGTGCACTCTATGGCTCTGAATAGTTAGTTTACTAACCTGCTCTTTGCTCGCCTTCTCTGCCTTCAACTTGCGGACCACCTCGCCTTGCGTTTTAATGGCCTCTTGAACCTCCGCTTTATTATTGTCTGCCATTATAGTCTTTAAGTGTGGGTTAATGTTTGTGTATCTGCTTGTTTCATCAGCAGCATGTGCCACCACCCGGTTAATGTGAACAAGCTGCCAGCTAATGCTAACCAGAGCCTTCTACACACACACTTCCTCTCAGTCAGGACGCGACGTAGATAAGAGTACAGAGAGAAATGGGGCGAGTTACGCAAACTCCGTTCACTTCATGGCGCCACTTCAATGGCGGCTCTTCTGCATAGACTTCTATGATTAGTGATAAGCGGTAGTTGAACGAATAGTGACAACCGGAAGTTACTAAATCCATTGGAGTCTATGGGGCTCCGGCGAGTACATGCACCAACGTGACCAGGCTGTTTCTGACCCGCAATGTCGCAACTCTTCTATATGATATATCCCACAGGCGGGAGGGCAGGCAGGGCCATCTAGAGTCACAGTTGAGACATTGAGGGTCAGAGACCGAGCGATATTCATTCAGCCTGAATAGGGACAATATATCTATGCTCAATACCCGTTTTCTATGCAGAAGAGAAGCAATAGAGCTGCGCAGTGACGTCACCGCCCCTGTTCCGGAAGTCTTTTCCCCATTCATTTTTCTCATAGACTTTTCGAAAATAATTTATATCAAGACGATTGCGCCTCGGTCAAAGCCAACTCAGGTCGTGACAAATCATGACAACAAACACAATATCGTCATATAATATATAATTGGGAAGAAGTAGAAAAGGGCATGATACAAGACTCTTTGTTTCGTTTTCCACCTTAGAAATTATTTTATTGTCCCAAAAGTTTGTGTGTGTCATCATGATTCGTCACGACTCGAGTTGGCTTTGTCCGCGGCGTAATCGTCTTGATATAAATTATTTTCGAAAAGTCTATGAGAAAAATGAATTGGGAAAAGACTTCCGGAACAGGGGCGGTGACGTCACTGCGCAGCTCTATTGACTGGTCCCATGAAGTGAACGGAGATGTCGTAACCGTCTACACTCTTAAGGCTCTGACTGCTGAACGAATTACGTGGAGATTGGTTATTTGGACGGCAGTGAGACAATAATATCAACTGTTTTAATATAATAACGCATTTGGAAGTTTTAAAATAAGACAATATATAGATATAGACATATTTTACATAATAAACCTCACTTTCCTGGCCAATCACAGCGCGACCTGGCGTCTCTCCAGCCTACGGCGTGTAAACTAGTTGACTTGCTGGTGTAGGTTGCATCAGATGATTGTTTTTTTTCTTTTTGACATTATAGTTTTATTGTTTTTGTCAACATAAACATGGCATGGCGTTGAGAAGGAGAAAGATTATGTCCCAGTAATATTACTAGTTTACTTTGGTTTGCGAGAAGATTGGCACCACATATATATACCACCCCTTTCAGGAGGGTGAGTGTGTAGGGGATGTAGCTCAGTGGTAGAGCGCATGCTTTGCATGTATGAGGCCCCGGGTTCAATCCCCGGCATCTCCACATCCTTTTTTCTCCTAATCCGCGGTATAAACGGCTAACACTTTCTCAGTAGATTTGCCATTGACAATGACAGCAGAAATTTTAGGCGAAATGCCTGCTAAATCATGCACACATATTTGCCGCTGACAAATGGGTTCCTGTTATTTTTGGCCAATGAGACTTGGATTGATTGATTAAATACCGCCTTAACCATTTGCTTTCCAAATATAAAACAAATGTATGTAGGCCTACTAAAGTCAAATTAATCAAGTAAAGCACAGAGATACAGTTTTATACAAAAGCATGCCAAAAAAGGATATAACCACAACAAATCCCATAGGCCCTATGGCTTGCTCCTCCATTTATTGTGATGACGTCCAGTGTGTGTGTGCGTGTGTCTTCCAAGTTTGCAGGATTGTCTCGTTTTCAAATCATCTATCAATCATATACACATATCTGCAACTCTTTTGTGCAGAACCCTGTGCGCCCAAATATAAATGAGTCTTTCAGATAATTCATGTATAATAATCCCATGAAAAAATGCTATTTTTGATGTGTGAATATAATATTGCTGTGGGGATGGGCAGCACTGCTTCCATGACTGAAACTGCAGGGCTTTCCTGTCTATACATTTCTCTCTGCAAATCTGTCCTAATATAGTATATTAGGAAAGATTTGCAGAGAGAAATGTATTTGATTATTACACCAGAGTCTACGGTATATTAAATATAGACTCTGGCATCCAGTCTGTCTTCACAGACGATTAGGGGAAAGGGTGTTAGGTAGTGCCTTGTGTCGATAATGTACAGTCCACAATAATTCATACGGTGCATACTGAATGTAGCATGACCAGTTTGTGCATGCGGAGGAGGAGAACTCAGTGTTATTTAAACTGTACTTATGTTTGTTTGTTTGTTTGTTTAATACTGTATTTCCTATTCTCAGTTCTGCAGAGAAGTTAAAAACAAAGCACTTCACCCCAATGGTGAAGTGCTTTGTTTTTAACTTCTCTACTCTCTCATCATCTGAGCTGTCAGGTGAGCTGTGGTCAAATGGACTTAAATGACAGATGGACTCGACCATCTTCATTCTCCTCTGATCAACACCCTAGAAGGATGACTGTCACTGAGTTTTAGCCGGTAGGATTCAATGTTTCAATTCCTTCCTATTCAAAACTACTTGTGACTTTTCTGCTTTATTACACAATGAGTGAGATTGCTATGTAGTGTGGTGTGATATGTATTTCCGTAGGATTTTTGAACTACAATTGTTTTTGTTTTTTGTTTTTTCAGATCTTGGTTCTATAGATCCCAAACAATAAGAAAATGACGGGATTCAAAATTTCCTGACCCATTTCTGAGGGGCATATTTGACTAAATAGGCAAATTATTTAATTTATTATGCGATATACAAAAAATGTACATTGCAGAAACGGATTCTTTTTTTTTGTGCCTTGGTATAGTAAGGTAGGTAATACGTGTGAACATTTATATGTGAACATATAAACTTCGGTTAACTACATTTTTTTAAATTATACTTTTTTTTAGTTATTGCATAAGTTGCAGATACAACATTTTCATACATTTTCAGAGATTTCATCAATAGCTTCATATACTGCAATCATCAGTGTTATGTTACTCATTATATTTCCTATTAATACAGTATGTTGCATTCATGCTGATGTGAATTATAAGACATTACAACTCTCCTATTCTGAGTAAACTTGACCTGTGGCTCTGTAGCCTGTACTTGAACTGAACTCTTTTATTGCTCTACACAAAAACTCGACCTAAAAGTGGTTAAAGGGACACTTCAAAACTGGTGTCCTTATGTGTGTACCTGTTTTGGATATTTTAGATTTTAGCAGTGTCCATGATGTCATAGATATTAGGCTCACCTCCCAAGGACTACATGTTATCTCAGTAAGAGGAGCACCAAAGCATTATGAGAATTGTAATCCAGGAATGAAGGAAGTGAGTGCCGTGCTAATCTAAAAAACAACTATGTGGTTTTAGATAGTTTATATTACACACATAAAGACCCAAGGAAATTGCTAAATCTTGTAAAATCTATTAGCATTTATTGTTTTAGCAAACAAGGTGAAATGTTCCTTGTGAATATAATGTGTTTATATTTGGCGACCTCCCTGTAGTAACCCTGAGAACCCACTACAAGACCCAGACCCCCTGCAAAGACAACTGTAGGCCTAGGCCTACTAGTGAACAGGTAAAAACATCGATTACGACCATTAAACAGGATAAATGGTACAGTTGATGCAGTTTTTGAGAATGAGAAACCTTTGAGTCTTTCTGCGTACAGTTTAAGTTTAAAGTTTCAGTTTGACTGAAACTTAATGTTAATGTTCTAGTTTATTTGATTGTGGTATACAGAGCGAAACAGTATCTGACAGTTGACCCTGAAGACAGCCATGATGCTACAGACAGGAAGCTGCCATCGCTTCTCCTTATTTCTGTTGTTCACGCTTCATCTTAGTCCCACTCTGGCTTACTACCTGAAAAACTGCACTATTCTTTACTCTGAGAGTGTCTCTGCTGGTGTTTCAGTGGATTGTGCAAAGGGTGGTCTTGATAGCGTACCAGACGATATTCCCAGAGACGTTATATCATTAGCACTAAATGGCAATCGCATTCAAAAGATACACAGGACAGATTTTTACAATATGTCCATTATCACAACTTTGATCCTGAGTCAAAATTTAATAACGCATGTAGATGACGGGGCTTTTTCCCCATTGGTGCAACTTGAGGAGCTCTACATGGACGATAACAGCCTATCAGCATTGACAGACAACATGTTTCAGGGACTGTCTAACCTTTTGGTACTGGGATTGTCTGGTAACAGGATCAAATCCATCAGCCCTGATGCCTTCCAGTCACTCCACAATGTATGGAAACTGTCTGTATGGTTGGTGTCCAAAGAAATGACAGATGTCGTCACCGTCTTACAACTACCACGCTTACAGGTGCTGGAAATTGGCCAGTTAGAGTCTTTTCAGACAAAGGATCTGCCACTAAACTCCTCTGAGCTCAGGGCATTAAGAGTAAGTCCAATCTCCTCTCAATTCAAGTTCAGTATCACAACTGCTGCGTTTCCGCATCTTAAGATAATCACCCTGTATGGATATTGTGATGCTAAGGGATGCTGGGATTGGGACATACCAGACAAGTATTTTCTAAGGAATATAACTTCAGTGGATTTGCTAGTTTCAAATTTGACTTTTAACACTGTCAGCAAAGCTCTACAGAGCCTTAATTCACTGGAATACTTGCAATTGGAATTGAATTATGAGTGGATGGACAGAGATCTCTTAAATATTGTCTGTAAAATATCTACACTGAGGACACTCATCCTGTATATTGGAAAAAATACCAACCTTAATGAAATAATGTCACCTTGCACTCAACTTACCACCCTGAAGCTAATTAATAATGGCCTGACTGAACTGTCTAAAAATTCAATAAATCAAATGAAGCAACTGAGTCACCTGGCCATCACCTGGAACCAACTCCCCAAAGTGCCTGACGATGTTAAGAATCTCTCAATGCTTAAAATCCTAGACTTAAGTCGCAATAATATTCTTCATTTAACCTGCTCAGACTTCTTAAATTTAACCAGACTCACAGACCTTCGTCTAGATTACAATTACATCTCTGAACTCAAACCGTGTGTTTTTCAACACCTTAATGAGTTAAAGGTTTTAACTCTGAATCACAATTCAATTAAGCCAATTGGTGACACATTCAAGACTGGCCTATACAATCTAGCATTATTGGAGTTTAATGAGAATAACGTCTTCGAGCTCAGTGAAGGGGCATTCACTGGTCTGAAATCGCTCAAGCACTTAGACATGAAATATGGTTACCTCCCATTGTTTTCTCCATGGAACAACACCTATTTGGAAGGACTAGATGTACTTGAAACACTTAGTCTAAATTTTAATGACGACTCTGCCAAAAAGGGATGGTCCTCTCGGCCCTCTCCCCAGGAGTTACAATGGCGAAACAATAGAACCTTACTGAAGAGCTTGACAAGCTTAACAATATATATTGGTAAATGGGAGTATAACCTATCAGAAATGCTGTGGGATATGAAACATTTGGAAGAATTGAATGTCTATGGGGGAGAACCAGACGCACTTAACTTTGTACCACATCTGAAAACTCTTAGTCTGAAGAACTGTAAACTCAATTCCCTGGATTTACTGACAAAAGCCAATCTGACTAGACTCTCTCTGTTGGACCTGAGCAATAATGAGTTGTCAGTGATCAATGTCTCTGTGTTCAGTTCTCTCCCTGCTCTCAGGTTTATTAACATGAATGACAACCCTCTAGCTTGTGATTGTTCTAATGCTGACTTTATGCAGTGGATGCGGAACAACAGCCAAACACAAGTAGCTGACGCTCACCGCTATATGTGTGGCTTTCCTCTGAATAAAAAGGGAACCAGGTTTGTGGACTTTGACATCCAGTCCTGTTGGATGGATGTTAGCTTCATCTGCTACATTTCCTCCACTTGTGTGATTGTGCTAACTCTGCTCACATCCTTCACCTACCACTTCCTGCATTTGCATCTTCTCTATGCCTACTACCTCTTCCTGGCCTTCCTTTATGATGCCAAGGAAAGAAAGAAGGGGTCTCCTCAGCGCTACGATGCCTTCATCTCCTACAACGTCCATGATGAGCTCTGGGTTTACAGAGAAATGCTTCCAGTGCTGGAGGGAGAGCAGGGCTGGAGACTCTGTCTGCACCACAGAGACTTCCCACCAGGTAGAGACCTCTCTGTCTGTAAAGCTGTGATTATTAAAATATGTCTGCCTACTTCGTCACCAACACTTGTAAGCAGAGCTCTCCGTGCAAATACCGTGTTGTCCCTTTAGTGGCAATATTATTACACTATGTGATACTATGTGTTATTATGTGTATGTGTCAAAAAGCTCAACTCTTTTCTTAGGCGGTTTGAATAAATGCTTGTATATTATCTTCTGCTTCCAGGTAAACCCATCATAGAGAACATTACAGATGCCATCTATGGCAGCAGAAAGGTCATCTGTGTGATCAGTCATCATTACCTGCAGAGTGAATGGTGCTCTAGAGAGATCCAGATAGCCAGGTGGGGGGCAAGTAATGATGATTTCATAGTCCAATTAAATTGATTGACATTTAGACCTATTATTTGCATTTTAAGCAATGGTGAAGTATTGTAATGGGGCCGTGTGTTATTATATAGTGTATACTATGGGCCCAATTTTTGTTGCATCAGTGCAGCCCGCAACTCACCCGCTCACCTGTAAATCCCTAATCCCCATTTTGGTGACCCATCAGGGTGCGTCACCCGCTATTTATTATGCTGACATCGTTATTTGCGGCTGCAGGTGTGTGTGCCATGGGCATCACAAGCCGTTAAGTGAGGTTATGAACCGAAATAGGACTGGGAATAAGAGGTAAAAATAAAGGATGTTTAAAAGGTGATGGCATCCGGACCAGGGGTTTGTTGAAAGCTAGCAATGCTCAAACCACACCTATGGATAATGTAACGGGTTGCAGAGGTGTTTTAGGAATTTAAAATGGTGATCACAGCTAGATGCCCACAAGCATCTGTGAGACTAAATTCGGGCCCTAGGTGTAGTCTAGTTTATACAAATGAAATGGTCATACAACTTGACTGAGTGTAAATGTCCTCTGGTCTCCTGTGTGCAGCTACCGTCTGTTTGATGAACAGAAGGACGTATTGATCCTGGTGTTTCTGGAGGACATTCCAGCCCACCAGTTGTCTCCCTACTATCACATGAAGAGGCTGGTGAAGAGACACACCTACCTGAGCTGGTCCCAGGCTGGACAGCACCCTGGACTGTTCTGGCAGAACCTACGCAGAGCTCTGGACGCACCTCAGGCTGACCTGGACTCCTGAACCACCGTTCTGGTGGGAAACCACAACTTATTAAAACAGATGCTTGAATGCTTGAAAATGAATTGCTGATGGTCTGATATTATCAGGTTGCCATTAGCAACCAACTTTGAAAAATGGGATAAACACCAAACCAAGACCCTGCACACACAATTCTGCAAATTTATATAAATTCTGCTACACTTCCTAACCCGTGTCCACTGTACCAAGACATCAGGGGCGCATTCGTCCCTCAGATTACAATTGCCCACAGATATTAAAAAAAAACATGACTAATGGTGGGAAAACTCGCCTATCTGGTGGCTGAAGTACAACAATGTGAGGAGAAAGATATCAAAAATGTAACACAACCACCCTGAAGACTAACCATTGTGTGTATTCTTGCATCAACTGAACTTGGTAAATAGAAATGGATTAATTGAAGATTAATGTACATACCGGTGTACATACCGATTGTATTGTTTTATTGTGTATTGTGTTGTATTGTGCCTTTTCGCTTTGGCGATGTAAACATGATTCTCTTCTTGTTTTCTCAGCCCTTTGAAAGGTTCTAAATAAAGATTCACCAACCCCAAAGAGTGCTCATTCAATGAATGTCTCTAGTTGCAGAGGTGCTGAATATATCAGTAATGTGTAGAATTTAAGGTAGGATTCACCAATTCCTTCATCATGGAGCTCAACAAAGATGTTTGTCATAGAAGCATCATCAAATATGTCTGTTGATACGTTTTTGTGTTATATATCAAATGATGAAATATGGATGATGACCCTTATTATTGAAACATGAAACCGTTGTGCTGTATGGTTTATAGCCAAGGAAAATTTGCAAGTAGGCCAACTAGTCCCTGGTTATAGGCCTTTTCGAAACAAATATGATCTACCTAAACTAAAAACAATCATTTACACAAAGTACATGTAAGTGTATCTAATCTATCAAGATACTATGCTAATAATAATATTAGCAACAAATACCCACAATACCCATTACATTAGCCTACAAAACAAAACAAGCATTAACCTCATGTCAGAGAGCTGAACGGGTCAATGTTTTTATTTCCAGATCTGGACATACTGAGTGTTATTGCCTAAATATTGTAAGTATTATAATACTGTAAGTGCAGGGGTTGACACTAAGGTCTCAGAGGCACTTGCCCATCGGGCAAGTGCAAGTCAGGTTCTACTTGCCCTCAGCTCATGGTCACTTGCCCCCCAAAAATATATTGTAAATTTTGCAGATGTAACTCTTGAGAGTGTAAAAATGAAACCAAATGGACTTTTTACACTCTCAAGAGTTAAAATTCATCATCTTAATTAGCCCAGGTCTACACAACTAGAGAATGTAGAAGATTAGGTCATTTTGATGTGTATGTTAATTTGCCTGTTTTGTTTCCCAAATCCAGCCTGGAATTGTGGATAGCTAGAAAGCAGGGAAAGACACAGAGGCAGAGTGCAATGACTGCCTTCAAGACAAATTTATCTTGTGTTGTGTTATAGTGCACTAAGTTGCACACTTGCCCGATCGGGCAACCAGGTAGCAGTCTTCACTTGCCCGACCTTTTTTTTTTACTTGCCCCGGGCAAGCGGGCAAGTGTTAGTGTCAAGCCCTGAAGTGTATACAATGGATACTTGCAATGGATACTTCAGTGGTTCTTTTCATTCATATTGAATTAATTGAAACACTGTCTTGATGAAAAAAGATAGTTAAATAGTTTAGAACATACAAGTGCCATGGCAGCAGAAAGATCTTCCGTGTGATCAGCTTAAGAGTATAGTCTAAGGTCAGCCATCATTACCTGGAGAGTGAATGGTGTCTAGAGTCACCATGGCTTCAGAGAAACTTCAGAGAAATACTGCCCCCAACTGGCCAATTAGGCAGGGAGAAATCTATGAAAACACAAATAAAGGGTGTACGAAACTTTTCTTAGTTGTTCTTAACATGATTTTTCACCTAGAATCCAATCCTGCTTGATACATTTTTGTATCACGCACAGTTAATGAGATAATTAGCATAATTAGTCAAATATGTGAATTATCTCATTGAATGTATTATATTTTTTCCAGGGAGAAAGCTATAAAAAAAAAAAACCTAATTAAAGTGTGTAGCAAACTTTTCTCAGTTTTTTTTTCTCAGATTTTTCACATATCCAATTCTGCTTGATACATTTTTGTATCATGCATAGTTAATGAGATAATTTGCATATTTGAATACACATGCAAAAATAAGTTGTAGAGGTTACCCAACTTTGTTTTGTTGGTTTTCTACTAAGTAAATGAATATTGGACCTCATTCAGGTGTAAGCATGTTTGCAATAGCCTATAACCAGTGGGCAGGTTTATAGTGTTTAATTAGCATATATCATGCATATTTAGTGATAAAACATTTTCAGTGTCATTGATGTTCCAAGTACTTTGCTTTTGCAAATGTGCACTTCCGGGAGAAAGCAGGGAAATTTGAGAAAAGGATTACAGTAATTATTTGGAATAACAGCAACCAATCAACAGCAAAATTCAATCCTTATTCATTTCATGGGTATGGTCCTAAACCCTTAATATATTTGATGGTTCAAAGCAGAGCTACTAAAACGACAGTTTAAGGATTCCAAAATGCTTTTCTTCGCAACTTTCGCAACTCCCAACTGTGGTCGTGTACTGTAAATTATTGTAGGTCTACATTACAGTATAACTTAACAGTACACAAGGTAGTTGCTCCACAAAACTCAAATGTTTACTCTTTTAGATTTCATCACAGCTACAGTAGGCTGCAGTGACTACCTCAATGAGCTGTGTGGGGGATTTAAACTAAGGGGCTAGGCTGGGTAAGTGTCAAACTGTTCCACTCCCAAAATGAAACCCACACAGCCTGGAACCTTAATTTCTGATCTGAACCATGACAACAGAGAGAATGTTTGCAAATGAAGTGTTAATTAATGTAAAGTGTGTGGGAATGTTCAGAAGGACTCAAATGCAGAAACTAGCAACTATAGGCAGGGGGCGACAAGATGCAGTGTAAAGTGTCCTTAAATTCTCAATGGCAGAAACAACAACAACCAAACAAATTCAACAGGCCTACCGTAGGTAAGCCAGAGGCAAACAAGGCAAGCAGAAGCAAAGTGAAAATCCAGAGAACTACAAAGGCCGGTACAGCAAGGGGCAGCTGACCAGCGCCATCTAGAGACATGGGGATGGGATCTAATGGAATCCAGCAGACAGAAAACCCATGAAGCCATGAACAACCATCTTGTATTAAAGGGACCCACCCATTTTCAACATTTCAATATGTCATTAATATACCTTAGAGATGTTGTGTGGACATGATAAAAAAAAGTTGAGGTCTGAAAAAATCCTTAACATGGTGAAATACATCATCATCAAGATGTATTTCACCATGATAATGATTTTTCTTTCAGACCCCTTTTTCCTTTTGAAAGTGGGTGGAATTCACCTTTAATAAATCTTGAGATGTTGTGTGGACATGATAAAAAAAGATTCCGTGTTTCCTAGAAATGCAGGTGTGAAAAAAATCCGTAACATGGTGAAACGCAACGTGATGGCGTCATCAAGTTGTGTTTCATCATTAATGATTTTTCGCAATATCAGGACCTTTTTTTCTGAGAGTACAAATGGAACTGACGTGATACGTGGAACTCGCGATATGGCAACAGCCCAGCTTTAATGACTTTATATCATATATCTACAGAGATTTTAGTTGTCACTAAACAATACTTTAAAGCACTTGTCATGTTGTATTTACGGATGATGACTGATAACGGAAGTGACACAAACAAACATAGACTCACTTTGTTGTGTTTAAACAATATTTATTATAATCTGTACACAATAACAAAAAAAACACCAGTGAAAAATTATATTAATACATTCTGTACATAACAATACCAATGACCATAAAGAAATCCCCATTTGTAAAATGTGTCAACAATCTATTGTACAAAGGCGGAACAACGAAACATGTCAAATGCAAAGTTTCTTAACACTAAAGAGCTGGAGGAAACTGTCAAAGGGCAAAACATTAAGACACCTGTGTGGACAGGAGACTCCACCATGTAGTCACAGAAAAGTCACACAGTCTCACACGGACACACAAAAACAAAAATGTTCCCAACTGTGTATGACAGTAGTTTCCAACCAGTGATCCGGGGACCACCAGTGGTCCTTGAGGAGGGGTTCAGGTGGTCCCCAGCTCTTGGGACTCCTGAGTGAGAGTGTAAAAATCAAACCAAAAAGAAAGAAAGTACTGTAAAGAATCTGCATTACTTCATTCAGAAGAAGTTTAACACGATTAGATCAGGGACCGGTAGAAGAATTATTATTTTGATCAATGTTTTACTTTCCCGTTCCTTCACCTATGGTATCACATCAATACAGTATGGAACTGTGGGATAAAACCTTATCCAACATCAAACTAAATATATGTCTTGGGTCTTTAGAGGCAAGATCTCATCAAATGGTAATTCCATGACTCAAATGCAGAATAACACAATATAACACAAAATTGGACAGATGTTGATCTTTGTTCACACTTAGGCCTACATGTTTGTATGCACTGTATGTTGTTTGTATGTAAGTAAGTCAGTTTGGTAGTAATTGTTTGAATGTGTTATGTTGCTAATATTATTTTTTTAAAGAAGGAACAAAGGGTATATGGAGATTAAAAGGTACCTGGTAAATTATAGTATTTATGAATTGTAAAAAAAAAAAAAAAAAAAAACAAAAAGAAGAGGGACGAGGGTTAATGATAGATACTCCAGACAGCTACTGGTGAATTGTTATATTATGAAACATAACCGTCAAACATATCACTCAGCCGACATTTTCAATTCATCAAAATATAAAGCATGTGTCGATTCATTCAGTCTGACTAGATGGAGGGATAATACAAAACTATTCTCTGCTTTGGCCCTGACGAATGACCAGATAGTCCTCTACGACAGTCAGAACTTTATTTTATTGCATTCTGACTTACTCCCAAAACAAGGATCATAACTGTGCCCACGATATAAACATCTCTCCCTCCAAATAAAAAAGTCATTTTAGCACCAACGTCTAGCTCAAGTCAGTAGATCAATGTCCCGCTTATTTGTAATAAGACTAATTGGTAAGCTAGACGTTGCACTAACCAAGTTGATAGAAAGTCGGACACGACTGGACAAGAGCTATGACGAAAATGTACAGTTGTTCAAAACAAACTTGCACAGTACGCCCTAGAATCATAGCATTTTTGAGTGGAAGCAACCACTCCTTCAGGGCCTGAGGCATCCAAGTACCCAAAATGCCAGGTCTGCTCAGCATTATAAGCTACCTTGGACAAGCTTGCACATCTGCCATTTTCACTAGAGTGCTCTTGTAAAATGAAAGGCATTCATTTACAATAAGAAGTTGGAAAATATGGAAAAAATGGTAGAAGGTTTCACCCTCGACAACGACAACGACAACAGCAACAACACGATCAGATGACATTCGAGTGAATGAATGAATGGATAACTGAAAGACCTCTTCATGTGGTTAATAGCATCAAACCTGAGTCGTAGTCTTGAGTGATGATGTAATAACGGTGAGGAAGCTAATTTAAGAGGAAATTAAGCTGACTGCATTTCCAGTTTTGTTTTTCTGCCGGCGTGGGAGTGTGAGAAAGTAACGAACCCAAGAATGACATTACTAACATAGCATGATCATCAGTGTTGATTTCATCAACTTAAAGCTCTAACGAACTACAGGTATGTATGAACTAAGACTGAATGATACATAGACTGGGTAAAGTCAGCCATTATGACACCATAATGGCTGAATTTATTTTTCGACATCCAAACCAACTGTAGGTTTAGTCAACTTTGATGTTTACTAGACTAGACTAAGGGAAAAAATATTCACTGATAATGAAAGTTAGATCCTAGAGAGGCACAGAGATTCACAGTAAAAGTAAAAACGAAGAAGGAAATGGGTAGGAATCATTATAGCTGTTACACAATGCCCAGCCAATCACAGCGTGGAATAGCACACCTTCCAGACGATCATAGCAATCAAAATTGTATCCTAAAGTTGTGGGTACACAATTAATACAAGTAATAGTTATTAAAGGTATAGTAGGTAACTTTTTCCATTAAAACAAATCTCATATTTGATATACATTATGAGTTTATGACTGGCTTATTTGTCACATGAGCCATTCCCTGAATTTCAGCCCTCAAAGCCTGTTCTAAAAATGTTTTATATCGAAAAGTGTTGGGTATACTGTGGTTCCCACAATTCCCGGGAAAATCACACACATCTGATTGGTTCTTGATTAAAGGGAATCGGAATTAGGAATCAGAATGTGAATTATAGCGCAAGGGATGCTGGGAAATGTAGGACACAATCTAAAAACTGCAGTGGCGGCGGTGACCACCAAAGTTACCTAGTACACCTTTAAGGCTTTGTTGTAGCACACTGGTTCGCAAGCGTGTTCGTTTAAGGCGTTACCACAACTCTGAGAGCATAGAATGGGTGCCATTTACAGGTCCATTTTGTTCCATTTGTATGCTCTCAGTTATGCACCCACAAGGGAACGCCGCACAATGACCCCCACTAGCAAAGTGTTTCCAGCGAGCCAACGGGCACAACATACTGTATCAGCACCCGACTCTGACTGTGTGACCAGAATGGAACAGAGTCTTCGTAACTACTGTATATAATAATTCGTAATAAGGAATTATGGCTGCGGCATAGACAGAGAGCCCGGCTGTGGCCGGCTGGGACAGATATTAGACTTTTTGGTCATCAGGCAAGAGGCATCAAACAAACCACAAAGGGAACAAATTTGTAGTCAAACTGAACAATTGAGAACTTATAAATAACTGATAATAAATTATTATTAAGATACAATAATTATGAAAAAAAAAACAGTTTGTGTTTACAAACTGAATTAACTAATAGAGAACCGTTTTTTGTGAGATTCTTTAAGAAATAGCATCAATTCAGCCTTAATGTGCATTTTGCAGCTTTTACTAATCGCAAGCGATACAAGTAGCAAGTAAGACAAAAAAAAGGCCTATGTATACTATCTGAAAAGCGGCGACATATTGGTCAGAACAGATTGTTAGTAGTGTTTAGGTTCACAGTACCACAATTTTAAGACATGCTTCGTTTACAGAACCAGCCCTGCCATTTCCTCTCCAAGGAATGCGAGCAAATTAAAAAAAAAGTAAACACACACAGTTTGTGCGCAGCATATCGTCGCCTGGCAGACGACAAGACACAGCCGATCTACAAGCTGGGGACGTGCTGGCTGCAGCGTGAGATGGCAGATCTGCCGTTTCTTGTCGCGAAAAATTTCGGTTATGCAAACAGTATAATGACATGCTCCCAAATATAGTGACAACCGACAGTTGGTTGCTCGTGGATATACCATGGATGCATAAGGGTTTAGCGTTACATCGCTACATACATTCATGCTATATCGACACAATGGCTTACAAGTACTGTATATACAGGTTCTAGTCCAGGGACCCCCACAGGGGTTACTTACAATTGGACCTTTTAAAAGGACAATTACAGATGAACCACTTTCTTAACCTTGATCTGATAACAACATGCAGAGCAGAGGATTGACTACGCTTGGTGGTGGTAGTGGTTCCCAAAGTGGGGTTCGGGGACCCCTAGGGGTATTTGAGGAAGTTCCAGGAGATCCCTGGCTAAATCAACCAAATGACTCTTATGGAACAAATGGACATTGATTTTACGATAGGATTTATGTCGGGGGGTTTCAGAGATAGGAATGCTAGTAAGTGGGGGTCCGTAGACTCATTTTAGTCAAACCTGGGGTAATTGAAGTGAAAATCGGTGGAGATCACTGTTAAAATCTTCTCTTATGGGTGTCATTGGCATGTTATATTTTAGGAAAATGGGGAGAGGCAAAAGAAGAACATTGCACTTCCTGCAGTACTTTAGTAAGCAGAGCTGAGGAGGGCCTTTAGGCAGGCAGACTACAAAATAACATGCAAGCATACTCAAGACAGCCATCTTGAATTGATCAGCGGTTTTCAATCCTTGCTGGTTGTATACTCCCATAGAACTCCCCAAAAATAGCAACGATAGCAAATTTGCAAGCTCAAAAACGTGTCTCTCCCAAGCCTGCAGAGTGACAACAAGCCACGCGAGTCTGTCTTTGCGTTATGATGCACTATACCAGTGGTTTTCAACCAGTGGTCCGGGGACCACCAGTGGTCCTTGAGGGGATTCCAGGTGGTCCCCAGCTAAGTGATGGAAAGTTGGTTAACCAGAAGTAACTCTTTGAGAACCAACCAGGTCCATTCATCATGTGAATTAGCCCCAAGTCTACACAATTAGAGATTGTAGAAGATTAATGGACATTTTTGATCTGTATGTTTGCCTTTCTTGTTTCTGAAATCCAGCCTGGAATTGTGGACAAAAGCAAAAGAAATCTTTAGTTGCTGTGGGGATAAAATATCATCAAATGGTGGTCCGTGGCTCAAATGATGAATAAATAGTGGGGCCTGGTATGAAAAAGGTTGAAAACCACTGCGCTATACGGACCTCTGGGAGGTGGATATTGCTGAAGTGGAGCAGACACACCCTACTTCCCGTCAGCTCCCACAACTTACAGCATGTTATTGCCAGTTGAAGTTGATCACGTTTTCTTCTGCTTTTCCTCTGCCGTCTGTCAAAATTCATGCAGGTCATGCATTCTTTTCCACAATGCTCCACTAGGGGGCAGCAGTGATCTACTGCCTTGCTCATTTCGAGTCCCACAGTTCCATTTAAAAGTATAGATTTCACTTCATTCAAATATAGTTATTTTTTTTGGCCAATCCTCCCTTCTATAGAGTTTGGTGACCATATAAGGAGTTCCTCCCTGTCCCTAGTGAGACACTGGGGTCAAAAAAACAAAACCCTAGTCTCAGTTTGGGCTTTGGGAGAAAAGCTTTTCGTCCAGGCAGCATGAGAGGAGGGACCTTCCTCCAATAAGAATCGAGTGGGGGCGGACCTTGGTGTATGTGCTGTCGGGCTGTTGCCAACACACTGCAGAGTGCGTGTGCATGTGCACATCTTGCATCTTGTTATCTTGTATAATCACCCAAATGACTGAATGCTCCTTTAAATAAAGGGGGCGAGCACGCTGAATTGGCGGTGCTCGGGGGTTCGAACCCACAACCTTGTGGTCCAAAGGCAAGAGCTCTACCAACAGAGCTACCCGAAAACCGATAAACGCAAAACAAAAACACAAGTTAGAAGAACATGTGTAATGTGGATAAGAGTTTTCTGCCCAACGGCAACGATAAAAGGCTTATTTTTTGGGACATCCTTTTGTCAAAAATACAAAAAAAAAAGTGTACTTCTTGCTCTGAGGGGTGCGGGGTTAGGGCGTCCTTCCTCCTTTCTTTCTTTCAGCCGGGGGGGCTGCAGAAGGAGCAGTGCAGTCCGCCCGTCAGGTCCGTGATGACGCCCTCCCGCGCCAGGCCGCGCAGCAGCGCCCGCTCCCTGTTCACGTCGTGCATGGTCTGCTGCAGCATGGCCGCCATGGGCTGCTGGTCGTAGTAGTGCAGCGGCCCCCCGCGGCCCGACAGGTTGTAGCCGAAGCCCGCCAGGCTCACCTCGTCACACAGCAGGCTGGCCAGGTTGAGCGCCGTGACGCCCAGCGTGGGAACGTTCTGAGAAAAACATGGGAGAAAAAAAAGAAACATTCAAATTGAGATATTATCCCATTTCGTCCTGGCATTTTTGATTCTACAGAACATTCGCTCTGAAAGAACATATATTTGTGCTGCGTTTTCATGATTTCACCCACAAATAGCAGGCGTTCACGGCTCATAGCGTGAGCCATGAAGGCCTGCTACTTTTTCAATGAAAGTTTAAACACCAAAAGTGCAGTACAGAATGGTGTATTCTCCCGAAAGTCACCTTCCGTTCCGGAGATGGCCGAAAAAACTTGAAAACGTGAGTTTTTGACTTTTTCCCATAAGTCACCTGTTTTTCTTTCACTCAACCATTGCCCAGATTTTGACGTTCATATCTATTGCTTGTGTTTCGTAATGCTGTTCTGCACCCTGGTTGCCTTGCAATGGAAGTAAACCAGTAAAAACGGACGTGAAAAGTCCACACACTTATGATGTTTAATAGGTGGGTAGCTTTATGTCAACATAAAGCTACCCCATGCTCTGCAGTGAAGGCTGTGTCAGGAAATGTTTCCACATACGGTAGTTTCATTGTATAGATATTCCACTGTTATGTTCTTGTTTAAAGGTGAACTGCAAGCAGTGAGGTTTCTATTATATTATTATATTTTATATTATATATTATATTATACCACCACGGACGTGGTCTAAAAGGGTGAAAAACTACCAGTTCAACAATTAACTCAATCACTGCTAAGCATTGCAGATAAAGGGGGGTTTGAGCTGTGCTAAGCTCGTTGAGTGACGTCACTAATAAAAACAAAGGCCAATAAAAAACAAAGTCCTATAGCGACATATACATGCCATATACCGTCTGAAAGAACACACTCGCTGCTTTCACAAGAAAAAAAAATGCATTTATACCACCTATCGTTCAGGACTTATTGTCTTTTGAATGCTATAGAGATATGAGCATTCTTGTAAAAAGACATTGTTAAGAGACATTGGCAGACAAATATATATGAACCAAATGAAGATATTGTACATGCTATACACCGAATGACAGCCCTATTTGTCCACTTTTAGGGGGGAAAAAATTACATTCATCCATCTTCCGTTCGTCTTGCCATTTTAATTCAACTTGCGTTGTGGGCCAACAACATATCATTTATGGAATAATAATTTTTCAGGTCTATATAATATAATTAATAATGTTGACAGTAATATATAAAAAACATATAACATATGAAAGGGCACGCCGTCTGCTCTCATAAGAAAAACAATTATGCCATCTACAGTTCACCAGTTATTGAGGTTTTATGTCAGACACCCCTGCAATCCATCTACGGATAAGCGGTTGTAGATGGATGTCAGACAAATGCCTCGGATCCGCTGCTTATGTGTGTGTGGGGGTGTGTGTGTGTGGGGGTGGGTGTCAGGGTTGTGCTTGCTGCGCAGCTGAGTGCCACGCTACGAACTTGCAGATCTGCCACTTGCACACGCGCACACACACACACACACACACACACACACACACACACACACACACACACACACACACACACACACACACACACACACAGTCCGTTAGATCATTAGCCGACTGTGGTGTCATATTGCAGTGTAAGGGAGGGTTAAAGCTATCTGATCCCACAGTGAAGGCATAGTGTTAGGGAGGGTTAAGGCTCCGTCATACTCCAGAGTGAAGAGAAACGGCTTCACCGTTTAAGGTGAATTGGGCTATCACCTTACACAGTGAATGCAGTGAGGCCTTCATACTCGCTGTGGTGTCCTTAAGGATTGACTTGCGATGTGTATGTGTGAGGTTCTAGCCACTGACGCAGGAGGGACAGCGGCGGGACCAAGTTTTTCTTTCCTCGTCCAGAATCACCACTTTTAACCTTTGCAAAACAGTCTCTAATTTTGCCCCATGTTTATTTTTTTTAAACAAACGTCAGCGTCTTCAATGTCTCAGTTATTTCTTGCCATGAATTGGAGTTATAAAGATGTTCATATTGCCTGACCTCCATCTCCTCCTCCTTCTCATCTTCTACTTTTTGTTTCTCTCTACTACCTATATTATTCTACTTTCTGTTTTCTATTTGCTTTCTGTCGCTGTCATCAGCTGTGATCTCAACCTCCTTTCGAGCATGCCACTTCTAGACCAATCAGTGAACGCGGTGAATGCCCCAGAGTGAACAGACTTGTCGGATATAGTAAAAACAGAGAGATGTGTCAGGATGCGCAGTGAGCGCTGTTCACCGCGGTGAATGGCGTCATGTTGTAGTTTTATTGCACTTAAAAAAAACTACACCACGGTGATACCCGTTCACCGCGAGTGGCTTCACTGTGGAGTATGAATGAGCCTTTAAAGCTGCCTGGTCCCACAGTGGAGGCATAGTGGGGTTAGGGATCGTTCCTACCTGGTCCCAGCCGAACAGGCGGAACTTGGGCGCGGGGAACTGCAGCAGGTCCATGGACGTCTCCCTGATCACCTCCAGGTTCAGGACGCGGATCCTCTTGGGATCCAGTGGTAGCTGCTCTGGAACCTTCTGCCAGAAGAACAGCCAGTCCCACAGGGGCTGAGAGAGACAGACAGACAGACAGACAGACAGACAGACAGACAGACAGACAGACAGACAGACAGACAGACAGACAGACAGACAGACAGACAGACAGACAGACAGACACCTCCTTTCAGTCAATGAATTCTTCAGCTTTTGGGTAGGGGTGGGGGGGTCCCATCCCCAGATGACAGTGGAGACAAACTATTTGAGAACCTTATGCCTAAAAACTGGCCAAACACAATATTTCTCTGTGGAATTGAGTGCCTCAAACTGCAACATTGCAAGTGTTGTTTGCGGCCGTTGACCGCCGGTTGTCGACCGACCCTTTCAGTATTCCGATTGGCCGGTTTTGGGGATGGTGACGTAGAAAACCCTGTAATTGAAAGACCTTTACAACTAAAGAGCACTGCCATCAGTGGCCTACTTTACTCTTCACCTACAGAGCGTAGCAGCAGGTCACACAATGGAGCATTGATCCATTCCTTCAGCCGGGGTTGTACCTAAGGCTATATAGGAAAACAATAGACCCATCTGTCACTGTACTGTAACAAAAGGCTCACTATATCTCTTCTCTCACTCACTGACTAGCAGCTTCAGGGACTCCTCTTGCATGCCTGGCCCTGTCTCAGCACATATCATTCACACCAGGCGCTCAGTGCTGCTCTCTCACAGCTCTCAGGTAAAAAAAAACAACCTCAACAACCTCAATGCATCGATCGCCACACCGAATAATCACAAAAGGCCGCTTGAGAGCAACTCTTACAACTAACAGTACAGTTTGGAGGAGTGAATATTCCCCCGGGGAATTGGGATACTGGGATTCAAGTGTGTATACAGTTCAGCGCCAAAATTTAGTGGAAAAACTCCTGGCGGAAAATCTGGTGCTTTTTTGCTGGTGAGTTGGGGCGAAATTGGTTGGCAGGCGCCAGAGATAAAACCCTTGCTTTTCATCATTTTCCTCCTATGATAGAGTCCTCCTTCCTTCCTAGAAAGGACCATTGGTAACCAAATGGACCCCTATAGGTCTGTAACTCTGGAGATCGTAAAATGAAACCAAATGGACCCTTACAAAGCCATTTGGTTTCATTTTACGCTCTCCAGAGTTAAATCATTTAAACATCTGAATTACCTAATTTTCAAAAATCTACACATTTAGAAAGATGAAGAATTGCTATTTTGAGTAACGTTTTGCCAGTTATTTCTCCTAAATTAGTCCGAGAGACTAAACTCAAACATCAAACGGTGGTCCTCTGTGGCTAAAATGCAGAATAAACAGGGCCCTGGTATGAAAATGGGTGAAAACCACTGCTCTAGCGCAATCTAGTGCATTTTGGAAGTGCCACTAGCGCATTTTGGATTTTGGCAGTTGCCAACACTGGTTCCTTTTCAATCTGTCCTACTAATGGACACGGACGTTCTCTCAAGTTTCGCTCGTACTTGTAATATGATGCAAGATTAACATTAGCCACGTCACTGAGGGTTGCCAAAGGGAATGGAAAAGTTACGGTATTTTCCCTGAAAAAAAAAGATAGTGAACCACTGAGTCTAAGATTACAAAGAGCTGTCGCGCTGCAGCATATGACTGGTGGCTGTGCACACATACAGTAGTGCTCGCGTTTTAACGGAAAATTCCACCCCAGAAGGCTCTCTTACTTTTATTTGCAGTGGATTTATTTAAACCATTCAGCAATGTACTTTTGGTGATTTAAATTGTAATGGAAAAATAGCAGGTGCACACCTGCTATTTTTTTCTGGGAAATCATGAAAATGCAATGCAAATCTTTCGTGTTCTTTGTGTGTTCTTTCAAAGCCCATGTTTTGTAGATACTCCTTTATGCTGCTTTCCCAATTCCAAAATAAGCTCAAAAAGGGGCTATGGGATGTTGTTCAATTTCCCTATTTCCATAACTCCAAAATGCTTTTCATTTACAATATATTCTCTCACCACCATGTCAGTATTGGCAGAATGTTGACACTCACACTTTCACTTCTGCTTTAGCAGTGGTTCAGCCATAAACCGTGCGCCACGCCGTCCACCTTTCCAGACAGCTGAACCACTGCTGAAACAAAAGTGAAAGTGAAAAGACTGAGTGTCAACACACTACTGACAAGTTGGAGAGAGAGAGAGAGTGTACAGCAAACAATAGACATTGACAATGTTTTATCATATAGGAAAGCTATTGGTGGAGAGGTTTGGTCTATCACATGCTATGCTTAGCTGTGATTGGGCCATAGCTGTTTGGGGAGTGGACAGTTTACCTAAAGCTTTATTGCGTTTTGGAGTGATGGGAATAGGTGAATTTTATTTTGGGGTAGGAGAAACAGCCATAAAGGAGATTTTTCTCACAAAGTAACAACTGGATCACTTTGTTTTTTTTGGAAATAAATCAACTGGGTTGGAATTCTCCTTCAACGCCCAGCCTGTCACTGGAGCCTAGGTAATTGCATGGAGTGTGTGCAAGTGCTATGCAATTATTAGTACTATTATTACAGAGTCAAGAAGACACACGCACACGCAAACGCACACGCACACACACACACACACACACACACACACACACACACACACACACACACACACACAATGTACTCCCCACTCACCACGGCGTGCTTGTTGATGATGGCAGAGATCCAGCTGAGGTCCACGGCCTTATAGACCACAGCCACGAACAGGGCGCGGGGGTCCGTGTCAGGCCACTGGTGGGGCGTGCCCTCCGGGTAGCTCATCCGGATGCTGGTCCTGTTGCCCACGTCCACGCTGAACTCCCCCAGGGGGCCGCTGTTCAACCTGGGGGGAAAAATGCAGGAAGGAAGAGGATGACCATACTATGTCATTGATGTACCTTCGAGGTGCTGGGTGGACATGATAAAAAAGTTCCCCCCCATTCTGTGTTCCCAAGAAATGGAGGTCTGAAGAAAACCACTAGCACAGTGAAACATCTTGATGACATCATCAAGATGTATTTTCACCATCTTAATGGATTTCTTTAGACGCTTCTTTTTTCTCAGAAAAAATGTTGAAAATGGTGGACTTCCCCTTTAAGCCCTGAATCCGCCACCTGACGACACGTTGGTGAGATCCAATCAGATCGGCCGGCCCGTCTGAGCCGGTCCCCGCCCCTGTCTCTAGGCCAAAATTGATTGGATTTCAGCTTTCGGCCACGTTACCCTTCTACCGGCAGACCACTGGTCACAACCGAGACAATGCTTCTTCTCACACACGCAGTCACATCACACACATTGTAGATCAGCTAGAATCTGGATAATAATAGCATGATAATAATAGCATGCATCCTTTCCAAACTGTCATTCACTTCAGTTCACACATTCCAAAAGTAGTTGCTATAGTGACTCGGGATAGCGTGGGACACAAGGCACACGTTAGGCCTAGTAAACAATAATAATGCCGGGGGAGGGGAACACGACACCTGACAATTATAGCCCTATGGGATTCATCCTTGTTTATGTACATGATGGGTTGCCATGTTTATCCACGTTCTGGGCTTACTGTAAGTAAGTCGCTCCGGATCAAGAAGAGCATGTTCTCAAATGCCTAAATTGTAAGTGTGAGCGGTTCCCAAGCATTCTAGCCTGTGACTTCGTCTCCGACGACTTTCACACTTACGGTGATATGGTAAGATTAGTGTAGATCGACTATTTTCACTACTACTCAAAACATTTTTACATTCAAACATTTTTTTTTTAGTTTAGTAGACATTCTTTGATTCTTCTTTTGATTCATAACTTTTTGTTTTTCCATTAAGATGTTGAAACAAATGTAGGGAACACAAAAAAGTATTAATGGCATTTACAAGATTCAGAACCCTTTTCTGGTGGGTTATGTGTCAAATTTGTGGGTTTTCGGTGCTTTAGATTATAGCCCAATGTCTCTGATGTCACAGTACTTCCTGGACTACAATTCCCCAAATCCTTTGGTGCACTGCAGCTCCTTGGTGGATAGGGGGGTGGCTGTCTCACTGAGACCCCCAAGGAGGGTGCTCTAAATCTTCTAAATGTCACGCACATGACTTTTTGCGATTGTCATTTAATACACCCAAAACAATCTGGTTAGATGAATCAGATGCAAACCAAGCTTATTTGTGTAATAACAAGTGAGAATGTAGTTCTAAGTTGCTGTGTAGTTGGGGGCCTTAGGGAGATTTTAGGCTGTGCTCATTAACCTATTTATTAACAATTCAAGTGCAGGTATATCTGAATAAAATTGATGATCAATTACAGTATCACTTTATGAACAAGTCCTGCTTTGACTCAGCCATACATGTCAGCTGGGTCTTCTGAGCCCTGATTCCTTCATCCCTCTTTTCCTGAGAGAAGTAGCTACAGCAGAAGCAGAAGCCTAAGTCACCACCTCTCAATGCTTTGAGTGTGGCAAGGCCAGTCGGGCACCTCCATGGGGGTTTTGATGAAGGTTTTGATCTTTGAGGTGTTTAGTGTGCAGTTGAGATACTCAGTCCATCAATGCTGGAAGCATCATATGTGTACTTCTGGTCCTTTTCCCCCTGATGCCCTGGATTCTCTCCACTCCCTCAATCATTTCATTCTGATCATTTCTGAGCACAGCAGTGTTTGAAGGATGTCTTCATTGTGGGCACAACAAGCAGATTGATTGAGTTTGAGTGTTATGTGGGGTAACCTGAATGCGGCTGAAGATGTGATGTGCATTGTTTTATGGTTTGGCCATTTTCACTCTTTTGAACAATTTTGTACAAATAGCACATTGAACACAATCAACTTTTCATATAATAACATACTGTGCATTGTCTGCTACTGGATTTGTTGGCCTGCCTGCTTGCTATCAACTGACCGTTTAGTTCAAATAATAAAAAGCGCCCACCTTGTGTTTTACCCCCCCCCCCCCCACCCCCCTTAAACAAATGATCAACTGAACAACTCAAAAGGGAAATGATTAAGAGGAACTCGGAACGGAACGGAAAAGTCCTCCTTCCAAAATAGAGTAGTTATTATAACTGTCATGTTCATTGTTCATTCCACTCCCAGGATCACTTTACAAGCAGACACACGCACACACAGGCACACGCACACACAGGCACACGCACACGCACACGCACACACACACACACACACACACACACACACACACACACACACACACACACACACACACACACACTAGAAGATTATCAGCCTCCGAGTGAGTGGAGCATTTGCTAGGCCTACCCTTTGTAGCTTTAAAATCTACAGTGTTAAAGTGTTAAAATGAACACTGGCTTATGGCCTTGTACTGTACATTGGGATCCCAGTGCAGAGATGAAAATCATAATGAAACGGCCTAGGACCATGTCACCCTAAGCTAATTCAAATCAATTCAAATAGGGGGTCGTTGAAATTAAAATGGCCTCGTTTAACCTTGTCTAAACTGGCAGAATGGTCTTGTAGAGAGGTACAGTAAGTGTTCGGATTCAATTGTCCGTCACTAACCTGCTGCTATCTGCAGATAGTTAAGTCAACACAAAGTGGACGTGCAGCTTCAGATCTGCTTTGTGTTTGCAAATGGAGTAAGCAAATGTGTTACATCCGCTGTGCACATGGGGGAACAATGTCTTCAATTAAATCCACGTCCATTGTGTCAAGTCGCTTCGCATGTGCGACGCAGAAGTACATTTTAATAGGTTTGTTTTGATAGGCCAGATGGGTCTCTCCTCCACCTCCTCAGCCACGCTGTTTTCTTGTTTGACAAAACAAAACCAGCTGGACCATGTTGACCAATGCTAAAGGTATATGATTTCAAGTTAACTTATGCAGACATTGCTTTTTTTAAATAATGTTTAATCTTACTATACCGAGATTACCGACAGTATGCTGACCATATAAAGGCAGTGGTTTTAAACCTTTTTTTATAGCAGGGCCTACTATTTATTCAGCATTTGAGCCACGGACCACCATTTGAGGACATTTTAGCCCCACACACCACCCACAAACTAAATATATATATATATTGCCTTTGTCCATAATTCCTTGCGGGTCCAATTGGTTTCATGTTTACGGCCTCAAATAGTTACAACTTACAACTTTCCATCATTTAGCCTGGGGACCACTTGGAATCCTATCAGGGACCACCGGTGGTCCCCAGACCACTGGTTGAAAACCCCTGATATAGCGAGTTCCTCCCCATGGCTGAGGGAAGTATGGCTGCGGAATCTTCTGTTAGTAGGCCTAATAACCATGCTCTATGACAATATACAGTACTGTATATCACAATATCGTCCCCTTATTCTGGTTAATTGCTTGCGTCAGTTTGTTCATATAACGTGCTTGCCAGAGAGGGAAAGTAAAAACACTTTTTGAAGATGGACAAAAAATGCACACACAAGGTATGCATCTGTAAAATATCTGTTTTTGTTTTTGATATAATAATCAAAACCAAAAGCAACTACAATATTTAAAATAAAAATATATACATGTGGTGGAGTGAGAGTACCCCTTGTGAAAAAACACTATTGAATCACTACTCGTTCAATAGTGTTTTTGTGTAGTGATTTCAGTAGTAAAATGTAGAGAAATGGCCCGTTTCAATACTTAATCACTACTGATAATTACTACATAATTCCTATTCAAATCACTACCTGACTGCCCTTATAGGGTTTGTGTAGAAACAAAAAGCAATTCATTAGTAAAAAAAAAAAAAACTATGTGAAAACACAGCGCAAATCTTGGACTATTATATGTTCTCTCAGAGTGAACGTTTTGTATAATCTATAGTGTCAGGTCAAAATTGGTTAAATAATGCAGATCTTTAGCAATAATTAAACTCTCATCAAATGAAACCAAATGGACCCCTGTTGACCACATGGAACACCCCCAAGGGATCAGTTGCGGTCCCCGAAACACTGTCTGAGAACCACTGCTCTAACGGTGAAACCACATTTCGGTGTGAAAATGTGAGAAAATGCACGTGCGAGGCGTGAGCATGCACATTTTGCGAGGCGTGCACGCCTCCAACTGAACGTTCAGTTCCTCTTACTGTAAATATCTTCCCACGGCTCTGTTTCCTGTTCCTCCCTGTCCCTGTCCCCAGGTAAAAAAAAAAAAAGGTAATGTTTGGTTTAATTTAAGTAACGGGTGATAATGTTTGTTTTAGGCCTTTATTATATTATTATATACTTATTATACCATTATTATAATCACCGCGTCTGCGCTTTGTTGACATTGTAGCGTTCCTTTGGTCGCTCGTCAGATCACCTGTGACAGCTTGTTTTGTATTATTCCACTACACTTGCACCCCATTAAAAAACAATACTTTCACAGCGCGCCGTTTCTCCATTACATCCACTCTGGGGCGTCCAGCCACGGCGCGCAGCATATATATTCAGATGGCTAGTGCGTCATCATGTCACATCGATACAGACACCCAGGGACATCTAGTGGGAGGCTCAAACAGGATGTGGCATCATAATAACATCCTGGGATAGAGGGGAGAGGGTAGAATTGGGGTACACTTCTTAACCCTTTCCCAGCCAAGGACGAGATAGGCCCCGACCCCAAAACAAAATGGTCGCCAAAACCCTATTTTAACTTTTACTTTTCTTTACTTTTTCCCTGCAAAAATGAAAGAATCATTTTTTTTTTCTTTCAGGGCCCATTTTAGAGCAGTTAAAAAAAAAAAAAAAAAAAAAAAGAGAGAGCCATTTTTTTGGGCGGCCATTTTTTGTTATTTTTCAATGGTCAATATGAAACTATCAGTGATCGCCCAGGACCATTTCAGCTGTTTTTATCCTTGACAATACTTGAATTGTTTCCATGTTCCTGGAAATGCATCAATTTTGTCTCGCTTTGAGTATGAACTGGTTCATATCGGCAGCTGGGGAAAACGTTAAAGCTGTGGTTCTCAACCAGTGGTCCTTGAAAAGGTTCCAGGTGGTCCCCAGGTAAATGACGGAAAGTTTATTAACCAGATGTAACTCTTTGAGAGCGTACGCAAGAGTTAAAATATCCATCATCGTGTTTACTCAAGAGTAAAAATATCCATCATCGTGTTTATTCATCTGAAGAAGATTAATGATTAATGGTCATTTTGATCTGTATGTTTGACTGTTTTGTATCTAGCCAGGAATTGTGGACAAAAGAAATCTTTAGTTTAAGGGTCTGTAGTGCTAAAATATCCTCAAACGGTCCGGTGGTCCGTGGCTCAAATGCCACATAAATAGTGGGCCCTGGGATAAAAAGACAGTGAATGGCTGGCAGTGTTGTAGTGGTACTTTTAGAAGTGGGGGACGCCTCTTAAAGGGGAATTCCCCCCATTTTATTATTTTTTTCTGAGAGATTTGTACACTCTCAGAAAAAAGGAAACATGGTGAAACACATCTTGATGATGTCATCAGATGTATTTCACCATGCTAATGATTTTTTTCAGACCCAAAAATAATTTTGGGTCCCCCCCCGCGTCCCCCTCCACTACACCCCTGATGGCTGGCACTCCAAAGGAGTATTAGCATTGGGATGTGAGCTGACCTGATGACGGTGTCGAAGCGGTCAATAAGCGGTCCCAGCTCCAGGCCTCTCAGGATGCCTCCGTTCCCCACCACCACGCAGCGCTGGCATTCGTTCTTCGGGTCCGTCTGGGACGCGGAGTCCGAGTCTGGCAGCTGGAACGAGGCATGATGAATCACAGAACATTAACCACACCATTAATAATTAACCGTCTTAACTCATTGTCACGGCATGTACCCGTCAGATTCCATCCCCAGTCCGTGTCCCGGTACACTGCGCATGGGTTGGATTTCAAGTTTACAATTACAAATTACAATTTGGTCATTTGTTATTACTTATTTAAAGGGCCATGATTCCGTCCCTCTTGTAACTAGAGCTTATTTTAACACGCTTACAGCCAGGTGGTCATATCTTGGTAATGCAGCGCCAGCATAGGGCGCCATTTTGGACCCGTCCGGGGATTTTCCATAGAAAGGAAGGGAGGAAGTAAGAAAAAAATTGAAAATGGGTGGATTTCCCCTTTAAGAGGCGTCCCACTACAACACTGTTTTCCCACTCGCCTGTTTCAGCAGCGCCTCCAGTCTGCCCCTCAGCCCTCGGAAGCCAAAAGGGGGCGGGTACTGGAAGAGGTGGTTGGGAAGGGGCGTGTCCTTGCTGGACAGGAAGGGCGTGGTCTCCAGGCTGGAGGCGGGGAGTCGAGCCAACAGGCTCCGCCTGGCGTAGCTGGGCTGGCACTCCGCCTGCAGCACGCTGTGCACGTAGGTGTGCACCAGCTGGAAGCACGCACACGCAGACAGACAGACAGACACGGGTCAGTGCGTGCCCATCGATCGATGCAGCGATCTTTCAGTTGCCACCCGAAATACAGCGGCGGGGTTGGGAAGGAGCGCTTGTTTTACCCTGCCGGCTAGTACTAGTAGGGCGGGGCGAAGGAAGTTTTACTGAGGTTATGGTTAGGGTTAAGTTTAGGCATAGTTTTACTGAGCTTAGGTTTGTGGTAAAGGACTTCAATGTTTTGTATCCTACAGCATTATGTATGAGTACAATACAGAGAATGTTTGCATTCGCCATCTTTGTTGAAGAAGGGTCTATTTATATCTGAGTTAGGGTTAGGGTTGGGCTAGGGTTAGACGGCTACTAGCCCTAAACATAACCTCAGTAAAACTATGCTTCGCCCTGCCCTACTAGTACTAGCTGGCAGAGTAAAACAAGCGCTCCTTCCCAACCCTGCTGCTTTATTTCGGGTGGCAACTGAAAAATCGCATTGATGCAATGCAGAGACGGTCAGTGGAGTTAGCCAGTGGTTCTCCACCAAAATGGTCAGCTTTAAAAAAAAAAAAAAAAAAAAAAAAAAAAAAAGCTGTATCTCCCAATGCCGTAATGGCTTAATAAAAGTCAAAATCCATGCCTGACGTAACTACCGTATTGTCCCGAATATAAGACGACTCGTTTATAAGACGACCCTCATTTTTCAAGACCCATTTACAGAAAAAAGAATATTGAATGTCAAATAGTATAGCCCCTGAATATAAGACGACTCAATTTTGGGGATATTTCCATTGGGAAAAAAACATAGTCTTATATTCAGGCCAATAGGGTATTTAACTAATTAAAGAGAATATATTGAATAGTCAATCTTTTACTTCAAGATCGACTCCTGATCGACCGACTTTTTTCCCCAGGCATTAGCCCTAATCTCTAGTTTTACCTGTCTGTGTAGGGGGTCCACCTCCACATGCAGGGGTACCAGGGGTTTGGTGGGCTCCGCGTCCGTCCGCGTCTCGAAGAGGGGCAGAGAGACCACCGCCAGGCTCACCACACCCACCACCACCATGAGAGGCACCAGCACACGCCTGCACACAAAGACACAGGGCAGGATGGGTCAGTGGTTTTCAACCTTCTTCATCCCACTCCCAGGGCCCACCATTTATTCAGAATCTGAGCCACGGACCACCATTTGAGGACACTTTAGCCCCACAGACCCCATAACTAAAGATTTCTTTTGCTTCTCTCCATGACCATTAATCTTCTAATTGTGTAGATTTGGACTAATTCACATGATGAATATTTTAACTCTTGAGAGTGTAAAAATGAAACCAAATGGACCCGCCAGGGTCCATTTGGTTTCATTTTTACGTTCTCAAGAGTTACATCTGGTTAAACAACTTAGCTGGGGATCACCTGGAACCCTCTCAAGGACCGCTGGTGGTCCCCGGACCACCGGGTTGAAAACTCCTGGGATAGGTGATAGGTTAACTATTAACTAATAACCGTTAAAAGGAAAGTTTGCGCTCTCAAAGAGTTACGTCTGGTTAACCAACTGTCCGTCATTTAGCTGGGGACCACCTGGAACCCTCTCAAGGACCACTGGTGGTCCACTGCTCTAATCCGATCAGAAAGGTCCACCCATCCCGTCCCGATCGGTCTAATCCTCCCCCCTGGCCTACCTCATCCTCAGAATCCCCCCCGGGGTCGCTCGCATTACCCACGCGCTCCTCATCTGTGGCTCGAAGAACGGCATGTTGTCGCAGGTCCGCGTCTCGTTCCGTTTCTCTGCCACTGTGGTCAGTAGCTCAGCCGTAACTATCTGTCTGCTGAATCTGCTTACGTTGGGGGAAGGGGAGGCGGCGGTGGAGCTTGGTGTAGGCTTTCCAGTTTGACAGCATTAATGGCACATGGTCATCAGGGATAAAATCAGAAGTCAAACGAGCTTCTGCTTCAAGTCGACTTGCGACAGCCCCGTAGAGAGCCCCGTTGTGAGCAGGGGCGGATCTAGGCATGGGCATGCCCAGCCTAAATGCCCCACCGAACATGATGGCGTTGCAAAACAACCCACAATATTTCAAATTAAAGTGCTTATATTTAAAATGATTTGAAACACTACTACTGCTACTAACTAACTACAGTTGTGTCACCACTAAACCAACAGCATTTCATCATTGAAAACAGAAAACTCTCTGAGTCAGACCTTTAGCTTTATGCATGCTGCGTGTCTGTTGCAACTTCAACAACAACTGATTATTATTATGCTTACTGGCCTAATATAAGTTCTGTAACTGAAAATGGTTGTGGGTGCGGCTTCACCCATACCATTGGTATGGGTGCGATGAAGCCGCACCCATACCATTTCATCCTGCCCCCCCACCCCCAACTAGGAAATGTTACATCCGCCCCTGGTTGTGAGCCCCAGACATGTTCAGTACACCGAGGTTTAGATATGGTTAGAAATGCTGAGCAGGGTTCCACACAACATGTAGAAACTGCCCGATGCTAACTTGTTGAGCAATTTTCAAAATTGGAATAAATATGTGAGCACACCATTAACAACCAAACCAAACCCAACCAAAAACAGTCAAAATTTCATCATGCTTTATGTAGCATGTGATATGTCTAACTAGCATTCTTTTTGAAAAAAAAAAAGAGACCCTTTTTTACTAAAAACAGCCATAGCATTTGCAACAAATCTGCTAGGCTGACTAGGCACATTTTTGATGACTGGTATTGCCATTTTTATCCAAACCACTATTTTTTTCCCAGTATAAGCTAAACCCATTCCAAGTATCAGCTAAACTGATACTTGGAATGGGTTCAGCATTGTGAAAAGAACCTAGTTAAGACATACTACATGCTACATAAAGCATGATGACATTTTGACTTTTTTTTGCTTTCTATAGGTGGTTAATGGCATGGTCACATAAGACCTTGGTATACTCAACATGCCCAGGTTTACATTATGGGAAATGGACTATTTTGTGCTGCACTTTCTCAAGTGGGATGGGACCCTTTGGTTGTATCATCTGTACACTCTCAGGGAGGCCATTCTCCAAACCATCATATATTGCAGCGGCTACAGAGCGGTAGTTCGTCATGGGGGGGGGGGGGGGGGGGGGGGGGGGGGGGGGGGGGGGGGGGGGGGGCGGTAGTCTGCGTGTTGGCGCAGTTGTCAACAGACTAAAATCCCCTGGTTAAGTTCCCTTTTTAAAGTGTTTGTTTGTTTGCAGTATGTGGCTCGTTGGTTGACAGCAATCATTTCAGGATTAAATGCTTGTAATGCTTGCACCCGCCCTCCCACACACACACACACACACACACACACACACACACACACACACACACACACACACACACACACACACACACACACACACACACACACACACACACACACACACACACACACACACACACACACACACACACACACACACACACACACACACACACACACACACACACACACACAGGTGAGGTTTGTGTGTGAGGTGCATGCATACCTTTCACATGACAGATTACAGCAATAAAATTGGAATGCAGTATCATGCACAGACATCTTTTTTCTACAGAGCAACCAGCAGCCAGTAATTTAATAATCCCAGTTAGTTGGCATTATTAGAGTGTCCGTTTTTGCACAATTGAAATTATTTTGTGCCATGGACCTTAACAAATTAATGTCTTTGTCCAAAAAAATATGAATCAATTATAGAGTTTGCAGTGTTGCAGCTTTTTCATGCTGGAATGGATGAGCAGATACAGAGACATACTGTACCCAAAGACTATTGCTATGTCAGGAAAGTGGTTGCACAACTTAAAAAAAAGCCCCCACACAGACTCAGTTTCTTTAGCTGTGGATCGATCTATGAAATCAAAGACTGTCTTTCGTGACAACACCAAGAAACACATACAGTTTTTGACATTTGACAGAGCACAGCACAGATACTCACTTCGTTCAGTATTGTACTGTGTCCGTTAGGCATGTAGGTAGTGAATAGAATGATAACTGAGCAATCCTGCAGTAACTATGCCCAGTAAGCCTTTAAGCCATAGCTGGGCATTATGCGGCCCGGGGGCCAAATGCGGCCCTTTGGCTGACTCTGACCGGCCCGGGGACCACCAGTGGTCCTTGAGAGAGTTCCAGGTTAAATATGGAAAGTTGGTTAACCAGATGTAACTCTTTGAGAGCGTATAAATGAAACCAAATGGACCCTTGCGGGTCCATTTGGTTTCATTTTTACACTCTCAAGAGTTAAAATATTCATCATCTGAATTAGCCCAAAGTCTACACATTGAATGTAAGAGAATGGTAATTTTTGTTATCCTGTTTTGTTTCTCAAATCCAGCCTGGAATTGTGGACAAAAACAAAAGAAATCTTGAAGAAAGTTTTGGGATCTGTGGGGCTAAAATGTCATCAAATGTTGGTCCGTGGCTCAAATACTGAATAAATAGTGGGCCCTGGTGTCAAAATGGTTGGTCTTATACTGTTACTGTTATTTTGAAATTAAATTAATACTACACAGACTTTAGTTCAGCCTTTAGTCTTGGCCCTCCACAATATTTTATGTATCTCATTTGGCCCCTTGGGGAAAATAATTGCCCAGCCCTGCTTTAAGCTGTTTTCAAAATGTTTTACTTTTATCCCGACAATTTTGTAACGTGTTTTTTTTCCCTCTCCACCCAGCGCCAATTACGTGTGATCCTGGGCTCTACATGCCTTCCACCAACCTGGGGAGGAGTGCAGGGTCTAGAGCTGACACTGTGGCTTTCTGTTTCTCTAGCTCTATTGTGACACCATGAGAGACACCCAGTTTTGAAATTTAAAGGGGAACTCCACCCATTTTCAACATTCTAATATGTCGTTAGTATACCTTAGAGGTGCTGGGTGGACATGATGAAAACATTTCCCCATTATGTGTTTCCTAGAAATGGAGGTCTGAAGAAAATCATTAACATGGTGAAACATCATCAAGATGTATTTTCACCATGTTAACGGATTTCTTTACATGCTTCTTTTTTCTGAGAGCGTACAAATGGAACCAAATGAACCCGTTAGGGTTCATTTGGTTGCATTTGTACGCTCTCAGAAAAAAAAAATGAAAATGGGTGAAATTCCCCTTTAACGGAACAGAGCAGATACTCATACTCAGACAAGTCTGTACTGCGCTTTTGGTGTTTAAAGTTTTATTGAAGAACAGCTGGTGTACACGCCTCATAGCGCGCCACAAGGCGTGCACACCTGCTATATTTTGTGGGAAACCATGAAAGTGCAGCGCAAATCCTTCAATATTCTGTTCTCTCAGCAAATGTTTTGTAGAAAGAATCTATAGTCAGAATGGGTTAAGTCTTCAGTATTATACGGTCATTAGGGTCTGTTAGACATGTAGGTAATGATTTTAATAATAACTTCTGATATTAACCAGCACGTACTTTGCAGTAGGTGTGTTTTAGGCATCTTAGGTAATGATTACAATAATTTCTCCTCTCCCCTTGCTAACATGATGCATTATGACTTACAGTAAGGTGGACATATTAAAGGGACATTTCACCATTTCACAAAATATATATATATATATATATATATATATATATATATATATATATATATATATATATATATATATATATATATATATATATATTAAGGCCGGGACTTTAGCGCGTTAATTGAGACTAATTAATTACAGAAAATATAGCGCGTTATAAAAAATAACGCATTTATTCGCACCTTTTCTTTATCCACCATTGGAACGGAACGTTTGTCACTGATGGCCCATTCACACCATTGAAGTGGAACGTTTCTCACTGTATCACCGTTTCACACCTACCCAATATGCTAACGCACACGGAAGCGGCAGTCCACCCGGAGTCACGACATTGAGGAGTCAGAAACTGAGCGCTTGAGCGCTGTTCAAATGGCCTGAATAGGGACAAACTGCAGTTGAAGTCAATGTAGAAGAATCGCCATTGGTCTACTAGCTCTATGGAGTAAACGTAACTCAGTCTATACTCTAAAGCTCCGTCCGCCTCCTCGCCCTCTTCCCCCGCAGCAAAAACAAAACAAAACAACTCACAACATGAACGACAAACCAGATGAGCAAGCATTACTCGGCCCCGTTGATGGCAAATTTAGATTTAAGCAAAGAACGGATGGAAGCGTGGACAAAAAGGCAGTTTATGCAACAAAGAATGTGCATACCATCGCAGCAGTTCGAGCCTCAAATCACATCCAACATGTTGGAGCTAGTGTATTTACTGTCCCCGTTTCGTAGAAATCTATGTAGAAGAGCCACCATTGGACTAACCCCGTGAAGAGAAGGGAGCTTGGGTAAGTCTTTCTGCATTCTGGCTAGTACCAGAGCGACGTTGAGGTGTCCGACATTCAATGGCTTGAATAGGGACAAACTGGAGTTGGCGACCGGCGCTCATCAGTGCAGCTGGAGTCGAGTTCATATTGGCTGTAGCCGTGTGTGTGTGTGTGTGTGTGTGTGTGTGTGTGTGTGTGTGTGTGTGTGTGTGTGTGTGTGTGTGTGTGTGTGTGTGTGTGTGTGTGTGTGTGCGCTCAGATGATCAACTGACGTGGGCTTTGGGCAAACAAATCCTCCGTGAACGGTTTGATCATAGTAGCCTAGTTCAGAGTAGTTCACTTCACTGTGTTTATCTGACGCTAAATTGCATGATAATAATGACTGCTAAATGTACGCAAATGTATGCTCCAGAACAATCAGCGCTGTGTGTGTGGCACTGCCTTTCTTACCAGCTAGTCTTCCAAGTACCAGTATTTTATTTATTTTGCCCCAGAGTCAATTATTGTACTGGACTGACTGAGAAATGCTAACGTTTGTACTTGAATTTGGTAAATAAGAAGAAGAAAAAAGAAAAGAGGAAAGCTTTGGAATTGGGGAATCTTTTTGAATCGAGAATTTAAAAAAAAAATCTAGAAATCTAGTTTTTGGATCGAATCGTGACCCAGAAAATTGATACTGAATTGTATCGTGGGACACCCACAGATTCACAGGCCTAGTATTCAGTTCATTGCTTCACTCATTCAGTTCATTGCTTCACTCATAATATAATAATAATAATAATAATAATAATAAATTCAGTTCAAAAATGTGCTTTCTCACTTTTCTCAGGTAAATAATAATATGCGATTAAAATGAGATTAATTGAGATTAATTAATTATTGAGCCTCTAATTAATTAGATCAAAATTTTTAATCGAGTCCCACCCTAATATATATATATATATATATATATATATATATATATATATATATATATATATATATATATATATATATATATATATATATATATATATATATATATATGTTAATGACATTTAGAAGGTTTAGAACGCGTTCCTGGTGGTCTTTGTGTGTGTAAAGTGTGAACTGCGAACATCAAAAAGATGGTGAATCTTTTGCACACATAAAGATCACCAAGAGTGTTCTAAATCTTCTAAATGCCTGTGTGTGTGTGTGTGTGTGTGTGTGTGTGTGTGTGTGTGTGTGTGTGTGTGTGTGTGTGTGTGTGTGTGTGTGTGTGTGTGTGTGTGTGTGTGTGTGTGTGTGTGTCAGGCAGAAACACATTTTGAAATGAAGGTGAAGTTAAGGATTCAATTCTGCATTTCAGCAGCTGGCAAAAAGAAGCAGGAAACTGGGTGCAAATTTGGGACAAAAAAGGAAAGTTGCATAATGCAGCAATAATTTTATATCATGGAAATATGACTCTCAATTATTTCTGTCAAACAATAATAATCTCAGTCACAGTCTTTCACTGTAGGGACTTTCCAATGTAAAAAAAAAAGATATTGCCAAATCGCTGACATTCTTTGTGGCTGTGTGTCTGATGTAACACAACATCCTGCTAACATGTTTTTATTTGCCTGCAACCATCATAAGGCTGTTTTTAATAAGGGGAAAAACTCAGCAACAATTCGCTATAGTTCCACACTCACTCCAGATGGCCGCTATATTTCCTTTTTAGTAGAGGCCATGGTGCCCTGTGCACCATGTATATCAGTTAACCATTAACATGTTATCACTAATCAATCTTAACTGCTAGTGCTTAATTAGCTCAAAGTACATTTTAACAGCCCGCGATGGACAGCGATGGAAAATTCCATATATGGAAGAATCTGGCGATAGCAGGCGAACAGGTGGTGGTCGAAAGGTCGGCGGAGCAACGTCGGCCGAAAAGATAAGTACCTGTATAGTATAAATCAGGGGTTTTCAACAGGTGGTCCGGGGACCATCAGTGGTCCCTGAGAGGATTCCAGGTGGTCCCCAGGCTAAATGATGGAAAGTTGGTTAACCAGATGTAACTCTTGAGAAAGTAAAAATGAAACCAAATGGACCCTTGCGGGTCCATTTGGTTAAAATATTCTTCATCTGAATTAGCACCGCTTAATTAAGAAGTCTACACTGTTTTGTTTCCCCAAATCCAGCCTGGAATTGTGGACAAAACCAAAAGAATTCTTTAGTCTGAGGTCTTTGGGGCGAAAATGTCATCAAATGGTGGTCCGTGGCTCAAATGCCGAATAAAGGGTGGTCCCTGGTGTCAAAAAGTTTGAAAACCCCTGGTATAAATTATATAAATTAAAGCGAGTAAAAGCAATTGGTCGCCCACTGTCATACTGTTACATACTGTAACATACTGTTAGACGGCTGGCGAGCATGCAGGGATAGGTGTGTGTGTGTGTGTGTGTGTGTGTGTGTGTGTGTGTGTGTGTGTGTGTGTGTGTGTGTGTGTGCGTGTTTGTGTGTTTGTGTGTTTGTGTGATTGTGTGTGTGTGTGTAGTTACCTGTGAGCTCTGCAGACTTTGGGCAGCCTCATGATGCTGCTGGTGCTATTGTGCACTTGTGAGGACGCAGCGCCACTCTGTTCCTCTCTGCTGCACCCTGCTTCTCATGCTACACACACACACACACACACACACGCACACACACAGACACACGCAAATAGACAAAAAAATTCATCAAAAAATGCTGCAGTTCTGTTGCTAGACAGTCAGTCTTCTGTGAATGCAATGCTGTCCCCTCGCTGCGCACCTGTGTTGTGTGTGGCCTGAGGAAATTGCAAGTGTGTCAAAAAAAAAAAAAAAAAAAAAAGAAAAACACCGCCCATCTCCCACGCGGCGTTACAGGAAAGGACGGTTCCCTTTTCATTTAATTTACCGGTAATTCCTTGTATAAAGAAGCCATTCACCTGGCCCTGTATCACAAATACACATTTGATTTGGAATATAATATGCATTCTGAATTCTTCCTGTAGTTAGTACTATTATTATTAGTAGTAGTATTATTATTAGGCCATGGCCTACTTGTGCACGAGCACGGCGACCAAACTTACAGAGATCTCTTAATTACATCGCCATTAGATCATCAGCCAATCGGAGTACTTCGAGGGGCGGTTGATGCCCGATGGCCGAGAACCGATTGCTTTACCTACGCTCGCTCTGCTCACACAAGCAATAATTAAGAACTAAAGGAAACACAAGTTGGCAGACAAGGCCAGGCCGAAAGTTTAAGGCCAGGCCTTAAACTTTCCTTCCTCCCACTTGGATTGTCCTATTGCAGGGGTTTTCCCCTGGCCCCCGGACCACCTGTTGGTCCCTGAGTGGATTCCAGACACACAAATGGACAAATGGACCCTAGCAGGTCCATTTGGTTTAATGTTTACGCTCTCAAGAATTAAAATATTCACCATGTGAATTAGCCCAAGTCTACACAACTAGAGAATGTAGAAGATTAATGGTAATTTTGATCTGTATGTTGGACTTTTTTGTTTTCTCCGAAAGCCAGCTTGGTAGACAAAACAATATGCTGCCCTTTTGCCCAAGACAAATTTCCCTTCGGGGACAATAAAGTATCGTATTTTCCGCACTATAAGGCGCACCGGATTATAAGGCGCACCGCACCTTGTAAAACTGTTTTCATATATAAGGCGCAGAGAATAGAAGCTACTACAGTTAACATAGAATAGAAGCTACTGCAGTCAAACAATCCATATATAAGGCGCACTGGATTATAAGGCGCAGTGTGGATTTTTGAGAAAATGAAAGGCTTTTAGGTGCGCCTTATAGTCCGGAAAATACGGCATATCTTATCATGTCTTATCTTACAATGGATCTTATCATAAAGAGATGAGGATGCATGGCAACGTGGCAGGCAGATGTAGCCACATTTATTATTTTATTTATATCAAGTTGCTTTAGAAAAAAAAAATAGACAATGAATGCGAGTACCGGTAACTCTTCTTGCGCCATGCGGGAGTTAACTATTTCCCAATGCCTTGTTAACTTCACGTCCCAACAGCCAGGAACAGCTATGACCCTGGAACGCCAAAACAATGCACCTGCTGTTCCCTTGGTAACGGAACTCAAATGGCAAACGAATTGTAATTTAGGCATTTAGCAGATGGCTAAATGCCAAAGCAGTCCAGACTAGAGCCGCGACTTGTAAGGAGAGAACAGAATGAACAGAGGCAAGTGAGAAACATGAACTCTAGACCACAAATATTATAAGTGGAGGAAGTGAGAAGTAGAGTGAAGTGGGAGCCCATGCATAAGAACACCCATGAATAAGAGGGGATTATCAATATAGGATTGACATTTGTGGTTGAGAAAAAACAAGAGAAAACCAGAGAAAAAACAAGAGCACACAAGTAACTAAGACATCATCTCTGCACAGCAAATTTATCATGAAGATATCTGCGTAGTAGATGTTATCTTTGTATAGTAAACTATAGTATAAAAAAGGGTTTAGTTTAGTTTAGTTTAGTTTATTAGCACGTATAAAAGATACAGATAAAATACACAGAAGTTAAATTCAATGTGCAGGAGAAGTTAGAGGCCAATCGAGAACTTCCCCTAAAATTAACATACATTTTCATATAACAAGATAAATATATCAATCAATATAATATAACAATTGAAATACATGTATACCGAGTACACACACAGTACATACAGTATAGTTGCAGGGATAGTTAGCCTGTTTATAGACCATACTCAAAACCATGCCTAGTAAATATTATACTGTAAGAGCATTTTTTGTAGGCTGCTTTGAAGGTTTGCAGAGATGGAGATGCTTTTAGCCGAGAATCAGTGTTCCAAAAAGTGGACCCTCTATATCTTATTGAAAACTGTCTAAGAGAAGTACGGCTATAACGTACATGCAAATCTTTCGCTTGGCGAGTAACATATGAATGGATATCTGAATTAGAAGAAAAATAAATAAAAAATGTTTAAAATCATTTGGAATGTTATGACATTCGTAGATGCATTTGTACACAAATATACATATCTGGAGTGGATTTTGCTGGGAGACAGACATAATGTTTAGTTTCTTAAAGAGAGGAGCAGGTGGTTCAAGTCGATCCGAGAAGGTAGCTAGTCTAACAAATCTTTTTTGGAGTAAAACCTTTTTTTGAAGATTAGATGAATAAGTGCTAGCCCATATTATATTACAGTAGGATATATAAGGAAAAACTAGAGCACAGGGTTAAAAAACAACTTCTATTTAGCAACGTACCCACCTTTCTAATAATACCTAAAGATTTCATGTTTTTTTCAAACATGATCTATCTGTTAGGGTAAAGGTAAGGACTCGGAGACAGAGAAATGGGCTCATTTCCCCAAAGACCCTCCTTATTTACAAAAACAAATGTATAACAAATGTGACAAATAAATGAAATGAATAAATAACATGAATATAATCAGAACATGTTGACGACTGGATGTCTAGTGCGGAGTATGTGGGTCTAGTTAGGTGGCAGAAATGTGGCAGAATTTATAATAAATATAAGAAACAGTGCTGGTTGGTGTGCAAATCCGGCTAAAATCCCAGCTAAAACTTAACTTAGACAGGTTGCTTTTAAGTAAGGTACTTTATTCATGTCTGACATCAATGTGTTACAGCAACTCTCATAAAGATTACAATGAGAACAAATTATAAGAAAACAGAATCATCTGCGCAATAGGCAGGTAAACAAGCAAGATAAGAGTCCAATGGAGGCTGGTGGTGGTTTTTCTTTAAAGAGGGGCGCTACAGGGTGTGTGTGTGTGTGTGTGTGTGTGTGTGTGTGTGTGTGTGTGCGTGCGTGCGTGTGTGAGAGAGAGAGAATAAAAGTAGCTACCACTCCTTTTTCTACTCAATAATAATAATAAAATACTGTAGTCTTGACCATGATCCACTGCATTAGAAATGACAACAATAGTTGGTTTAATAAGTTAGCAGGTCTACCATTGAGTGACTAATGCCAGCTCTTTGAAAATTACCTTATAAGCCATGGATAGACCAGTAGGCCTACGTCCTCTTTAGAAGTCTGCTCTGTTCTTCTCTAAGTTGTCTTTTTTCCGTCATGAAGTTACAATAGCCCATTAAACTACTGTGCTTACACGTCATTTTGCTTTAATCATTGATGATGCAGTTCGTTGTGTCTGTCTATATTCTGTCTGTGTTGTGAGTGTAAACATGCAGAGTCCTGCCCCCGAATGATCTGTTGTATTAACTGCAGTTTTGAGCGCTGCAAAACAGCGCACGCAGGCCGTCTAAATGCCTGTGTATTGAGTAGTAAGCAGTGGAGCACGGCGCGGCAATCGACATGTATAACATGCGAGTGAATGGGCTACAGAGAGAAGCGCCCCAACATGTGACATGCACTAACCAATCAGGAACGTTACACATCGTAGAACATTTTAATCAATATTTGACATTTCTTGGCTTTATATTAGCCTATTATGACTGTTACTCTGTAGTTAGTGATACTATTATGTCATATTTACATTGGTGGCTGGCTTGCTCATTTTTGATAAGTTATTGTCTGTGAGGACAGACTTCACTTCTTCAATGGCTTGAGTTCAACATCATGTCCATGTTAATCATCTTGGTCAACCAACCAAATGTTAAAGTTATAATTACAGTGCTGTTGCTGCGGGCAGAACAGGTCTCCCACCTAGACCTACAGCAATCCTCCCTCTGTCTGATGCTGAAAAGCCATACTACTGTAACACACGCGATTTATTTGATTTGATTCGATTAGATCCCGTGCGTGAAAAACAAGTTAGATCATGTTGGCCGAAGAAGTGTCAAGGATACAAAACACAGGAGTAATTCTCTGTGTGTTGCTCGTTGTGAGACAAACATTTGTGACCAAAAAAAACAACACATGCGCTACACTAGCTGCGCAGCATTAATAATACACAATAATGAATGCACAGAATAGTATCCCTTTTCGTTGCAAGAGCTCTGATACATCATCACCCCCTCCTGCACTGACTCACTGCACTGGCCTCCCATCTGCACCTCCAGTACAGACAAGCTCTTCCTGGTTACTGTCCATGATAAATAAAGAGGATAGTGCACGGGGGCGTGGTGCAGGCTGGTGCCGGAGGTTTGCACATGGTCAGTGTAAACAGGAACTGCTATGGTGGAATGTTCCAGCAGAGGTGCTAGATAGAAATCCCATAACTTGTGATGTAAATAATGAGATCCAGAGTAGGCTAGTTGTGAATTAAACAGCATCACGGTTCCCTTTTCAAACATTTTATATAATCCATCCACTGTTTAAATGAACAGTATAGATGTTTCTTTGTCATTTCACAAAAATAAAAGTTGACACATGTAGGCTACTGTCTGTAATTAAAGCAAGCATCACAAACAGGGAAAATCTACAAAAGAACAATGTGCAAAACATTTCCATTCAGTAAATGTAGGCTACTTGCCCTTGTCTTTCAGTCAGTTATAAACAGCTTGAGCATGTGCAAACCTCCGGCACCCGACTGCGCCACGCCCCCGTGCTTCATCCTCTTTATTTATCATAGGTTACTGTAACCTGCCCCCCCCCCCCCCCCCCCCCCCCCTTAAAGGGATAGCTCAGATTTTTTCTTTTTTTTTTAAGTTAAGCTCTATGGAATACTTACTTGCCATTAATATAGTGGTCAACTGTATTAATTGATCTCCAGAGTCCCATGCGGTGGAAGTTCTGCTATGGTTTTGATGAAATATGAAGTAGTTCATTTGTATTGTTGACCCATTCGTTAACTATTAGCACATCCTTTGTTCATGTTTGACGTCCCCAACACAGAGAACCATGCATTTTGTCCATATCACTACACCCAAAAAGTAGTTCCATGTGTTAGGAGGGTCAAAATGAACAAAGGAGGGCCTAATATTTTAGATATAATTCACTAATACAAATTATGTTCATTTTGTGGATGTACTTAATGCTACTTTTACTGTGTGGCTCCAGGGATCCCCACAAAATGACCAGAACTGATATTCACCAAAACCAGAGCAGAGTTTCCACCACGGGAATGTGGACATCAATGAATACACTTGACACCACTATATCAATGGACAGCATTTCATACAACTTGGGTTCCAAAAATCAGAACTATCCCTTAAACCCAGAGGTTTTCAACCGGTGGTCCTTGAGAGGGTTTCAGGTGGTCCCCAGCTAAGTTGGTTAACCAGATGTAACTCTTGAGAGTGCAAAAATAAAACCAAATGGACCCGCAAGGGTCCATTTGGTTTCATTTTTGCACTCTCAAGAGTTAAAATATTCATCATCTCAATTAGATCATCTTAATTAGCCCAAGTCTACACAACTAGAGAATGTAGAAGATTAATGGTTGCCTGTTTTGTTTCCCAAATCCAGCCTGGAATTGTGGACAAAAGCAAAAGAAATATTTAGTTTTGGGGTCTGTGGGGCTAAAATCTCCTCAAATGGTAGTGGTCTGTGGCTCAAATGCTGAATAAATGGTGGGCCCTGGTATCAAAAAAGGTTGAAAAGCCCTGCGTTAACCAAACAAGACCTCTAGCGCTTGCAGCCCCCGCTCTGGTACACTAAGCGCCTCACCCAACCCTCAACACTTCGCAGTTCGCACCATGGGCAACCGAACAGGCCTTCTGCTCAGCTGGCACTCAATACAAGGCATCCACTGTACTTTTCTGAAATGACATCATAGCCCAACCAAGTCCATGTATGGACTATTGGACTTGGTCAAGAGCCAAATTATACATTCCGGCAAAGGTCTATGGAAATGTCATGTTCGTTTAGGGCAGTAACATATCATAAAAAGACATCATCTATCTGGCTGATACATATGCGGAAAATACTGTAAATATGCCGCATGCGGCCCTCGGACACAGACACACATTGTTGTCCGGTTATTACCCTATAATACAAGGTTCCCACTGTGTGGAACAGTGATGATACTGGTATGACTTCATTGCGGCGGGTATCGTTTCCAATGTCCTAAATAATTAACTTAACTTCACACGCACATATTGATCACTGATCAGTAGATAAGTCACTTCCTACCGTCGTAGCCGCTCGCTCGTGGCAGCTCTAGGTTTAATGTACCGTAGGTCTAAGTTAGACATTCCGTGTCTAACCGTATGTCCTACTCAGACGGGGGTCAAAGATCCTACTATCCTGGTCAGACATTTGCAGTACATGGCAGCTGTCACCAGTGATCATCTGGAAGTGATAATGTAACTGTTTTAGTGTTGTATCAAAGCAGAATAATTGGCATGACGCAAGTTAACACAGTATTATTGAACGTGTTTAACCCCTCAAACCTCACGCAACATCTGTGATCTTGAGTAATCCTGAAGACGCCAACAGGAGACCTCACTCCCCGAACCCACCTCACCCCTGCCCACCATGACAGACCGGCTTGGCTTAGGGTTTACAACAGAGTACAACACTTTGCAATGGCACCTTTCCAGTCAAACGTGCCAATGAAAAAAACTTCAACATAGTGACATCACGTGTCCTAACTCCTCCCCATTTATCATACAACTAAAGCTGTGGGTGTGGCTTCAGTTCAGCTGGATCTCCACCCATCAGGCAAACCAGGCATGAACTGGTAGGGTGGAATCATAAAAATGACAGTTTAACAAACACTGTACACTTTTTTCATCTTTAACTTGTGTGAAATACTGTCCATTAATATAGCGGTGTCAACTGTAGTAATTGATGGCCAGAGTCCTGTGGTGGGAATTCTTCTCTGGTTTTGATCAATATTAAGTAGTTCCGGTCATTTTGTGGGGGTCACTGGGCCATGCAGTAAAAGTATACTGAATCAACCAAACTAACATGATTTGTATTGATGAATTATTTCTAAAATATTAGGACCTACCTTGTTCATTTTTGACCCTCCTATCACATGGAACTACTTTTTGGGGTTAGTGATATGGACACAAAATACAAATAATAATCCAAAAATCTGAACTATCCCTCTAACGTCAACAAAGTGCACCCCCGCAGCACCAGAGAGAGTTTGACAAACCATGTGCAACCCTGTTGTTTCGGCACAAACTACAGTACAGACAGTCATTCGGCTCCTATATGGGAAACAGGCCAGGTGGGCACACAAACCACAACTGGGAAGACAATATATCTGGGCAGCAGGCATACAGCCAACTGTTGAGAGAGATAGTTTCTTGTCTAGAAACCAATGTACCTAGATTTCCACTGTGTCCACTTGACCTGTATTCAACACTAAAATGTGGAAAGCCCTACAAACAGTCATTAAGAAAATGTAATGCATGCAAATCACTTGACTCATTCAAAACTGCTCTCAGAGGTTGGCTGCAATTCAAAACTGATCTCCTTTCCCCCTTTTTTACCTCCAGTATGATTTCCTGCTTTTGGGTATACAAAAGTGTTGTTTTGATGGTGGACCCTATTGTAAACAGGTAGAAATGATTTATGGTGTCGACCCCTCGGACAGTCATACATTCAGTCATAATGATGGGGATGTGATAAAATGTATGTGATTCTCCAAACGGAACTAAAAAATACATAAATTCTCCAAAATGAACTATAAGGTTCAATCAATCAATCAATCACACACTACTATAGAGCCTTAAAATATCTTATGTTATGGGGTCTCTGGCATGTTATCTCTTCAAATGGGAGGTCAAAATTAGTGCCAGTTTGGGGGTCCTTCACATGAAATAGTTTGCACTGATTGATCAACACCAGAACACTGTGTAGTACAATGCGGTATTGTTTTCGCTTCGTGAACGCCAACACGCATTCTTTTACATTTATCATCATCATGAAGGAAAAGTAGCACAAAAAACCTCACCTGAACGGGCGTGATTAACAATGTATTATCCAAACTAAACTGCCCTGTTTATAATAGCTGTGAAATAGTGACGAAGGAACGGTGCGCTGATTTATCACCCATCGCGTGTGTGTGTAATGTACTGTATGTGTGTGTAGTTTATTGACGAAACGAAGGGAAACCTAACAGTGCATGTAAAACGACGCTAGCGGTTACACCGCATGTGGTGACCTATCGAATTACGTGACCAGCACGAGTCAGAAAGACTGACTGAATGTTATCTGGCTGCATTGATTGAAGTGTATGACTGAACCTTTGGTGGCTTATACTCTTTACAATTGCTTTCAAAGGTTCTAGCTGATTCAACTTTTTATGGTCCATATTGTTTTAAAATGTTCTAGTATAATAAAAGCAAAGTAATTTGCGGGGGGAAAAAAATCCCCCACAAATTACGATAGGTTATAAGGAATGGAATCACAACATAATTATGAATTAACCAGAATAATTAAGAATCTGGTTTAATTCCAACTGGGGTCAATAGAGCTGGGCAGTCCTGCGGTCCAGAAATAAATTCTCCATTCATTTTCCTCATGGACTTTTCAAAAATGATCTATATGAAGATGATTATGCCGTGGACAAAGCCAACATGGGTGAACACACACAATGTTTTGAAACAATCAAATCATTCATAAGAAGAAAAACAAAACAATTGTATCCTGTCATTTATACAGTAACTCATTCCCGAAAAGTGTACGAGGAAAATGAAAGGGAAAATCATTTCTGGACCACCGGGACTGTTCAGCTCTATAAATTCAATATATAGCCTACTTACTTACTTAATTCGACATGGCAACGCTTCCAGTTAGTCACGGGTTTTAACAGGTTACTCATGTCGGCGTAACAGCAGCTCGCATAGCGGATTGCGATGGAGTCCAGATTTTTCAGAGCTCTCGCTCCCTCTATGTCTCTTTCTTGTCCGTTATTTGCTCACGAGACGTTCATTTATCTAGTAGTTGACACTCACTGACTGACTTCACCCGTCCGTAGGTGTGATCGCACCGCCATGGTGTCTCTGACTGCAGACCGGGTCGGTTCATCTGGTTGTTTTCATCACTCCTCCACCGCAGCAGCAGCGAGAGAGCAGACTGTTATTTTGCAGCAGCCCTTATCATAGAGTAATAAAATAACAGAGAACTGACTCGAGCGACAGCCCCGCCCCCTTGCCGTTCATTTCAATACAAGTTGCTCATTGGCGCTTTGAAGCACCCGGAAGACCGCCGGAAGTGCGCCTATTTCCGCATTTGGACACCAAAATTTGGTGTCCAAATCAAGGAGAATTGAAAAAGGAGTTGTCGCGAAGGCACCCACGGGGGAGTCCACATTGGTTCATGGGAGGAAACAGACATGCGCAGTACATTCCAGGAAGTTTGACGCTTGCAAACCATGCATGCCATTGGTCTCTTGGATGGTTTGACTTCCTGATCTGTACTGCGCATGTCTGTTTCCTCCCATGAACCAATGTGGACTCCCCCATGGGTGCCTTCGCGACAACTCCTTTTTCAATTCTCCTTGGTCCAAATGCGGAAGTATTTCTCCATGAACGCGCCCGAAGCAAGGGATTATGGGAACCATGAACGAGCGCCGTCGCGCACGAGCAAAGGAAAAAAACATCAAAAAGCATCAAAAAACAAGCTTGTGGGTTTGCATTGAGCTTATTATCTGTCATATAATACATCCGTTGTGTTTTGAGAGGTAGTATATCACGTGAGGACCGCTGGTTTATTCAGAAAACAACTTAAAAACAAACTGCCCTGTCCACGTGCACAAAGCAAACGAGCGTGCGTGCTCTCGGGGCGTTCGTGCATGAATTCCACCCGCCTGCAGTACCAAACTTGGCCACCAGGGATCGTTGCTTCAAGCCTGGAGCCACTATCTGGGGCCGTGGCCCTTATCTTTGAATCCATGAACTGGACACTCCTTCCGCAGCCTTCAAAATAAAGGTTTGCTTTCATACTGAGGTCTATAGTTCAGTGGTTTTTCAACCAGAGGGTTCCAGGCGGTACTACCCAGCTAACTGATGGACAGTTGGTAACCAAATGGTCCCTTTATAATTTATATTTATATAGCCTATTATAGTGTAAAATGAAACCAAATGGACCCTTAAAGGGGAATTTCCCCCCTTTTTCCCCCTTTCTGACATGCAGCGTACAAATAGAACTAAATGGACTTGTTCCATTTGTACGCTCTCAGAAATATAGGTCCTAAAAGAAAAATCATTAAAATGGTGAAACACAACTTGATGATGTCATCAAATTGTGTTTCATGTTAATGATGTTTTATGTTAACGATTTCTTTTTTCAGACCTCCATTTCCAGAAAAAAACAGAATGGGGGAACTTTTGTATCATATCCACATTCCACACAACATCTCTAAGGTAGGCCTAGGCCTACAGTATATTAATGACAGTAATGATTAGTAAAATGATGATAGTAAAATGTTAAACATGGGTGGAATTGAGATAAGGGGTCGCATCATTTTGGCTCCAAATGGTTTCATATTGGTTCCAAATGGGGGAAGCAGACCTTTGTCATATCTGTCTTGTCTGTCTGTCTGTCATTAGCCTAAACACCCAGGCTTTCATTTTCGTGCGCAAAAAACTGAAAGCCTGGACTAATTTGTTAACCGAGGTGGCCTAGAAGTGGGAGTCAAGCTTTCGGGGTGGGCGTGGTTCCAAATGATGCGTATAGCACAGCAGTGGAGGGACGGGGGAGAGGCCGGGGATGACAACACGTTGGGAAGAGCAAATCAGATCCGCTCATCTGGCATCCAAAAACGACGGCACCCCGTCCTCCCTAAGCTAAAATCATTTCAGGTTAGGCCAGGCTAGTCTGTCATAGAAATCCTTAGAAATAGATATAATTATTTAGAAGCATCCTTTTCTTATAGGTACTGAGCCGGTTGTAGGCTGTCCCACTAGGGTGGGCAGGACAAATACAGTAAATATAGGGGTATAAATATATTTGAATCCAGGTGCTGCATAGTGTGCTAACTAGAAGAAATGCATAGAAATAAAATGCTATGATCACATCAGATTATCTCTTCCACTTCTTCTGACTAACAGTAGACTAATTTCCATCAGCACTCAGCAAAAAGTAACCTGACTCTGCCAGATTGTGGTAGTATTGAGTTCACAAGTTCCCTCCTCCTACCTTGATCTGGGAAATCTCAAACAGGAACTCTGTGGGACAACAGCGGAACAAAAATATGATATATATAAAATAATTAGGAGTTGTAGTATTGTTAGGTTGTTGTTTACATTAGAGCAGTTATGACGCGTCGTAGAACCTCCCGCTCTGGGGCAAACTGAACCATAGGCGAGAGCTGCACTGTCGCTGGTGACAAAGTCCCATTCTCTCCTACTGCCCTAATTGCCCCCCCAGAACAGAGATCGGGGCTAAAAGCGCAAATGTTTACACCCATTAGGGGCGTTTATGTTCCTCTCTATAGCTCCGACCAGATTTTGACGGGAGTGCACTGGGTCTGCCCCAGTGTTTCCAGATGGGAGCAGTAGAAGGAACGCACTACTGCCCACAGATGGCAGAGTCAGGTTATGTTAAAAGAACTGATGGCAAACAGTGCTCAGATGGGTCTAAATTTCTCAAAAATAAATAAATAACAAATAAATCTCTCTCTCTCTCACGTAATATTGCATATTACTGTCTGAGCAAGTGTAATATGTTAATATTACTATTACATATTACTTAAAAAACGGATTACAAAATATATAATGATATATTTAGTATCACAATTTTAATTAAATATTGCATAGGCCAGTGGCATACCTACAATAAAGCAAGCCCACTTGGATATCTGGCCAAATCCATTTGAAATCCATTTGAGAAAAAAAAATTCCTGAAAACATAATGGCGCAGACCTTCCTCATCCTACTCAGCTATGGACATTAACACAGGAGTTAAATGTATTCCTTGAATTCATGAAAGCCACTAAATAATTTGATGACAAATTATGGAAAATAAGTAATTATTTAACTTCTGCAGTTGTCAAGATAATTTCACAAGAGCACTTGCAATGAGACAGATTGACAGAAAGTAATACAGAAAGTAGTGCAGTAATGCAGAAAGAAAAGTATAATATATTAGATTTTTTCCCCCTAAGTAATATATTTATATTACAAGTTACTGCATTTTGGTCATATACGCAGTGCACATGTCCCAACACTGGAAACAAACCTGGCTGCCATCATTATCACTCCCATAGCTCTTCCAAGTACATATGGTAATCAAATGGAAATAAAGACAATACAATGCGAACAACATACAAAACCAATACTCAACATATAATGGCCTGGCCATGGTCACAGTGATGCAACTTCTCCTGCATCACGTATCAGATGACAGGTGTGCATTGAAACCTTGTCTGTCCGTCTACCTGACACCAGTGTCCCCTATAAAGGGTTCTGCATTAGTCTATAACAATAGCACTTCTGGTTTAACTTAAGTCATTTACTAATAATAAATAGGCAATAAATAAACTTCAATTATAGAAAACAAAATACCAATTAATATAAAACAAATAATTTGCAATAACTGCAGAGGTTACAATCATCGATTCGGAACTGAATTCTGATGCGCATATTAAATATGCCACCATGCAAGACGGCCTTTTTCACCTAAGGAACATTACAAGAATCAGAGTCTATTTGTCCTTAGACGATGCAAAAACACTAATTCATGCTTTCGTATTCACACAACTTGACTATTGCAATGCAATTTTATCAGGGCTCCCAAAGAAATCAATTTGTAACAAACTGTAACTTGCCGCAACTTACTCCAAAATGCCGCAGCCAGAATTTTAACAAAAAACACCCCAGTTCTATGCTCTTTACACTGGCTCCCGGTTGCCTTTAGAATTGAGTTTAAAATTCTTCTTCTTGTTTTTAAAGTCTTAAATGGCCTACCTCCAGGACTGCTTGCCCATGCAGGTATTTCCCAAACCGACCCCTTAGGTCTGCTGCTGCAGGTCTACTTGAAAGGCCCAAACAAATAAAGTTCAACAAATATGGTGAAGTGGCATTCGCCTTTCAGGGGCCTACCAGCTGGAACAAACTTCCATTGCACGTAGGGTTGGCTCCATTCCTTGATGCTTTCAAAGCACAACTCAAGACGCACCTTTTCACTCTCGCCTTTAGTAATTTTTCTTTTATGTTTTGCCAACTCCTTGCCTCTTTTTATTGCATTTTTATATTCTTAATAATATACTTATGGATTATTATCTTTGCTGTCTATTTTATTAATTGAGGTTGTTTGGTGCTTAGCTATCGCTTGATTATGCATGGACTTTGTTCAGGTATATCTGTGTGTATTTTTGTAGGCCCACACACACACACACACACACACACACACACACACACACACACACACACACACACACACACACACACACACACACACACACACACACACACACACACACACACACACACACACAAGGTTCCTGCTACTGAAATAAACAACACACTGTGGCAATGTTTAGGCCTACTGGAATATTGAAATACACAGATACAGTATGTAGCATTCTTTAACAGTATAAGAAATCATAAATGAACCGAGAAAAGGGTGTGTATGAATTGAACATGAATCCAGTGCCTCAGTGAAGTGCATACATGCAGAGTTCCATACAAAGGCCAAAACAAGCATAATGGAATACTGTATAGGGAGAAAACTGGAGATGGGTTTCTGAGTAGGCTACAGTGTATTTTTGACAACTATGCTTTTATATTTGAGAAATAAAGTGAGAAATTAGTATAAGGCAAGGTAATTACAAATACTTTTTAAACATTTCTAAATAAAGTGCCTTTATTTTTACTCGCCCTCTTTTGAAGCACTTTACTTTTTATTGCACCTCCATCGAGCACCTCCATTGAAACATTCAAACATTTATTGCATCTTTATCTTTTTATGCCTTTATATTGTTTATGCAATATGCTTGAATCTGTTTGACAGCATCACACTAAAAGACACTGCCTAAAATAAAAGTATTGCTTCACTGCTGTCCAGTGTTGTGGGAGTTTTAGAAGTAGAGGGGACGCCCTGGATAAGACACCTGTGCATTTGCATGCAATACACAATATACTACTTAATCATTTTTATATCCATCCATAAAAGTGGATATAATATATTTTAGATGTGAGAGACGTGGAAGGCTTTGCCCCCCCCCCCCCCCCCCCCCTTTGCATTTCTGCAGAACATGTGATGTTTTCATACATGTACATCAGTAGAAACTAAAAAGCTGTTTCTAGCCATATTTTGCAAAGCATTATAGAATTAAGCTAAAACTACGGTAAATAGAATTGCCACTACTGGAAACAATTAGTCGTTATTTCAACATTGTGCTCAAGGTATGTATAAGTATTAAGAAACAATATTGACTCACTGTGCCTTTACTAAATGTGTCCCTTGGATGATGCAATGCATGAATATGGTTATGGTATCAAAGGTTTTCCAAAAATATCATAAATAAATAAATAATTAAATAAACAAATAACCCTCAATTTGAACCAATTTGGTAGAATACCTAATGCCAGCTGTTTTTAAGCAAAGGACTGTAACAATTGTCTTGTTTTATGGCTACTACTATTCTTCAAAAACAATTATGAGATAAGACACATTTGAAGTCTGAAGTCAAGTAGGCCTAATGTTAGCCGCAGCTTTCAAGTAGCCTAATGTATGACACTGACACAAAGGATATACCATAAATTATCCTTGTTCAATGGGAGAATGAATTGCAGCCACTAAAAAGGAACTTGCAAAGAGCCTTTCTTTTCTGCAGCAGCGCAAAAATAAATATATAAGGAACTGAAACTGGAGCAGTTTTGTTTACCATATAAGGAAATGAACAGAACTCTCTCTTCATTATTCAACTGTAACCTATACACAGAGTATAACTAAGACAGATGACAGCTTTATCTTTGAATTCACTCAGTGACAGGGGCGAAGCCAGAATTTCCGTCTTCGGTGGGCCTTGCCAGGAGTGGGTGGGCCTGCATGCACTTGCACAACTCTTTGGATTATTATAACATAGCTATATTGATAGCTACTTACTGATCATGACACTGATCACTGTCATGATACATTTGTACATAATGGGTAAAAGAAGTAATAAATATGACAGTATAAGACCTCCACGGCCTTCACAATAAAAGCTTTTCAACCAGTGGCCTGATTATGATCGACCAGTGGTTCTTGGCGGGGTCCCTGAACGGAACTGACAGAGCTAGCAGACTATCTGAGTCAAATAAATTAAGAATTGCAATTCCGTAACATATGGTTAACACGTTATGGTATGTTAATAACCATAAGTAGCCTACTGTATTAGTGTGTGATGTGCATTAGAGTTTATCTTTATAATTATACATGGGACTATTGCTGCATAATTTGAATTAGTGGCCTGTAATGACATGAAAATCGCTCTTTGCTGCATTGCCCATTTTCCTCCCCCTCTCTATAGCTTTCTTACACCCATTAGGCCTATTGATTGTAGTCCACAAACCCACACATGCAAACATCAGACGTGAAAACATCTTCCTCCTCCTCCCAGTCACCAGTGAGTGCCTGCCAACCTCCACAAGGTTTTTAGTCCATTATCTTTCAACTCGTTTTACTGGCTTGAAACTGAATGTGACCATCTTTCAGCAGCAACAACAAACAAAGTTAAACACAGAACTTGAAGCCCAGCAGGTCTATAAGGCTGTGGTTTTCAACCAGCAGGTCCAGGGACTCCCAGTGATCCTTCAGAGTTCAGATAGTCCTAGGTGGTCTGTGGCTCAAATGCTGAATAAATAGTGGGGCCTGGTATCACAAAGTTTGAAAAACACTGCTATATTAAGGGACCAGAGTAGACCGACAGTATGCAATAACCTAACCACACACACCAGGTGGTTGCCATGCAATTAACAACATGCAGCTACTACCATGTTGCAAGTTGTGTGGTTTGTATTATTGCGCGCACGCACACACAAACAAACACAAACACACCCTTGATTTGGCAATAGAAGGCTGTCGTTATCATCAGTGACAGGTCTACGGACTCAATGAGATGGTGGGTGCCCCAGGAACACACTATACCACTATCTAATATGGTACACACGTTATTGGTGAGCATGGAATGGGGAATGGTTGACTGACACACAGACACACAGACACACACACACACACACACACTCTATCTCCTCCTCTACATCGACGAGCGCAAACTAAAGACACAGTTCATCATATTATCTCTGTACAGTAGACCTACAACTTCACCAAGCAAAGTAACATCCTGTAGGCTCCCTGAGCTTTGGAATTAATTTGCACAAAACATCAAAAAGCAACAGTGTACTTACCGTGGTGGTGAATGGTGATATGTGTGTCTTAAGTTGTTTGCAATGAAGCTGCAAGAATGATGAGGTGGGAGGAAACTCTCTGCGCGCCTCTCTCACTCCCGCTCATTCACACACTCATGCACACAGCAGAGTATAACAAGTGCACACACACAAAAGTGCAAAGCATGAAATAAAATGCAATATAAAAGCCTTGCATATAGGCCTATGGTAATGCAGCTCATGTACTGTATACGAGTACCAGACTGTAATTATGTCGCAAGATGGTTACACATTGCAATATACCTGTACATAAATCTAACAATATGATTGGAAAAAGTTCTGGGGGAAAAAACGCCTACAACTAGCTTTCTTCTTTTATTTAAAATAAATAAATAAAAAGTGATGTGAAGATGTCCAGTCCCCAAGACCTTCCTACGATTTCCCTTGGAACATGAATAGTTCACAACTGGCAAGCAAGACTTTGTTGGCAGTTGGCATGGACACTGTCCCACAACAAAACCGTTCAATAAAAGATGACTGTCCATTGGACAGTCATCTTTTAGTGAACGGTTTTGTTGTGGGACATAACTACTTTAAGCGCGCGCGCGCACGCACACACGCGCGCACACACACACACACACACACACACCCCTTCTAAAGCTGCGTATTGACTTATTGTGTGGCTGTGTGGTTCTCCTGCTGCACCAAGGCAGAGCAAGAGGCCCTGCAGGGGGTGGTGAAGGCAGCGAGCAGGATCATCGGGTCCCCTCTACCATCCATCAGCTCTGTCTCCACCTCACGTTGCCTCCGCCTCTCCCAGCGCATTATAAAAGACCAATCACACCCTGCACATCATCTCTTTCATCTTCTCCCCTCAGGGAGGAGATACCAGTCCATCAGTGCTAGAACTTCAAGACTCAAAAACAGCTTTTTTCCGTACGCAGTCAGACTGCTAAATGAACATTGACTGTCCCCCCTCATATACACACTAACAGGTCTGTGATAATAATGCTGGTTTTCTGTTTTTCCATTCATCATGCACTTTAAAATATCACCTTGCACTTTACTCTCTGTGTGTAGATGTCGTTGTATGTTGTTGTGTCTACGGGTACATGGGAGCTCCCTAGTAATTTCGTTGTGTGCAATTGTGTGAACTTTTGTGTGCAATGACAAATAAAAGTCTATTCTATTCTAGGACATAACTACTTAGCTCACTATGTTATTTTGTTGCTCATGATTATTGTACCTTGGCTCTGCTCATGGGGGAAGGGGTTTGTTGATATCAGAGTGGGTCTCGGTGCACAGATAATCAGAGATATCAAAGGCTATTCGGTTAATATACCTAATGGCACTTCACTGCTTCCAGAACTCTCCTTCGGCTTGTTCTTGCAGCAATGCAGGCATGCCATTAATGACTGTAACGCACAAGTGTAATATTGCAGTTATACAACAGTCACCCATAAAAGGAGAATAGTCGTCAAAGCAATATATATATATATATATATATATATATATATATATATATATATATATATATATATATATATATATATATATATATATATATATATATATATATATATATATTAGGGCTGTTGAATGATTAAAAATTTTAATCAAATTAATCACAGCTTCAAAATTAATTTAATCATGATTAATCACCAATCGAACTATGTCCAAAATATGCATGTTTTCCTGTACAGGATTCCAACATTTAAAAAAGAAACAGAATCTGTGGAAAAAAATAACCATTTATCTTTAAAATATTTATCAAAATAGGCGATCTACAAGCCCTCAATGCTTGTAGATCCTCCAGCTATACTCTATGGCTCTGGTTACAGGGAGACACACAGCTATATGTCTCCGTAAAACCGTGCTCTACCCATTTCTTTCAATGAGAAAATGCTCAGTGAGTTGAGTCAGTGTGCACATGAGTTAATCTGATTAAAAATTTTAATCAGATTAATCAACAAAATTAATTTAATCCCATTAATTAACTATTTTCAACAGCCTTAATATATATATATATATATATATATATATATATATATATATATATATATATATATATATATATATATACTGTATATATATATATATATTTTTTTTAATAGCAGATGAAGCCACTGTGAACACAGATGTCTCAAGAAACTCAATGTTATCGATTCTGCTGCAGTCTGGGAAAACACCAATTAGGTGTTAAAAGGTGGAAATAAAAGGATTTATACAAAATACAGACATACTTAAACATTTTCACTTAAAAAAAATACAACTGCCATTGTACAAGCTTGCAGCTTTGTCATCTTTTGCACGTCACTGCAAATGTTTCAAGTAGGGCATTTGTACAAAAAAAATATAATAATAATAATGGAGAATAATTCCGCCCAACAGTGATGCAGTGTTGTTAGAAAACCTTGGATTCTAGCATAGATTCTCACACATTTTTAATTTTCAAAAAATGTCCAAATAGTTTAACAGGCTTGCAGCAATTGTATGGTGAATAACACAAGGCTCTTACTCCAGAATGATAGCAGTAACGTGTCACGTTGTCATTATCTTGCATCTATTAAATGTTCTTGTCACATGCCCTGCATGCACAAGGCTGCAGGTGCACAGCTCGTGCACACACTTGCTGTCTGCTGCTTTTGGAAATAACCATTTACTTCAGAAATGAGTTGCGAGCCCTTTGTTCTGTGTGTGGGTTTCGCTGGCATTTAATTTGGCTCAGCACAGGAAATCAGTGGTTGGTTGCCTTTCAGCTGCACTACAGTACATTCTACCACATTACCACATTTCACACTAGGGTGGATCTGCAAGCTTGCACAATTTCACTTGACATTGGCCGTGTCTACGTGCAGAAAATGTATTCCGAATAAAATAATTACACAACAGGGAGGTACAGTGCATCTTCGGCCGAGGTGGGGATAATTAAAATAAAGGCGGCTTGAATGCTGTAGTTATACTAAATGTGCATGCACCTGCGCATGTTGTCGTTTCATGATCACTCACAGATCATTTAAGCACGTAGATTATTAATGCTTTTATGTTATCTGCATCTGCACAACATGTTGTGCATGACACATTCCCAATTTCCCTCCATGGTGCACCTTGGGAATGAGCACTTGGGAGCGCTGAAATGAGCATGTCCAGATAGACAAGAATGATCTTAAATCCAAGTGAGTTTACATGAGTCCAATTTTTATTCAATCGCATTAAACATCGGAACAATCCGGTCAGTTACATCGAAATGATTGGCATTGAAATGACATTGATCATTTTCATTCGGATGTAAGTTTTCGTAGGTGTTTACATGACACCATTTATTCGTATTCAACTTTGATTCGGAAATTAAAAAGGGATTTAAAAAGTGCTCATGTAAACATGGCCAATGTCACTGAAAGGAAAACGTGACACAATATATACTGGAACTCCAATACAAAAATACTAGTGATATTGAGCTACCTCTAAATATGCTTGAAATTTAACCAAATTTTAACCAAAGCAGTTTTTTGTACATAGGAACGTAAAGGTCAGATAACAACAACAACAACAAAAAAAGTCCACCCTATTTCACAAGTGTCGTGCACACTTTTGGGGACACGCTTTTATCTTTTCACAGACAAAATCAAAAGCCAAAAAACGATTTATGAACCAAAGAGTATGGTTCATTCCAAGCCATTTTCCATGGCTTTAAAAATAAAGTTTCTCTTCCACACAGTGGCGTTTCTAAGCAATTTGGAGCCCCAGGCAAGATTTTCCCTGGAGCCCTCTTACCAGGGAAAATCTCCTACTTATAGAGGACAAGCATAATGTATTCATCCATATGAGGCTTATTAGCCTGGGATCCTTTTAAAGCACGTCTGGTATCGCCCTGGTGCCCCCCCCCCCCCCCCCCCCCCCAACCCTCATGGCGCCCCAGGCAACCGCCTAGTTTGCATAATGGCAACACCCCTGCTTCCACCCACACACATACTGTATACATACTGTACAGTATATACAGTATATCTCAACCGTCTACTGCAGAGGCTGTTTCAGCTCAAACAGCCCTGTTCCTCCTCTCACCACCTTCCCCAACACCAGACACGCCGACGGCGACGACAGCTGCTCATGAGAACCTGGGGAGACAGACACAAACGGACACACGGAACGCGGGTTCAGAAGAAAGCTTCAATGTCTGGGGTCCATTTGGTTCCATTTGTAACACTGTCATTGTGAGAGCAGAGGGGGAATATAATGGATATAACTGCAATACTCAGCAGCAACAGCAACATGGTTGTTAACCCCCCCCCCCCCCTCTTCTTCAAATTAAACTAAACTAAACGAAACACGCTCGACAAACAAACATAAAGTCAAAGAAGAGCCATTTGTTTGTTTGTTGTGGTTTTGCTGCATTTGCAAGCTTGCTCAGAATGGAAGTTGGGAGGTTAGATGTTATCTTTGTCTTTTAAAACACACACGTGCTACATGCGCACGTATGCAGGCACGCAGTGGCCAGACTGGAGCCTCTTCACATAGCCCCACCCCTCATGCTGTCTGGTGACAAACGTTCTTGGCCTACAAGTGCATATGGTGTGATATGAAATGAAATGTTTATCATAATAAATAGGGATGTCCCAATAACTGTATTGGTGTATCTGAAAAGTATCAATACCTGCCTTTATTTTGTCATTATCGGGGCATATCAGTTTTGTCAGTCTAACTGGCGATCAGACACAGGGGTAAGGGGGTTGACTCTTTAAAATAAAATGTTGGGGCATGTGTAGTTTGCTTTGGAGTTGCCCAAGGGCACATTTGAGTGAGGAGTCTGCTATTCCCGGCTGGTGGGCTGGTGTTGATGCAAGATTTTCTTTATATTTTTATTGAAGGAATGACATGACATAAGGAATGCCATGAATAGGAACAACCCTTCTTTTTCTAGAAAAAAAAGAGAAAAGATTTTCTTTTCTTTTCTATCCTATAATAAATGCTAAAATGTTAATAAACGCTAAAAGATCGCTACGGTGTTGCCTGCCGACTGTCCCGTCCAGCTTCAACCGGTTATCCATAATCGGGTTACAGGGGCAACAGCGGGATCCCCTGCGAGGTGTTCCAAGGCGAGTGCTATGCGGGACAACGACCGACTGGCCACTGACAACCGTACACCGATCGCTTAAATTGTGCGCGATCCGCTCACACAAGTAAAAACACCAGCTAAAATCCTTGTATTGATTGGCCGGGGAGCAGGGCTGCTTTGAAACATGTGCATGTGACATGTTTCAACCAATCAGATTAGTTCCCCCAAAAGGCTTTTTAAGTTACAGTTATATATTATTTCTTTTTCCTACCCATCATGGTGGCTTGTTTGAGGAACTTGTAGCTGGTCTCGAAGGTCATCTGCTGCAGAGGAGAGGCGTTGGACTGCATGGCGTGCCGGTTCAGGGGCTTGTAGACCCCCTCGAAGCACATGTAGTCTGCTACCAGCGACAGGTGTCTGGGGTCCACCTCGATACCTGTGCACACGCACGCACACACACAGGGCCAGCCTTTAGATCAGGGGTTTTCAACCTTTTTCATCCCAGGACCCACCATTTATTCAGCATTTTAGCCACGGACCACCATTTGATTACATTTTAAAAAACTAAAGAATTCTTTGGTTTTGTCCACAATTCCAGGCTGTATCTGGGAAACAAAATGGTGTAGACTTCTTAATTAAGTGGTGCTAATTCAGATGAAGAATATTTTAACTCTTGAGAGTGTGAAAATGAAACCAAATGGACCCGCCAGGGTCTGGTTAACCAACTTTCTATCATTTAGCCTGGGGACCACCTGGAATCCTCTCAGGGACCACTGGTCCCTGAGAGGACCCTGTTGAAAACCCCTGCTTTAGATGGAATCTCCACCATAGTATTGTTTGTGTCTATGGTTACTGTGGCAAATAATGCTGCTTTGCAGATTTTAGTGCGTATTAAACCATTCTGTACTGTACTTGTGGTGTTTTAACTTTCATTGAAAAATAGCAGGCGTTCACGGCTCATGAGCCGTGAACGCCTGCTATTTTGGGGGAGAATGTGAGAACGCGGCACAAATCTTTCAGCATGTTCTTTCAGAGTAAATGTTTTGTAGAATCTACAATGTCAGGACGAAATGAGTAAATTATAACCAATAATAACACTGTATAGCACCTTGCATGACACGCAACGCAGCGCGCTACTGAGCGAAAGCCAGAACAAGAACAGCAAAATGCGTAAAAAACAGCGTTAAAATAACAGCAGCGGTAACACAACACAGTGTGAACATGCATAGTAATGGTAAAAGCTCAACTAAAGACAAGAGCGCAGAACAAGGTCTTGATCTGTGCTTCCTCTTTCTCTCGCTGCGTTGCCGGTTTTGCAAGAGAAACAAGTGACCAGCACAATTGCTGTTTTTCATTGCCACGGTGACGTCATTACGCAGCATGTTTTTGTTTACAAGGGAGTATTCAAAATTTGATCTTTTTCTTTTCTCGTTTTAATCTAAAAATACAGTAAAATAATATAATAAAATAAAATAATAAAATAAGTGGGCAATGCATTGTCGGGTATGGCCATATAATGACCACGGATGTGGACTAAAAGTGTGAAAAGTGTATTTCTGGATTCGTGTCTGGTTCTGGTCCGTCTATGACTCTGGTGGAAGCCTAGGAAGGTGCTGTCTTTGCTACTCATCAAGACTGCGCGAATACCACCTGTAGTCGTGAATTTATGCGCTCTATTTATTTTTGTCTAACTTTAAAACCCTTAGTGTACTGAACGCGTTTTGGTGTTCTAAGCATTATGTTTTAACTATTGAAAAATAGCAGATCTACAAGCTCATAGCGCGCCACCGAGTGGCGCGCTATGAGCTTGTGTCTCTGCTATTTTTGAAAAATCGTGAAAACGTGGTGCAAATCTTTGAATATTATGTAGTTATTCAGAAACTAGAAATCTAGACAGGACACAATGGGTTCTAAGCATTATGTTTTAACTATTGAAAAATAGCAGATCTACAAGCTCATAACGCGCCACCGAGTGGCGCGCTCTGAGCTTGTATCTCTGCTATTTTTGAAAAATCGTGAAAACGTGGTGCAAATCTTTGAATATTATCATGTAGTTATTCAGAAACTAGAAATCTAGACAGGACACAATGGGTTCTAAGCATTATGTTTTAACTAGTGAAAAATAGCAGATCTACAAGCTCATAGCGCGCCACCGAGTGGCGCGCTATGAGCTTGTATCTCTGCTATTTTTGAAAAATCGTGAAAACGTGGTGCAAATCTTTGAATATTATGTTATTCAGAAACTAGAAATCTAGACAGGACACAATGGGTTTTGGTGTTCTAAGCATTATGTTTTAACTAGTGAAAAATAGCAGATCTACAAGCTCATAGCGCGCCACCGAGTGGCGCGCTATGAGCTTGTATCTCTGCTATTTTTGAAAAATCGTGAAAACGTGGTGCAAATCTTTGAATATTATGTTATTCAGAAACTAGAAATCTAGACAGGACACAATGGGTTTTGGTGTTCTAAGCATTATGTTTTAACTAGTGAAAAATAGCAGATCTACAAGCTCATAGCGCGCCACCGAGTGGCGCGCTATGAGCTTGTATCTCTGCTATTTTTGAAAAATCGTGAAAACGTGGTGCAAATCTTTGAATATTATTATTATGTTATTCAGAAACTAGAAATCTAGACAGGACACAATGGGTTCTACGCATTATGTTTTAACTATTGAAAAATAGCAGATCTACAAGCTCATAGCGCGCCACCGAGTGGCGCGCTATGAGCTTGTATCTCTGCTATTTTTGAAAAATCGTGAAAACGTGGTGCAAATCTTTGAATATTATGTTATTCAGAAACAAGAAATCTAGACAGGACACAATGGGTCAATGTACTCTAAAGACCCAGTGAGAGTTTGGAGTAAAGTTTGTTGTTGTTGTGTGTGTACCATAGACAGCGAACACGTCTTTGATCTCCTTCTCGATGACCCTCAGAGCCACCTCGATGCCGTACGTGTTGGCCATGGTGTGAACCTCGTTAGAGTACAGCCTGTTGATGTCCAGGATCTGGAGGGGGAAAAAAAAAGAACATCGAGTTACACCTGTGGGTTTTCAACCTTTTTCCATACCAGGTTCCACTATTTATTCTTCATTTTAGACACGGACGACCACCATTTGATGTTGAGTTTAGTCTCTCGGACCCTAAAGAAAGGATTTTAAAGTTTTTGTCCACAATTTAGGAGAGATAAACTGGCCAAACGTCGGTCAAAATAACAATCATTCTACATTTTCTTTTGTGTAGATTCTTGAAAATGAAGTACAGTAATTCAGTTTAAATATAATTTAACTTCATTTTAACACTCTCAAGAGTTACAGACGTATAAGGGTCCATTAGGTTACCAACTGTCCATCATTTAGCTTGGGACCACCTGGAATCCTCTCAGGGACCACTGGTGGTCCCTGGACCACCTGTTGAAAACCCCTGATTTACACTATAAATACCAGGTTGAGTGTGTATGTCCACGCAACCTCGAGAACCACTCGCCCTGCACGACTCAAATTTTTAGCACACGCAGCTCAACACTATCTTCTCCCCCGTCGATCCCCCAAGCCGTTTTTGAGCAGATGATAATAAGGCAAGCTAGGAATGTAACATCTGACCCCTCACATGTTCTTCATTCAGAATATGAACTAATGAGATCAGTTAGAAGGTATAGGACACCACAGTGCAAACACAACAGGTATAAACATTCATTTGTACCTCTCTCTATAAAACTGTTAAATAGATAGCCGTTTTCTTACAAAGGGGGTAAGCACTTAGGATGTATATGTTATTTGTTCCTGTATTGTGTTGTCTTTTGGTTTGTTTTTTTTGTCTATTGTCCTATGTATGCAGCTGTGGGCCTGTCTCCAAGACAAGTTTCTCCTTCCGGAGACAAATAAAATGAAACTTGAACTTGAACCCACTACGGGGAGTCGGTGCCAAGTGCTTGAAACAGTGTTGCCAACTGCCAAAATCCAAAATGCACTAGTGGCACTTCCAAAATGCACTAGAGCAGTGGTTTTCAACCATTTTCAAACTAGACCCACTATTTATTCTGAATTTTAGCCATGGAGGAGGACCACCATTTGATGTCGTGTTTAGTCTCTCTAACTAATTTAGGAGAAATAACTGGCAAAACGTTCTTGAAAATTAGAAGAAAAAAAATCAGATGTATGAATATAATTTAACTCTGGAGAGAGTCAAATTTACGGGTCCATTTGGTTTTAATTTTACGATCTCCAGAGTTACAGATCTATAAGGAGTCCATTTGGTTACCAATGGTCCTTCATAGGAAGGAAGGAGGACTCTATCATAGGAGGAGAAATGATGAAAAACGAGGGTTTTGTCTCTGGCGCCTGTCAACTCACCAGCCAAAAAGTTTTTCCACTAATGTTGGTGCTAGGGGAGGGGTCTGGAAGCTAAATATAGCGACGAACGTGCCAAGTTGGCAACGGCTCTGGCTTGAACACTCTGAAAAACGTACGTCTGTGTGCTTGAACATCTCGTGCATGTTGATGCCCTCCGTGTTGAGGAGCGTCTCCTTGGCGCCGCTCTTGGTGGTGCTCTCGCTCAGCAGGCAGCGGGCGATGCCCTTGGTCTCCATGATGACGGCGTTCTGGGCCAGCTCCGACATCACCGACGTCAGGTCAAAGTGCACCTTGCTCACCGGGAGGACCAGGCTCACCTGGGGGGAAAGAGCACACAGGGGGACGGAACGTAAACTGAAGCGGTTCATCTCAAAGTCTGGCCAGTGTGGTTTTTGACAGGCATTTTTTTTTTTTTTTTTTTTTTTTTTTTTTTAGATTTAGTCAGTCTTAGTCTTTTGGACGAACTGCCTATTCATTTTAGTCACATTTTAGTCATTTGGGCAAAATGTTTAATTAGTCTTAAGTCACATGTTGTCATTTCTACCCTTGATATTTTTAGTCTAGTTTTAGTCGGTTTTAGTCAGTTTTAGTCTGTGGAAAATCAAAACATTTAGTACCATGTTAGGAAAAGAAATTAAATGACAACATGTATTTAAACTACTTTAATGAAGTTAGAGTATAATAACTAGGCACAGTATATTTCAGGCACAGTTAGTGTTCTTCTGTTAGACCTGGTTGCTTATTTTTTCCCCACAAAAGCAACACCAGTGTTGTTTATGGAAGGTATTGTTTAGATTTAGTCAGTCTTAGTCTTTTGGACGAAAGCTTGTTCATTTTAGTCACATTTCAGTCATTTCTATTCATGATAGTTTTAGTCAACATCCTGAAAAGGCTATTTTAGCTTGTCAGTTTTAGTTTTAGCCCCGAAAAAGAGGTGCTGACAAAGTCATTTTAGTTATAGTCAGGAGTGACAAAAACAACAGGGAGTCGGGCTTCGCCCGAGTTACCGAACAATGTTTCTAAAATCCCGCTACCGTGGTAACGTCATTCTACAGGTTTCTGTTGTTTTTTGATTCTCTTTCCACACTCAGAAACGGAAAGTATGTAATGATAAAATACTCCTTGGAGCACAACCTCTACACCAGAGGTCAGCTCAGTTAGGACTGTAATGTAATACAGGAATTCTAGAGGTGAGTGGAACCTCTGCATTCATGATTTGAGGTATTTTGTTTCAAAACAGACTACCGCTGCAAACTTTGGAAGCCAAAGCGTGATGTTATGGATGCAATCTGTAGGAGTCATTTGACACTGCACAAAAACAACCACAAATATAACAGGCCCGTGTGAATAATTTGAGGCAGACGTTTGGGCTCTGGCATCGGTCTGGCCAACGGTGCCGGATATCACCCGCTTCAATCGTTATCAAGCACTGATCCCAGTAGGTTGCTTATTAAGATGATCTTCTCGTCCTCCTCGATCAGCGTGGACGGTTGGCTGCCTTGTTTCAAGCCCTGTGTCAGCACGGCTGCGACGTGCTTGCGGTTATGTTCAGGGCTAGGGTTAGAGGAGGCTAGTGGATTTTAGTAGACATTGACCGAAACAAGTGAAATAAAGTGGACAAATATTCATTAACCCATTTTGTCCTGACCCTCGATTTGAGTTTCTGACACCAGATTATACAGTAGTTCCTTACACCAGATTATACAGTAGTTCAGGGGTGGCCAACCTGTGGCTCGTGAGCCGCATGCGGCTCTTCAGCTGGTTACATGCGGCTCTTATGGGGCTTCCACATGAAGCCGTCAAAAACGCTCGGCCCCATGGCGCAGTCATTCATACCAGTGGTTTTCTACCAGGGCCCTCCATTTATTCAGAATTTGAGCCACAGACCACCATTTGATGACATTTTAGCTCCACAGACCCCGAAGCTAAAGATTTCGTTTACTTGTGTCAACAATTCCAGGCTGAATTTTAGAGAAAACAAAACAGTCAAACATACAGATCAAAATGACCATTAATCTTCCACATTCTCTAGTTGTGTAGACTTTTTTGGATTGTAAACCCCGTTTCAAAATACATGTTTTAATAGTGTGTCTTTGCGTTGGGCACCTACACACAAATGCACATGTCTTATGGCAGGAGAGGGGAATCTATTTGCGACCGTGACGGCCGTGGCGGCCGTCGCGGCGGTTTTATAACCGTTGTGACCATTTGATGTGGCTCTTTGCCATAACACAGTGAAAAACGTGGCTCTTTGTCTGTGACCGGTTGGCCACCCCTGCAGTAGTTCCTTACACCAGATTGTACAGTAGTTCCTTACACGAGATTATAGCTGCAGCAACATTCTAGCTTTTGGCACTATATTATACAGTAGTTTCTGACACTAGATTCTAGTTATTGACACTAAATTATAGTTTCTGATGCTAGGATATACTTTTTGACACTAGAATTGAGTTTTTGACACTAGATTCTATAGTTTCTGACACTAGATTCTAGTTTTTCTGAAAAATCTGTGTTCCTGTGTCAGTGATGCTAACATATTTCAAGCCAAGGACCACCTGAATTATCCATATTTGGCTGCAGACCCCCATCTGAAAACATGTTGTTCTAGGGATCCCCCAGAAGCAAAAATCCGAGTTAAATACGTTTGCTTCCAAAATAAGGTATTCAGAGATTTGCACCACATTTTCACATTTTTTTTCAAAAAATAGCAGAACTACAAGCTCATATCGCGCCACTCGGTGGCGCGATATGAGCTTGTAGATCTGCTATTTTTCAACAGCTAAAACACCAAAACGCGTTCAGTACACACAACGGTTAAGACAGACCTGACACCAGAGTCCGTCCTCGCTGTCGTAGGAGTAGCTCTGTATGGACGGGTGAGCCAACAGCACGGCATTCACCCTCATGTCATCCATGCCTCCTCCTCCTCCTCCTCCTCCTCCTGCAGCCTCCGGCGGCTCCTCCACGTCCCCTCCTGACAGAGAGCACATTATCAAGTGATAATCATATCTGGCTAATATGTTTGGACCAAGAGGGACGTGTCACGAGCGTTGTGTATACCTCTAGCGGCAGCAGTAGCGGCAGCAGCGGCAGTAGCAGCGGCGGCCTGTGCCACGATGTCTTCGAGGCTGTTCTCCTCCCCCTCTGCTCCTCCCTCCCGCCCTTCTCCGTCCTCCCCTTCATCTGCCTTCTCCTCCTCTTCCTCACTCTCATAGTCCACCTGCGGAGGAGTTGAGAGAGAGAGAGAAAGAGACTGAGATGAGGAGACTGCTCGAGCCTTAGAAGAAAACCACAACGACATGATCACAGCTTTCCTTTTCACCCACTGACAGGGGACCGTCACCTTTGAGATCCTGAAGTAAGGCACACTCTTAGTTTTTGCATTTTCAAAGAGACAGGTTGTGGTTTCCGGGGGACAGGGGACATTTAAGATCAGCGTTGCCGGTCCGTCTCTTATTTGGGCCCCTCAGCTCTCAGCTAGCAAGACGAGGCTAAGGATGCCACCGGCCGTTAGCATTAGGACCGTATCAAACAATTGTGCCATTAGTCAAAGATCTGCAATATAGCAGCGGTCGGAACTACAGTATGTTAAGCGCAGGAATTGTGTTGAGAACCACAAAGCTCAATGCCAGTCCAACGGCTAACAGACTAAAATCTAGTATGCAAAGTACACTTGTGTGAATGTACTGTTGTGTGCTCTATGGTGTATGCAAAGCAGAACACACAGCAGCAGACAGTAACCAGCTACATAAAGTATGTAACGTGCATTTAGAGTACATAAATAAGTATTGCCTTTTAATACATTTTTATACACTTTGTAGCCCAAACATTTTGGTCAGACGTTAATCCCCTTATCCCTAACTTCTCCCTTTTTTCTACTATTTTGAAAAACATTTTGGAATAGTTCAACATGACACGTTGTGAGCCTGTAGACTGGCCATTTCAACTATCAAAAAATGTTTTTTTTTTCTTTAATAGTTTATAATGGCAAAGAAGTTAAAGGATAAGGGGTTTAGTGATGACAGAAATCTAGGCCTTCATATTTTCTCAGTGTGCTATGGGTGCAAAGGGGGGCAGTTTGTGTGGGGGAGGAAGGCGAGAATGTTTAGGCCTGTCATAAAGCTACAGTGCAACGCGATATTACAATGTATCCTGTGTAATCCTGTGTGTGTGTGTGTGTGTGTGTGTGTGTGTGTGTGTGTGTGTGTGTGTGTGTGTGTGTGTGTGTGTGTGTGTGTGTGTGTCCGCGCGCGCGTACCTCTTCTTCCTGTTTCTTTTTCCGCTTGGCGTCGGAGGCGTCGGCGTCTCCCTCGTCTCCTTCGTCGTCTACCACCTCCTTGTCTCCGCCTCCCTCCCCGTCGGCCGCCTCCTGTTGGAGGAGAACGCGTCAACGTCGTCAAACGCCTTCCAATCAAAACCTTAAAAGTCTAACAACGGCCTGACGGATCGAACCAGTGTTGCCAGCTTGGTGCTATATTTAGGTTATTTCCAGATCCCCCCTAGCTCCAAAATTAGTGAAAAACTCCTGGTGAAAAATCTAGTGCTTTTTTTCGCTGGCGAGTTGGGGCTGAAATTGGTTGACAGGCAGTAGAGATTTGGTTTCATCGTTCGTTTCGAAAAACGATGAAGCCAAATGGACCCTTTCGGGTCTCTAAATCTCTCTATCTATTAAATATCTGAATTGCTTAGGTGTTGCTTAGATGTCTTAGATGTAGCGCAGGGTTCCCCAAATAATCTACACATTTAGAATTTATTTATTTATTTATTTTGACCAACATTTCTCCTAAATTGGGCAGAGAGACTAAACTCAACATCAAATGGTGGTCCGTGGCTAAAATGCAGAATAAATAGTGGGCCCTGGTATGAATACGGTTGAAAACCACTGCTCTACAGCAGGGGTTTTCAACCAGTGGTCCGGGGACCACCAGTGGTCCTTGAGGGTTCCAGGTGGTCCCCAGGCTAAATAATGGAAAGTTGGTTAACCAGATGTAACTCTTGAGAATGTAAAAATGAAACCAAATGGATCCTTGCTGGTCCATTTGGACCAGAGTTAAAAACATTCATCTAAATTAGCACTATTTAATTGAGAAGTCTACACTGTTCTGTTTGCAAAAATCCAGCCTGGAATTGAGAACAAAACCAAAAGAATTGTTTAGTTTTAGGTCTTTGGGGCTAAAATGTCATCAAATGATGCTCCGTGGCTCAAATGCTGAATAAATGGTGGTCCCTGGTGTCAAAAAGGTTGAAAACCCCTGCTCTACAGCATTGTAGTGCATTTTGGAAGTGCCACTAGTGCATTTTGGATTTTGGACTGTTTCCAACGGTTAATGACGACAACAACAACAACAACAACAGGGTGCAGCGCACCGTGTCGGCTGAAGCCTCTCCGTCGTGGTCCTTGTCTCCGGGCGTGGCCTTCCTGGTCTCCACGGCGATGGACGCCAGCTTGGCACTGCGCTTCTTGATGGCCATCAGAAGAAGATCGAAAAACCTGGAGGAGAGGCGATGTGACTGTCAGTCAGTGCTTCATATACTGTATAGACTTTGTGACAGTGCTCCTTGCTACTACAGGTTGTAGGTTGGATCTTTCCTGGCAAATGTTTCCCGGAAAAAAAGCAAGCACGCACGCGCGCGCGCACACGCACACACACACACACACACACACACACACACACACACACACCAAAAAACCAGTGTCAAAATTATACTCAAATATACTATCCGCGAAAAATCACCCCACATCTTATGTCAAACTTAAATGGGAAAAGGAAGAGGACCATAACGGAAGAGGACTGGCTGAATATGTGTAGTGTGCTGTCCACAACCACTAGTTCAGGTCTATGGAGAGAATTCTCTTGGAAGACCATGATCAGGTTTTTTTTATTACTCCAAAGGTAATGAGTTTACAAAAGGATACACCGGAGTGTAGGGAAGTGCTGGAGAGAATGTAATGAAACAATGGCTGACCACTTTCATATATTTTGGGGCTGCTCAGTAATACAAACATTCTGGCTGGAAATACTTTCTGAAATCAACGTAATAATGGGTTTCGAGACTGAACTTGAATTCATGACTCATGATTCATGACTCTTGGGTAATGTACCAGCACACTTTAATACACCAGATAAGTACCTATTTAAAATACTGCTGGCAAAAAGGCAATAACCAAAAGGTGGCTGGATAGAAACCCACCCACCCAAGGAGAGTGGAAAGCCATTGTACAGAACATACAGTATATGAAATGGAGAAACTCACTTTCTCAATCAGGATATGTACAGATACATTCTACAAGTACTGGCTGAAATGGATGTTACACATGGGAATAGATATGATGTCAATGCTCTAATATCCCTGTCTCTGTTCCTGTGATCACTTATTGTCTGACTTGCTATTTCTATTCCTTCTAAATAAGGACTATAGCACTAAGGATGTAAAGACTGACAAAGACTGTAATCGCCTGCAATGTGCCTCTTGCTGTTGGACCCATAACACTGATGCATAACTCATTAGAGTAACGTGATGTGTAATGCATTGTGACGCCGGACCTGACCTTCCTGTTATTTTCTTTTTTTCTTTTTATTTCTGAGAAAAAGAGGAAAAACTTCAATAAAAATAAAGTAAAAAAAAAAAAACTTGAAGGAGGATAATTCAAGCTTTTGGGTACAGCTGTATTGTTGGTGAGTTTAATGTTATTTAATGGAATTAAGATATGACTTTTCTGTCAGTAGTTGTTAGCACCTTGCCATTAACTTAGATGGCAAGATGGCCGCCTTGCGAATAAGGCTACCAGAACCCAGACATTTTGAGTAGCCTAAGGTCTTAGGTCAGAAATGTATGGTATGGGTCCCCAGACAGACAGACAGACCTGGTCTCCATGTAGCGGATGATCTTGTGTGGCGTGAGCAGCTTGTCGTCACTGTAGCGCTGCGGAGGCAGGAAGTCGAACCTGATGTTGAACAGACGGGACTTCCCGTAAACCTTGGAGTCGATCTGCAACCGCTCTGTGATCTCTACCTTCTGCAGCACCTATCGGGACAGAGGGTACGACATTGAGGGGGGCAGAAAACAGCCTGGTTATTATGTGGGGTCATGCACTCGCGTGAGCCCACATACGCTTAAGACTCTGGGCTGACAATCAGTCTGAATTGTCCTGTGACGTCACAGAAAAACAAAAAAAACATTTGCAGAGAAAGAACGACTGTTGGAGCCATCCAACCAACTGACTGAGATCAGATTTCGCCCAATGCAAGATTTACAGTGGGACAGCACTGCAAACAGCAGCTGTTGTGGTTTTAGATCGTCAGACTCATCTGATATTAAAAACAAACACAGTCATTGTCCATAAGGTAATATATATACTCAGGGAATGTCAGACAAAATGGTGAACTATTAGAACCTGGTCACTATAGAATGAGGCATTAGCAAGCTGAGTCAAATGTCAATATGGCAACGAAAGGATTTGCAAATACAATGGAAGGTTGAGCTGAAACGTAAAGACTAGTGCATAGTGTGTGTGTGTGTGTGTGTGTGTGTGTGTGTGTGTGTGTGTGTGTGTGTGTGTGTGCGTGTGTGCATGTGTTATTAGAAGCAAAGTGTGACCCTAAATGTTCACAGAATGTAACTGGTGGATTTTTTTTTCTCAACCCATGAAGAATTAGTCTGATTTTACAAATGTTGTTAACCAAATAAAACCTTATTAGAGGAGTAAAACGAAACCCCCAAAAACCCAAATGGACCTGTAAATGTCAATTTGGTTTCATTTTTAAGCTCTCTCGCGTCAAGTCTCGACTGTCAAACAATCTGCAATTATGCATTGCTTCATTTCTGGGTGGCGACTGTAAATGTGGTCTGTGGCTTTGATGTTGAATAATTAATGGTCCTAGACAGAAAAGGGATTGAAAACCACTAATCTAGAGCCTTACTTCTTGCCATGCCCTGTATTGGCATGCGTTTTCCTTTGTTCATGCCTTACTGTAAGTCGGTAAGTAAATGCCTAAATTGTAAATTGTAAACTTTTAACAGACATACGATTCTTACCCAGGGAGTTTCTTGGTTTCTTACCTCTGCCAGGCAGACTTTGGTGAGCTTCTTGCGGAGCGTTTTGACTCTCTTCAAGGCCTTTTTGGTGCCCAGAACCGGAACGCTCATCATGGGAGTCTTGATGCTGGAGCTGGCTATCATCAGGATCTCTCTGAGCCTGACAGAGAGAGAGACAGCAGGTTTAAAACACTCTTTGCCTTCTCAAACTATTTAAAAAAAAACTATTTTAACCCTTAGTGTATGGAACGCTTTTTGGTGTTCTAAGCATTATGTTTTAACTATTGAAAAATAGCAGATCTACAAGCTCATAGCGCGCCACCGAGTGGCGCGCTATGAGCTTGTATCTCTGCTATTTTTGAGAAATCGTGAAAACGTGGTGCAAATCTATGAATATACAGGTACCGTACTTTCCGGGTTATAAAGCGCACCTGAATATAGGCCGCACCGGCCAAATTTTGCGAAAAAATCAATTGTGTACATATACAAGACGCACTGGCCTATTAGCCGCGGGTGTTTTAATGCTTAATTACCATATGTAAGGGTTCTTGCACAGATGAGATTGTCGGCAACGAAATGCTGTTTGAGAAGCATCCTTTTTATTATTTAAACGACTACAAAACTGCACGTGCTGTATGTAATTAACGCTAGAGCCATGGACCAGGGACAGATCTAGGCATAGACATGGGGGGGGGGGGGGGGGAATGCCCTTTAGACGCCCTGACTGCCCCACCAAACATGACGGAATGCAAACAATGAAAACTTCAAAGATATTTCAAATCAAATGCTTATAGCGGTAGTTAGACATTGACTAACTACAATTTCGGCACCACTAAACCAACTGCCATTTTCGGCTGCACCCCCGATTGAGAAATATTACATCCAGGCCTGGCCAGTGGCCATAGAGTGTAGCCGGAGATACGCAAACTCCGATCACTTCATGAAACCAAATGAGCGCTTGCGGGTCCATTTGGTTCATGAAAAAAGGTAGCCTAGCGTACATCTGGTTAACCAACTGTCCACCATTTAGCTGTGGACCACCAGGAATCCTCTCAATGTTTAAGACGCTCGACGAGGCGTCTTTATTGCCGCCTCCACGGACCCCTCCTCCTCCTCCTCCTCCTCCTCCTCCTCCTCCTCCTCCTCCTCCTCCTCCTCCTCCTCCTCCTCCTCCTCGCGCGGCGGCGGCGGCTGCTGCCGCCAGCCTTTCTAAACCCGTTCGTGGATGTTTTGACACTTTTCCACGCAGTCAGGATCCACTGGCAGACTTGAGAAAAAGTTGCTTTCAGCATGTTCCTCGCCCTGGTGGTGCGCGCGCTGGTGGCGCCAGCTCCTCGGAACGACGGCGCGCGGACCACCACCGCGCGGACCACCACCGCGCGTCGTCGTTCCGAGGAGCTGGTGTCTCCGCCGCGCCTGTCCACCGTCTAAACATTGATTCATTGATCCCAAGGCTACGTGCAGCAGATAGATTTCCTTATTTTTCAACCAGCTCGACTGACTTTAGCTGCGTTATATGTACTTCTTCGTTTGCTTTCCATGATGCATTTAGTAGTGTCTGTCTTAGCGAACTGCCTGTGCCCTGTCCCCCTACATTTCCTGCTCGGGCCGGCTTAAAGTTGGGGTGCAGTGTTTGGTAGCCGTAAACATCCATACATTGGCCGCACCGCTGAATAAGCCGCAGGGTCCAAAGCACGGGGAAAAAGTAGCGGCTTATAGTCCGGCAATTACGGTATGTTATTTCCGAAGCAAACATTTTTAACTCAAATCTTTGCTTCTGGGGGATCCCTAGAACATGTTTTCAGATATACAGTAGATCATTCTGATGGTGCATGGCATGAAATATGTTGAGCATCACTGACACAGGAACATAGATTTCCCCCCCCAAAAAAACTAGAATCCATTGTCAGAAACTAGAATCTAGCGAGAAAAAACAACAACTAAATTTTAGCATTGGAAACTTGAATCTAGCACCAAAAAAACTAGAATTTATAGTATATAGTGTCGGGAACTAAAATCTAGCATCAGAAACTAGAGTCTAGCATCAGGAACTAGAATCTAGCATCAGAAACTAGAGTCTAGCATCAGGAACTAGAATCTAGCATCAGAAACTAGAGTCTAGCATCAGGAACTAGAATCTAGCATCAGAAACTAGAATGTAGCATCAGAAACTAGAATGTAGCCTCAAAAACTAGAATCTAGAGTCAGAAACTAGAATCTAGTGTCAGAAATTAGATTCTCATCAGAAACTAGAATCTGATCAGGACACACTGGGTTAAAAGACAATCAAAAGTGGTTCCTTAAACTACACTTAATAAATCTGATCAGGGTCATCTCTGTAGTGTCTACACTGTCACAAGTACACTTAACTGCCAAACCAAACTAAAAGCATGGTTCACCTGGGTATGCCCAGGGTGACGTTCATCTCTCCCCTCCCGGCGAAGTGGAAGGTGTTCAGGGTCATCTGGGTGGAGGGCTCCCCTATGGACTGGGCAGCCAGCAGACCCACCGCTTCCCCCGGGTCACACAGAGACCGCTGCCACTTGTACTGCAGCAGCTGGCGCAGGCTGGACACGCACGGATACGCACACGCACGGATACGCACACGCACGCACGCGCACACACACACACACACACACACACACACACACACACACACACACACACACACACACACACAAAGAATTCAGAATTCTTCTGAATTACAAGTACTATTATTTTCATTATAATTTAGGGCATTCACTCAATTCTTTTGAGATTTTTTTTTTTTAATTCATGAAGTTGACTTTGGAGAGAAAAAAAAAAAAAAAACTTTTGAAATAAGGATATCCCAAAAACAAAAAGTAGAAAAAACAAACAAAAAGTACATTACAGGGGAATTCCACCCATTTTCAACATTTTTGGAACAGGTCCATTTGGGTCTGAAAAATGTTTGTACCGTCCTAAAAGAATAATCATTAAACAGGGTGAAACACAACTTGACGACGGCATCAAGTGTTGTGTTTCACCATGTTAATCATTTTTTTCAGACCTCCATAGAATGGAGGGGGGACGGGACTTTATTTTGTCCACACAACATCTCTAAGGTATATCAAACCATTCTGTACTGTACTTGTGGTGTTTTAACTTTCATTGAAAAATAGCAGGTGCTCACGGCTGCTATTTGGGGGAGAATGTGAGAATGCAGCACAAATCTTTCAGTATGTTCTTTCAGAGCGAATGTTTTGTAGAATCTAAATCTGGCTTAATGACATATTAAAGTGCTGAAGATGGGTGGAATTCCCCTTTAACTCCTGTTAAATCTACTTAGGGGGAGGTGAAATAACAAGCTCATATGGCGCGATATGAGCTTGTAGTTCTGCTATTTTTGAAGAATTGTGAAAATGTGGTGCAAATCTTTGAATACATTATTTTGGAAGCAAACATTTTTCACTCAAATCTTTGCTTCCGGGGGATTCCTAGAACAACATGTTTTTAGATGAGGTTCTGCAGCTAAATAATAGATATTTCTGGGGGTCCTTCCTATGAAATATGTTAAACAGCACTGATTTTTTCCAGGAAAATCAGAATCTCACACCAGGGACTAGAATTACTGTCACAAACTAGAATTTAGTGTCATGGACTAGAATCTAGTGTCGGGAACTAGAATCTAGTGTCAGAAACTGGAATCTAATTACAGAAGCCACAATCTACAGAGAGGAACTAGACTCTACTGCGGGGGACTAGAATCTAGTACGAGGAACTAGAATCTAGCATCGGAAACTAGAATCTAGCGCTGTGAACTAGAATCTAGCATTAGAAACTAGAATCTGATCAGGACACAATGGGATAAAAGCCTTGTTGTTGTTTACCGCTCTGTGTCCAGGTGGTCTGCTGTGTGGCCACGGCTCCCCCCGGTGGTGTCTCTGTGGAGGTACTGCTCCGTGATGTGGTGGAAGGTCTCTGAGACGGAGCCGAACGTCAGGTCGGGTCTGAGCAGGGCCAGGGCCGGCTCCGGACAGCGCAGGGCCTTCCGGGTGTACCTGCTCCTGCTGTCTGCCTCCAGGGAGCGCCAGCGCTCCACCAGCTGTGGAACGACCCCAAGTCAATGGGATTCATAAAAAAGCACAATTTGATACCATTAATAAAGGGCCGGACAACAGATTGTTATTGTTCTGTGAAATCAAAAGAGTTATCTGAAAGAAAGGTCTCGTTTCTATGTCAGAGGGACGCCCCCAAAAATGATGTGTCTTTGGCACCCAAAACCCATCTGTAAATATATGCCGATCCAGATTTTCATGATAATGAAAAATGCAGACCTACAAGCTTGTAGTGCATCTGCTAATTTTGTAATGGTGAAAGTGGTGTGTGTGTGTGTGTGTGTGTGTGTGTGTGTGTGTGTGTGTGTGTGTGTGTGTGTACCTGGAGTGTAGCAGCTTCTCTGCCACTGTCTGTCAGAGCCCCGCCCCCTTCTGCCTGCTTTAGTTTGGCCAGCTTCTTCTGAGAGAAGTGCAGGAACCCACCTGACGCGCGCACGCACACGCACACGCACACACAAACTTTTATGATTAATTAATGTCGTGTTTTTATTATCCCTGTTTATCTCTGTTCTCTGTTGGTATGGGTGCGGCCGCACCCATACCATTTTTAGTTACAGAACTTTTATTAGGCAATTAAGCAGAGATAATAACATCAGTTGTTGTTGAAGTTGCAACAGACACGCAGCATGCATAAAGCTAAAGGTCTGACTCAGAGAGTTTTCTGTTTTCAATGATGAAATGCTGTTGGTTTAGTGGTGACACAGCTGTAGTTAGTTAGTAGCAGTAGTAGTGTTTCAAATCATTTTAATTATAAGCACTTTAATTTCTTGGGTATCTTGGGTTGTTTTGGATGCCATCATGTTTGGTGGGGCAGACTGGGCATTTAGGGAGGCATTGCCCCCCCCCCCATGCCCATGCCTAGATCCGCCCCTGATACAGTGTCTCTCTCGCTCTACGCTCCACACTAGGCGGTGAGTATTAAAATAGACACGGTGCAGGTACCTTGACGTGGGCACAATGCCGCCGCCTCTCTCTTGGCCTTCCAGCGCTCGATGGCTTCAAAGTGCCGACTGGCAGCCTGGGGGTCCAGACGGGACAGGACCTGGTCCAACACCTGGGACTTGGTGATGACCTGACCCACGCACGCGCGCGCACGCGCACACACACACACACACACACACACACACACACACACACACACACACACACACACACACACACACACACACACACACACACACACACACACACACACACACACACACACACACACACACACACACACACACACACACACACACACACACACACACACACACACACAGCAAGAAGATTCATGAATGCACTAGTATATACCAAATGTCCCACTTTAAACGGATAGTTTACTGAAATTAAACCTCGTCCGTATGGTTATACTATAGTGCATCTGTGCTTCTGTGCCCGGGTCTCAGCGCATACTGTAGTGGAACAGAGGAGGGGGTTCCAGACCGTATCATACCTATGTCACTGCCCTAAAAGTGACGTAGATATGATACGTTTCCCAGAGCACTGAACACGAAAGCAGGCAAAGGAGAGCAGCAAGGCACACACAGAATATACTTTCTCTAGCGCCACCGTGTCTTTTTTTTTTTTTTTTTTTTTTACATATATATATACAACTTTTAGAGGCATTCCATACCGGTGAAGCACTCCTTTAAACAAAATAAACTTGTCGGCTGATGGTAGTTACTCTCCAAGAAGGGGAACTGGGTTATGGGTAATGTAGTTTAGCTGGTACTTACTCTCCAGGTAGGGGAACTGGGTTATGGGTAATGTAGTTTAGCTGGTACTTACTCTCCAGGAAGGGGAACTGGGTTACAGGTAGTGTAGTTTACCTGGTAGTTAATCTCCAGGAAGGGGCACTGGGTTGCGGGTAATGTAGTTTACCTTGTAGTTGCTCTCCAGGAAGGGGAACTGCTTGGGCTGGAGGAAGCTGGTCTTGGGGACGTCCAGGCCATCCTCGCCATACAGGAACTGCACCACGGAGCCGTCGCTGTCCCTCACCGTCAGGTCATACTGCACCACCAGGCCCTCCAGGTGCTTGATCACACACCTAGAGACACAGCACAGCCATCACTACCACTGCACCACCAGGCCCAGTGCGCTAGCCATCACCCTGGGAAAAGGGCAAGTAAAAAAAATGGTGGGGCAAGTGAAGACTGCTACCTGGTTGCCCGATCGGGCAAGTGTGCAACTTAGTGCACTATAACACAACACAAGATAAATTTGTCTTGAAGGCAGTCATTGCACTCTGCCTCTGTGTCTTTCCCTGCTTTCTAGCTGTCCACAATTCCAGGCTGGATTTGGGAAACAAAACAGGCAAATTAACATGCACATCAAAATGACCATTAATCTTCTACATTCTCTAGTTGTGTAGACCTGGGCTAATTAAGATGATGAATTTTAACTCTTGAGAGTGTAAAAATGAAACCAAATGGACCCGCAAGGGTCCATTTGGTTTCATTTTTACGTTCTCAAGAGTTACATCTGGTTAACTAACTTAACTGGGGACCACCTGGAACCCTCTCAAGGATATATTTTTGTGGGGCAAGTGACCATGACCTGAGGGCAAATAGAACCTGACTTGCACTTGCCCGATGGGCAAGTGCCTCGGAGACCTTAGTGTCAACCCCTGAAAGGGTGCGCTTTTGAGACTATTAACGATAGCTGTGGAAGTTACTGTATTTACAGTCCCCAGTCAAACAACCTTGTTCAGTCCTCACCAACGCCTTGTTCACTATTATTTTCAGAAATAATGATTTCAAAGAACAAGCAGAAGTTACAGAAGTGTGCATGATTCCATCTTTTAAACCTTTACAGCAACTTTGCGAGCACAAAGGGGGAAATAACATGTTTCAGCGGGGTGTACATTTTCGGGAGCACTACGCTGCGATTGGCTGAAAAGTGGCAACTTCCGAGGGAAGTCAACAAACCGGAAGTCCCACCTTTTGATAGTCTCTCTGGGGTACCCTGGGTCCAGGCTTTCATTTGGCAGCGCGGATGTAAGCCTGGAGATGGAGGCTAGGTAGTTATAAGATTAGGTTGTTAGGTCTGTTACCTCTGCAGGTATCCTGATCGGGACGTTTTGACAGCCGTGTCTACCAGACCTTCCCGGCCAGCCATGCAATGGTAGAAGAACTCCTGCGTGCCACACATAACACACACACACACAGAAGAAGAAAGAAGAGAAATGAAATAAACACCAAAAACTGTGTCTCAAGTGTCTCTCTAGGGAGGTCCTACATGCACGTCCCACTGATGAGGAGACCTCCGGGCCAGACCAAGGATTAAATGAGAGGGATTATATCTCCAAACTGGCCTTGGAACGCCTCTGGGGAGGAGGCGGGGGTATTGACATGGAAATGCTTGAGGGGAGGACGTCATCGGTAGGTTGGCCATGCCACTGACCTGTGGTTTGATGCCCGTCAGAAACCTCCCGGAGATGAAGCCCCCGGCGCCGGGCAGCGGGTCATACGCCTGGAAGCACGGCAGGGATTTCCCAGAAGGCATCAGGGGCGGCCGACGGCCCTCCAGCTCAATCTGACCCAGCAGGCACGAGATCTAAACAAAAAAATAAAATAAATGAAGCCAGTTATACAGACGACGTTAGGGCAGTGGTTTTCAACAATATACATGTGAAGGCTGATTATTATTTGGCATTTGAGCCGCTGCAATTATTTGAATGAGCGTAAAATGAAACCAAATGGACCTAACGTCTGAATGATTTAATTTTCAAGAAAACGATGAAGAATTGAATTGAGAATTTTGAACAAATTTTGCCTTTTATTTCTCCTAAATTGTGGACACAAAAAAACAAGATTTTTTGTTTGCGTTTGATTCTCTCAGACGCATAACTAATCTGTCTGAGACACACAAACTCAAAATCAAACGGTGGTCTGTGGCTAAAATGAGCTATCAATAGAGGTGACGGTTCCTAGTCACAGTAGTATGGCAGCAGTGTTGAAGTGTACAAATGTGAACCAAATGGACCCTAGCGGGTCCATTTGGTTCCATTTGTACACTCTCAGAAAAAGGGAAACTCATAAACATGGTGAAACATCTTGATGATGTCATCAATATGTATTTCACATTGCTAATGATTTTTTTCAGACCTCCATTTCTAGGATACACAGAATGGGGGGAACTTTTTTATCATGTGACACCCAACATCTCTAAGGTATTATTAATGACAGTAAAATATTGAAAATGAGTGGAAATCCCCTTTAAGACACGTGCATGCACACTTGCATTTGCATTTGCGTGCACCCGCGCAACACCAGTGTTGTTTGTTTGAGAATATTTTGACTTAGTCTTAGTCTTAGTCTTTTGAGTAACACACATTTAGTCTTTTAGTCCCATTTAGTCTTCTGAAATTCATTTTTTTAGTCTTAGTCTAGTCGACGAAATATCAACATTGATTTAGTCTTAGTCTCAGTCTTAGTCTTTTTTTAGTCTTAGTCTTTCAGTCTTAGTCTTAGTGGTTTAGTCTTACATACACATGCATTGTAGGTACAGTATATATGTGTTATACAGATTTATAGTTTTTAGTATGAAAGATGTCTCGTTTTATTTCTTTGTATAAAATTACTGCATTAGTAGCCTAATAAGTCCCTTTCCTGAAAACGTATGCAATCTATACTGCAGATATGTTCACATACTTAAAAAGAACGAAAAAAATAAGTTAAAGTGTTTCCTATTTCCATTAGTCTTAGGTTATGATTTAGTCTTCCTCTTAGTCTTAGTCTTTTGAAAACACACATCTTTTAGTCCCAATTAGTCTTTTGAAATTAATTTTTGTTAGTCTAGTCTTAGTCGACTAAATATCAAAAACCTTAGTCGACTTAGTCTTTAGTCTTAGTCGACAAAAACAACACTGCGCAACACACACAAGACACGCTATTAAAACAAGTATAGCATATTGAGAAAGATTGTTTACAATGCCTAATTGTATCCATAAAAGTAAATGATAAGACAAAAAACATAGGCCTACTTTTGCCCCCCCAAAAAAGAAGTGAGGGGGCGCCGTCCCCCTGCGTCCCCCCTCCACTACACCCCTGTATGGCAGTATTCACCTGCATGGTGTTGACAGTGGAGCCCTTGGCTCCTGAGATGACCATCAGCTGCAGGTTGTTGTCTGGGAAGGATGTGTGCAGACCAGCGGGCATGCAGACCTGAATGAAACAAAACACAGCACAGCACAGCACAGGGCCGCCAATCAGACAGACCTAGCGTAATTTCTGGATTATAAGCCGCACCTGAATATAAGGCGCACCAGCTAAATTTGGGGCAAAGTACTGATTTCTTTCCTTGTATAAGCCGCACCAGGCAATAAGCTTCATGTTAGAGCAGTGGTTTTCAACATTTTTTTGATCCCAGTGCCGTTTGATTGCAAACAAAATAGGCAAAATATCAAAATGAGACCAAAATGAACATGACTTACGACTTATCAATTAAGTGGTGGTAATTTAGATGGTGAATATCATAACTCTTGAGAGTGTAAACATGAAACCAAATGGACCCGCAAGGGTCCATTTGGTTTCATTTTTACGCTCTCAAAGAGTTACATCTGGTTAACCAACTTTCCATCATTTAGTCTGCGGAGCCCACCTGGAACCCTCTCAGGGGACCACCCCTGTGTTACCTGTAAAAATTCATAGATTGGCCGCACCTTTGCATAAGCCGCAGGGTCAAAAGCATGTGAAAAAAGTAGCGGCTTATAGTCCGGAAATTACGGTACTTACTGCATGGCAGAATTTACAGAACTGAACAAAAAAAAAAAATCAAAGAGAAACACTGCTCCAGCTGCAGAGCAGACCCAGCGGGTAAATGCTCTTGGTTCTCTCTCTCTAGCCACTGTACCTTGTTGATGTCGTTGTTGACCTGGTTGGCCACCTCCTTGAACTTGAGGTCGGCGGTGTTGAAGTCCCTCTGGTCGGGGTTGAGGTGGGCATCCTGCCAGCGACCGCGGGCCTCCGCCGGGTCCACGCTGGGCGGCAGGTTGAAGGCTGCCTGCAGGGCCTGGCCGCAGGGAAGGGAAGAATAAATAATAATGAATCACGGATTGAGGTTTTAACTAGGGATGTTAATCGACACATATTTGGAATGTCGACATATCGAGGCCCAATGTCGACAATCGATGGTTTTTTGTTTTTGTTTTTTTGCCCGCGGGACCCAACGCAAAATGTTGCGGCGCGGGCGGCATGGAAATGCCTGCGGGAGGAAGAGGTGCGGTCAAGATAAAATAAGCGGGGCGCGCAAAATCCAGCAATATATAATACCAAAATATGCATGTCTGAGGAGAACGTTCCATACTGCGCTCGACAATGATCAGGCATGTTCTCAAAGCAAAGTGCAAGGCAGAGTGCACCACAGACAACAGACGCGCGCCCGCACCTGGCATTCCACATTCATTAGTAGCCTAATCGACTTGATAGAGGAGTTTTCCTCTTTCCGTGCGACGGATTCCCTGCATCTTGTATTCTCAAAGAATACAAAATAAAAATCATTAATATAAAAAAAGAAAAAAAAAAAAAGAGGCGATTTGTCGACTTCTTGTTTCGCCGTCAGCACGTGTCGAAAAGTCGATTTCCGACTTTTTTTAACATACCTAGTTTTAACACGTTTAGACCTGAGTCGGATTCTAAAAATTTCAGTTTAAAACGCTTGCTATGACAGAAGATAATTGTTTTTTGCACCAATTATGCACCACTTTGTCTTTTTTTTTCGATGATCGATGGCTTACATTTTTGCATTGCACCTTTTCAATAGAAAGACAACGTAAAAACAAAAACAAAAACAGGAAACCAGAGTTAAAGTTAAAATGCGTCGTTCATACAATGCATGCCGCATGATGAACCTGTAGATCAGTTATATTTCGCATGCGACACTGCCTCGGCTCGCTAACGCTACTCCGAGCGGCCAGTCTACTCTACACTCAACAGGTATGTGCACACACACAGATTAAAAAGGGGCCTGCAGCCCCAGCTCTTTCGCATATCTAAAACACAGAAGTGCCCTCATACGGGAGGTTGCCCCTGCCCCCTTATGTAACACACTGTCTACTGTCACTGTTTTTCCTTGATGTAAACAACCTGCACTTTTTGTTACCCTTTTCTTGCCGTCTTGCTGCTATACTGAGAGCTACGGGTGGCCATACGTCCGTTTTTTCGCCGGACCGTCCGGATTTAGAGACAGCTGTCCTCCTCCAAGCACCACCTTTGGCCGGACGCATAAATGTCCGGATTTTGAGAGAGTGCTTGCAATGTATGCGTCATTTACATACTGTGCATTTCGTGCCTCGCTAAAAGCTCCCGTCCCGAGCGATGCAGAACAGACTGACTGCCCAGCTCATTATAGGATACTAATGAGATGGGCTTGCTATGTAAATGCGCACCACTCACAGCCAACGCATTTAGTGGTGACTTGTGTCTTTTCTGTTAGTGGTGCTGACAGGCTAGCCAGAGACTACCGGCAAACCACGCTTCAAAAACTTTTCAGTCATCCCACAAATTGAGACCGTGTCCCACATTGTGACTGAGAGACTACAGTTGTCGATTGTCCTAATAGTCCCATACAGTTGGCTTTCTGTCAATGTCTATTTTCAAGCTGGATGTGCTTTTAAGCCTGTTAAAATAGGACATGTCATGAAAAAGACATGTCATGACACCCTGACCCTATACCTGAAAAGGAAAGAAATGCATTGTAAAACGTAATCTGGTTCCTTAGAATAAAAGGTCAGGGCCTGGAGTCAGATGATGATAGTGGTGAAAAGTAGCTGTTATAGAGGTGAGTGGTGTAAACCCATGAGTGAGGGGCTGTGTTGCTGTTTTTCACCCCAAAGGGTAGCCTACGGTATTGTAATTACGTCACGTGCACGCGCACAGACTCGAAGCCTCACCAGCTTGACTAAACAATTTTCTGCGGGAAACACTGCACACACTCATACACCTACTGTATGGCGGGAGCAAATAGGGGTTCATTGTTTTGCTCATGTACACTTGAGCCACTGCTGCCTCCTAACCTACAGTCAACTCACTTTGGTACCGTAGGTTAGAGACTTCTCTATGAGCTTCGTCCTCTGCTTGTTGGCCCCAGGTTTCACCAAGATGTCCTCCACACCTAGCCACGCACGCACGCACGCACGCACGCACACACGCACACACGCGCACACGCGCACACGCGCACACGCGCGCACACGCACACGCACACGCACACGCACACGCACACGCACACGCACACACACACGCACACACACACACACACACACACACACACACACACACACACACACACGTTGTCAGGCCAAGCCACTTTCCCAGCCTGTAGCGCCCCCACTTGGTCCAGAGTGCCATTCATGCAATTGATTGATTTATATCAAAAACAAACAAAGAAAAAAATAAAAGAAATCACAAAACAGCAGTTGTATACATTTTCACACAATATTCAGATATGTGTAACTAAAGGGTTAACTCTCTTAGTTACCTCACGATATGGTACGATATCGATTTAGGGTGCCAAACCAATTTATATTGTGATTAGGGATGTCGATGGGTGCTCGGGTAACCGGTTATTCAACCGTTAAGAATCAGCCGAATATTGTTATCGGTTATGTGGTTAATTTGCATAACAATTCATGCGCATTCTGATCACCCACAGCATACATGCGTATGCTGTGGGTGGCATGCTGCCAACCCCCGCACGGCGCTAGAAAGTAAAGCCGGGACCGAGTGATAGTGTGGCAACGGAAGAGATTAGCACAACATGCTGATAGGTTAAATACAGTAGGTTATTAAATCCATGGCGCCGCGTCCTCCTCTTTCTAAACTGGCACGGCTGTTGGGCAAAGTTAGCCATGCGCTATTACCATCATCATCATCATAACACATCGTTTACCAGGTGAAGTGAGAGGAGTTTCTCTGCCGCGAAATATAAACAGAACACGTTGAATTCATGCAAGTTTATCCTTTTCCTTCATCATAAAAATAGCCCAATAACAGGTTGTTCAAGAGTGGAAATGGCAGCGTTGTGTTTTGTAGACGAGGCTTGTAGAGTCATGCGAGCAGATCACAATGTGTTGTTTATTGATTATGAGTCTACGATTTATTTGTATTATTAAATATTGCCTTTTTGTCTTTTAAAAAGATCCAACATAAATGTATAGGCTACACCTTGTCTACGAATGTTAATGCATATTAAATTTGTAGTATAAAAAACAAACAAATACTAAATACTAAAATGTACAAATAAATAAATAAACAAACAACTATTTGGTTAACCTCCGGTTAGTCCTGTTAGCTAGTGAGGAAGGATATTAACAGTTAGTGACGTCCCTAATTGTGATCTCAATTATGTTGTGATTCGATTCAAGATATCAATATATTGCAATATTTTCCCACAAATTAATTTGTTTTTATCATACTACATTTTCAAACATACAAAATATGACGATATATTGGCATATCAATTTGTTTGCCCACCCCTAAGGGGAAAGGTTTGGAAATGGCCTTTAAAGTATGTCCACCACTGACCTTCTATTTAAGGCAAATATTTTCTGAATTTCATTATAGCAAGTGACATATCAAACTAGGGGGTTTTCATGATGCCGAATATACTCCAAGCATTAGCATGATTTTGCACAAAATCACTCATTGGGTGAAATCTCGTCACATCAATTTGCCCAAATGTGTTGACCTATTCACATTTGTCAACACGGATATGTCTGTTTTTTGTGCAAAACTTGCTACTAAACTTGCTACTAAATATTAGCCTCAAATAGTTTGTTTTCTTTTTTTTGCAATTAGTTGGAGATCAAATAAAAAATGATTACTATAGACCAGGGGTTTTCAACAGGTGGTCCGGAGACCACCAGTGGTCCTTGAAAGAGTTCCAAGTGGTCCTCAGCTAAGTTGGTTATCCTGGTGTAACTCTTGAGAATGTAAAAATGAAACCAAATGGACCCGCAAGGGTCCATTTGGTTTCATGTTTATACTCTCAAGAGTTAAAAATATTCATCATTAATGAATGATTAATTAATGCCTTATTTTGATCTGTATGTTTTGCCTGGTATTGTGGACAAAAGCAAAATAAATCTTTGGGTTTTTTGGGGGGTCTGTGGGGCTAAAATGTCATCAAATGGTGGTCCGTGGCTCAAATGCTGATGCTGCTGGTATGAAAACGGTTGAAAACCCCCGCTATAGAACGAATGGCGTCAGCTTATTTTTACGACCCAGCGCCGACTGCTTCTTACCCAGCGTGAAGCCTCGGTACAGCTGCAGGTAGGCGGTGAACAGCCTGGCCAGGCAGCTGAGCAGCTTGCCGCTGGTCTCTCCTCCGTACAGCTCGAAGCAGCAGTGGACCAGGCCGTAGGCCGAGGCGCCGTAGTGGGCCTTGTCCAGGACCCCCACCAGCAGCTCCCCGTGACGGATCACCACCTGGGGAGGGGGGAAGACAACAACCGGTATACCAAACAGAAAAGATCGGATGGTTTACCAGGGCTCATTCAGAGATTGTATTTCAACCCAACTCAGAGACTATAACATGGGTTTTCAACCTTTTTCATCCTAGGGCCCACCATTTATTCAGCATTTGAGCCACGGACCACCATTTGAGAAGCATTTGAGCCACGGACCCCAAGACTAAAGATTTCCTTTGCTTCTGTCCATGGGTTGTAGTTGTGTGGATTAGGACTAATTCTCATGATAAATATTTTAATTTGCAATTCACAATTTAGGCATTCAGCAGACGCTCTTGTCCAGAGCGACTTACAATGGTGAAAATTTTACAATTTAATCAGGATTTACAATACATTTTACAATAACATTGTAGGCAGCCTATATAAGTCATTACAGCAAGTACTATGGGTTGGAATGTAATACAAGTGCTATGGGCCGAGATAAAGATGGAGTCTTTAACTCTTGAGAGTGTAAAAATGAAACCAAATGGACCCGCCAGGGTCCATTTGGTTTCATTTTTACACTCTCAAGAGTTACATCTGGTTTAACAACTTAGCTGGGGACCACCTGGAACTCTCTCAAGGTCCTTGGACCACCAGTTGAAAACCCCTGCACTTCTAGTAAGTATACATCCACGTATGATGACAGCATCCATAGGTTATTAAGGAATATATCACTTCCAATCCATGCCATGTTTTTGTATGGAGAGTATAGGTTACTGCCTTCAGGAAGGAGATGTGTTCCAGCATACAGTAAGGTTAGACTGAAGAGTTATTTTGGCCATCAGTCAACGTTGAGGCTAAATCAGAACTTTGCCCAGTACTAAAGTGAGCTGTGAACATTGCTCTGTGCCCTCATATGTTTCTATGTACTATGTAACTGTATTCCTGTGTGTGTTTTTGTGTTGCATACAAGGCTGCTGTGTAGAGTTTAGTACAGAATGGTTTAAGAAGAAATATCATGTGCTGAAATACAAGGTCAACCTACTGTATATGCCACATCGCTATTTTTATTTACTCTCATTTATATTACATTTTCTCTTAAAGATCTGCACTATCCACATGTTTTCACAAAAAAATAATGGATTTGCTAAATAGGTTACAGCAGCGCTACTCAACCTGATGGGGCTGCATGCGACCCACCACGCATGTCTGTGTGGCCTGCCATGCCCATAGCATTACATTGAATGAAATATATTTGTTGAACGGGATTGACTTTCAGTGTGGAATCGTCATGTGTAGCGTTTCTGATTACAAGAGTGCGGCGATCATACGCCGTTTATCCGCTTCACTTCATGTCGATTCACATGAGCGCTGCGCTGAGAATTTGTAGATCGGGTCGCGTTCACGACCGCACGAGGAAGAGTAATACAAGCGTGTGCAGAAAACAACATGTCAACATGATCGTGTTTCAGGGATGGTGGCATGCAGTTTGTCTTTGCGCCGGCCGTGGACGTAAATAACAATAAGTCAGTAAGTCTCCTGCCGTCGCTAAAGTGAGGATGAGAGTATATTAATGCGGCGACGTTGGCCGACGTGGGGGGGGCAACGTCGCCCGGAAAGCTAAAAATTGGTGAGCTTTTCGGCTGAATCGGCCGACGTTTGGCCGGGGATAACCAATCAGAACCAAGTGCTGCTTTTTTGCCCACGACCCAAAACCCATTCGGCACAGTATGGTTCCTAGTTCCGTCCCACTTCCTCCACCATAGTATTTTTTCAGTGCACCACGGCACCGTCGTTTACGGTACTAATTTCGCATGCTATTCTAAGTGAGAATTTACGGTAATGACCGTCGGCGTCGCTGATATCAGCCTGACGTTGCTTTTCCATCGCCCGCCGTCCACCACCGTTAAAACGTACTGTTATGCAGCCCTGCAGCAAAGTACGCAGAGGCATCTTTCAAAATGTGGTGAGAAGCCCAATAGTAGACCTTTCACTGAAAGTGACAGTGTCCAGCCGCGCTGATCACTTTTTGCTGGTTTTAACGCACACATGCTGACACCGATGGAGAGCTCGTCTGAGGATGACTTAGTGTATGACGTGTGACATTCACACTCATTACAGCAAGATTTACAGTAGAAAATAAACAGACAAACGAACTAAGCCAGATAAATGCAAATGCTTGCAGTACCATATCATGGTTTTTATGACTTATTTTATTGACACAAAATTAATAATCCCCTTGTAACTAACAGTGATCAGTGATCGACTTGTTGTTTGTGCAATGTCATGCATTTGTATTTATTCATAAAGGTAAATAATATAAGCATAACAAATGTATTTTCAGGATTAAAAAAAATGCTTGTAGAGCAGTAGTATTTGCTATGACAGCAACACAATGTACAATGTATAGTACATACAGTACAATATACCATTGTCAATGTGACCCTGCTATGGGAAAAAAAAATTTGTGTCCTATTGGCCTGAATATAAGTATGCCATCAGTATACCAGTGTAGTAGTGTAGCACAGTGGCTCACGGAGTCATTCACATCGTTCTCCTTAGTCTATCATTACTTTTGTGAGCAGAACAAGTGCAAGTTAAGCGATTGTGACCTGTCTAGATTTCTAACATAATATTCAAAGATTTGCACCACGTTTTCACGATTTTTCAAAAAATAGCAGAGATACAAGCTCATAGCGCGCCACCGAGTGGTGCGCTATGAGCTTGTAGATCTGCTATTTTTCAATAGTTAAAACATAATGCATAAAACATAATACCAAAACGCGCTCAGTACACTAAGGGTTAAGCGATTGGTTTGCGGTTGTTGTTCCTGTTGGTCGTTGTCAGTCGTCATCACTCGTCCCTCGAACTATTCCGATTGGACCTTTTAGGGGATGACGTATGGTGACGTATTTAAGAGACCTTTATAACCAATGTCATGACATATTATGTCATATTATCTCCTGAAGGTCTTGTTTCTTTTGTCTGTTGTTTGAGCAGAGCGGACGCAAGTTAAGCGATCGGTGTGCGGCCGGTGGTCGTCATCCCTCGGGGCACTCTGAATGGCCGGTTGGGGGGTGACGCAATTGTGAGGTAAAAAAAAGAGAGACCTTTAGAACTAAAGTCTTGAGTATTAGCCCGCTCCGCTCATGCATAAGTAGCCCTTGGCCTACTTGTGCGCAACGTGCATACATGCACTCTACCGAGTGCCGATTTAGTTGTCTCCACCGTAGGTGGTGACTATAAAACGCCCTCTGTCCGTGCACGTAGCCCGTATGTGCCCTCGATCTGTCCGTCCTCCCAACTATGACGTCATGATGACGTCATAGTTGAGAGGACGGACGGTGGAGACCTGTGCCCCATAGGGGCACAACTCTTTTGTTTGTTTTCGGGTCGCTCACTCCGCTAATGCACATGTTTGCACTCTAGTTTCTTCTCCTGGACCAGTGGAGTTAGGTGGACTCTATCTGAGTGCCTGCTGGTGGTGGTGGAGTCCCAGGATGGGGTAGCATAACACGTTGTCTTTGTCGGTGCTTCTCTGCAGCTTGTACACGATCATTCTCAAGTCTCTGAACACCAGTAGCAATTGCTTGCCAGGAGATAATACTGATGGCAATACTTATAAAGATCTTTCAATTATGTCACCTTTACATCAGAAAATCGGAGACCACTGAGGGACAACCGACGTCCGCACACCGATTCCAGTACTTCTTGTTGTAGTAACTGGAAAAGGAGGTAGATCGCATAGATTGATCACAAACATTGAAGCCATCAGTCACAGGAGCCATCTTTCCAGCCGTCCCTCCACCTCTCATCCACGCGCGAGCAGTCAAACTGGGGCTTGCCGAGCCTGGTGTTGACGGCGTTGTGGAGACGGCAGAACCACTGGGACAGGGCGTGGCGGCTGCTGGTGTCGGGCCGGTCGCTCGTCGTTGCTGCCGGTGCTGCCAGCGAGTCCCGGAGGTGCTCGGCACAGGGCTCGCACGGGAAGAACTTGGAGAAGAGATGGATGAAGCGGCCCATGTCGTGCTGCTGCTCCGGGGAGGGGCGTTCGGGGTAATGTGCCGCCATGGTGTGAAGAAAGGACCAGGTGTTGCGGCCCAACTGCTCCCTGTCCAGTGGACACTGCGACGGCGGCCGTGACTCCTCCGCCTCCATATGACGGGTCTCCTTGCTCTTGGGAATGTTTTTCATCCAGGACTTGAAGTCCATACACAAGCGACACTTTTCTTTTTTTGTTGTCCTATCATGGCGCTCTTTCCCTGCGTCTTCTTGGAATGGCGATGACGCACCGTCCATTGAAATAACTTCTGACGCCTTACAGCGTTCTTGCCACATGGTTAAGCCATAGGTCTATATTGTCTTCTCGAAAGATGCCACGGTCTACTGCTGATGTCACACTGTCTTCACTTGTCCCTATACGGTCATTCACGCTGTCCGTTGTCATATCAGGAACCCTCACATAGGCCCTTCCTGGAGTCTGATGCTCCGGACATCACAAAGCTTTGGGGCAAAGCGCATTTTATTACTCTACTAGCTCGTTTAGAGTATTATCTCCTGTACGCGGCACAAGTCTCATCTCCAGTAGGTGCCATAACTATTATCTCCTGTTGGTTGTAATTTGTATGGTGTCCTGCAGGCGTCATGGGAACTATCTTCTGTCAATCTTTTGTAGGCGAGAATGAGAATCCTCTGCTGGAGGTGTCATGAGTAATATCTCCTGTAGGCGTCATGAGAATCATCTGCTGGAGGTGTCATGAGTATTATCTGCTGGAGGTGTCATGGGAACCATCTCGGGTCGATATTCTGTAGGGTCATGAAAATCATCTGCTGGAGGTGTCATGAGTATGTGTCATGGGAACTACTTCCTGCCAGTCTCCTGTAGGTGTCTTGTGTATAAATCTGCTGGAGGTGTCATGGGAACCATCTGCTTGAAGTGTCAAGAGAATTATCTGCTGGGGGTGTCATGGGAACCATCTCCTGTCGATCTTCTGTAGGTGTCATGAGTATCATCTGCTGCAGGTGTCATGGGAAATATTTCCTGTCAGTATTCTGTAGGTGTCATGAGTATTATCTCCTGTAGGCGTCTTATTATCTGCTGGAGGTGTTATGGGAACAATCTGCTAGAAGTGTCATGAGAATTATCTGCTGGGGGTGTCATGGGAACCATCTCCTGTCGGTCTTCTGTAGGTGTCATGTGAGAATTATCTGCTGGAAGTGTCGGGGTACTTCGCTCACTCTTCTCGCACACAAGTAGGCGCAAGTTGGCTCTCTGCTGAGTGCAGTATTTTTTTTCCACAAGCTAGTCCGACAGCGTTAAATAGGGAGGGGGATGGGAAAGGGAGTAGTGGCATCGGTAGCGGAGGACAGGCCTGGAGCATTGCCACGCAGGAGGCCCAGGGACGACGGGGCATTGCCGCCCTGTGGAGGTGGTAGCTGACGGAGGAGGAGGCTCTTCTTGAGGGCCTCCTCCTGCTTCTCTCTCAGCTGCCTATAAAGCTCCTTCACCGGATCGCCGCTACTCTCGCGGGGCTCCAGGGTCTTCATCAGGGTCGCCATGACAGAGGGCAGCACGTGGCCATGGAGGTGGAGCAGCATGCGCAGCACGTACCGGTGGACGTTCTCGTTCGCCCGGAACGCAGTGAGGAGGAAGCCATCGAACACCGCCAAACAGAACTCGTGCGAGCCGAAGGCGCCCTGGAGCATGCAGGCCAGGTTGCCGGTCAGCAGGTGCAGGAAGATGTCCTTGAAGGCCATGTCGCCGTGAGAGTGGGCCAGGGCAGGGAGGAACCTCTGCACGGTCTGCCGGTTCATCATCCGCGACAATTCGCTTACGTAGTAGAGGCCTATCACGCAGGCGACTTTGTCGTTCTTCAGGAACCTGGTAAATGCGTCTGGAAGCCCCATGGGGTAGGCGATCCTCTCCTGGCCATTCATCTTCTGCTCCATGGCGAACATCTTGTCGTCCATGACCACGGACATCATCGCCGGCATGAAATGGGTTATCACTTCCAAGTCCAAGCGGGGCTCGGCAAAGACCCCGCAGTTAAACATATCTAAAGCGTTCTGACCCAGCGACAGCATCCTGAGCAGCAGGATGAGCTCCGGGCTGTCCCGGGGCAGGGCGTTGCGCTGCATCAGGTCCTTGAGGCACTTCACCGCACTCAGCACGATCGTGTGCGTGGCGAACGGGTCACACAGGATCATGGACAGGTCGCCCAGCACCTGTCCCTCCTGCACGCCGTCGAGGAAGCCCTGGAGCTCGCGGGCCCGCTTGGCGTCCACGAACTTCTCACGGATGCAGGCGTCCAGGCACCAGGTGAACTTGTGGCAGGGCTCCTCGTTGCAGATCTCGCTGACATCGAGGTCGTGCAGGGACATGAGCAGCTCGGAGCGCAACGTGCAGTAGTGGATCTTGCGCGTGCGCCGGAAGAGCATGCGCAGGAACTGGAGCACCATGGTGTAGAGGGTCGGGCTCTTGCCGATCATCCGAGTCAGATCCTGGACCACCTTGCCCTGGCGCCGGGCCTTGGGCGGCAGGCCCATGAAGTTGTGGGCCGGCAAGAGGTTGCTGCTGAAGAGAGCCGCCTCCTTATCGACGAGGTACTGCTTCAACAGCGGCTTCACCTCCTCTGCGAACAGGTTCTGGTCGCCCTGCCAGATCTGACGCCTCACCTCCACCTCGCAGGCCCGGTACAGCTGGGCGTCGGCCAGCACGGTGGCCAGGACGTTTGCCGGCACCTCCGGCAGATACCGCAGCGCCTGCAGGATCACCGGCTGGATGGCCGGCACTTTCACCAGGGGGAAGCTCTTCCTCACCAGATCGAGGAGCTTGGCGTGGCGGTCCTCGTCCCGGCTGCCCGCCAGCGCGGTGATCCTCTCCATCAGCATGTCGCGCAGCTCGTCGAAGGCCAGCTGGTGGAACTCCAACCTCGTGATGTTGTGGAGGTCCAGGAAGGGCAACGCGGCCTGTAGGATCTGCATCTTGATGCCATTGCTTGTCTGAAACTGATTGAAGGCCTTCAGGTATTCTGTGGTGCCCTGTGTCTTGGAGAGACACCTCTTAAGGTCCTCGCCGTTGGAGATCTTTATGTCGCGTAGCCCGGAATACATGATCTCGCGTCTATCGATGATCGATGGAAGATGCGCGCGAGGAACTAATATAGACTGAGCGCAGATTTGTCCTGACGTCACCAGTAAGACGATATTGATGACAACATAAGCTCACGACACATTGCATACTGTGTGTGCTTGTGTTTTGAGAGTCCTAATTGGCCACCTCAACTTTCTGCAGTAGGAAATGGTTGTACAATTGAGCTATTCTAGACCAGGGGTTTTCAACAGGTGGTCCGGGCCTCCGGGGACCACCAGTGGTCCTTGAGAGCGTTCCAGGTGGTCCCCAGCTAAGTTGTTTAACCAGATGTAAGTCTTGAGAGTGTAAAAATGAAACCAAATGGACCCTGGCGGGTCCATTTGGTTTCATTTTTACACTCTCAAGAGTTAAAATATTCATCATGTGAATTAGTCCTAAATCTACACAACTAGAAGATTAATGGTCATGGACAGAAGCAAAGGAAATCTTTAGTTTGGGGGGTCTGTGGGGCTAAAATGTCCTCAAATGGTGGTCCGTGGCTCAAATGCTGAATAAATGGTGGGCCCTGGGATGAAAAAGGTTGAAAAACCCTGTTCTAGACCAATCTGCTGACGGGCATTTTTTTTGGTTTGCCAACAGCTGATTCGGTCGGGCTTTAGCCAGTCTAGCGCCTATAGGTCTTACCTGGGAGTCACACATGGTGTCAGGGTGGTACCCGGGTGGCAGCCTGGGTGGCGCCTGGATCCAGCTCTTGCCAGGGATCTTGGACCTGCCGGTCAGGTTGAGAGGCAGGGCGTCCGGAGGGATGACGTTGAGCAGCAGAGTGGACACCACCTGAGACCAGACGGAGGAGGAGCAGACACGGAGATCACATGTAGGACCACCCATTTTCAACAATTTCTTGAGTGTACAAATGTGATTTTTTTATACGAATGGACCCACTAGGGCTCCATTTGTACACTCTCAGAAAAAAAATAGGTCCTAAAAGAAAAATCATTAACATGGTGGGAAAACAACCTGTTGTCAAGTTGTGTTTAACCATGTAGTTACTGTAAATGATTCCGCTTAAAAAAAAAAGAAAAAAAAAGAAAAACTTTGGTCATTTTATGGTCTACCCAGGTTCATGTGAAAACCCCAGACGCTAAAATGAACATCAAATATCTGAATACTGAATGTAGTAACTTAAACTGTCTGGGGTGTTCACATGAGACTGAGTAGACCATAACATGACCAAAGTTTTTTTTGAAAGTGGAATACCCCTTAAAGTGCATTCTCCCCAGGTCCTTTGTTTTTTCAAAGCAAGCTTTATTTACAGCTGAGCTCAAAACTAAAATGTTTTGTTAGAAAATAAATTCATCTGGGGAAATTGCACGAACTTTATGCAGCCTCTTTTTTTACGGTACTTCCGGTTTACAGCCCAAAGAATGTTTCAAACCAAAGAGATCGGAAAGGATCGTGGCACTGGTGGGTATAAGTATAAGTATAAGCATCAATAATAACAACAGTTGTTGTTGAAGTTGCAACAGGCACTCAGCATGCGTAAAGCTAAAGGTCTGACTCAGAGAGTTTTCTGTCTGGACATCGGTTTAGTGGTGCCACAATTGTAGTTAGTCAGTAGCAGTAGCAGCGTTTGAAATCATTGTAAATATAAGCACTTTAATTTGAAATATCTTTGAAATGTTGGTTGTTTTGCATGCCATCATGTTTGGCAGGCAGGGCATTTAGGGGGGGGCATTAAACTAGATCCGGCGGCCCTGGAGGTACCTGTTTGCCAGACCAGAGGCACTGTGGTTTGAGGATGGCGGGCGGCAGCAGCTTGATGCGTCCGGGCCTGTCGGTCAGGCCGCGGTAGACCAGCTCCGTGTACTGGTCCTTGGTGAAGAAACAGCCCCGGATGGTCATCCGGGTGCCGGACACCATGTGGTCCTGGATCAGACCGGCGAGCGGCTTGCCGTCCTATATATGGATACACAGACGATGCATACATCACAACTAGTGTTGTCGGAACGAATTTCATTTAATGAATGTTGTTCGAATACTAAAAAAATATATAGGATTCGAAAGATTAAGTTGCCATTCGAATTTAGCATTTATAATTAATTAATTCATCATATCATATTTTTATTTGGTTTCATATGATATTTCCTTCGTTAAATGTAACAAATCTGCCACTGCAGTTACTTTTTCACTGAATTGACCGATCACGCTCCCTTCAGCATCGCTAATCGCAGACAACATACACACACGCAGCCATAGCTGCTGCTGCTGCTCTGAGGGAGGGGGAGAGAGACAGAGCACACAGACTTACCACACTCTGTCATCCACTTGCAACATGAAAAAATGTTAATCCACAAATCCCGTGCAGCAGCCAAAAGTTAAAAGTCCCTGCATTTTACGCTAAAACGATTGCATAGATAATCAGCAGCATTTAATACAGCTGCGCTAGCTTTCAGTTACACAAGAAGTTGTGACCTATTCGCTCTAACTGTGTGGTCATTGTGAAGTTGCAGGTTTCTTTAGGTCACCATTATGATGTGACATGCAAACACACCACACGTGGCATTCTCGATCAAGACAGACATTAATGAAGTTGTCTGATTATGAACTAATAGAACTATAGCCTACTTCTAGGCTCCCCCCTAGCCTAGCAGTCAGTCAAGTTACTTAACATAACAAGCACAGGGGGTCCATTTGGTTAACACTCAGTCAGTGACTGGACGAGTGGAATCGAGATGTTCAGCCTTCATGAGACAATACAACAGCCTGCATTTGCATGTAAATGGGGGCCTCTAGTGGACAGACGGAGTATGAATGAGGAATAGCCCTGTATTCCGGTGTGTGTGTATATATACACATAATGAGCTAAAAATAAATACATATTAATATTAATAAATATTCGAATATACTATTCGAGTATTAAAAATATTAAAGACATGAATTTCGAATGGGATTCTAGAGGTAAAATGACAGCCCTAATCACAACCAAATGCGTGTTTAAACATTCGGGTGCACGACCCAGTCTGCAGACTTTTGGGGGAATTCTAAACTCTATCCGGCACCTGGTATTTTATTCTCTGAGTGGAAGTGCTTGTTTGATAGTTGTTTAGTTCCTTAAAAAAATAATTTAAAATCATTTACAATGATGCATGAATTGCACATATTGCAAAAAATAGAACCAAATTCTGTTGAGTGTCAACTTGCGCATAACATGGCCTACTTGTGTACGAGGAGAGCATGCGTAGGCGTGCTCCATACATCTTAAAATATCACCATCAAATACAGAAAATTGCATAGGGGGTTACCCCGCCCACAATGTGTGTGTGTGTGTGTGTGTGTGTGTGTGTGTGTGTGTGTGTGTGTGTGTGTGTGTGTGTGTGTGTGTGTGTGTGTGTGTGTGCTACCTTGGGGACCAGGTACTGGCGGTCGGTGCTGACCAGCTGGTAGGCCTCGGCGCGGCTCAGCTCGCTCTGGGGGAAGTGAGCGTTCATCTCGTCTCCGTCAAAGTCGGCGTTGTAGGCCTTGCAGTTGGCGTAGTGGAGCCTCAGCACCTGGTGGGCACATGAGCACATGAGGCACGCGTGGAAATGAACCATTGAAACATTATATAACTATGCTTAGTAGGAAGGTAGTGATAAGAAATTAACCAGCAAACACCTCGGTATCAGCACATGTTGACTGTTTTTGAGTTCTCGTTCTCGTTCAATGGAGTCGGACGAAGCCGACGAATCCCCAATTCTGCTGCAATGCAAGTGCCCTTTTCAAATTTTAGACCCTGCCCCTCCAAATCCCTGTGCACATTCCTGTGTGTGTGTGTGTGTGTGTGTGTGTGTGTGTGTGTGTGTGTGTGTGTGCGAGAGAGAGAGACTTGGACAAAATTGCCACGCATGCTGCAGGGGTCCATCCAAGCATGGTGCTGATCATATGGTGTTTAAGTGAAGGCGTGCGAGAGTGAGAGAAGACGGACACCATGTGAAAGGATATAGCAGGGCCCCCCTTGTAAGAAGTGTTGTTCCATGAGGCAATGACGTTTCGATTCTGTGAAGTCGTCGTGTGTCTGTCTGTCTGTCAGAGCTGAGGATAGGTCAGAGCGTTGCGGATAGGGCTCCGCAATGCAGCTCCTCTGTGCTTTATTGTTCTACCTGCGTTGCTCCTCAACAATACAGTATAGACGGCAAAATAGCTTTGTGCTGAAAGAGCTACATGCGTAAACTCCATGCGCACGTGGTGCAGACAGACAGACAGTTTAAGACCCCTGAAGAAAGGGAGGAGGGGATTGTTTATTAGGTAGGGCCCGGCCTGTCAGTCTTGCTTTAGGGCCCGTGGGGTCTGTGGAGCTCCGCAGAAGGGGATTGCAGGAGCAGCTGAACTCACTTCCCACAAAAGGGTGGGATTTTTTAAATCAGCATTGATTCGATTAATCAATCAGTCCCAGGTTTATAGTTGTTTACAGATAAAAAGCCCACAGGAACAGCTTGAACAGACCTACAAGGTCACTGATTAAATATAAAGGTATTAAAGTCAAATCCGACATGCCTAAGCCTGTAGTGCAGACACCCTGTTGACATGCACGTTTTCAGAATGGAACAGACACCAAATCGAGTAGAGCACATGATGATGTCATAGTGACATTGGTAAACTTCGGTTAGCAGCCATGAGAGAATTAATAATATTGTACATAAATATCGGCCAAAACGTCGCCATAAGCACATCCCTATGGTTAACTATTTTCTTCATGCTCTACAAATAGTTGAACCCTAGATTTGAACCTTTGCCATTACCTTTTCTCCCGGCAGGATGCGAGCCACGTGGGCCTGGATGGAGGGTCTGTGGAGGGTGGGCTGTCTGTTGAGTAGCAACACATCTCCATTCTTTATGTGACGATTCACCTGGACACACACACGCACACGCACACACAATGATATATAAGCTTATGAAGAACACTATTGTATATACATCGAGGAGAATTGGTTCCCAAACACTGGAGTCACGGACAGAATTGTGCCACTTTGAGACTTGAAAGTAAAACAAGGTAGAACCAGCATCACAGACCAACCAAAAGTCAAGTAGATTTCTCCCATTTATTCTGTCCGATTCCAGGGTATTCAATGACCGAAAAAACGTGCGATGAAACAGGCTGTAAACTATTGTTTTTTTACAGTCCAAGTTACGACATTGAGGGCTCAGAAACTGAGTGCCCAAGAGCTGTTCGAGGGCTTCACGATGAATCGAAATAAAAACGAAATTGAGGTTTCAGAATTTGGACAATGTAAAAAAAAAAAGAAAATCACAAATGATTTCCCCTTTCCTAGCACACTTACAGTAGAACTGTGTCACTCACCCACGGCCTACATTACCGTGAAAAGTTAAATAAGAAAAGGGAAATGCAATGTGTTCTGCTGTTTACTTTAGGAAAAGACTCATAAGAGAAAATGAATACGTGGGGGGAAAAGCAAAAATATCTACTTTAATCCTCATTAGAAGAAAGAAAAGACAATGCACATTATGCATCGTCCATTCTCTGTTGGAGGGAGGAGAATCAAATAAAAATATATTTAAAATAATTAATTGTGTTTTTATAGTTGTACCGCAAAAAAAAATCGAAATTGAGGTTTTAGAGGGAAAAAAACGAGGTTTTATTTTTAGACAAATTCGTTCTTGCAACTTTCTTTGCTGATGGGGTGCGAAAACAGGCACAAAACATCAAATATATCTTTTGGATATATTTGATGTTGGAGAACCGGTGCGAGTAGAATACTTTACTCAGGGGTTGACACTAAGATCTCCGAAGCACTTGCCCGATGGGCAAGTGCCTCGGTTCTACTTGCCCTCAGGTCATGGTCATTTGCCCCCCAAAAATATATTGTAAATTTTGCATTTAAGTTTACTTCCTACTTGGGTGCTTTAAACCAGGGGTTTTCAACACGTGGTCCCTGAGAGGGTTCCAGGTGGTCCCCAGCTAAGTTGGTTAACCAGATGTAACTCTTGAGAACGTAAAAATGAAACCAAATGGACCCTTGCGGGTCCATTTGGTTTCATTTTTACACTCTCAAGAGTTAAAATTCATCATCTTAATTAGCCCAGGTCGCAATGACCGCCTTCAAGACAAATTTATCTTGTGTTGTGTTATAGTGCACTAAGTCACACACTTGCCCGATTGGGCAACCAGGTAGCAGTCTTCACTTCCCCCACCATTTTTTTTTACTTGCCCTGGGCAAGCGGGCAAGTGTTAGTGTCAACCCCTGTTACTATTCCAACTAGATAGAGAAGGACAGCGCTCACTATCTTCATGGGCATGCGGTGCGGGCCGGGACACGGCGTCAGCAGCTGCTTGGCCACGGCCTCGCGCTGCGTGGCGTTGACGGGCGACAGGATGACCTTGCGGCCGTCCTCGTTGATCACCATGGAGGCGCCGGGGTGCGCGTTGGGCCCGTTGAGGACCGCCTGCCGCAGCTCCTTCACGTTCCAGGGGGTCACCGGCTGGGGGTACGTCAGCTTGGTGGCAAACACCTAGCGGAGGTAGAGGGAAAAAACACAATAACCACATTCAGGACGGCGCAAACCCATTTTGGTGTTTTATAAAACCTCTTTTTGGTGTTTTAAGCATTAGCTAGGATTAGCTATTAAAAGCATTAGCTATTGAAAAAAATAGCAGGTCTCCAATCTCATATGCAGTTATTAAAAGTTATATTATTATAAGTTTATAAGTATTATTATATTATTATTATAAGTTATAAAATCTAATTTTTTATGTTACTTCTACTTTGATGGTGCAGCTGTTACCCTGCAGGCAGACACTTGCTTTGTCCTGCAGACGGTCCAGAATTTTACTGTTGTCAACAAATCATGCACTGCATAAAATTCTGAACTAAGCAAGTTTTGTAATCTTAGATCTAGACTTAAAGTAGGTTTGTTTTAACAAGGTTATACTAACCAAGAGAAAATTGTATAAGATTATCAACCTTGTTTTTGGAACATATTACAACAATTCACTTACCCCACAGACAAATTCATTTGCTTAATTCTAGTACTTTTACACTCAGATATACAGTATATATATATTTTTTCCTTATATTTAGACTGCCTTTTTTGCAGTGTGAAAACAAAACCTTCGTCTGGCTCAGAAAAGGCGGTGCGGTTGTGTGGGGTGAGGCAGCATTTCAGCCAATCACAACGCAGCAGTTTCCAGCAGTTTCATAATGAGCCAATAGAGTGGAGGTGAGGTGGAGCTAGATTCTGTTTTTAAACAAATCTGTTTACAAACACAGAGTTTGTACACACTAAAGTTGTCTATATTACCTAACTCAATTTTTGCTTGTGGGAGGTCGGTGGCCATATACGGATGATTTTGGGGGGTCCTTGACATAAAATATTGCCAGAAACTAGAGCTGTCAGATCGAATTTCATTTAATGAATTCCGTTCGAATATTAAAAAAAATATATAGGATTCGAAAGATTAAATTGCCATTCGAATTTAGCCTTAATAATTAATTCTATATCATATTTTTATTTGGTTTCATATGTTATTTCCCCCGTTAAATGTAACAAATCTTCCGGTGCCTGCAACCATTGCTGCATGCGAATAAATGTGTGCGTCCACTCACATGACAGCATAACAGCAGCCTACCTAGAGAGGGGGAAGGCGTAGCAGCGAGAGAGAGCGAGAGAAGCACGCTGCTTACCGTATGCGTCCCCTCAGACCAAAATAATCCTTATAGAGCAAAAATAAGTCCAGTGCATTATAGTAGCCTGTATTGCTAGCAGAGTAGACATAAGTTAATAAAAGTCTCTGCGTTCAGTATAAAACCGCCGCAGTCATCAACAACATTAGTTTCAGATGACCGAGTTACATGGAAACTGTGGTCATTATGTTCTGCCATTTATGGTAATAGTGTGATCATTCGAAGGTTCTGGTTTCTATAGGTCACCGCTTTTGATATGGCATCAAAACCTATGGGGCTTCATGTAAGCCTATTCAATTGAAATGCACACAATGGCCCACATTTGCATGTGAATGGGGGCCTCTAGTGGACAGAGTATACACAGTCAATGACTATGCATAGGATATACATAATTACCAAGAGTATTTTATGGGCTATAATCTGAGCTATATTATATTAAATAATGAGCTAAAATAACGTAAATATTCGAATAGAATATTCGATTATTAAAAATATTAAAGAAATGAATTTCGAATGGTATTTAGAGGGAAAATGACAGCCCTAGCAGAAAGTTTTCCAGAAAACTGTCAGGTCTAAATGGGTCAAGCATTATATCATAACTTTAGCTATTGGGGAAAAAAAATAGCATGTCTAGAATAGAATATCAAGCTCATAGCACAGTCAAACAGTGGTATTGATAATCAAGTAGTCAAATATCCAGTCATTCCATGAAACTAAGGCAGATGAGCCGTCAAACATACCATCGGTATCCCGATCTCGTTGGTGCCTATGTACATGTCAGGACAGATGACGGACCGCGCAGCGAAGTCCACCCTTTTGCCCATCATGTGCTTCCGGAACAGTCCGTCCTTCTTCTCCAAGATCTGCCGGGATCACAGACACTCATTTTGTTCTATTCCAGCTATAATGATGCGTTTACGACCCAGATCTGGTTCTTTATAAATAAAATGCTTGCTAAACTGTAGTCTCCTATGTCCTCTATCAGTAACAATCAGGTGTCGGGTGTAGATAATGTTGGTTCTAGGTAAGACCTAACATTGTTGTTTAGGGGTTCAGAGTCTTGCTCAAAGACACCTCGACATCAACTCAGGGGGAGCCCGGGTTGGAACTGGGAACCTCACAGTTCTAGCTGCTTTACCGACTACTGTACCCCTTGTTGTTAATAATCAATGACATTACAGAGGAGCTAAACAACAAGTCAGTACGTTATTACTCCTTTAGAATTCAGTTCATTCACTTTTAGATTTGTTTCATCACTTCACTACTCAGTCTGGGAGGTCTCCTGTTCCATGGTTATTTCATAGCCACGTTGTTGCCGATACGTCATCAGCCAGTTCTGCTCATGCTTCTCACCGTGGAAAAGAATTGTGCCAGTTTGAGACTCGAGATTAAAACCTACGCTAGAAAACTAAAAGTAGACGCTAATTTGATTCTGTAATCCATGTCAAATTCAGTAGTACAATTGAACTGATGTCTGTGTGGGGTGAGTTTTGTGGATGATAAATGTCTTGTAGTAGCGCTGCAGCAGCAGCTACACAATGGGCACTGATATGACAAAATACCGTGTTTCCATTTTCATTATGTACCCGCCTAATGTGGCTAATGTCGGATTTGGGCGATATTTCACGGTGTACCTGTCTGATGCCGGGGTATTTCTCTGTCATCAGCTTGTCCATGTCGCTGTCGAACACGATGTTGACGTGACTCTGCAGGCGAATCCAGACCGTGTAGAGTTTGTCCGTGAGCGTCTCGCCCACGATGCCGGAGAGGAACGACATGTCCTGGAGACCAGGAACGACACGAGACACCTGGAGGAACCAAACGGACAACTCATTTAGACGTGAAGACACGCGTCTGGAGAACAGATATCTCTTACACAAATGACAGCGTTCTGAAAAGCCCCCTTCCAAACAATTTTTACGTCAAGGATCCCCAAATGTTTCTGTAATCGGACGCCGGCCCTCCGTATGGAAATAGTGTATGTTGCTTGAGGAGCATCCATATACCAGAGGCAAGGATTTGATTTAAAAATGTTCACTGAGGAAAGAATAGATATTTGGGACAAATCTTAGATTGACTGACTGGCCTACACTGTCACTCAATGTGACATACAATGTTCAGGTTTCCACAAATGAGTCTTGAAAAATGGGGATTGCCTTATAACTAGAGTAGTCTATTCTGAACTGAAAAATAATTCAGATTTGTGCCATACTTTCACCATTTTCAAAAACATCAGACCTACAAGCTCATAGCGTGCCACTCCGTGGCACGCTATGAGCTTCTAGGTCTGATGTTTTTCAATAACTAAAATAAGATGGCCAATGATTGTAAGTCGTGCCAAGTAATGCCAAGTCCAGACCTCCTCTGTGGACGTGTCCTCCTGGAGCTTCTCCCCGGCGATGAGGGCCAGCAGCTTCTGGATGATCCCGCAGTCCTTCATGACGGCCTGCATGTTGACCGTCTGGCCGTTGGTGAACATCTGGTCTCCCAGGCGGTTGATGGGACGGTACCTGGACAGAGAGAGAGGCTACGGTTTTAGTACGGATGCCGGCGATGATAACGATCTCAAACGCAAGACTGGCGTTAAAGCCATTAAAATGTTCAATCCGGGTTTCCGTACTTGCTGGGAGGGACCACGAGCAGCTCCAGGAAGAACATGTCGGGATAGAAGGCGGGGTCGTCCGGTCGCTGCACGAGTCCGGGAAACAAACACCTGAGGAAGAAACCTGGACACGAGGGAGGGAAGGAGGGAGGGCATTATGTATCATGAACTTTTGGCGAGTATAACGACGAAAGAAAGAAGTTATCGTCTATCAGATGGAAACATTCCAAGTTTTTAACTGTTTCATTTCACTTAATACATTTCAAAATTCAAAACTACAATTTTTAGGGGAAAAAAAGGAAAGTGTTGTTGCCAGGGTTGCTTATACTATCAACTTGTCAAGTCGGAATGGGGAAGGGATATTTATCCCCTTCAAAATTACGTTATTTTTTTTTTAAACAGATGGTTGCATCCCTATGGATGAAAATTGAATTGCTTTTGGCTTTTCATTGAAGCAAAGACATTTGGTGCATGATTTTTGGCATTTTTACTTGGTAAAATCGGCTCCTACAGGTGATTACGGCCTGACGATATAGAATATCTAAATTCTTCCTCTGCCGTTGTAAGGTGTGTGTACTGCTATACTCCATACATACCTCCTTTGGCCCCTACAGTGTTTATACTCTATACGTACCTTCCTTGGACCACAGTTTAGTGATATGCTCTTTGGCAGTACTAGGAGTCATGTAGCCTCTCTTCCCAGCCAGCATGTCTTCTACAGGGAGGAAAAACAAAAACATCAGAAAGGTTTTTAGCATTTGGTCGGGTTGCCTGTCACCTCTAGCTCCAGGATCTTTGCACACGGCCCCAGAGGCTTCCTTCTGCTCAATGTACGTAGGATTTTGACTCTGGAAATATTACCGATATGAATCTGTGGTCCTGATTTCAGCTGTTACAATTCAAAACATCCAAACCTGTTTCTTTCATGTCAAATGTTAGCAAGTTCATAAAGTTAGAATAACTTTAATTAAAAGGCATATAAAAAGCATTTGAACATTTGAGGAAAAGAAGAGGAAAAAAATGGCTGATCTACAAGCGAAAAAAAATGGCTGATCTACAAGCTCACAACGTGTCACACTGCGACTATCTTTGCTACGACGGTAATACAGTATGTGATGCCAGTGTGGAAGGAACTCTGTCAAATTTGCCAACCCCTGATTGATGACATACTGTATAAATCGGGCCACTTGCACCCCACTGACTTCCATTTTGGGATTATGGTAACATTTCAGTCACACTGGAAGCTCCATTTGATCTCACTCAAGTGTAAAGTTTGTACCTTCTGTGCCGTCTCCAGTCTGTGCTCCTTGAGGCATGGTGAGAATCAGCTTACTGTTGTGTTCTCGACGGACCATGGACCGGCCACTCCTGCGGCACACAGTAGGAACAACATTTCAAAATTGCATGCGGTCTCGTTTCCATTTAGACTTCCATTTACTTTTACAGTCAAGCCTATATAATCAATTCACAGACATGACATGGAGGTAACGACAAAATAATAAACTAGATGTGCACTCAGTAGAGTGCCAACTTTTGTCATGCGAACAAGTAGGCCATGGCCTACTTTTGCACTAGCAGAGCGAGCAATCCAAATATTCTCTTAGAAAACAATAATTGTTTTTTTTCCAGAATCTCCTTCAGGAGATAATACTTATGACATTATTATAAAGGTCTCTTAATCACATCACCGTCACATCATCACCTAAACCGGCCAATCGGAGGGTCTCTTCAAACTGAATGCTCTTTTGGTCTAGCCATCTTGGGGTTCTTCGCCGCGTCGCGCACCGCCTCTCTGAGGTGTTCCAGCATGTCGGCGAAACGCTGCAGCAGCTGCTGGTCCCCGGCTTTCATCTCGGCAAAGAACCGCCGGTAACAGTCGCGGGGCTCCACCTGCAAGCTGCTGGCCAGCCTCAGAATCGACCTCATGGCCACGACCTGACGGAGCATCGGCTCCTGCTGCTCGCGCTCCTCCGAGACTTCCAGGTTGACGCACATCAGCATCAGGTAGTGGGAGGTCTCGGCGCACAGCAGGTGCGGGTTGTCGGAGAGGAACCTCTCGCTGTCCTCCCAGCTGCGCAGCGCTCCGAGACGCTTGATGTCTCCGCTGTGCGCCATCACGAAGGCCATGAGCTTCATCTCGTCAAAGCTTTGCACCTCGGTGGTGACCGGGCTCCGCCCCGTCTCCCGCTCCTTCGTCCCCATCTCCTCTTGCTCGCATTCCTCCTGCTCCGGCCTCTCGGTCTCGTCCCGTGACTTGCCCGTGGGCTCTTTGAAGCATGCGTCCGGCCATGGGCACGTGGCTTTGTCGTCGTCGTCGTCATCGTCTGAGACCTCGATGCTGTTGCATGCGCTGTAGTCTGTTGTGGCTTTGTCATTATTGTCGTCTGAGACCTCGATGTCGTCCCACTCACTGTAGTCTATTGTGGCTTTGTCGTCATTGTCGCCTGGGACCTCGATGTCGTCCGGGACCTCGATGTCATCCCACGCACTGTAGTCTATTGTGGCTTTGTCGCCGTCGTCATCGTCCGAGACCTCGATGTGGTCCCACCGGCTGTAGTCTATTCCGGACATGACGTTAGGCAAGCCACTAATGGGAGATTTACGTTAGCCTTTGGGGTTGTTCCCACGGTCTGTCAACGTATATACTATATTTAACAGCAGTGACAAGAAGTGCTGTAAGAAAAGTAACTCATGGATGCTCCGGTCTTCCTGATTTTCTACTTCGAGGTCGATACGTCAACAACAGGTCATATGTCATCATCGATGACATATGACTTGATGCGCGGGCCACGGTTTAGAAGGAACTGGTTTGGATAACGTGTTCCTTCCACTTCTAAGTCCAACCAGGGAAACTCCACTCTGTCAGGTGAAAAGAAGGCAGCTTGGACTGCCCAAGCATGAGTCCAGTCCGCTCCCTCCCCAGGTTGGCGGAGGGTGTGTAGAGCCCCAGGATCACATTAGGAATTGGCACTGGGTGAAAAACGTGTTACAAAATCGTGGGATAAATATTAAAAATTATAGAAACAGGAGGTGGGCTCCTGGCCTATACGGGCCTCATGACATCATGGTGTGGCAAGGCGACTTAAGCTCACCAAGCGAGGCTCAAGGATCAATGTGAGAACTGCACACACCAGCAGCTCTCAGTACAGCCACCCCCAAACCGCTTGCGTTCGATCTACCAGGACACTAAGGATTCCTGTGCCTGCTACGTTAACGTGAATCTGGCAGCATCCATGGGTGACACTAACACAGGAGGGGAGGAGCACCCTCAGGCGGTCGGGAAAGCAGAGCGGCCAGAGGAGGAGACCCCCGTACGTTCAGAGAGTTCTAGTACGGACCGCTCCCCTACTCGAGCACCAGCGTCCCCGGGAGAGCTGCCCCAGTGCAAGATGGGCAACCGGCAGGTGGACGACATGAGTTTCATGATCGCTTGCACCAACTGGTACTGAAAAAAACACTCTCCTTCTCTCTGCTCTCCTTCCTTTATTTGTGGTTGATTTCTCTCCAAAAAAGTGGTCCAGAAAAAACGTCTTATTCCCCATTTGCCTCTGCCCCAGCATAAGCTTAGAACGGGGCATGGGGTGATGTTCAAATTTGCCTATGTCCATCGCTTCCAAATTTCCATTAAATACAGAAGTGCTACACTAGGACAGATACTCATCTGGCTTACAACGCTTTTCTTTGTATATAAAAACAAATGAAGGTTGTTCAGCTCGACCAGATATTTGTTTCTGTAATTGGATTCTCATTCTCTAATCATGTTTAGATAAGCAAGCAATCTAAATCATATTGTAGATCTTTCATATATTTTTGAGGGTCTCCACTCCAGCCTCTTCTATATCCTTGTAGATGTTTGTCTTTACACAAACTTTTCCCATCGACAAAGAATGGAGAATTTACATCAATAATTTGATTACTTTAGTCCTACACAAATTCTCATTGGAAATGATATACATTTTTATGTGCCTGAGCAAATAGACAAGTTCCTCTCTCTTCAGACGGGGTGTAATTTTGTATACTGAAATCATGATTGAATCATGATGAAATCATGATTCCCCTTTCATGTCATGCCTCCTACTGTGCATGGAGCTCTTACCCGCAGTGGGGACATTTCCTGCCGGTCATGTTTATCCTCCAGAAGTTGTTTATCAGGCTGGCTTTCTTCTCAACCAGGTGTTTAATCTGCAAGACACGCACACATGCATGCATGCGTGCGCACAACACACACACACACACACACACACACACACACACACACACACACACACACACACACACACACACACACACACACACACACACACACACACACACACACACACACACACACACACACACCACACACACACACACACACACACACACACACACACACACACACACACACACACACACACACACACACAGTATAACTACTTGTGACTGAGTGCATCAACATTCAAGGGAGCTTTGGGAGTGTTGTGATAATGAATCACTTATTTACATCTAATAACTAGTAAAGTGTGCTGCTTGGGATATTATTTACATTATGAAGTGAGGGGGCAAAAAGAATGATTTTTGAGTAATGGAATAAAGCGAATTAGCACAACACGCTGATGCCAATGCTTATTGTAGAGCAGGGTTTTTAACCTTTTTCATACCAGGGCCAACTATTTATTCTGTATTTTAGCCACAGACCACCATTTGACAACATTTTCATCCCCAGACCCAAAAATAAAGATTTCTGTCCACGGCTGGATTTCACAAGCGAAACAGGCAAAACGTACAGTAGATCAAAAATGACCATTCATTTTCTACATTCTCTAATTGCACTTATTAATGAAGTGCTAGTAATTCCGATTAGGATTATTTAATTGAGAGCGTAAACATGAAAACAAATGGACCCGCAAAGGGTCCATTTGCTCAAAACAACACTTGCACCCAGGGTCGGACTGGCCATAGGGAGTACCGGGAGCTTTCCCGGTGGGCCGCGACGGTATGGGAACGGTAAAAGAAAAAGGTATCACGACTGTATTGTACTGTAGCTGTATCAGTGAGTGACAAAACAAGCCTCTTCTTGGATCCTTTTGCCAGTGTAATCATTGTGTGAGGGATGTATAGGTGTCTGTTGGTCTGTATAATAATGCTGCTGTGTAAAAGTGGCGGTATTATGGCTCGTGAGTTCGTCTGTGCCCTGGCGGACGGCCAGACGGACAAATTTAGCCACTGGCGACCGTTACACTGACCGAGTTGCTGCGGCAGGCTTCTTTTTGGCTCGCCGTTCCGATGACGCTGTGAGTGAACTCCTCCAGAGCCTGGCTGATGTCATCTCCGCTGGCCTTCTTGTTCTCCTCCAGGAACTGACACACAACAAACATGTTGTTATTCATGTTTTTTTTATTTTGTCATACATGTAGGAGTAGGGGGCCTTGAATAGCGACTTTAAGCATATGACGGTGGCGGCATCCACTATGGCAACAGGAAGCCGATCCGTGCTACGGCAGAACCTACAATTTAAAGGTATAGTACAGATTTTTTTAACTTAAGTTGTATGAAATGCTGTCCATTAATATAGTGGTTTCAACTGTATTAATTGATGTCCCGTGGTGGGAGTTCTGCTCTGGTTTTGGTCAATATTAAGTAGTTCTGGTCATTTTGTGGGAGTCCCTGGGGCCACGCAGTAAAAGTAAATGCATCCACAAAACGAACGTTATTTGTATTGTTGAATTATTTCTGAAATTTTAGGACTGCCTTCGTTCATTTTTGACCGCCAATATCACATGGAACTACTTTTTGGGCGTAGTTATATAGATACAAAATACATAGTTCCCTGTGACAGAGGGGCCAAAAATGAACTGAAGGATGTGCTAATATTTTAGAAATAGGTCAACAACATAAAGCAAGTTAGTTTTTGGATTCATTTACTATCACTGCATGGCCCCCAGTGACCTCCCAAAAATGATCGGAACTACGTAATGCCAACAACATTTATTTGACGCACGCTGCATAGACGCGTCACCATGGTAACCTGTTGCAGATGGCTGTTTGCTTAACGATTTTGTCAGCTATGCCAATTGAGTCATAGTCCCTGTACTTCCGCCAAGGGCAGTGAAAAGAGTCGACTGGCTATTTATTGTAATTTCTGGACTATAAGCCGCACCTGAATATAAGCCGCACCAGCTAAATTTGGGGCAAAATACTGATTTTTCCAAGTATAAGCCGCACCTGACTATAAGCCGCACCAGACAACAAGCTTCATGTTAGAGCAGTGCTTTTCAACTTTTTGATCCCAGGGCCCGCTATTTATTCAGCATTTGAGCCACGGAGGAGGACCACCATTTGACAACATTTTCACCTCACAGAACCCAAAACTAAAGCTTTCTTTTGGTTTTGTCCACAATTCCAGGATGGATTTTTCGCAAACAAAACAGGCAAAACATAGAGATCTAAATGACCATGACTTATCAATTAAGTAGTGCCAATTTAGATGGCGAATATCATAACTCTTGAGAGTGTAAACACGAAACCAAATGGACCCACAAGGGTCAAAAGCATGTGAAAAAAGTAGCGGCTTATAGTCATTTTTTCCCCATCCCTTCCCATTCCCACCTTGTTGAGGACATTCTCGGCCTGGTAGACGTCTTTCAGCGGAGCGCCGTGGTCAAACAGCTTCATCTGACTGAGCAGCAGGTGGACAGCGGCCCGGGGACACGTCAACATGTGACAGGACAGGCACGAGCCACGCACCAACAGGTAGAGTTTCTGATGGGTGCAATAAAAGAGAAAAATAGATTAGGGCTATTACCATGTCCATCCATCCACTCATCCATCTTCTGCTTATCCGAGGTCAGGCCGTGGGGGACTTCCCTGTCCGGAGCAACATTAGCGACCTCCTCCTGGGGGATCCCGAGGCGATGCGAGGCCAGAGTCTCGATGTAATCCCTCCGTGTGTGTGTGTGTGTGTGTGTGTGTGTGTGTGTGTGTGTGTGTGTGTGTGTGTGTGTGTGTGTGTGTGTGTGTGTGTGTGTGTGTGTGTGTGTGTCTCCTCACGTCAAAGAAAAGTGGGTTGTACACAGGTAGTGGTAAGTCCACGTGTCCCAGATGTCCAGGGCAGTTGTTGTAGTCCTGACAGCATGTTGAACACACCTGCAAGCACACCAGCACCACCATGAACAAAACAACAGGCCGTGTACAAAGCATCTAGCATCGCTACATTCACAGCACTAGGACAGGGCTAAAAAATAAACATACAGGTCTCAGAGTTTTGATAGGGACGTCAATTAGTGATTCATTCTTCATTGTTAACCTTATTGTTAGTTGACGAGGAAATCTCTGAATCTTAATGTGTGTGTAGATTTCTATCTACAGTTACAATACAAAATGCATAATATTATATTCCTTATTTGAATATTTATTTGACCATTTGAGGTACAGGGCCAGGCAAATGCCGTCTTTTTATGAGGAATAAAATGAAATGAAAAGGATGCTGTCTTGTCTATCACATCACAAGCAAAAGCAGAGACATCTGTGGTTATCAAGTGTTGTGATAGAGTAGCTGCATAAACGTATTGATCTTCGTTTGAGTCCCTTCACTGCGTTGTCCTCCAGACAGTGTATTACTCGGTTTAAACGCTAAAATATGTAGGCCTATATACAGTGTGTGTACAATCGGCTGGTGTTGTTTCCCATCTCTCTGTCACTTTGTTTACAAACGAAAATGCATGTGGGTCTCAGTGGCGAAGGGATCCAATCCCATAGCCTGGAGGGACGTGATGCTCTGATTTGTTCTTAAGTTAATATTCTTCCAAATAAAATGCCCAAATCAACCATTTCACTGGACGTTTAACTGACAGATTGCGTTACCTCTTTGCTGTCGGCTGGACCCAGGGCCAGGTCGTACAGGCCGTTAGTCGCTACGTTCCCAACGCCGTCCAGGAACCTGAAGTTAGTGATCAACTTCACACTCAGCTTCCTGTTCAGGAAACACCAAAGCAATGGATGATACGCACAAACAATGTGGTTTAACTTTGTTTGATCAATATAGATGGTTTATCTTTACATCCGGATACCCCAGTCCAGGACCAGGATAGGCGTCAGACGTGCCTCCTCATGACACTTGGATATGAGCCTATTTGATTTGTTGTTAAATGGTTTATATAGTGCCTTTATCCAAGGTGCTTTACATAGATTGTGCATCACAATCACCCATTCACACACAGCCATGCACTGATGGCAGTGGGAACTATGCAGGCTACCTACCTACTAGTACTTCAGGAGCAATTAGGGGTTCAATTAGGGGCAGCCCTTGCTGACCTCTTGCTGACCTCTACCCCAAGAAGGGTTCGAACTTTAAACCCACAACCTTCAGCTATAAAGGAAAAGGATGTTTCCCTCCATAATCCCTTACATTACATTATGGAAAGGTAACTAAAGGCAAGGCAGTGTCCTATCTTGTGACAAAACACATGCACTGCACACAGATGCAATAGATGTACCGGTAAAGTGAACATGTCATGAGTCTCAGTGAATTTTGCATTCTGCACAGATGCTTAATAGAAGCACTGTGCAGGAGGGAACTATAAGCCTTTGGACATACTGTAACTTGTAGTAACAATTCTCAACCCTGCATACAGTACGAATTTTCATAGTAAACACAACGTGTCTACTGTCTACATACAGTACAAACTATATGCTAGTAGTGTGTATGGAACTTCGGGCAACATGCCTACTGGAACAGCAGTGTGGCACTGTCTGACACACACAGCGAGAGTTCAGTTTCATGCATAACGATTATACATTTATAACTGTATGTTAGGGTAGAATGTGACTCTGCTTTTTAATTTGATTTGACAGAAAAATGTACAGTTTGGAAATCGCACAAAGTAGCATATAGTGAGATTAAAATAATAATAATTCAAATTCACGGTTGTGTGTAGATACATGTATATTAGCACCATAAATAGGAGGACATGTCTGGACATGTCTGTCGTCTCACGTCCAGACAGCCAATGTGTTTATTACATTATATTAAAGGGGAATTACACCCATTTTCAACATTTTCCTGAGAGGATACAAATGTGAACCAAATCAAATGGACCCTCCATTTGTACCCTCTCAGGAAAAACAGAATTGGGGAAACTTTTTTATCATGTCCACAACATCTTTAAGTACATTAATGACATTAAAATGTTCTCCTTTAACACACACACACACACACACACACACACACACACACACACACACGCACACACGCACACGCACACACGCACACACGCACACACACGCTGACTGTTTTGAAGTGTTGGGCTTAGTGTAGCATTGAAGCTAACTGTTTTCATATAGTATTATTTCCATCTCACCTGATCTCCTGGGGGGTGTACATGCCGAACGACATGCCCTCCACGCGCCTCCACGGCACCTCCTTAGCGAACAGCATGGTGTTTCCTCTAAAATAAACACCGCTGCTTTAGGATTTATTCATAACAACGCAGTCACAAGTCCCCACACACTAGTTCTGGGGTCTCCACACGTGGATCCAGGCATTGCACTGACGTACGTACGTTGTCGCACACGGGATAACATTTACCCCCGATCTCGAAGCCCACGCGGCGTCGCACAGCGCCATCTAGTAGAAAAGTCGCGACATTGAGGGATCTGAAACTGAGCGCTCGAGCGCTCTTCGTGGAGGCCGAACGGGGACAAACTGGAGTTGGAAATGCATTTGTTTTCAACGAGGTCAACGGTATTGTACGGTAACAATGTACTGTACAATACTGTTTATGTTGTGCTAAAAAGCGATCTAAAATAAAGTTATTTAAGATCATTAACGCTGGGCTGTTGCCTGAGTCCAATGGATTTCTACCTACTTTAGGTCCAGGACTTCATGGGGCGCTGTAGCTCTGGTCCAGAGCTGACTTGCATTGGAATTCCAATGCAAGTCAGACTCAGAAGCAGTGGAGCTCTGGACCAGAGCTAGGGGCGCTGGCCCCATGAAGTGGACGGAGATGTCGTAACTCGATCTATACACTGGCTCTAGCGTCGCAGTCTACAACGCTTTGTGGGCTTTTAGGTCGGGCAACGCGCAAATAAGACCGCACCACTATACCGGAGGGGGGATTCTAGAACGATTGACAATATTATTCACCAATAAAACAAACAAGTTACCTAAATAACCATGAATAACTAATATCTTAATGGCAAACGCATTAATTGATATTAACCTGCTGATTTGCAAAACGATTGAATGATTGGAAAAATGTAACTTCAAGCCCCCCCACTCCTCCCTGACTAGTTGGTTTCATCCTCCCAGGGTGCATTAGTCAGTGTCGCCAACTTGGCGCATTTGTCACTATATTTAGCTTTTTTTCCCCAGACCCCCCTAGCGCCAAACTCCTGGCGGAAAATCTGGTGCTTTTTGCTGGTGAGTTAGGGCGAAATTGGTTGACAGGCACCAGAAATAAAACCCTTGTTTTTCACCATTTTTCCCTCCTATGATAGAGTCCACCTTCGTTCCGAGAAAGGACCATTGTTAACTAAATGGACCCTTTTAGATCTGTATTTCTTGAAATCGTGAATTAAACCAAACGGACCCTTTTGGCTCTCATTTTGTCAGTTATTTCTCTTAAATTAGGCTGAGAGGCTAGTCTCAACATCAAACGGTGGTCCTCCGTGGCTAAAATGCAGAATTAACAGTGGGCCCACTGCTCTAGCGCATTCTAGTGCATTTTGGAGTGGCACTAGTGCATTTTGGATTTTGGCGGTTGGCAACACTGGCATCGGTGTTGTTGGATCCAACATGGCGGCGGCAGGAGGCAGGCATGTAGGACACTACCTGTGCAACAACAGCAGGATTCTACGACTTAATAGCTTCCAATCCAGGTATTACATGTTTATAATTACTGTTATTACTGCATGTAGTCATTAGTGTTACGTAGAGTAGGGTTAAATGGTAAATGCTGTCAGATTATATACACACTGTTGTGTGTATCTGACAGCAAGCATCCTCTCTGTCTGACAGGAGGTCATTCAGTAGGAATAATGAAATGTTACAACACAGCTATTAATGTTTATACTTATTGTATGTAGTCGTTATGTGCTGAGGTTTGATTTAAGGAATATAAGAATGCTGTCTTATAGTTGGAACACTGTAGTCTGCTGTGTGTTTCTGTCAGCAAGCACTGACTGTCCTACAGAGCTACAAACTTATAGAAAATGTCAAGAGTGAGAGAGACTAGTGTCTTAATGCGTTCGACCGGAAAAATGTGCGTTTTTTGGGTGGATTTAGCCTATTTTAACAATGATTTGTAATCTTTAAGACTGATGTCTTCACCTCCCTGTCAGCTGTTCTTCATGCAATGTCAGCCTCCTTGTGCCCTCTCTCACCAGCCACACATCTATTTTCCTCTCTGATTAGTGTATTGTATACCATGGGGTCACCAGCCACACATCTATTTTCCTTTCTGATTAGTGTATACCATGGGGACACCAGCCACACATCTATTTTCCTTTCTGATTAGTGTATACCATGTGGACACCAGCCACACATCTATTTTCCTTTCTGATTAGTGTATACCATGTGGACACCAGCCACACATCTATTTTCCTTTCTGATTAGTGTATTGTATACCATGGGGTCACCAGCCACACATCTATTTTCCTTTCTGATTAGTGTATACCATGTGGACACCAGCCACACATCTATTTTCCTTTCTGATTAGTGTATACCATGTGGACACCAGCCACACATCTATTTTCCTTTCTGATTAGTGTATACCATGTGGACACCAGCCACACATCTATTTTCCTTTCTGATTAGTGTATACCATGTGGACACCAGTCACACATCTATTTTCCTTTCTGGTTAGTGTATACCATGTGGACACCAGCCACACACCTATTTTCCTTTCTGGTTAGTGTATACCATGTGGACACCAGCCACACATCTATTTTCCTTTCTGATTAGTGTATACCATGTGGACACCAGCCACACATCTATTTTCCTTTCTGATTAGTGTATACCATGGGTATACCAGCCACACACCTATTTTCCTGGCTTCATAATAGACAACCATTCCCAGTTTTGGCCACAAAGGGGACCTTTGACCCGTGCGAAATACCACAAACTCCACAATCAAACTGAACAAGACTGAAAGCACCATCAGCTGCTTTTAAACTTGCATTATCAGAACACAAATCCCAATATCTTAAAATGTTAAATAAATATTCCTACTATGGCAAAGCTACCAGTCAAAGCTTATTTTCTTTTCCCTTTTACACACACACACACACACACACACACACACACACACACACACACACACACACACACACACACACACACACACACACACACACACACACACACACACACACACACACACACACAATGACTCAGTTATTGCATGTTGATTAACATGCATTGTATCATTTACATTAAACTCCTTAAAGTGCTTGAGTGCTTTAGCAATTAGTCAATAGAGGCTGTTGGTTTATGGGGTATTTCACTTTCAAAAAAACTTTTGGTCATATCTACTCAGTCTCATGTGAACACGCCAGACAGTTTATAAGTTACTCCATTCACTGTTTAGATATTTGATGTTCATTTTAGCTACCCTGCCCCCTTCCTATACAAACCCATTATGACTTAAAACTTCATTTTAACCAATTGGCTTTAATCTATTGGCTCTGGCTAGATTTCGAGAGAGAGAAACCCGCAAACAGGTACAGAAACTTGCCCATTAGACATTACACACTAGCACAGAGCCGCTTACAATAAGGCAGATTTGGCAATACCAGTTGTAGCACGTAAAAAAAAAATCACCATGCTCTCACAGTGCCCATCAGAGATGATGAGAGATGGGACATGTGACGTGAGAGAGTGTGAATGACATCAAATGCATGTGTCACACCGTCATTGTGGGAGAGTTTACACCCGTGTGTGTCATGTTTGACAGTCAGGAGGAGGTCATTCAATAAACTCTTGAATATAACTACAGATATATTCAGGCCTTCCAGCCTTCCTTGATGGCTCTCTGATGATTTGACCGGATCTGATTAACCTTAGGGCCTCTCTGGGCCCGCAAATTAAGAATTCACAGCCTGTGTGTGTGTGTGTGCGTGTGCGTGTGCGTGTGCGTGTGCGTGCGTGCGTGCGTGCGTGCGTGTGATGTATTATCTCTCCAGGAGTTTCATTTGGAGTCCTGTCACAAGACAACAGACTGCCACGGCCAAAACAGGTAAACGTACACCGTCTGAATAATTAGGAATAAAATGAATAAGTGTCTGAAATTGGAGAACATCAAATACTGTACATCACAGATGTACTTTTTTACCGCACTACAGTAGGGAAGATTAGTCAAAAAGAAGAAGAAAAAAAAATAGTTGATAATCAATAGCTTGACCAAGGAGAACTGAGGAAACAAAAGTGACCTGGAGTTAAAAGCAACAAAAAAGGCTGACAATGGTCAATGTCCTTTTGGTTATTATACTGCCGATGGCAATAGTCAAAACAATTCAATAATGGCCGCTATGTGTTCTTCTTCCACAGACTCCAGCGATATTGTCATTCCTAGGAAGAAAACATGGTATGTGTGTGTATGTGTGTGTGTGTGTGGGGGGGGGGGGGGTCAACCAGTGGTCCTTGAGGGGGTTCCAGGTGGTTCCCAGCTAATTGAAGAAGAGTTGGTAACCAAATGGACTGAGACCCTTATAGATCTTTAACAATTGAGAGGGCAAAATGGAGAGAGTTACATTTAGGGATGGAGCTGGTTAATCGATAAGTTTGGGGTGAAACCACTGCTATAGCGAGATGCCAAAAATGGGCTAATTCCATTCATGAAGATAGCAGAGGATAACATAATATTAATAATCGTGTTATTGTTATTGTTTGTGTCGTGGTCCACTCCACTGACTGATGTTTCCATTTAATTTGACAGGAGCAAGGAGGCCGTACTGCAAGCACTGGCCTCTACTGTCAGCCAGGTCTGTCTGTCTGTCTGTCTGTCTGTCTGTCTGTCTGTCTGTCTGTCTGTCTCTCTGTCTGTCTGTCTGTCTGTCTGTCTGTCTGTCTGTCTGTCTGTCTGTCTGTCTGTCTGTCTGTCTGTCTGTCTGTCTGTCTGTCTGTCCATTCACCTGTCTCTAATGTATGCTTTATTTATTTTTTCTCTTACATTCCAGAAAACACTTAATACTTCAAGTTCAACTATCTTTATCAAATACATATACTCTCCTGACATTGGTTGAAAGGTTTTAAAAAATGTTCAAGAATACAAATATAAATTGCAGTATCCACTCAAACGCATAAACCGCCCCTCTCATTTCACTGTCATCTTTGGTATTAAAAAGTGTATGTGCGTTAGTTAAGTCCTCTGTCTCTCTGTCTCTATTCTAGGACCATACAGCCTATCCATACCAGTTCCAGGATGACCCTTTCCTCTACCCAAGAACACTTTCAGAGTTTGTACGTCAAGCAACATCTGTCTAATCTAGTCATTTTCTATAGACACTAGATACTGTATCTGTTGTGTTAGTCTTCGGTCTACGTGAGGATCCACTGTCAGTCACATCTGATCTCAACATCTGTCTCTGTTCTGTCCTCTGCAGAAGCTGTATTCACTCTCTCAGGAGTCAGGGAAAGCTGCGGCCAAATACTTCATCAACACCAATCCAAAGTTCTTCACCAAAGACTTTGCTGAGCCCCACATACCGGTGAGCGAGAACACACATACACACACCTCAGACGGTATGTGCAAAACTAGGAGCTCAAAACACACCATGCTTCAGGCTCGTTGATCAGCTCCTTTCCGTTCTATGCTTTTGTGTGACGCTGCAGTGTAGGGTTTGGACCATATTAACTCGCTGTCTGGTGCATGTGTGTGTGTGTGTGTGTGTGTGTGTGCAGTGTCTGATGCCAGACACGGTGTCTCCGTGTCTCGATGAGGTGAGCGAAGAGGCGCTAAAGGAGAGGATCGGCCTGAGGAAAGTCACAGCAGCCGTCCACTTGTACGATCAACTGCTGCAAGCCGGTAAATGGTGCCTTCATTTATTCATTCATTCACTCACGTTCATACGCCGACAGGCTGATGGAAAGCGTTCTAGTGTGCTGCTCGCGGCCAGATCTGATTTTATATTCTGTGTAAAACACACACCATTCGCACCAATGAAACTGTTGCTGTCCCTCAAACCCAACATCTCCAGGCACGGCGATCTCCTTGGAGACCACCCATGACCTGCTGGACCTTGTGTGTCTCTACGGCGACAGGGACCCCGTGCTGGAGAAGGACATGCAGCCCGAGAGGGAGGAAACGGTGAGACCCCCATCCCCCGTTCATAACACAGTCGTCGAAAATGTTTAGTAACATACTGATAGTCTAGTTCAGGGGTCCGGGTAGTCCGGGTGGACCAGTGGTCCCTGAGAGGATACCAGGTGGTCCCCAGGCTAAATGGAAAGTTGGTTAACCAGTTGTGACTCTTTGGAAGCGTAAACATGAAACCAAATGGACCCTTGCGGGTCCATTTGGTTTCATGTTTACACTCCCAAGAGTTAAAGTATTCATCATGTGAATCGGCCAAAGTCTACACAACTAGACAATCTGGAAGGTTAATTGTCATTTTGATCTGTATGTTTGCCCGTTTTGTTTCCTCCAAAATCCAGCCTGGAATTGTGGACAAAAGCAATCTTTAGTGTTGGGTTCTGTGTGGAGGTAGAATGTCATCAAATTGTGGTCGGTGGCTCAAATGCTGAATAAACGGTGGGCTCTGGGATCAAAAGGGTTGAAAACCACTGGTCTAGTTGGTAAACCTGTGTGTGCGCTTGTCCAGGCCCAGGAGGAGTCCGAGGAGAGGAAGAGACCGGGCGCCAGGCCACGTCGGGGGGTCCCCGGCTCGGACCCTCTGCCGTGGAAGCAGAACGACAACAACGCCGAGAGGATCTTCAACCTGCTGCCAGAGAAAGACACGGCGTGTTACTCTGCTCTGATCAGAGGCATGGTGAAGGTAGGACCACGGTTTTACATTGTGGTAGGGCATACCTGGGCATTATGCAGCCCGGGGGCCAAATGTGGCCCTTTGGCTGACTCTGACCGGTCCGTGGAAGAGTTTTAAACCAGTGGTCCTTGAGAGAGTTACAGTTAAATATGGAAAGTTGGTTAACCAGATGTAACCCTTTGACAAAAGCAAAAGACATCTGCTATTTCTGTGGAGCTAAAATGTCATCAAATACTGAATAAATAGAGGTCCCTGGTGTCAAAATGGTTGGTCTTACCCTTACCGGTACTTTTTTCTTGAAATTAAATTAATACTACGCAGACTTTAGTTCAGCCTTTAGTCTTGGCCCTCCACAATATTTTATGTATCTCATTTGGCCCCCTGGAAAAAATAATTGCCCACCTCTGTTGTAGGGTATTTAGTGGCAGCACTGGCTGCCACTAGAAGGTGCTGATGACTAGCTATTGGAGTGTTAAGCCAGAGCGACTTAGAGTAAGCAGGAGTGTATGCAAGAGTGTATGTACAGCATACCCCCCAATAAATCTAATTACCAAATCCAGTCTACCAAATTACCATCTAATTGTATTTAAAGCTGGAAAGCTGGATTTTTCCTCTTTTCATCCCCAATGTGTTTGTCTAATAAAAATCCACTGTAGACATGTTACGACCTAATCCCTGTCAAGAAATTCCTTACAGATGACTAAGGGCTGGAGTTTAGAAGTGCTTGTTGACCATCACACAACACATGCCAGTAACACAGAAGGCAGCAGGAGGTTGTTTTACTGATAATGAGTGCTTCCAGACACTTAGAAGAAATGTTATCGAATGCAGGGTAGAAATTAACTGTTAACGTTTCTATGGTGGATTTTTATTCAACACAAACTTGGCAAATTGAAAGAGAATAATTCAAGTGAGGCCGTTAGGCTGTCGTTTTTTTGTCCACTTTTACATAGACACATTATACATTAAATACTGCTATTTTGTCTCTCCCCAGCATGGAGCCTATGCAAAGGCATTCGACGTCTACACAGATATGCTCAACAACAGACTGACCGGTAAGTGCTTAGTGTACGTAAGCGGTACAATTAGCATTTAAAGATTACATTTAACGTTGGGATCGTAACTTAAAAGGTAATATAGGCAACTTTTTTCTGTGTTTGTAAACAGAATTGCTACACTGTGATTGGCGAATAAAACCATATTCCATTAAATCTTCTCCGCAGGTGATGTCCATCTTTTCAATGCCCTGATCGCAGCCGCGCCAAAGGTCAGGGAGAAGTTTGGCGACAGATGGAACCTCATTTCTGTAAGACTGAGTTCATTGTTCTCTGTTTTTGTTTTTTGGAGGGGGGGGTGTACAGTCAGCGGCCAAGCAGCATTGTCCCTTTTTCAAAACCACTCCTTGTCAGGGATACTCTTACTGGAAGTAACAGTAGGAATGTTATAAACCTCATCGTGTGCATTCATTGACACCTGACACCAGGCCTTCTAAAGTAGGGGTTTTCAACCTTTTTGACTCCAGGGACCACTATTTATTCAGCATTTGAGCCACAGACCACCATTTGATTACATTTTCACACTAAAGACCTAAAATTGAAGAATTCTTTCGATTTTGTCCACAATTCCTGGCTGTATTTTGCCAACAAAACAGTGTAGACTTTTTAATTAAGTGGTGCTAATTCAGATGATGAATATTTTAACTCTTGAGAGTGTAAAAATGAAACCAACTGCACCGTAAGGTTTCATTTTTACACTCTCAAGAGTTACCATCTGGTTAACCAGCTTTCTATCATTTAGCCTGGGGACCACCTGGAACCTTCTCAAGGACCACTGGTGGTCCCCAGACCACCTGTTGAAAACCCCTGTTCTAGAAGCATGGGGTTCATACATGTTTGCTGCCACGCATGTTGGACCCCGTTGATATCAGTTATCAAATGTATTTTCCAGGCAATTTGGAGCTGGGCTTAATACATGGGAGGCCACCAATCAATGGCGTCTACATTGTCAGACAAAAAGGTGTCAAGAGTAGCGTTTTTGAGCTGGTTGATCCACTACAGTTTTGGACATTATGGTGTGCGTGTGTGTGCGTGTGCGTGCGTGTGTGTGTGTGTGTGTGTGTGTGTGTGTGTGTGTGTGTGTGTGTGTGTGTGCGTGTGCGTGTGCGTGTAGGAGCTATTGAACCAGATGAAGGAACAAAAGGTTCAGCCCAACTTGTTGACCTTCAACACCGTCCTGAAGTCTCTGAGACGCTGTGGCTCTCTAGGAAAAACCTTGAGCCTCCAAACCCTGAGTGAGATGAAGGCACTGGGGATAGGTTGGTACACACACACACACACACACACACACACACACACAACACACACACACACACACACACACACACACACACACACACACACACACAAATCTACAAGCAACAACAATAATTTTGTTACACAACAAAGTATTGCTATAGAAAAAGAACCATTGCAAAAATAAATAGATGTGCTTCTGTGCTTGTTTTTCTCCTGATGCAGCTCCCTCCCTGGCAACGTTTATACATGTCCTGTCCATCTTCTACAGAGCAGGTAAAAAAAACAAAAACCAGCACCACTGAACGTCCCCGGTATGGGGTCTTCGACGTTTCACCACTGACTCTCTGGGGCAGGGTGTTTGGGGGCCAGAGGGGTCTTTGTCTCGGCCAGATCTGCTTTTTCCACTGTCATGTAAAAATACGTTGTGATTTCTGATGAGGCGACGACCATGCCATAATTGGGACAGGCGCTATATTATTCTCGTCCCACTCCGTCCGTTCATGCTGTGCTGACCTTTTCCCTCTGACCTTCCAGCCGCGCCCCCGACCACTGACATACTGCGGGAGACCATGCTGGAGATGGCAGGGAAGAGTTTCACATGCCAGGACCCCGATGATGGTAAATTGTGTGTCTTACATTGACATTAGAGCTCTGAATATAAGTAAAACCCAAGTTGACCTGGTGATTGGGGCGCCACAGCTGACAATCACAGCAGTGCTTTTCTTGCTCGGAGACAGAATATTTTTTGGTTCTTTTCTGGAGTGGGTCTGTCAAATTGAATCAACGAAAAATCCAATATCTGTGTGTGCACGTGGCTTGCGTGCATGTGTTCAGTACAAAACTGTCACTGAAGGACTGCATGACTCAATAGAAGAGTGAATTCAATAACCCACATCTAGAGAGCCCAGTTTAAAGCACAATCCGTTGATGTGAAAATACGCAGGGCAGCACAAAAGTGAGAGGACAGTTACAGTCGGACAAAAATAAAAGATTTGTAATACTGATCCTGTTCTCTTTTGCTTTCTCTCCCTCGCTCCCATTGTCTCTACCAGTTGAATTCTTCCACAACGCCATGAGAATAGTAAGTCTGTTTTCCCTATTGAATTTGGCCCGCCATGAATGGAAATGAATGAAATCTATATATGAAATGAATATGAAATGAATGGCTGTGCTGAGCTGTGTTTGTCATCTCAGTGTCTGGACACTAAAGACATGGAGCATGCCTACGCACTGCACAGCCTGCTGGAAGTGGGCGAGAACTGGAGGCTTCTGGGAGATACCTACCAGCAGAGCCTGTACTAGTAAGCACAACCCTTTACCACCCTACCAGCCGCTCCATCCATCCATCTGCTTACGCACTCAGAACTCAAACTAAACCGATGACAAACTCAAACATGAACATGCACGGGACTTTTTTTCACTACGTTACACTGCCACCTACATTATTCACCTCTATTATACGAAGCGTCACTTTACCTTCCGGGGGTTCATCACACAGGATGATGTTTGGCAGACGCCATTAGCATTAGCTGCCATTGTTACCATAGACACTACAATCAGTTGTGTACCGGGCAGCCAACAGACATCCGACAAGAGGCTGCGCATCAGAACAGCACGCTCAGCAACGGATGCTTTTTGAGATACAGCTCTCGGAAAGTACATCACAGGGGAAGTGCACTGTTAAGAATCTACAATGAAGGTACCGGTAAACTGTTGGTGCTATGAAAAGTTAAAATAGCACTTCCACAATTTACAATTTAGGCATTCAGCAGATGCTCTTAAACCAGAGTGATGCAAGGTAAAAAATACATCAAGCGCATAAAGCTAATTTTCAGACTACGGCTTAGATTGGGAGTGAGACTGCAGTTCTGAAGGCAATGACGAGTTGGGAGTCTGGGACACATTCGCCTTTTCACTCTTACCTACTACCATGCACCCATCTAGTATTTGTTTTCCTATACAGTGATGAATGTTGTAAAGTAAACTTAGTTTTCATTCATTCATATCCCCCACCCCTCTCTCACCTTCTCTCTGCAGTGGTCGTTTCTTCAAGCTGTTGTGCATGATGGAGCCGATAGATGTGGTGTTGAAGTGGTACCAGCAACTCGTCCCCTCGGTCAGTACAGCAACAGCACTGCCGCCTTGCCCGAGGGTTCCTGGTGTCTAAACCTGCCCCTGGGATACGGTTTACAGTTTAGACATTTCGCTCTTAATCCAGAGTGGATTACAATAAGCAAGAAGAAAAGTTTTTAAACATTGTTTCCCCGAGTTTTCTATATTTTCCTCCCATTTTTTTTGTTTGTTTTGAGCATAATTTATCCCACGTGACAGTGACCACAATTATGCTAATTTCATTGGGATTGATCACATGGTATTTCATAATCCAGTGTTATGGGTGTTAAAGGTCTGTTGTCTCTGGTTTTGGGCAGCGCTACTACCCGTCCCCTCGGGGAATGACGGACCTGCTTCAGGCGGTCGACGCAGACGGTCGCCTGGACCTTCTGCCCACCATATGGACAGGTAAAACATCACACATTTATTTCTACTACTCATGGTGTCAGTGTTTTTATTACGGAGGTTATGTTTAGAGTTAGGTCTTGGTCTTTTTTTGTTTTTAATTTTGTTTTTTAATTTTGTTTCTAATTTTCAAAGCATACTGTACACCCTTGTATACTGCCCCCTTGTGGGTCAAGTATAAGAAAGCAAGCATGCATAAACTGCAGGTAGCTTATAATGACTGCATGCGCATTTTGTTGAAAAGGCCAAGGTGGTGCAGTGCTAGTGAGTTATTCTGTTGTGTTGGAGTGTGTACTTTTCAAGCATTACTAAGAAATCTGATGTACAAGTTTATGTGTCACCTAAATCCCAGAACTGTGATTTTATTGTTATGTAACCCCAGCTTCAGCACTGTGAGGTATCGGTCTGCTTTTTGGAAGCACTGGTATGACTGTTTACTGTATAAGTGATGTTTTTATGTTGTATAGGTGTCCCTGTATGTTGTCTGTTTTCGTTAACTGGACCCTGAGTCTGACCAATAAAGTTGATTGATTGATTGATTTTCCTTCCTTTGCATTCTCTCAGACATCAAGGCTCTTGGTCACGCCTACAAGTTAGATTTGGTGGAAGAACTGCTATCCCTGATGGCCAGAGAACAGCACAGTCCTGAGGTGAATAAGAAGGAACCCACTGAATGTTGACCAGAGTAATAAAATATAGAGGCTTAGCCCCGCCCCCTTGCCGTTCATTTCAATACAAGTTGCTCAGTGGCGTTTTAAAGCACCCGGAAGACCGCCGGAAGTAGCGTCTACTTCCGCATTTGGGCACCAAAATTTGTTGTCCAAATGCGGAAGTGTTTCCTCCATGAACGTGCACATGAACAGGCGCCGGGGGCACTGGGTTTCCTAGTCATGAATCCTCGGGGCTGCCTGCAGTTCACTCTACAACCACTAGGGCGGACTGTTTCAACGTTGGAGAGGCTCTCTGATGACGTGATGTTCACACAGACAGACGGGTACCATGGGTAATAAATCATAACTGGGTGGGGTGTGTGTGTATGCGCACAGGTGCAGCAGTCCTTTGCAGCCTGTACTCTGGATATTAAGGGGGTGTTTGAAGGCGAGGTACGGCGACTGGAGTGGAGCAACGCTTCTCTGTCCCACGTCACCGTGCTGCTGCTACGGGCCGCCAAGACACAGCAGGCATGGTGAGAGGAGGATAGACTGTGGATGATGTTTTTTGTCTTGTCTTGTCTTGTTTTTTTTTTTTTTTTTTACAATTGATTAAATTGATTAGACCGATTAACTGTCCCATGCTTTTCCGCAGGGAGATGCTGCAGCGCTTCAAGACTGCAAACAGAGTTCCGGCGTAAGTATGCTAAGTATTGATTGTTGAAAATGCTAATAATTTTAAGCAATGCGAAGTAAGTAATGCTAGCCTAATGCTAATAATGCTAATTAATGTTAATATTGCTAAGTAAACAATGCTAACAATGCTAAGTACTGTTAATGATAATGCTAAGTAGTCCTAAGTAGCTAATAATGCTAATAATGTTTAGTAATGTTAATTGTGCTAATAAAGCTTAGAACACCAAAAGGTGTTCCCACCAAAACTGCATTAAATCACCATCATTTCAGGTTGACAGTGGTCCGCAGCTAAATGAACTTGAGTGAATCTGTGTGTGGGCCCCTGGCATGAGAAACTAACGCTGACTTACTTCCTGTCTCCCACGCGGATGTCGTGCGCACAGCGACAACGTGCTGGGGGAGTTTCTGACGGCGTGCGTCGGCGAGGGTGACCCCCAGAGGGCGGTGGAGCTGGTGCAGTACTCGGCTTCCTTCGGCCTCCGGGCGACACCCGCGCTGGCCCAGCGGGCGCTCCACGAGTTCGACCTGACGCCGGAACAGAGGTGAGGGAGGCCTTTGAACGTCAACAATTGACAAGTCATTTTATGCTTGATTGCGTGCCGAAAATAGCAGATATACGTACAAGCTCATAACGTGCTATGAGCTTCTATATCGGCTATTTTTTGCAGGCGTAAGATCAGACATCACGACGGCACCAAGGCCCACCAAACTTTAGTCAACTAAAATCTTATGATATCCAGTCTGCTAAAACTATACCAACGCTCACACATTCTTTTAGCAAAACTTTTTGCTTCCTAAGAATATGAGCACCAAAGTAATATTTTAAATACTTTAACATGTACATTCTTGCGAGAGGAGCAGCTGCTTTTGAGTGAGATTCTCTTCTTTGAGAGAAATACAATATCTAAAGTGTTTTTTTTTATTTGTTTATTTTAGTTGTAGAGGGCAAGTATAATGTTTCATCGCATATTTGTCTTTGCCAGTGGATCCTTTTAAAATGACCAGCCTACAAGCTAACTAGTGAAAAAGGTAGAGAAGTTTAGGGGTTTGGTATGTGACGAAAATGGAGGCCTGTCTGAATAAAACCCAAAATGTGCTGTCCAAATCAACACGGCTGCCTCGTCCCGTCCATCCAGGTCCATAGTGTGTGAGCTGGAGAGAGAGGTGACCACAGACTGAGGAACAGTCTTCCATACCCCGGTGGTCACCAACCTGCACCCCGGAGCCCTGGAGCGCCATCAAAACTATACATCGTGTTTGTGTGGCTTTCCTCTCAGCCCACTGTTGTCCATGTGTACAGAAAACAGTGCTGTGTCACCCTACTACCAAAAACTGAGTGTAAATTCTGTGCTGTTATTCTGTTATTTCGTGCACATTTGGTAGGGATGACAAGAAAGGGAAATTCTTGCCCGAAAACGAATGCCGAATATAGGAAACAGGTTGGCCGCACCTGATTATGGCATAATACGCGATTGTGGCAAAGCCTAACTTAAATAATCATCACTATTAATATTATGAAACATTTATACTCGGCAATTTTTAATGCATTAAGTGCATACACTATTCGCTGATGTATTTTCTGCCTATTCGAGCCAAGAACCAAATAGGCAGAAAATGCAAATGTTTAACCATTTATTTTTCAGGCGAATATTTTCTGCGGCCGAATATTCATGCATCGCTATAATTTGGCGATGGGGGAGTTCTTTGGAAGCCATAGTACCGGTCTGTGATTTTTTTGGTTTGTTTGTTTGTTTTGTTTGTTTTTTACGTTTGTTTGTTTTGCTGTACATAAAAATAATAAAGGGGTGAATGAATTACCGAATGTTGTATTTTCTGCCTACACATTATGTGCCATTTGAGTCCTATAGCATTCCGTGTATCCTCCTACATCAACCCAATTAGTTCTGCACTCTACTGAGTGCAGAACTACACAAGCCTACACAAGTAGCCAAGTAGGCCATGGCCTACTTGTAGCAGACCCCAGCTGGCTAATAAGGTGAAGTTCAACTGATGATTCAGAAGTCCTTTATTTAATCAACGTGAAAACTGAAACAAAGCAAAACAACTATTCAATTTGAGGCATCCATAAACAAACATTTCCAAATAACAAAAAGGGAATACCAAACAAATATATCAGCAAAGGCACAAAATAAATTCCACACAAATATTACAAAAGCAATAATAAAATTCACCTTGTTCCCTCTCCAGCTAGGTGCTAACCAGGTTTCCCCATGGCACGAGGTTCCTCTGAACATGTTATGAGTCTCCAAGAAAGTCACTATTAAAATATTCAGGGATTAAAATCTTAAAAGTACCGTTTTATTTCTCATTTCATTTGTCCATATTTTGCACTCACTTTGGTTTCCATTTGATCCTGTGTCTGTGGTTTATGGGCTTTCAATCTTTGACAGCATTTTGAGGAGCAAACATTTAGCAGCTGACTGATACTGGGCTCATTATCTGTCAGTGCAGCCATTGTGAGTGAACACATCCTGTGAGCCTTCCGCTCCCCGTGTAGCCTTTCAAAATAAAAGTGAGTCTGTTACTCACTCTCTTAAAGAGATACTCACCATTACATCAACATCTAAACTGGCCAATCGGGGTACTTCGAGGGAGTACCCCCCCCCCCCCCCCCCCATGTCCATGTCCATTTCGACCCCCCCCCCCCCCCCCCATGTCAATTTTTTTGTGTCCACAACCTTTGACCTACACAAACATTAAATACTCAGTGACCTTGAAGTGGACCACCATCAAACCTATAGGTGGTGGTGGCAAAACAATGTTGGTGTTTACACAAACCCACAAAGCTGGACATGGGGCCCAAACTGTAATCAGATCACAGATAATACTGTACATTTATTGTAAAATAGGGCCACCCCTATTTGTTGACATGTTTATTTTTGCCGTTGACACACACGTTGACACATCATTGTTGGTCTGGTGTTGTCTGGGAGTTGTCCTCTGTTCGCACCTGATGTTACTGCATAGCTGCGACCTCTCACTGCGGGCTTTGCATAAAGTCTTCATACTGGGACTCAATTCCAGGATGGAACGATCCAAAGATGACACGTTCTCCAACCACACGACAGCCCATAGTATCCTTCCAATCCGGGCCTTCCCCCTTTGGGCTATTAAAATTAAAGAGATGATTGACGCTGCTCCTGCCGTCACCTTGTGTTTGCCATGTCCAGTGTTACATTGTAAGCAATGGCTCCTGGATTCCCATATTGACCGAAGATGTCTAGAAGCTCGCCTCCGCCAGCTTCTAGACATCGTTCTCTGTGGTCTCCATTTCCATATATGGGCACAAAAGGGACACAGACAGGCTGACACAGCGTTACAATCAAGGATTGGTTGAGAGTTATAACTATCTCACACCTCCCTACACTTACTAAAGGCCAGCGTAGCTTTACTCTACTTAATATAGTGGGACAGCCGGGCAAAAACAACACAAGCCACTGAGCCCGATCAAAGTAAGATGAAGTGATTCATGGTCCTGCCGCCATTACGGCCTTCGTTGCACAACCTTTATCGTCCAACAGCTCCTCTTCTCAGGCAAGGAACTTTATAATGTTAGATGCCGACACCCACGGGTGTGGACATTGATGCCGGATGAACATTAATACAGAACCTCTCTGCTATGGCAATGACTCCGAGTGGTCGGGTGCTTGTTGCGCTCACCAGATTGACAGGTGCATTGTCGCGCATCTCCAGGAATCTGCTGTTCTCCGGGAGAGACCGTCTCTCTACATCTTTCCCCTCTGAGTCCCCAGCCAGCCCCTCGTCCCGCCTCAGCCACCCCCGCCACCCCTACCCCGAGACCCTCCACCACACCCTCTGGGCCTCTCCTCGCGGCCCAACCCTGCTAACCCGTTCGCTACACACCTCCATCGCCCGGTTCCACGATAGCAGGCCTCTGGGCAAGCAGCCTCCAGGTTCAACGTCTCCTCATACAGATCCTAAGCCTCCTCCTCCTCCCTCCTCCCCGCCCGAGGCTCCCAATCGTCCTCCGGCGCCGGTCGCGACGAAGCCCGTGTACCAGAGGGCGGTGGACGAGCTGAAGCACTACTACCATGGCTTTCGGCAACTGGTCGTCGACACCCGCGAGGCTGGGGCCACGGTGCGGCGGCTGCTCCAGGGAGAGACCCTCGGACGCAGAGAGGGGATCCGGCTGAGAAAAACAGGCGCCGACCTCGTCCGTCTCGTGCCCCTCATGCCCTTCATGGTCACCCCCTTCGCGGGGCCCCTGCTGCTCGTCCTGGTCAAGCTCTTCCCGGACATGCTGCCCTCCACCTTCGAGAAGCCGTCAGACAGGGAGCAGAAGCGGATCCAGGAGGAGGCCGCGAAGTGCGAGCTCCGCCGCCTCCTCCTAGAGGCCTTGCGACCAAAACAGCTGACTCGCAGGAACAGTGGTAGCGACGGCCAACACCACGGGACAGGCAGAGAGGATGCGGCCGCTCTGACGCTGGAGAACCTGGAGCGCCCGGTCCTGACGGCAATGTCCGGGTTGCTGGGGTTGCGGCCCTCCTTCGGCACCAACAGCATGCTGCGCGTGTGGTTGCAGGCGCAGCTGGCGCGCCTCAGGGCGGACGACGAGGCCATTGTGGCCGAGGGCGGCCCCGCGGCCCTGACGGTGGAGGAGCTGGAGGCGGCGTGCCACCAACGTGGCATGCCCTCCGTCGGGATGGAGGCCGAGCAGCTGCGGGCGCAGCTGCAGCGGTGGCTGGACCTGCACCTGCACGAGAACGGGCTTCCTCCCGTGCTGTTGCTCTACCGGGCGCTGGAGCCTTGTGATAATAGCTTTGATGAGAAGTGATACTGTTCAATAAGAGGTATATGTGGTTGAAATTCAATGTGCCCTTCTCTCGAAACCGTTCACCCTTCGAGGGTTTGCGAGTGTTGGATAGCTCAGGGCGGGTTTGGTTGCTATGCAGGTCAAGCTTTCCTGGACAAGCTTTCCTCTTCTAACGTGCCTATTGGACAAGGACGGATTGGGGAGGGATTTAGTGAAGGGCTGATTAGATGGTGGACAACATTGACACATGCACATGGATCCTGGACTAAACTACCTCAACACCCATACGCACGCACACACACATACATCTAAGTTTGTATTCATTTCAGTATGTACCAACCTGGTGCTATCCTCTTGTTCATGTATGTATGCCTCTTCGCAGAAGGGAGACCTTGCAGTGTACCGTACTGCTGCTTTCCCTCCTTGCACCTCTCACTTCTGCAGTACTGTAGGTTCTGGCTTGATCAAGAAGTCACTTACTTTAGTACTTGGTTCCTTGTAGTCTATTAATACCTTCCTATACTAGGTTGTCACAGTCATAGTTGTCATAGCATAGCCGTTAGCAGTAAGTGTAAGCAATTGCCATAGTTACCAGGGGTGTAGTGGAGGGGGGACGTGGGGGGACGCCGTCCCCCCACTTCTCACATCTAAGATTGGGGCAAAAGTAGGCCTACCGTATGTTTTTTTTCTTGTCATTTACTTTTATGGATACAATTGGGCATTGTAAACAATCTTTCTCAATATGCTATACTTGTTTTAATAGCGTGTCTGTGTGTGTTGCGTAGGTGTACGGAAATGCAAGTGTGCATGCACGTGTCTTAAAGGGGAATTCCACTCATTTTCAATATTTTACTATGACATTAAGATATCTTAGTGAAGTTGTGTGGCCATGGTAAAAAAAAGTCCCCCCCTTTCTGTGTTTCCTAGAAATGGAGGTCTGAAAAAAATCATTAGAATGGTGAAATACATCTTGATGACATCAAGATGTGTTTCCCCATGTTAGTGAGTTTCCCTTTTTCTGAGTGTACAAATGGAACGAAATGGCCGCTAGGGTCCATTTGGTTCACATTTGTACACTAACAGAAGAAAGAAAAAAGAAAATTCCCCTTTAAGAGGCGTCCCCCCCACTTCTAAAAGTCCCACTGCAGCACTGGTTGTTACAGTAATAGCTTGTTGTATAGTTAGTTGTAGAGAAACATTATTTCATTCTCGTGCATGTCTTGACACACACTAGAGTGACAAATAAGAAACCTTGAACAACGCTCTTTCCTGAACTACCCATTTCTATTCCTCATTTCGATATTTCTATTCTTTCCCTTCACATACCACCACTATGGTTTGCCACACGTTTCATTCACTAGTGTGACTAAGTGAAACGGAAGTGCCCGAGCGTGAACAGTGCTTGACTTCTGCCCCCAAGTGCCCCCCCTCCTCTGCGAGAGGAGAATAACTTTGCCTGCTACAGTATGTACATGTATATCATATACATGTAATTAATTTTACACTAAAATTTAACAGAAACTGCAATGAAATAACAGTGTGCATTCTGGTGCAAAAATAAACTAGATCAGCACTCGGTAGAGTGCAAACTTAGTTGCACGTTGCGCACAGGCCTACCTGATACTCATGACATTAGCTATAAAGGTCTCTTAATTATGTCAGCATTACGTCATCACCTAAACCAGCGTTACAATCAAGGATTGGCCGGGCATTAGAACTATGTAACTCCATATTAGCCAGTACTTAATACTGGCCTCTCTACTGAATATAGTGAGTGACGGAGCCCGACCAAGAAAACGCGAACTCCATCTTGGACCACCGAGCGAAGTAGGGCTAAGTGGTTCTAGGCTCTGCCAATATTGCGGCCTCAAGTTGTATCGTCTAACCGCTCCTCTCCACGGGCAAGGAGCTTTGTAATGTCTGACTCTGCAGTCATCTACAGGCGTGGGCACTGATGCCCGCATTGATGAACCTTCCTGCTATGGCAATGGCTTTGAGTGGCCGAGTGCCCGTCGCAGTCACCAGATCGAGAGGTGCATTGCCGCGCATCGCAGAGGACCTGCTGTTCTCCGGGAAAGGCCGACTCTCTCCGTCTGTCTCCTTTGAAGCTTTCATAGCTTTCGTAGAATGCAACGGCCATGTGTGCTCTCCGTACCCAGCCAGCTCCTCGTCTCGCCTCGGCCACCCCCGCCACCCCCACTACCCCAAGACCCTCCACCACAACCTCTCGACCTCTCCTCACGGCCCAACCCTGCTAACCCGTTCACTACACACCTCCACGGCTTGGTTCCACAATAGCAGACCTCCTGGCGATCAGCCTCCTCCGGATCCCAAGTCTCCGCCCGGTCGGCCCCCGGCGCCGGTCGTGAGGAAGCCAATGTACCGGAGGGTGATGGACGAGGTGAAGCACTACTACCACGGCTTTCGGCAGCTGGCCGTCAACACCGGCGAGGCCCGGGCCATGGTGTGGCGGCTGCTGCAGGGAAAGTCCCTCAAGCGCAGCGAGTGGATTCGGCTGAAGAAGACGCGAGACGACCTCGTCCGCCTCGTGCCCTTCGTGCCCTTCGTCGTCGTGCCCTTTGCAGAGTTACTGCTGCCCGTCGCTGTCACGCTCTTCCCCAACATGCTGCCCTCCCCCTTCGAGAAGGCGTCAGACAAGGTGCAGAGGCGGCAACAGGCGGCCGAGGTGAAGCGCAAGCTCCGCGAATTCATCGCGGGCCACTCACACCCCGAAGTGCCCGAAGAGGACGTGGAAGCTCTGACGCTGGAGAATCTGGATCGCCCGCGCTTGATGGCCCTGTGCAAGTTGCTGGAGTTGCAGCCCATCGGCCCCAACAACTTGTTGCGCACGCGGCTGTTGACAAAGATGGAGCACCTCAAGGCGGATGACCAGTTGATTGTGGAGGAGGGTGGCCCCAAGGCCCTGAGCGTGGACGAGCTGGAGGCGGCGTGCCACCACCGCGGCATGCCCTCCGTGGGGCTGACGGAGGAGCAGCTGCGCCAGCAGCTGAAGCGGTGGCTGGACCTGCACCTGGACGAGAACGTGCCCATCGTGGTGCTGCTCTCCAGGGCCTTTCGGAACCTGTCGGAGAACGTCGGTCCCCCTCCTCTCCCTCCTCCTCCTCCTAAGAGTGCAAAGGGGAGCGACAACGCACACTCAGCCGCTGCCGTTGCTATTGACGAATCGTTGGCCGACCCCGCCCCAAACATCAAAGACGCATCACAGGAGGAGGCTTTGGGGGTCAGGGCTCCTTCGCTGGTGGACGACAAACCTCCGTCTCCAGCCCAGACTGTTGTGGCCAAGGAGGCAACGGCACCGACAACCTGCTGCTGGCGCAAATGGCGCAATCGGTAGGCCGAGGCTCAGTGTGCTTTTTTTCAGGAGGATTGTGCGAATCAAAGCACCGAACCTTGTGTGAGGCTTCATTAGTGCATTCACTTCAACAATTTCAACAAATTCAACAATTTTATCCTAGGGGACTTAAGATGCTAATCTGGTAATACATACGTTGAGCCAGGATAAGGACCTGGGTGTGGTATGGTCTAATTCATCAGATGTTATAGAACAGGGATGTCAAACTCAAATATACATTGGGCCAAATTAGACTGTGTGTCAACACAGGCAAACAACAAAATAGTAAATTTCCTTCAATCATACTCCCATAAGGCAAGATAATTGCAAGGGTGAAACTGCATGCAACAAAAACTGAAAATGCATTTTTAAAGCTCAGTTTTATGATCTCGCCAAGATCATGGAACAGCACTGTTTTGTGCTTTCATAATGAAATTAGAAAGTAAATGAATTGAGAAGGTAATTGAGAAACAATTAGTTGCATTAATTCCCTGTGTAAAATACCAGAGGGCCAGTTCCAATAGTAATTAAATATCATCCCACAGACTGAATATAATTAATTCTTGGGCTTGATTTGGACCCCAGGCCTAGAGTTTGACATATATGTTATAGAGTGTAAAGTAAACCTGCAGGATTGGGGACAGCTGTAACGTGTGCTTTGAACAAGAAGTGACTGTCCAGTTTTCACAGAGTGTTTCTTTTTTTTACTGAGGGGTGATCCTGCAGATTGTGCTGTAATAGATGGAGAGAGTTGGTTGGATGGAGATGGCGCAACTATTGTAGTTCTTGACATTCGAGGGAACAAGGGTTAGTTTTTTGAGGAGTGGCGTTACCCCGACTGACTCGGAGGCAGATGGCGCCCAGTCCGAATGTTGATGATGAAGGTGATGAAGAGGAGGATTGGAGATGGGACAGGGTCGAGAGTGGTATATATTCCGGATGTGACAGAACATCTGCCTTTAATGGAAAGGGTAAGAAGTCAGCTTGGCGGGGCTGACAACCCTACGACAGAAAAATCTATCCATCTGGCATCCCATTTAGTGTTGTTGTTGACTGCCAGTACTTTGGAAGCTTGACAACTGAAACAGGCAGTCTACCAAGCAGGTATCCACCAGCACAAAGCCACCAAGCGATTGCTTCTGCACAGAACAATGGATGGGGCAAGGGCGGAAGAAGGGTCATGGGGGCCAGTTTGGCTGACCTTTCCATAGTTTTCCAGAGATTGCAGAGAGCTTATCAGATGCACCTGTAAAGGTGAATGCACAATTTGATTAACAGTTTGCAAAATTACAGTACAGGTAAACCAATCCATTTTACATCAATTTTGATAGCTCTTGAACACTGAGCAGTCATTTTCATATTGCAGTTATGCAATTGAAAATACCATACGTGTAATAGACTGGAGGTGCTTCTTACTACACATACTTAAGGTGTTTATTATTACAGTAGCATAACTGCAGTTCCCTTCCCTGTGCAGACGAGGTGGCATGATGAGCATGCCATGATTCCGAAAGCGTGACAACACGCCCATGACCACACTTCCAGCTGCAAATAAGGGTGTCGGCATAATAAATAGCTCCATTTTTTGGGCGGCCCACTTGCAGGCCCAGGATGTCTTGGCTTCACAACCCCATTTTCTGAAGTCACCGACACAGCCGACCGACTCAAGCAACTTCTATTTAAGGCGATATTTACCCCCAGCAGTCCACAGAGAAGTATGATAGCCACGGCCGTGCAGAGGTCCTGTCGCCGGGCGTTTTCACAGATCTTAAGCCACGGAGGCACCTCGACGCTCTCACAGAGTGGTTCGGTGGGGGTGAGGGGGGTGAGGGGGGTGAGGCACAAGACCACTGTTCAGTTCGCTACAAGACCAGATCTTCCAAAGCTGGCCTACAGAAGCTGGAAGGGGGAAAAAAGCCCAGGAGTGGTGTTCCTACCAGACTACGCCTGCACCATGAATGGACAAAAGGCCCAAGCACTGGAAGAGTACTGCAGGGAGCTGGGACACTCGTACCTGGGGTTCGACTACACAGGCCATGGGCTCTCCGAGGGTGTGCTGACCAAGGGGACGGTCGGCGCCTGGAAGAAAGATGCCATGTTCGCGTTGGACGAGCTGACCAAGGGGCCGCAGATCCTGGTGGGCGCTGGCATGGGAGGCTGGCTGATGCTCCTGGCCGCAATGGCGTACCCCAAGAAGACGGCGGCGCTGGTGGGCATCTCCACGGCGGCGGACCACGTCGTCCGGTCCTTCCACGCCCTCCCGCTGGAGACTCGCAAGGAGTGCGAGGAGAAGGGCGAGTGGCGCATGCCCAGCAGCCACTCAGAGGACAGCACAGCGAGCACGTTCAGCATGGAGTTCCTGCGCGAGGCGGAGGACCACTGCGTGCTGCAGTGCCCCATCCCCGTCCTGTGCCCCGTCCGGCTCATCCACGGCCTCCGGGACGAGGACGTGCCGTGGCACGTCTCCGTGCAGGTGGCCGAGCGCCTCCTCAGCCCGGACGTGAACGTCACCCTCCGGCGCGAAGGCCGGCACCGCATGGCCGACAAGGACGACATCAAGCTCATGAACTACGCCGTCCGTGACCTCATGGACCTCCACGATGCCACCCGTCCGGTTGAGCCGGCTCAACCGGACGGGTAAGACCCCGACAGACTTCTGGGATTAACGGTGAAAATTGGTGGAAATGCCCTTTAAAGAACTTGTTCTTGTCTGGGTCTGGCATGCGTTACTTTCACATCGTGACATTTTTGCAGAAGACACGACAGTGGTGTGGGAGCAAATGGGATGAGGTTCCTACATGGAGGAAGTGAGACCTGCTGGTGGATTTGTGTATATCACGCACACCGACAAGACAAAAACATCATTTGGACACTGCGTGCCCAAATAGAAATATTTGGGCACGCAGTGCCTGTATTTCAACACCGGTGCCCTAATAATAATAATATGATTACTTAATTCATTTCTTATCATGGCGCATGCAAAGGTCCAGTTCTAATACTGTTTCAGTGACACTGAGAGGGCCTGTGAGGGCTGTGAATGCATATTCTTTGGCCTGAGGCTTAAAGAGGGGGTGCCGTGATTTTTGTATTTTTTTCCAATTTTGTACATGTTTAAGAGGTGTCAGTATGTAATAGGGCTGGGACGATATTGGTACCTCACGATACGATATAGGTGGCGATATTAGGCCTTCGATAATCAATATATCATGATATTTGATATATTGCAATATTTACAATATAATAATATATTGCATGGAATTCATCAACAATATATCATGATACTGTAACTGCAGCTGGAAAACAAAAACAAAAAACAATAAATGAATGAATAAAAAAAGTGAAAGGCAAAAATCAGACTAACTAATGTATATCCTCCGTTATTAATCTTAGCTTTTATTTGTCTCACCTGATTCTCATACTGGGCTTTTTGTTTTTATCTTGTGTTTGTTTTCTTGGGAATGAAGCAGCTATAGAAGTCAGTTAACATTTTAGTTCTGTGACCCGTCTTTTCTCCTGGAATTATCACTCAGCAAATATCACAATATTTGCTGAGGAATACACGATATATATTGCGGGAGGAAGTATACAATATTATCACGATAACGATATTTCAGCACACCCCTAGTATGTAAATAGACCCCTTGGTGTGTTTTTTATGTGCAATGATGTCTTCCCTTTGTATTTAGGGTTTCTTCCTGGTGGCTGAACCTTTCCAGTTAAACGTGCCAATGAAATAAACTTCAATATAGTGACATCACATGCTCAGCGCCTCCCCTAACCCCTCCCCCTGATGTCGTCCTTGCCAACTAAAGCTGTGGGTGTGGCTTCAGTTCAGGTGGATCTCCACCCATCACCGCCCACCAGGCAAACCAGGCATACTTAATGAACTGGTAGGGTGGAATCATAAAAATGACAGTTTAACAAACACTGTACACATTTGGGGGAAAAAATCTTACTTTTCATATAACATTAATACCTGATGATCATGTTTTAGGGTAGAAAAAATTCATGGCATTCCATCTTTAAGTCAAAAAATACTCATTCACAGTCCTCACAGGCCTGATTTGGCCCCCAGGCCTAGAGTTTGACATCATTTTGCATTTAAAAAAAAGTTGGAAAAGTTAGCATAAATAACCTATGCAAAATTAAATAAACATGTTAGCTTTCAGCATTCTAATAATAAAAGCTCTTGATCCAAGTGGCAGTGTGTGGGTCTCTCCTTCTCTGACACATTCACATCAATAGGATTCTAAGTCAACTGTGCAATTTGGCCCTTTGGAGTGAGCATGGAAGTATATAGTAAAATTGCCCACCTCTGTACTGTATATATAACAATCCAAAGTGTTAATAAAACTTTTGAGTTTCAACAATTTTTATTAAATTTTGACACTTTCTTTGGCAATGTAATTGGGGTATGTGTTTTCTCGGGCCAGTGATTCTCATTGAATTGAACAGTTCCTTTCCTCTGGAAAACGACACTTGAACTCCAATCTTCCCATTAACTTGGGGAGATATGTCCCTCTCTCTGTATGGAAAACAGTTCACTCTACAGTTTGTGTTTATCAATTTATCCCGTTATGATATTTTGTAATGCTGTTAAAAATAACAAGTTAATTAGTTAAATTAATTTTGTTCAGGGGGATCCCCTCAAAGTAACCTGACTCCATCTGGGGGCAGCAGTGCGTTCCTTCTACTGCTCCCATCTGGAAGCACGGGGGCAGACCCAATGCTCTCCGATCAAAATCTGATCGGAGCTATATTGCCTCCGTACGCGGCTGCCAGAGGCTGGATCAACGTGAGACTGATGACATATTGAAGCTGTGCCACTGCTCTAATGTAAACAACAACCTAACAACACTACAATTCCAAATTATTTTGGATATATCATGTATTTTGTTCCGCTGTTGTCCCACAGCACCCACAACATCATCACAGATGGTGTTGTGGGTGATATTTTACAGTAGGATGGTAGCAGGCTACCACCCTACTGTAAAAAAAAAAAAAAAAAAAAAATATATATATATATATATATATATATATATATATATATATATATATATATATATATATATATATTCTGCCACTTACCCCAGTGTGTTAGGATGCCCCATGCCAAATTTCATACTTCTATGTGCATGTATGTATTTTTAGTGAATTTATATTTGCCTTAACCTAATTTTGCCAGAGACTTGTACCAAAAAAGTTTCTTTGGGGCCCCCAAAGCCAAACACCCCCGTGTTGAGGGTGCTCCCTTCATTCTGAGATGGCCCAAGGTATATAAGCTAACAGGAAATAACAGTGAAAAAAATTAAGCAGAAAACATTATGGTAGGGGGTCTAGCTCCCGGACTCGTATACATACAAACATACATACTGTACATACATACATAGTTGAAGCAGTTTTTAGTACCCTCTTTTAGGCCAGTGCAGCAGAGCATGATTTTTGCCTTTTTAAACATTACCCATTTTAATTCAATACATACATACCGGTACATACATAAATGTTGAAGCCGTTTTTAGAACCCTCTCTTAGGCCAGTGCAGCAGAGCATGATCTTTGCCTTTTTAATTCAATACATACATTTTACTGATCGGATTCAGTGGTTCAGTGCACAACTGCACATTTGCCTGTCAAACTACTTCCCCAGAGTGACTGATGCTCACCATTCTCTTATTCTCTCTTGTGTTATTCTTTTTAGCATCATCTATGACTGTACTACCTATACTGTTAACTCAACCAACCGATCAATCAATCAATCAATCAATCAATCAATCAATCAATCAATCAATCAATCAATCAATCAATCAATCAATCAATCAATCAATCAATCAATCAATCAATCAATCAAGCTGTGATTAAAACAAGTCTTGGATCATTCTGGTCACTAATACATTTATGGGTTGTTTATTTATCACTGTGTTTACGGACATTCAATATATCAATCATGGACCATAAATTAGGTTCCATGCCAAGCAATGGGCTTGTACCTTACTTGCGAAAACTAGTCAGTTATATACTCAGTTAGTCATGAATCATGTTATTTACTGAAACCCACTGCTGCATGATGCATGCACTCACACGCACGCATGCACACGCACACGCACACACACACACACACACACACGCACGCACACACACACACACACGCACACACACACACACGCACACGCGCATTGTGGGTTCTTACTTCTTTGAGTTTCACTTCTCCCCACACATCACATTATTAATAGGATCAATATGACTATATGATTGCTAATAGCCTAATAATAAAATAAAATAAATAATAAATAATAAATAATTGTCTTTGTGTAAGTAATCAACTGGGGAAGTTTGATGGTGATAACCATTAATTGCGTGTGTGCATGTGTGTGTGTACGTGTGTGTGTGTTTTCCAAATCAGTATTGCAATGTTTTATGTTCACAAATAATCAATATAAATACAATAATATAGATAATACAATAATAGAAAGATATAAGACGACTCCCATTCTTAAAGATTCAATTGTGGAAAAAGAACATTGAATGTCAAAATGTATAGCCTGCAAATAAAATACAACCCCATTTTTTTAGGACATTTCCATTGGAAAAGTCAGGCCAATAGGGTACTTTGTTAGTGGTCATTGTTTTGTAGTTGCCAGGCCAAAACACACAAACCAGAATGTTTCCCTCAAACTGGAAGAATAAGCATTTTAACCACTGGCAACACAGGACTACTTTTTACTGGAAAGGTAATATTCTTCTGAGGTATCTGTAACCAGTGTTGTAGTGGTACTTTTAGAAGTGGGGGGACGCCTCTGAAAGGGGAATTCCCAAATGGACCCTAGCGGGTCCATTTGGTTCCATTTGTACACTCTCAGAAAAAAGGAAACTCATTAACATGGTGAAACACATCTTGATGACGTCATCAAGATGTATTTCACCATGCTAATGATTTTTTTCAGACCCAAAAATATTTTAGATGTGAGAAGTGGGGGGACGCCGTCCCCCCGCGTCCCCCCTCCACTACACCCCTGTCTGTAACATATTGCATGTGTTTAGTACCACACAAGGGCACTGTAGCATAGGACACCTCTCCACCTGTTACACCAAAAATAGTCTCACGAGAGAGACTGTGGAACATTCATTCATTCATGAACATTCGTTCATGCAGATGAGATCCAAGATGGCAGAATGAATAAATCATAATTGTTGACACACATCTTGTATTTATTGAAATAAGTAACCACAGGGTAAATGATACAGTATTATAGTATTACTACAAAACTACTACAACATGACCTAAGATTATCATCTGCCCCCAACTGGACCATGAACCCCAAAAATGAATTCCCAGGTTATGTGTTCTGTACATCATCAATACCACACATCTTTTAGGGCTGTTAGAAATATTTCATATTTCTGAGGTTTATTGTGAATGATTTCTCATAGTCTATGTCATACCATTGGTTTGTAACTGGGTCGCGCTACCACCTTGTAGATCTGCTATTTTGAGAAACGTGCCACCATGTCTCTGTACAATGCCATCTGTACATCACTTAAAGTTCTAGCTGTTTGTGATTGTAACCTGTTCATCAATACTACTCTGCGATCATTGTTTGATTTTTATGTCGCCAATGCTGATATCTGTTTCCAGGAGAAATCCTTAGGTCACGCTGATCTCTGTACCAGTTTTATCCTGTAATAATCTTTTATTATGTTTGTTTTACCTATCCATGTGTAACTATGACGACAATTCATTTTGATTACGATTGTCTAAAATATTCTCAACATCCTTTGAGTTGTTGGGAGAGCTCCGTTTCAAGTATGGTGCTTGTCTGTGGCTTCCGTATTAAATGCTCTCCACCAGAATACGACTCCATTATTCAACAAGAAACATGACTCTGTTGACTGGTAATATACTTTGTTGGTATGTCTTTGGTCTAAGGGTCCATTTGGTTACAGTTTGTTGTTCAGGAGTGCATTCACTCAATCCATTTTCCTCTGGGTACATTTACTCAGACATCCTGGGTTACCATTTTACCTCCGATCCATTTTGCTCTGAATTACAATTGAATATTTTAAACAATCCTAATATGCTCTTAAAGCTTACAGTAAGTACATTTTGGCTGAGTACTTATAATTTGTGTTACTTGAGACAATTATTATTGGATTCAACTCAAGTACGCTTTGTTTTCCGGCTGTCCGATAGCCGGTGTCCTTCCTTTCTAGATTTTGCTCAGCTATCAAAGGATTTACAGTCCTTTTCCTATTGTCACCTATATGGAGATATTTACTAAAAAATATTTCCGTTAAGGGCCCCTCATTGCCTTCCTCAGTGCAGTGCAATGTTATTGGTCATTCAGACCAATAATGGAGAATAAAAGGGACCATTTTGCAGAGAAGGGATGCCGGGTTGTCATTGTGGCTCAAGGCTCAGGCTCTCGGGTCAGCCTGAGGTGTGTCCAGAGCTCTGCGTAGGTTCTGCCAGAACAGTCCAGGGTGCTGTCCAGCCTGCGACCAGCTCAGGTAGGTGTGTCTCTTCACCAGCCTCTTCATGTGATAGTAGGGAGACAACTGGTGGGCTGGAATGTCCTCCAGAAACACCAGGATCAATACGTCCTTCTGTTCATCAAACAGACGGTAGCTGCACACAGCAGACCAGAGGGACATTTACACTCAGTCAAGTTGGGTGGACAGTTTATCTTCAAGACCTCTGAGTTTTAACAAAAATGGTTTCCTGTGTATGTTTGTAAATACTAGGACCTTACCCGTTGTGAATATATGAACAACAAATAATGTACAGTGTAAATATATGAGCAACAAATAATGTACAGTGTAAAACTGTAAAGTGAATTAGTAGATCATAACAGTGTAGGCGAATTAAAGTGAATTAATAGATTATACCAATCATGTAAGTATGTAATTGCTTTAATGTGTAGTTGTGGGTAGGCTATACTTTTTAATAATAATCACTGCCACAGTGTGTGTGTGTGTGTGTGTGTGTGTGTGTGTGTGTGTGTGTGTGTGTGTGTGTGTGTGTGTGTGTGTGTGTGTGTGTGTGTGTGTGTGTGTGCATTGTTGCGCACATGCGCGCCATTGCGTGCGCCTATGCATGCATGTGTGTGTGTGATGATGATGATGATGCAACCTCACGCCTGCTCCCTCTACCGGCCAGTCAGAGAACTGCAACAAAAAAAATGCCAGCAAAAAATTACTAAGCCCTAGCCCTGATTCGAACCCACGACCCTTGGACTACCAGCCAAGCTGCTTTACCTAGTGCGCCAAAGCGCCACCCGTGAACAGTGCTTAGTGAGCACGGTTTTACTGACTTTATAATGTTTACTGACTTAGGTTTAGGCATAGTTTCACTGATGCACAAATAAATTCATTATAAATCAACGGTGTGTTAATTTGGCAAAAGGGCTTCGTCACGCTCTTCATGATATTATGGTGAACGGCTGTGTGAAAACTTACAGCGATTGGTGTTGCCATCGCGGAGTAATTTGTGTTTCAGACATTCATTCATTCATTCATTCATTCAGACGGACGGACAGACATTCAGACGGACGGACAGACATGTCGTGAATTATAGTATGGATGTCTAGAAATGCAGTATTTCTGAAATACTGCCCCCACCTGGCCATCTGGATCTCTCTAGAGCACCATTCACTCTCCAGGTAATGACGGCTGATCACACAAATGATCTTTCTGCTGCCATAGATGGCATCTGTAATGTTCTGTATGATGGGTGTACCTGGAAACAAAACATGATAATCGAACATTTCTTCAAACCATGTTCATAAAACAGTTTCACTCCATGAGAGACAGACAGACCGCTGTATTACATCACTGTAATAATAATGCAACAACACATTTTATCAGACAGAAAAAGGTCTCTACCTCCTTACAAGTGTTGGTGACAGTAGACAAACAGATTTATATATTATCTATAGACAGAGAGGTTCGACCTGGTAGGAAGTCTCGGTGGTGCAGACAGAGTCTCCAGCCCTGCTCTCCCTCCAGCACTGGAAGCATTTCTCTGTAAACCCAGAGCTCATCATGGACGTTGTAGGAGATGAAGGCATCGTAGCGCTGAGGAGACCCCTTCTTTCTTTCATTGGCCTCATAAAGGAAGGCCAGGAAGAGGTAGTAGGCATAGAGAAGATGCAAATGCAGGAAGTGGTAGGTGAAGGATGTGAGCAGAGTTAGCACAATCACACAAGTGGAGGAAATGTAGCAGATGAAGCTAACGTCCACCCAACAGGAATGATAGTCAAAGTGCAGAAAGCTGGTTCCCTTTTTGTCCAGAGGAAAGCCGCATAAGTAGTTGTGAGCGTCAACTACCTGAGCTTGATTGTTCTTTTGCATCCAATGCCGAATGTCAGCGTTAGAACAATCACAAGCTAAAAGGTTGTCATCCATGTTAATATATCTGAGAGCAGGGAGGAAACTGAACACAGAGACATTGATCACCGTCAACTCATTCCAACTCAGGTCCAACCAGGAGAGTCTAGTCAGATTGACTTGTGCCAGGAAATCCAGGGCCTTAAGTTCATTGTTTGAGAGTTCGAGAACTTCTAGGTTTGGTGTGTTTTTAAAAGTAATGTATGATGTGTTAGTCATACATAATTGCTGATTGCATTGTATTTTAAGGCGCTTCAGGTTCTTCAGTGGTGGTAAATACAATAATGATACAATTTTGGTGTCAACAAAACCAAAACTTAAACTAAGACTTTCAAGTTCATCCAGTCCTTCTAAAGCAGTGCTGTCAAACCCGTACAGTGCATCCGATCCAAACGCTAAGTGTTTGAGCGATTTCAGATTGGTAAAATCTCCCTTGTCGATGAATGAAATTTGATTGACACTGACATCCAATAAGTCTAGTTTCTGTAGACCAATCTTAAATGCATCGCCAAACTTCCATATGTGATTGTCCCTCATTTTCAGAATCTTCAACTCACTGAGATGTTGAAAAACACACTGTTTGACTTTAACAATCTGATTGGACTCTAGATTGAGGTGTGTAAGTCTGGTTAAATTCATGAAGTCTGAGCAGCTTAAATTCTGAATTCTATTGTGGTGTAGGCTTAGGTTTTGAAGCATTGGGAGATAATTAACAGCGTCTGGCACTTTAGAAAGGTAGTTACCGGCAAGGCTCAAATAGGTTAAATGCTTCATTTGTTTCATTGAATCTTTTGGTAGTTCTGTCAGGTCATTATATATTAGATCCAGGTAGGTTAGTTGACTACACGGTGACAGTTGTTCACTTAAGTTGGCAATGTTATTAAAGCGTAAGTAGAGTTTCCTCATTGTGGGTATTTTACAGGCAATATGGAGGAGATTGTCTCTGGTTATCCACTTCTCCATATAGCTCAGGTGTAGATTTTCTAGTGAATCAAAGCTATGCAGGGACTTTATGATGGAGTTAAAATAAGGACCAAAGAAATACACCGTGCTTACATTCCTGAGAAAATACTTGTCTGGTATGTCCCACTCCCATCCAGAATCATTACAGCATTCTGACAGGTCAATTAACTCAAGATGTGGAAATGTGTCCGTTGTGATGCTAAACGTTTTTATCGACCGTGAGATAATTCTCAACTCCCTGAGCTCAGAGGACATGTTTAATGGCAGATCTTTTGATTGAAAAGACTGTAATTCGTAAATTGAGATGTTCAACACCTGCAAGAGTGGGAGTTGTAATATGGTGATTATATCTGTCATTTGATGTATCTGGTTGTTCTTCAGACTTAGTTCCTGTAAACTGATTAGTGACTTGAAGGCAGCAGGGTTGATGGACGTGATATTGTTCACATCGAAGCTCAGTTTTGAGATGTTAGACAGTCCCCGAAACATGTTGTCTGTCAGTGTTGTTAGTTTGTTGTGGTCCATACGGAGCATCTTAAGTTGCACCAAAGGGACAAAAGCACCGTCATCAACATGAGTTATTAAATTGTCACTCAGATCCAAATATCTAAGATTCACCAGGTGAAAATCTGCCTTGTTTATCCTCTGAATGTCATTAATCCGCAGCGATAACGATGTAACGTCTCTGGGAATGTCTTCTGGAATGCTACGGAGGTGACGGTTTTTGCAATCCACTGACGGACCAGAAGTGACATTGTCAGAGTAAAGAATCGTGCAGCGTTTGTAGTAAGCCAGAGTGAGACTAAGATGAAGCGTGAGCAACAGAAATAAGAAGGAGAAACAATGGCAGCTTCCTTTCTGGAGCATCATGGCTGTCTTCAGGATCAACTGGCAGATATTTTTGGTGGAGTAACTCTGCTGTGTTGATGGTTGATGACAACACTGTTCAGCACTGTTTATCTAAATAGGAGGCAACAGAGCACAGACATAGAGGGCCCTCTTTTGAGTTTCTTAAAGGACCACCTTACCACTTTTCAATGGATATTAGGTCCTCACTAATGTACATGATAAAATACCATGCACTATTTTTCAGTAGTTCAGAAACCCGTCCTCCAATGATCATCATCTAGCAGATGTTTTTAAACAATAAGTTTTAATATATATATATATATATATATATATATATATATATATATATATATATATATATATATATATATATATATATATATATATATATATATATATATATATATACTGTGTGTGTGTGTGTGTGTGTGTGTGTGTGTGTGTGTGTGTGTGTGTGTGTGTGTGTGTGTGTGTGTGTGTGTGTGTGTGTGTGTGTGTGTGTGTGTGTATTTATAATCAGGAGAACAATATCTGCCATTTTTGCATTGCAACTTTTCAGGAATAGACAGCCTGCAGTTTATATTAACTAAGATTCTCCACTGATGATGTCATTGGAGGACGGGTTTCTGAACTGTCCAGTGAGACACAGACAGAGAATACATTTTTTGTGGTATTTTATATAGAATGAAGTGGGATCCTCACTCTGGTGTTACATATTTATTTTGTTTGCAGGCTAGGTGAATCTGTGAAACAGGTTAAAGGTAGGGGAAGTGATTTCACTTTTGTCAGATATCACCCAAAACATTTTTTCTGTTAAAATGCTCTATTATAAGGTGTGCAGACCATATATGGAGTTTCCCCGACCCCCACGTTAGCAGAGGAGCTAATAGAAGTTCCCCAGGTGGAGGGTGAATTCTCCTCCAATCAGGACCGAGCAGCAGGTTCACATAGTGTAGCTACTCTTGGGGGCCCCTAGTGCTCCAGGCTGGTACCAGGGGTTGACACTAAGGTCTCGGAGGCACTTGCCCATCGGGCAAGTGCAAGTCAGGTTCTACTTGCCCCCTAAAATGCTCATGGTCACTTGCCCCCTAAAATATATAGGGGGCAAGTAAATATACATTTCAGTAAATATACATTTCAGCACCACGGACAGAGTAACAGAAAGCTCACTTCAGTACCATGGACAGAGTAACAGAAAGCTCATTTCAGTACCACGGACAGAGTCACTCCAGCTACCATAACAGAAAGCTCACTTCAGTACCACGGACAGAGTCACTCCAGCTACCATAACAGAAAGCTCATTTCAGTACCACGGACAGAGTCACTCCAGCTACCATAACAGAAAGCTCATTTCAGCACCACGGACAGAGTCACTGCAGTCAGGTTCTACTTGTCCTCAGCTCATGGTCACTTGCCCCCTAAAATACATTGTAAATTTTGCAGATGTAACTCTTGAGAACGTAAAAATGAAACCAAATGGACCCTTGCGGGTCCATTTGGTTTCATTTTTAGGCTCTCAAGAGTTAAAATTCATCATCTTAATTACCCCAGGTCTACACAACTAGAGAATGTAGAAGATTAGGTCATTTTGATGTGAAAGTTAAATTGCCTGTTTTGTTTCCCAAATCCAGCCTGGAATTGTGGATAGCTAGAAAGCAGGGAAAGACACAGAGGCAGAGTGCAATGACTGCCTTCAAGGCAAATTTATCTTGTGTTGTGTTATAGTGCACTAAGTTGCACACTTGCCCGATCGGGCAACCAGGTAGCAGTCTTCACTTGCCCCACCATTTTTTTTTACTTGCCCCGGGCAAGCGGGCAAGTGTTAGTGTCAAGCTCTGGGTACTACACAATGAATTTCAAATCACTTACCCTACCTTTAAATAACACATCAGTGTCATACACAGTACAGTATATGCTTTAGTCTGCCTACGAGCATCAAACTGATCTGACTACCGCTTCCCGTTTTCCATAAGAGTAGTCCATGTACATATACGATAGACACTGTAATTGGACATCCCTGTCCAACTGCACCGGAACAATATTTTCAATAAACACTGTATTCACCATAACATCCATAATAACCATAATAAAGTAGTGAAACATCTTCAGTTTTACATTTAGCACACAGACCCCCACAATCTTGGTAAATAACAATGTTTCTTAAATGGGCTGACTACTAACTATAACAGGCCCATATATCTCCCAGAACACACTCTTCGGGAAATACACATTTAGCTTAACCAGACATTAACTCAAATAATCATACAATCCTACCAACCTCTATTATGAACTCAAGGTTACTTTAATCACCGTGTGTGGCAGCGTTAGCCTACTCAGTAATGCTAAACACAAGTCACTCATACAACGATAGTTTTCTGTCCCATCAGCCCATTCAGACCTAAGGCTATGATTCAGACCCACGTGCCTACAAAACACCTGGTAGTGTACTCTTTGGTTATTATATCAGTTCTTACCTGTGAAACAGATTAAACAAGAAAGGCAGTTCCTGCAGAAACTGCAAGGGTTCGCCAAAACGCTATGTCGTGTGCAGTAGAAAGTATATTAAAGCTGAAAAACAGTCCTACACTGAGTGAAAAGTGAAAAAAGTGAAAAGTAAAGGGATGAATAAATGCATCAAGTGGAACATGATGTTTGAAGAAGTGAAAAAAAGGAAGTGAAAAATGAAAGTGGAAATGGAAGTGTGAAAAAAGTAAAAATAACTATAAAAGTTTGATACAAGCATGTAGCAATCACTGCATAAAGCAATCACTGCATAAAGCTGAACGGTTTAAAGCAAGTGTGGCAGGGTGGTGTGATTTGGTCCGACTACGCCACCTAGGGAATTGCACCCCAGGAAATAATCACTGTGATACACTGAGCACCCAGCACACATGAGTGAATCCTCAACACAAGTTCGTTTACTATAATTAGGCAGGCAGAGACGTAAGTATGGAAATACAGATCTATTTTATTTGATTTAATATTCAGTTAACTGACGGTTTAAAAATACATAGTTACAATAATCTAAAACAACATTATATAAATCTATTTTCAACACTGATAAAATAGGTGAGAATACAGACAGGATAAAACACTAGTCAGGGTAGGTTACTTATTGCACTAGTCTCGGTTGGATCTCACAGGGTGAGGAAGGCGGTGGGCCGGCTGACAAGCCCCAGTGTGGCAACCCAATAACAAAATACACAGCAAATAATAAAAAATAATAGAAAACACGGCAAATCATGAAAACACACAAAATAATGTTAAAACCAAGAAACAAAGGGTCACACTTACTGGCCCGCTACACCCTAAACCCACATTACTCTCTCCCCCTCCCCAGAGCAAACCCTGATAGTACTAAAGTGCACTACGTGACAATGTTGGTCCAGGCAGTACTCACGCTACACCTTGAACAGTCTCTGTATGCCGTGACGGCTTAACACTGCCAGGTTGGCAGCACTGCTGGGTTTGCAGCCCGGACGAATTTAGCAGCACCGGCAAAGGGGGTGAATGTAGCACCCAGCCATGAGCCAGCGACAACAACCCCGCCAATCGGGCTCAGCCCTATTGGCGCGACTTGTTGTGCGTTGGACTGGCGAGTGGGAGTCCCGGGTTCGATCCCCGCTTCCGCGTAATACTACACTAGCATAAGTAATGCTAAGTATTGTGAAAATGCTAACAATGCTAAGTAATGCTAATACTAACTATAGTTAATAATGCAATGTAATGCTAGCTATTGTGACAAATGCTAATAATGATAAGTAATGCTAATAATGCTAAGTAATGTTAATGCTAAGTATTGTTAATACTGCTAAGTAATGCTAAGTATTGTGAAAATTCTAATAATGCTAAGTAATGTGAGTGATGCTAATAATGCTACCTAATGCTAATGCTAAGTAATGATAATAATGCTAAGTAATGATAACTATTGTGAAAATGCTAATAATACTAAATAATGCTAATGCTAAGTATAGTTATTAATGCTAAGTGTTGTGAAAATGTTAATAATGCTAAGTAATGTTAATAATGCTAAGTAATGGTAATGGTAAGTATAGTTAATAATGCTAAGTATTGTGAAAATGCTAATAATGCTAAGTAATGCTAACTTGTTCCTATTGGCTCACTACGTCCATCTACCAAATATTGAGGCTGTAGCATGTTCCAAACCCAAGTTATAGCTGTGTAAAGGCCAGCCAATAGGAAGACAAAGGGGTTTATGCTATTAAAGAGCTGTAAAGGTCCATTTGGTTACCTACAAACCTATAAGCTAGGGTACATTTGGCCTCGACACCCAGGCTTCAATTTTCGTTTGCGTTGCGTGAAAACGGAAAGCCTGGACTAATTTGTTACACACAGTGGCCTAGAGGGGGGAGTCAATCTTCCGGGGTGGGCGTCGCTCTAAATGTAGAAATGTAAATGATGTAGAACAGCAGTGGATGGGTGGGGGAGGGGCCGGGGATGACGACACGTTCGTGAGATCAAATCAGATCATCTTGATCTGCCGTGTGGATCCCACGGCACCCCACCCGCCCAAGGCCAAAATCATTTCGGGTTAAGCCAGGCTAGGGTACATTTGGCATGTGTGTGACAGTTGACCTTCAATCAATTACATTGTTTTCAATGCTTTCAATAGCTATAGATAATGTTAAAAGGATCCCTGGCTAATAGAGCTGCGCAGTGACGTCACCGCCCCTGTTCCGGAAGTATTTTCCCCATTCATTTTTCTCATAGACTTTTCGAAAATAATTTATATCAAGACGATTACGCCGCGGCCAAAGCCAACTCAGGTCGTGACAAATCATGACAACAAACACAATATCGTCATATAATATATAATTGGGAAGAAGTAGAAAACGGCATGATACAAGACTTTTTGTTTCGTTTTTCATCTTAGAAATTATTTTATTGTCCCAAAAGTTTGTGTGTGTCATCATGATTCGTCACGACTCGAGTTGGCTTTGTCCGTGGCGTAATCGTCTTGATATAAATTATTTTCGAAAAGTCTATGAGAAAAATGAATTGGAAAAAGACTCCGGAACAGGGGCGGTGACGTCACTGCGCAGCTCTATAAGACAAATATGCCTTAACAGGATCCCTGGCAAATAAGACAAATATGGCTTAAAACATTCTACTTGCCATATATAACTATAATAATAACATAAAAACACCATCAGTATCTTAGTTCCTCCATAAATATATAATCTTTCACTCAACAGGGAGTGCTCCTGTCGCAGTTTGATGATGTCACACAAGCATGTGTTGTTTAGCCCTATGGAATATATGAAATTCATATGCTAACAAAAACAACTTATATTAACTTAAAACAATTTATTATACTTGTAATATGTGCATCAAAGCAATATTTTAAATATGTTTATTAGCATGTGCATTGCACTTATTCCATAGGGCTGAACCACACAGTCTCATGTGACATCAACATGTGACAGCAGCAGTCCCTGGCTATTGAGTGAAATATTCTCTATGAATGAAATAAAAGTGTTGGAGGTGTTTTATCTGTATTTTTTAGTTATAGAATGCAAGTAGTGTTGTAAGGCATATTCGTCTACTGTAATTGGGCAGGGATCCTTTTAAAACACTATACTTGCATGTTCATCCATATATTCCATAGAGCTAGATCACACATGACATCATCATCCTGCGCCAGGAGCAGTACCTGTTGAGTGAAATATTCTCTATTTATGAAAGAAATAAGATGCCATTGGTGTTTTTATTTGTTTATTTTAGTTATATAGGGAAAGTATAATGTTTTAAGCAATGCCTATCTTAATAGTCAGGGACCCTTCAAATAATCATATCGTTTGCCCATAATTGGCTTCCAAATTTAGTGGGAGGGGCCTATTTCAGAAATAAGTGCTACAAATCATTCACCAAATGTCCAAACCTCCCCAAATTTAAATCGCATGTTGTGGGTGGTGGCACCAACAGGGAGACAAAAAATGTATTGGTCGGCCTCATGGTGGCGCTATAACAGCCCACTTTATGTTTTGGCCCATAACTCTTGAACCGTATGTCATGAATTTAAAATTCTTATTTCCCAGCATTCCTTGGGTCATGACGCATTGCTCCATCTAGGCCACGCCCATTTCCACCAGTATCAATTTTCTGCCATTTTGAATTTTCTCCAAAACACACGTTTTGCCCCTATTCCTACATATTTTGTAGCCTGCTCTGTGTGGTCTATATTTAGCCATCAACTAGGTTCATTTCATCTTATTTTTTTGTACTTAGCTAGTGAGGAGAATTTCTGGGCCGGATCGTGCAGGACCAGGCCGGATCGTGCAGGAGGAGGTAAAAACCGAAGAAAAAGGACTCTTTGTAGACATCTTGGTAGCTTCAAAAATTTCCGTCTTTATTTTGTAAAACACGAAGCGCAGTCAACACAAAACAGCATGGAAAATCACGTGCATGGCTGGATACAATGACCACGGGTCCAATGTGTAATACAAAGTAAAAAAAAAAGCACTGAGAGGTCTCTATACTGTTTTATACAGGAGAACATTAACAACTAATTCCCTCCTCCCGGGTGGAACAGGATAACCAGTTCCTGTTTCAACAACCAATCACCATCCGTTTCCGGCAAGGGAAAGGGATTTTTAAATCAATTGAAATGTTCCCTTTAATATTGTGTAAACATTACATGGATTTCATCTTCATATCAGAAATCTTGCTTTCTTTCAGTCGACACCCCCTATTTTGTCCATTTTTCCATGTCCCCAGTGGCCTTCGACATATGTGGACTTGACATATGACAATTAAACATCAACAAAAATCCAAAAATTATGACATGAGCATATATATCTATCTGTACTTTATTGCTGGACATGTTTAGTTTTTGGATAAATAGATGATTAATCATTTAATGGCATTATATAGCTGTGTCCCTGAGTTGCATTCAACTCCGTTACACAAGTCATTCTTCCCTCCATAACAACAATTAACTGGCCCTTTAGTAACATCAACAATAGGAAGTAGTATTCTACAACTCTTCTGACCAACATGCTACAGAAAGTCGCAATTTAAAACCTCATTTTACACCGTTTTAGAGGCATTTTGTACTCTCACATGTGGTCGTAAATCATAACAGCTCAACTCTGTTACATGAAATAATGATATAAAACAATTAGTTATAAAGATTTTGTTTGTTATTCCAACAATACAGCTGTGTATCTGATTCTGTAACCTCAGGCATGCCAAGTCTTCTCTTCTTACTCAACTCAGTTAGAGTAGTGACTATCTTTAGTACAAAAATCACAACTACGTTATGAACTTAATTGGCTCAACTCCGTTATCAATTAACATGTTAAAAGATATATAAAAAATATATTGAATGCCTGAGATGGGAAATTATGTTTTTCTTATCGCTAAAGATGTCCTTAATGGCTATTCAGAAAAGTAAAACCTTTCGGTCAGAAAAAAAGTCCAAATGGTACCGTTTCCGTGGAATGACTCAAATACAAAAAGAGAAGAAAAATGTTATTCTCATAACAACTGTAAGTAGGCTATAGATATTAATACAGAAAGCTAGAGACAAGGATGATTTTCAGGACACCTTGAAAATCTCCTGTACCAGAGGAATTTAATTATTGAAACCTACCTGTCCTGAACTCCTAGAAGTCAGTCGTTTGATAGAGCTCATCTCATGTACAGTCAGGGAGAGGGAGAGTTTGCGTAACATGAAAGTTTGTTTGACCACAGCTCATGTGCCACCTCAGCAGACAATAGTCGGGAGAAGTCGACAAACAAAGCAATGTAAAAAAGGCAGAAGTGCTGAAGTACTGAAATAGGACGTTTGTCATACAAGGGTAAAAACAACAAAACACATGCAGGCCAGGGCCCTATCTGACACTTTACCTTAATTACCAAACTGGACAGCTCTACATTCCAGACTGTTACAACCTTACATATGGACTCCCCACCCACCTAAATGATATAGTTTGGAACCGAATAGACCCCTATGGTCTCTCTCATTGATTTTACCATGCAGTTCCACAGATAGAATTAAATGGGGGTCGGTAACTATAATGTCCATGTCAAACTGAACAGCTGGTGTTCCTTGAAATGAAACTGGTTGCAAATCACTTCTGGAGTCTTAAAAATATTCTTTTGGATTGGAAGTAATCAGAAGGTACATTAAAAGGTAAAGTAAAATGTTTATTGTTAGAATTAAAACCAGCTTAATGTGAAGCATCAAACATGAGGTTGGCCAAACACTGTCTAAAAGGAACAAGGCTAATAACTGCATAAAAACATGGTCAAAAATGGGAGTGTGTCTCCAGACACCACGGCTCTCCTCACATGGGGGATTGAAAGCACTCAGGGTTTAAACACATAAAATCACATAGGGCTAACTATGACAGAACTCATTTTGTAATGCCCCAGATAGCATTTATTCATAAAACATACAACATTTTGACTACAGATCTTCCTTAAGTGAGATTATTTGTTTCCAGCCTGGACAAAAGAACCGCTAGCCCCATCTGGTGCTCCGAGGTGGCTCCCAAAAATGACATAAATAATTATTAATTAATTAATTAATTAATTAATTAATTAATTAATAATAAAGTAATTAATAAACACGATTGACATTTCTTCACATGATCAAAGTTAGTGCATTTGGGATTTTATTATTGCACTGTAGTTAGTATTCACACCCTAGCAGTTTCAAGGGATACAACCCTCTACGATGCCACTCAGGATCATGAAGGCATCTGAAAGACCCACCTACCTCAGAGATGTGCAACATTATGAAAAGTGCAATAATATCAAACTGAGTCATGAATCAAATCAATTCAAATGAATTTTAAGACAGCTCATTAGCATGCAATTCATGAGCTTGTAGATCGACTAATTCTTTTGTGAATGTCCCCCCGTCAGAACAGACATGCTGGGGTCGCAGGAGGAGGTGTCCAGAGCTCTGCATAGGTTCTGCCAGAACAGTCCAGGGTGTCGTCTAGCCTGGGACCAGCTCAGGTAGGTGTGTCTCTTCACCAGCCTCTTCATGTGATAGTAGGGAGACAACTGGTGGGCTGGAATGTCCTCCAGAAACACCAGGATCAATACGTCCTTCTGTTCATCAAACAGACGGTAGCTGCACGCAGGAGACCAGAGGACATTTACACTCAGTCAAGTTGTATGGACATTTTATTTATAATGTCCAAAAGTATACTGTATACACAGTATGGACAGTATGTTCTAAATGAATCACTGTCAACCTAAGTAATCATTGGGCTATGAAATCAACATTATCCCCACCTGGCCATCTGGATCTCTCTAGAGCACCATTCACTCTCCAGGTAATGACGGCTGATCACACAGATGATCTTTCTGCTGCCATAGATGGCATCTGTAATGTTCTCTATGATGGGTTTACCTGGAAGCAGAACATACTGTAATCATTACTCACTCCACATTTCATAAGCAGACACCCCTGCAACACATCTTGCTTTAAATCATTAGTGCCACAAAGACATATTTAAATAATTACAGTATTACTTAGAGACAGAGAGGTTCGACCTGGTAGGAAGTCTCTGTGGTGCAGACAGAGTCTCCAGCCCTGCTCTCCCTCCAGCACTGGAAGCATTTCTCTGTAAACCCAGAGCTCATCGTGAACATTGTAGGAGATGAAGGCATCGTAGCGCTGAGGAGACCCCTTCTTTCTTTCATTGGCATCATAAAGGAAGGCCAGGAAGAGGTAGTAGGCATAGAGAAGATGCAAACGCAGGAAGTGGTAGGTGAAGGATGTGAGCAGAGTTAGCACAATCACACAGGTGGAGGAAATGTAGCAGATGAAGCTAGCGTCCACCAAACAGAAATGGATGTCAAAATCCAGAAACCTGGTTCCCTTTTTATCCAGAGGAAAGCCACACATGTAGTGGTGAGCATGAACCACTTGTATTTGGTTGTTGTTCTGCAACCACTGCCTAAAGTCAGCATTAGAACAATCACAAGATAAAGGGTTGCCATTCATGTTAATGAACCTGAGAGCAGGGAGGGAATTCAGCACAGATACATTGATCACCGTCAACTCATTCCATCTCAGATCCAGCCAGGAGAGTCTAGTCAGACTCAGATTCCCCTGTGCCAGGAAGTCCATGGACTTCAGTTCATTGCCAGATAGATCAAGAGCTTCTAGGCTTGGTGTGTTCTTTAAAGTGATGTATGATGTGTTAGTCATAGATAATTGCTGATTGCATTGTATTTTAAGGCTTTTCAGCCTTTTCAGTGACGGTAAATACAGTGAAGATATAATTCTGGTGTCAACAAAAGGAAAACGTAGACTAAGAGTTTCAAGTTCATCCAGTCCTTCTAAAGCAGTGCTGTAAAACCCATACAATGCCTCTGATCCAAACGCTAAGTGTTTGAGCGATTTCAGATCGGTAAAATCCCTCTTCTTGAGGAATGAAATTTGATTAAATGTGACATCCAGTAATTCTAGTTTCTGTAGACCAGTCTTAAATGCATCACCAAACATCCATATGCGATTGGCACTCATTTTCAGAACCTTTAACTCACTGAGATGTTGAAAAACACACTGTTTGAGTTTAACGATCTGATTGGACTCTAGATTGAGGTGTGTAAGTCTGGTTAAATTCATGAAGTCTGAGCAGCTTAAATTCTGAATTCTATTGTGGTGTAGGCTTAGGTTTTGAAGCATTGGGAGATAATTAACAGCGTCTGGCACTTTAGAAAGGTAGTTACCGGCAAGGCTCAAATAGGTTAAATGCTTCATTTGTTTCATTGAATCTTTTGGTAGTTCTGTCAGGTCATTATATATTAGATCCAGGTAGGTTAGTTGACTACAAGATGACAGTTGTTCACTTTTATTGGCAATGTTATTAAAGCGTAAGTAGAGTTTCCTCATTGTGGGTATTTTACAGGCAATATGGAGGAGATCGTCTCTGGTTATCCACTTCTCCATATAGCTCAGGTGTAGATTTTCTAGTGAATCAAAGCTATGCAGGGACTTTATGATGGAGTTAAAATAAGGACCAAAGAAATACACCGTGCTTACATTCCTGAGAAAATACTTGTCTGGTATGTCCCACTCCCATCCAGAATCATTACAGCATTCTGACAGGTCGATTAACTCAAGATTTGGAAATGTGTCCGTTGTGATGCTAAACGTTTTTATCGACCGTGAGCTAATTCTCAACTCCCTGAGCTCAGAGGACATGTTTACTGGCAGATCTTTTGATTGAAAAGACTGTAATTCGTAAATTGAGATGTTCAACACCTGCAAGAGTGGGAGTTGTAATATGGTGATTATATCTATCATTTGATGTATCTGGTTGTTCTTTAGACTTAGTTCCTGTAAACTGATTAGTGACTGGAAGGCAGCAGGGTTGATGGACGTGATATTGTTCACATCGAAGCTCAGTTTTGAGATGTTAGACAGTCCCTGAAACATGTTGTCTGTCAGTGTTGTTAGTTTGTTGTGGTCCATACGGAGCTCTTTTAGTTGCACCAAATGGATAAAAGCACCGTCAACTACATGTGTTATTAAATTGTCACTCAGTTCCAAATACCTAAGATTCACCAGAAAAAAATCTCTATTGCTTATCCTCCGAATGTCATTACTCTGGAGTGTTAATGATGTAACGTCTCTGGGAATGTCATCTGGTATGAGAAGGAGAAACAATGGCAGCTTCCTGTCTGTAGCATCATGGCTGTCTTCAGGGTCAACTGGCAGGTACTGTTGGTGGAGTAACTGGTTGGTGACTGATAATGTAAAGAGCAGACAACAGTAAAACAGTTACAGTACATCTTGCAGTATATTTTATTTGATCTCTCTCTGTCTGTCTCTCTTTCTCTCTTTATATATTATATATTATGCAGGGTTGTTGCTAGCCATTTGGGTGCCCTAAGCACAAATGCTTTCTGCCCCCCCCAACAAAAAAGACAAAACATCCACAATTTCCATCTGGGAATGGATATTCTCTCGATACAGAGAATATATGCTTAAACGCTGAACCTCTACTCCACCACTCAAGACTAAACAAGACCATCGTACATACAAACACAACTACTACTACTACTACAAAAAAAAAATGACACACACACACACACACACACACACACACACACACACACACACACACACACACACACACACACACACACACACACACACACACACACACTAGGCTATGTGTTACTGCTAAGCTACCTACAGAACCTAGAGTGCATTTTTCCATATCGTTATCATTTGGTGATATTAAACAAAGAGACACTCAAGCAATGTTCTCTCTAATATTTTTTGGGTCTGAGGAAATACATAAATTTGAGTTTATGCTGTATAGCCTAATATAGTTTCAGTTAATTCAACGAATAAGTAGCTATAATGCAAACTGCATTAGGGAGGGGGGCCTCAGGGTGAAATGTAGAAAATGGGGCATCTATGACAAGAACCAAGAGCATTATGCATCATGTCACAGGAATCAAGGTAGATTGATGGCCAATGTGTTTTTGTGTGGAATTCTCCTTTAACCACTGGGGAAAGTCCCCACTAATTAGTGCACCTGCTGCACGAAGACACTGACCACTGACCACTGACCGTAAGAATTGCAAATGCGCTTGAGTTACATATTAAATTTTTGAGATTTGAAAAGGCCACAGTTGACTCATTTCCCAACCTTTTAAAAAGAGAAGGACTTCCCAAGAAACCATTTGACGTAAGATTTCATTTACTGTATCATAAATACTGTTATCACCATTCACCAGTGAACTGTGGCCTATTCAAATATCAGATATTTAACATTGAAGTCAAGCGGTCCAGTGGTAACACCGAACCAACTGGACCCCCCCCCCTCTCTCGCACGCCCAGGGGGGCACCATGTTTCTGGAGAGAGGCACAAAGCAGATTCAACCTTTTTCTCAGGAAAATATATATTTATAGAAAATATATATATATTTAGGCCTATTAATATTATTATTATTTAAATGGTGCCTTGCCGGTCACGTGATGCCCTACGTACTGCTTGTTGTGAGCGTTTGCCTTTCCTACGGCCCTGATATTATGGGTGGGACTCAAATTAATTCAGTTTCTAAGTAAATCACATATCAATATTTTACCTGAAAATCATTTTTTGGTCAATTAAAACGGTATAATGGATTTTTCCAAATAAAAATTTACCATCATTCACTGGGCCAAGCAAAGCCACCTGATTTGCAGGGACTGCATGTAGATCCCTTTAGTCCGAACATGCACTGGAAATCCACTATCAGCATAACCCTCATGAAAAAACACTATTGAATCACTACTCATTCAATAGTGTTTTTACTATTGCGATTGAGTAGTGATTTTTGTAGTAAAATGTAGAGAAATGGCCCGTTTCACCACTTAATCACTACTGATATTCCTATACAAATCACTACCTGGTTGCTACTTAATTAATTACTTACTACACAATGCTTACACATTTACTGCTGTATCTCAGTCTACACAATAGAAAATATTTATGTAGTGTTTTCACAACTGAATCACTAATAAATTACTTATTGTTTCCACACAAACACTATATTTTCTGTCATTACTCAATTGCAATAGTAAAAACACTATTGAATGAGTAGTGATTCAATAGTGTTTTTCATGAGGGAATGGATTGTTAAGCCCTGTGTCCACATTGTGACGTGTTATGTTGAGGCAAGAAGTACACCTGCGCACTCACATACTAAACAGATAATTGTAATGATAAACAACAAAGAATATGGTCTGCTGCTGCTGCAACAGAGACCACAACAAGAAATAAAGCACAAAGGTGAAAAGGAAATTGCGTGAGGAACTGTTAGGAGACCGCAGTTGTAATAGTTAGGTGACTAATGTGGATTATAAAAAAAAGTCGGATAAGCCTTTCCTATTCATTATAGGGCAAGGCTTCCTCAAAATAATGCGGATAGCTCTAATTATGCACACTCACTGACAATAGTACACAGTTAACTGACTCCTGGCATTTTGAGTGTGACCCATCCATGTGACCGAGAGAAAGAGAGAGAGAGAGAGAGATAGCTAATACTATGTCTCAAACCTATACAGTATGTGCCCAGGATGACAAGAATGCTTTTCGGGGCACCATGAACATCTTCCTGTACATAGGAAGTATGTAAATTAAGTATTGAAACCTACCTGTCCACTCCTAGAAGTCAGTGATATCCCTCCAAAATTCCAGTGTAATACAGTGAGGAGAGTGGTACATCGTTTGAAAGACCTCATCTGACAGTCCAAAGAACACAGGTGCATTTGAGAGAGAGTTGGCATGACATGGAAGTTTGGTTGACCACAACTCAGGTGACAGCTCAGGTGACAATAGTGGAGAGAAGTCAACAAACAAAGCAAATTAAAAATGCAGAAGAAACACAAGAAAAACATTGTATGGGGATGTTCTCTATCACTCTACAGGAGCAGGGTAAACACGCATCCAGAATAAGATATAACACACATCCTCCAGTCTTGGTGCTGAGACAAACTATTAAGCTGACAGATAACACAGACAAAAGGATGGGTTTGCATTCACAACTGACTTTGTTATGCTCCAGATAATGTTTATTCCAAACACAGCAGGCTGGACATACAATGTTTTGACTATAGCTCTTTCTCATGTATAAGTTAGATGACAGAAAATTATTATTTTTATATACAGTGTGGACAAAAAAAACACTGTGTTGAGCGGTGGCTCCAAAAATTCCATGTGATGTAGGGGCACAGGTATCATTTTATAACTGGTGGGATATATCTGTGTCACATGTGCAAGACAGGAGGGTTAGGACCCAAACTCAAGAGAGAGGCAGAGTGCTGGAATGTCCATTCACCAAAACCCAAAATGCATAAATTTAAGAACAAGACACTAGTGACATAAGCAATGATCTGACAAAGAACTGAAAAACCAGGGGAGTATAAATACACAGGGACACAGGTGAACTAAACTGAAAATCAACACAAGGATTGGCTGAGACACTAACAAGACAAGGTGGAGACACAAGGCAATCAAGAGCACTGCATGGGGAGTCAACACAGGTAATATGAGCAACACAGGAGGGATTAAAAAACTACAAAGTAAAAGCACAACTGTGAAAAAAAAAAAAAACTGAGAACTGAGAAGAAGGAATACCACACACACACACACGTCCCCCACACATGCCACACACTTATGAGCATAATTACACAGATGTCAAGGTGAACATTTCTCACATGATCAAAGTTAGTGTGAGTATCCAGATTTATTATTTACAGTTAGGGTTAGGGTTAGGGTCAGTAGTAACTGTGTGGAAGAAATTAACACGCACACGCACGCACGCACACACACACACACACACACACACACACACACACACACACACACACACACACACACACACACACACACACACACACACACTAAAACCTACCGTCTATGATGTCACTATAGCATCATGAAGGTATTTAAAGACCCACTCACTTCAGACATGAGCAACATTATGAACATAACGAAAAATATCAATCCAGTCCATTTGAAGACAGCAAGAATTCCTCATGAGCTGCTGGGGTCGCAGGCTCTCAGGTCAGCTTGAGGTGCATCCAGAGCTCTGCGTAGGTTCTGCCAGAACAGTCCAGGGTGTCGTCCAGCCTGGGACCAGCTCAGGTAGGTGTGTCTCTTCACCAGCCTCTTCATGTGATAGTAGGGAGACAACTGGTGGGCTGGAATGTCCTCCAGAAACACCAGGATCAATACGTCCTTCTGTTCATCAAACAGACGGTAGCTGCACACAGGAGACCAGAGGCAGAGGGACATTTACACTCAGTCAAGGTGTATGGACAGTTTTATTCATAATGTCCAAGAGTATACTGTTTACACAGTATGGACTTTGTATAACACAGACAGCTTCAGTCATTACAATACTTCACTTCATAGCACGAGCACGTCTAAAATACAAATAAGGGGGTCTAAATGAATCACTGTCAAACCAAGTAATCATTGGTCTATGAAATCAACATTATCCCCACCTGGCCATCTGGATCTCTCTAGAGCACCATTCACTCTCCAGGTAATGACGGCTGATCACACAGATGATCTTTCTGCTGCCATAGATGGCATCTGTAATGTTCTCTATGATGGGTTTACCTGGAAACAAAACATACTGTAATCATTACTCACTCCACATTTCAAAAGACAGACAGACAGACAACACCCCCACAACACATCTGCTTTAAACCATTAGTACCAAAAAGATCTAGACATATTTAAATATATAATTATATACAGTATTACTTAGAGACAGGGAGGTCTCTACCAGGTGGGAAGTCTCGGTGGTGCAGACAGAGTCTCCAGCCCTGCTCTCCCTCCAGCACTGGAAGCATTTCTCTGTAAACCCAGAGCTCATCGTGAACGTTGTAGGAGATGAAGGCATCGTAGCGCTGAGGAGACCCCTTCTTTCTTTCATTGGCATCATAAAGGAAGGCCAGGAAGAGGTAGTAGGCATAGAGAAGATGCAAATGCAGGAAGTGGTAGGTGAAGGATGTGAGCAGAGTTAGCACAATCACACAAGTGGAGGAAATGTAGCAGATGAAGCTAATGTCCACCCAACAAGTATGATAATCAAAGTCCAGAAATTTGGTTCCCTTTTTATCCAGAGGAGAGTCACAAATGTAGTGTTGAGCATGAGCTACCTGTGCTTGGTTGTTCTGCATCCACTGCTGAAAGTCGGCATTAAAACAATCACATGTGAAAGGATTGCTATAAATGTTGACGTATTTCAGAGAAGGGAGGAAACTGAACACAGAGACATTGATCACTGTCAACTCATTCCAACTCAGGTCCAACCAGGAGAGTTTAGTCAGATTGACTTGTGCCAGGAAATCCAGGGACTTAAGTTCATTGTTTGAGAGTTCGAGAACTTCTAGGTTTGGTGTGTTTTTAAAAGTAATGTATGATGTGTTAGTCATACCTAATTGCTGATTGCATTGTAATTTAAGGCTCTTCAGGCTCTTCAGTGAGGGTAAATACAATAATGATATAATTCTCGCATCAACAAAATGAAAACTTAGACTAAGAGTTTCAAGTTCATCCAGTCCTTCTAAAGCAGTGCTGTCAAATCCATACAATGCCTCTGATCCAAACGCTAAGTGTTTGAGCGATTTCAGATTGGTAAAATCCCCCTTCTTGAGGAATGAAATTTGATTAAATGTGACATCCAATAATTCTAGCTTCTGTAGACCAATCTTAAATGCATCGCCAAACATCCATATGCGATTGGCACTCATTTTCAGAACCTTTAACTCACTGAGATGTTGAAAAACACACTGTTTGAGTTCAACTATGTGGTTGGACTCTAGATTGAGGTGTATGAGTCTGGTTGCATTTAGGAAGTCTGAGCAGCTTAAATTCTGAATTCTATTGTGGTGTAGGCTTAGGTTTTCAAGCATGGGGAGATAATTAACAACGTCTGGCACTTTGGAAAGGCAGTTACTGCCGAGGTCCAAATAGCTCAGCTGCTTCATTTGTTTTATTGAATCATTTGTTAGTACCATCACGTCATTAAATCCTAGGTCCAGGTAGGTCAGTTGACTACAAGATGACAGTTGTTCACTTGTGTTGGCAATCTTATTAAAGTAGAGTTTCCTCATTGTGGGTATTTGACAGACAATATGCAGGAGATAAGCTCTGGTTATCCACTTCTCCATATAACGCAGGTGTAGATTTTCTATTGACTCAAGGCTGTGTAGAAACTTAATGAGGGAGTTAAAATTAGGACCATGCAAATGCACCGTAGTTATATTCCTGAGAAAATGCTTGTCTGGTATGTCCCACTCCCATCCAGACGTGTTACAACAATTTGACAGGTCGATTAACTCAAGATGTGCAAATGTGGCCGTTGTGATGCTAAATGTTTTTATTGAATCTGAGCTAATTCTCAACTCCCTGAGCTCAGAGGACATGTTTAATGGCAGATCTTTTGACCGAAAAGATTCTAATCCATAAATGGAGATGTTCAGCACCTGTAACCGTGGTAGTTGTAATACGGTGATTATATCTGTCATTTGATGTATGCGGTTGTTCGTCAGACCGAGTTTCTGTAAACTGGTGAGTGACTTTAAGGCAGCAGGGTTGATGGAAGTGATATGGTTTACCTCCAGGCTCAGTATCAAGAGGTTAGAGAGTCCCTGAAACATGTTGTCTGTCAGTGTTGTTAGTTTGTTGTTGCTCATACGGAGCTCTTTGAGTTCCACCAATGGGACAAAAGCACCGTCATCTACATGAGTTAGTAAATTGTCACTCAGTTCCAAATACCTGAGATTCACTAGATAAAAATTGGTCGTGTTTATTCTCTGAATGTCATTGCTCCGGAGTGTTAATGCTATAGCCTCTCTGGGAATGTCATCTGGTATGCTAAGGAGGTGACGATTTTTGCATTCCACTGAAACACCAGCAGTGACATTGTTAGAGTAAAGAACAGTGCAGTGTTTCAGGTAGTAAGCCAGTGTGGGACTAAGATGAAGCATGAAGAACAGAAATAAGAAGGAGAAACAATGGCAGCTTCCTGTCTGTAGCATCATGGCTGTCTTCAGGGTCAACTGTCAGGTACTGTTGGTGGAGTAACTCTGCTGTGGACACTGTTCAGCACTGCATGATGATCTAAAGAGGAGACAAAAGTGAAACAGTTGTATCTTTTATTAGATCTATAACTCTACATAGATTTACATTTACTATATAGGTATTACGTCTTGAATATTATATTCCATCTTGCCTTTATTACATTTTCTCCCTAAAATATAAAATGAGCTATAAAATAACTTCATTTTTGTTGGGGCAGCTCGATCTCACCTTTGAACCACAACCACAAATTGTATTTGATTATTTGTTGATTGGAGATATAGCCAAGATATAGCCAACACGCACGCGCGCACACACACACACACACACACACACACACACACACACACACACACACACACACACACACACACACACACACACACACACACACACACACACACATATAAATTTGAAATAGGCCAGAGACAAGGATTATTCCTTCAGGGCACTATTACAATCTTCCAGAACAAGGGAATCCAAATTGAATCCTATCTATAAAATTGAATCCTATTACCTATAAAAAATAGGTAAATAGAAAATCCTTCATTCCATAAAAAGCAAGGATTAAAATATGCTGTTGATCAAAAGTTATAATCCTCCTTCCAGTGTGATACAGCAAGAGGAACAATACATCGCTTCGAAGAGTGTGAGGAACACACAGGCAAGGAGAGTAGTAAACAAAAAAACAGGGCCATATATTTGGCACTAAAGTTGAGACTGTTGACAGTGACACAGTGCTCTGTGAAGATAACGTGGACATGGCCGGCTATATTCCAGAATGTTATGAGAACTTAAAAACTTAAATTTACAGTTGCTTAATGTGAACCTTTTAGGAAAGCATTATGTCAGGGTGGCTATAAAGCCACCATGACAGTAAACACTGAGCTCTCACTGAAAAAGAACAGGTATTGATTTTGACTTAAAATGTTACAAGATTCTATATTTATGGAAGAACTAAGATACTGATGGTGTTTTTATTTGTTTATTTTAGTTATATATGGCAAGTATAATGTTTTAAGCTATATTTGTCTTATTATCCAGGGATCCTTTTAGCAGACATAACTGTGCAGAGTGGCTCCATTTTCCTAACTTCTTTGCTTTTTTTTTTTTTTTTTTACTATTTTGAAAAACTTTTTGGAATAGTTCAACGTGCCATTCTATTGACACGTTGTGAGCTTCCATACTGGCCATTTAACCAATTTGAAAAATGTTTTTTTTTATATATATATTTTAAAAACGTGAAGAAGTTAAGGGATAAGGGGTTTAGCGGTGACGAAAATCTAGGCTGTTGCCTTTTGAAGTGGAGCAAACAATAGAGCAGAGGGGGTGATTTATAGATGTGGCTTAATGAGAATCAGGTGTGTGTGGAGAGTCAGTAGGTGGGAGATGATGATCTCTGGAGTGAGGACGTGGGCGTGGTCCTGACAGTGAGCTGAGCTTGTATAGACCAATTATTTGTTTACAAACATTGGGACTGGATGCACAGGTGACCGTTTCATGTAATCAATTTCCAACAGATCTCCAAACATGTTGTTTTGGGGAGCGTTGGTTTCACTTCATTCAACCGCTCCTCTTGTGTGTTGGCTAGAGAGGTGCACCCTAGGATACGTTTATACTTCGTTGTGCAACAGTACTGCGCACAGAGAACCGCTGATATACAAGCTCACATCGCGTCATGGACGTGACTGTTGTGAGCTTAGACGTCTGCTTATGCGATACCGTCACACGACAAAGCATAAATTACACAGATGAGTTGCAGGTGCGCATGGGACGCAGCCATCCAGTAAAAGAGTTGCGACATTGAGGGGTAAGAAACTGAGCGCTCAAGCCTTAGAGTACTATATGTATGTATGTCAATGGCTAAAGCTGCTGTTCATGCCCCATGCAGCCTGAAAGAGGGACAAGCTGGACTTGAAATATATTGTGCAAAACATGTCAGCTGTTTCAAAGTATTACAGTAACAAGTAACAACTAAATTACTGCAAAACGATTGAAGTATAGAGAATCCATATTATCCATTTCTGTATATTTATCATATAGTGAAATGTTAAACACAGGTCACATTTGAATCAACAAGTATAGCAGACAGACAGTAGCCTATGTCTGCTAAAGTGAGGAGACGGCTGTCTGCAACTCCAGTGGGGGTTATAGGCATTTGCATTACGATTCAGATCTATTGTTTTCATGGCTTTTGAAGCCGGAGCAAGGTGCGAACCAAAACAGTCACTATTGTCCTGTGGAGAGCCACAGAGACAAATGCTAGCCATATGTTGATCAATGTCTGTCTCTCTGTATCAAATGTCTGTGTTTTGACCACACCTTTGTATGTTAATTCACCTCTGTTAGAAAACGTATATCTTGACTGTGTTTTGAGCATTGAATCAGTTAGTGTGAGCCAGTGAGTGAGTGAGTGTGTCTTTGGGCAACTGACCAGCAGGTCAGGGCCCATGGCTCTCCGTGGGGCCTTATGGCCACGCGGGGAATCCATCTCTTCAATAAACTACTACGGAAGACCAATCTTCATCTCTGCTTTTTCCATTCATCATCCACTTTTCACCGTTGTCTGGTTCAATTTGGGAACACTTTTCAGTTCTCATTTTGGGTTTAATAGTGTAATATTTTTGCACTATTTGTGGAAAAATATACCACACGATCTACAGTAAAATAAAAAAAGATGTGTCCCTATTTGTTGTACTTGTCCCCATTATCTATGACTGTATGCCTGGAAGAGCCGCCATTAGACTAGCCTCATGAAGTGAACGGAGTTTGCGTAACTCTGTCTATACTCTGTCTATAGGTTATGACACAAACAGGCTGAGCTGCCGTGATCATGTTGAGCGCACCTCTCGTTCTTATGACAGCGACTGGAGGAGTGGTTTTGAGGAAAACTGTTTTGAATTGCTATTATTGTTGAAGCACAACAGAACCCGAGGATTATATATTTCAAGGGCGAGAGAACACAATAACAACCCTATTTTTTTTTTTTTTTTTCCATATTGGGTTAAAAACAGCATTTGAAAGTTTGATGGTGCGTTTTTAACAAGTGGGTGAAGTTGGAACTTTTCTATTGCATGTTATGAGAGGCAGGGTTCTTCTGCAGCCAGTTTGCACGCGCATACTGGTGTTTACTCGTGTGACGTCGTCTGTAAAGGCGTCTATTACAGAAGCTCACTTGGATCAATTGGATCAGTCATAATATGACTTTCTTTTTTATGGTTTGTTTGTGCAGTATATAATCTGACCAACAGCAACACAGTTCCCTAAAAAGATGATCATCCGTGACAATTTATTGACTGCAATAAAAGTCAAAGCCAGTTGCACTAATCAGTGAGTTATTCACACCACTCTGTGGTTTGTACTATAAGTGTCATGAGTAAAAGTTATTACTTAAAAAAAAACCACTGAGAAAAAAATAAGGAGTTATAGTTATAGTTAGTTCTCTGAAAAAGTAACATAGTTTACTTGTTGCTAAATGATGAAAGTGACTACTTTAATTTACTTTACTCTAAAAATATATTATTTATTCTAATGGATATAATACTGAGGCCCTGCATTCCCATACACATGTCAGACCTAAAGTAATTATATATAATAATTATGTTACCCTACCGTACCATATGTTGGTCATCATTATTATGCTGTTATGCCCTGTGGAAGAAACTTTCTTTTTCTCATGAAGTAAGCACACTCACCGCACCATGTCATTTACTTGGCATTTTGTTCTCTTATTACATTATGCAACATGGGTAGCTCACCCACTGAGAACACATGCAACTGTAATGCCATGACTGAATACTTTGCAAGTTACAGGAAAAAGTAGTTTATTTTACCCAAGGATGCTACCTGTGAGAGCCCTTAGTCCAGAACACTGGCTATCCAGCCTTAATGTGCAGTTTACATAGCTGACTAAATAAGGTACAGTCCACTTGGTTGCATTGGTGCACACAATGGAGCAGCTCAAAGACAGGATGGGAAGTTGGAACGTATATTAGCCACTTTTAGCCACTTTATCTTAAAGATCAGATCTACAAGCTCCTACAAGACCTACAAGCTATATGAGCTTGAAGGTCTGACATTTTTGAAAAATAAAAATGAATACGCTACCCTGTGTGTCGAATGCAGTTCTTAGATTGAAATGGTAAAAAAAAAAAAAAAAAAAAAAAAAAAGATCTTGAGGCTATAACTGTAAACAGACACTATGTTGAACGTGACTAAAAAAAAGAGTCGGAAATGATCAGAAAAAAAAACTGAGCAGTGACAAAAAAAAAACGGAATGAAATGTTTTTCTCATTATTTAAGTATACATTATACTATAAAATGCATTCACAGAGATGCCTGAAAAGAACCATATAAAACGTAGGTAATGACGATTCCTCTCCATAGACCTACCGTACAACCTGCGGCAAAGCTTTCACCAACAATAACTCCTAAAAAATGGACCAAGCCAAAGCCACTGGGAAACCACTTTAGGCTGTAGCCTCCTCCTTGTAGCCAATGTGATACTATACCATAGCTGTGTTCTGCCCACAAGTGAGGGCAGCGAAGTGAGACAAGTGAGACGGTTTTACATTCCATCCCAGGTTAATATCTAACACACTTCAGGTCAAAGGTTAGGATCAGCAACATGACGGTCGTATGGTTCGGGTTGGATGGCTTTGGTTGGATGGCTCACGATGACACATGAGGGGCATCCGTCAGCCGATGTACAGTACTTTTATGTACTTTTATTACATTATGTAACATGGGTAACCAGACAATTGGACTCGAGTCCTACGACTCGGCTCAAGTCGAGTCCAAGTCGCATTTTTGCGGTGACTTGACTCGCTTTGGACTTGAAGGTAAAATACTTGAGACTCGGACTTGACTTGAGACAACCTGACTCGGCGACTCGTCCGAGTCATCGTCCGAGTCACCATTGCCGGGAGGCAACGGTGTGCAAATGAAACCAAATGTACCAGTCAGGGAGCTAACACGATCACCTATTTGCGGGGGTCCGGACTCACTCCGGATTCATTCCTTCCCTTTCCACCGGTACGTTCTTCTCGCTAAATAGTTTTATTTAGTCCAGTTATTATTTCGCCAGCTCTGCTCTCCGAAGGACTCCATCCCACCAAAACAAATGCACGTGTAGTCATAGACTCAGTGTTGCCAACTTTACGCATTTGACACTATATTTAGTTTTCCAGACCCCCCCTAGCACCAAAATCATTGAAAAACTCAAGGTGATATTCACTAGATATTCATCTAGTGCTTTTATAGTGAGCTGGGTTGAAAAACACTTCTCTAGCTCCTTGTAGTGCGTTTTGGGAAGTGCCACTAGTGCATTTTGGATTTTGGCAGTTGGCAACACTGCGTGTAGTACACGAGTCGGTAGCTAACTTAGTGCCTGATGAAAAATGAACACTATGTTAAATTAATGATCCGTGTGCGTGCAGGTATGCCTGCTCTACAAAATGCTACACAAGCACAATTGTACTGTAACTCTCATCTCTATTAATACATGTTTTCTTTCATTCATATAATTCAAGCTACACACTGCAACAAAACTGATAATTGATAAAACTGATATTTTTTTTTACATTTGACCGTAGGAAGTTGTAACCTGTGACTTGACTTGAAAACCAGTGACTCGACTTGAAAACATTGTGACTCGACGCGACTCGAAACAACCATGCAACTTGACTCGACTTGACTCGCCCAACTGTGTGGACTCGACTCGACTTGACTCGCCCACAACCTAAAAAAAACTTGACTTGCTTGAGACTTGGGACCAAATGACTTGCGCTTGCTTGAGACTCGGCTCGGAGGGACTTGTGCAATTGTCTGTGGGTAACTACTACTAACTCACTCATTGAGAACAGTACAGTAAATGTAACTGACTTGGGAAGTGTAAAAAGTTACTTTACAAGTTACAGTTAGTATTATTTAGTGCAGAACTGCAGGTGCGCAGGACTCTCTGCTTTTACAGGTTGCTGCATTGGATGATTTGAGCATGGCCCAGAGGAAAAAAATGCTTCTCAAGCTCAGAAGCGTCTCTTGAGCAACAACGTTAATTTCTCATTTTAAGATCACCCAAAGCAAAGATCACCGATGCCTCATTATGGCTCCTAAGATGAATACTAGGATCCATAAATGAGGCAAAGCTGAAGTCTCTCCATTGGCTGCTACAGATGTATTTGAGAGATAAATGAGACAAAGCTGAAATCTTGCTATATACACAGCAATTTCCACATCAGAATTCAGTAGAAATCCTGGATCCTGCATAGTTTTGGCCTATGGAAATAGTTTATCCACATAGGCTCGCCTTTCAAACAAGCGGATGACAACACACACGTGCAGTACACCGCCCCACCAGTTAGAAGATATACTCAGACACAAAACGGCCAGATAGGAAAATAGTTATTTATTACTTCTTCTACTCGACTACATGAAAGCAATTACAGCGACTGTGAAATGAAGGGAAAGGGAATTGAGGTTAAAACAACACAGTCCTTATAGCACTGATTCCACGTAAGGAAACAAGGGGACATGCACAGGGTTATAGCTGCCATTCTACACACTGCACTAAATCCTATGCTGGGGTTTAGCGCAGGAACAGAAAGTATATTCATCAGAATCAACATGCGCGCGTGCCTACAGTAGGCCTATACAGTATATATATATATATATATATATATATATATATATATATATATATATATATATATATATATATATATATATATATATATATATATATATATATATATATGCACATCTGTAGCCTATGTTTCGCCAAGGACAGTAATATATAGGAGTGGTTCCTACATGTTCATGCCAAATAGGCAAATACCCCCAGATTGACACCATTTAGGCCCCGGTCCCCCCTTTGGGAACCACTTATATATAGGGCGTTGCAATGGCAATGTTTTTTTGTTTTTGTTTTTAATTTTATTTTTTATTTTTCCTGGTTCCACTGAAAAAATCAGCCATTCATGTTTGTTTTTTTGTTTTGTTTTTCCATTGAGATTTACAAAAAAAAATGCATGTCAAGGGTTTTAAGCCTAGAATCAAGCCACCCAGGACTGTGATTGAATCATGCTCATAAAACCTTTGATTCTGTAAAACATAAAATAAAATAAACAAAGACTATTCATTAAATATCGTATATCATATATAGTGTTCAATCAACAAAAAAGAACAATTAAAACCAACATCTGTCTTTACATATTACTACAGCATGAGTGAGGTACTAAGAAAGCACACATCTTTGGACGTATTTTTTTGTAGTTCTGCTCCAAGTCATTGTGTCATAATAGTCTGACTTTTGAGTGTTTCATCTGCGATGCGTCAGACACACATCCGGTCACTGTAGTGAGTTTAAAACATCAACATGAATTGCATGGCCTAAAGGGAGTCAAATTAAAAAATGAATAAATAAAGCATTGCCGTCATGTATCTAATTATTCTACAAACAACGTAAATGGGAGAGATCAATAAAATACATGGCAAAAAATTGCCAATGTCTTCTGTGTAGTTCTCTACAGAGCGTTGTTATATCGCATATGCCCTGCATTTCCCAGTGGCATTTTGAGAAGGGAAAAAAAGCCTCTGGTAATTAAAAAAAACACGTCTGCATACTGATGAAATCCAAACATGACCACATGAAGAGGTGTACAATACAGTTGACGCCTTTGTTTCGACAGAGTTCTATCCTTGCCCTGAAGGTTGTGGATAAAACTCATGCCAGGTGGCTTCATACTCCATGGTAAAAAGCTACTTTTTTGGTTTTTATTTCTCAGTTTTTTTTTTACTACTCCACTTCATCTCAGAGGTACAATTAGTTTAAAACTTTAGATCACCTACTTTAAAGTTTTTTCACCACTGCGTATAGAATAAATAAATAAAATGATGGTCTTCTTTACAGGAGTTCTTCTACAGTGTGTGTGTGTCCCTTTACAACGCAATGGATCACTCTCTGACAACTCTCTGTCTCTCTCTCTCTCACACACACACACACACACACGCGCACAGTCGCACACGCACACGGCACACACACACAGGAGGGGTGAGATCATTTTGCGACGTCGACCTAGGTTTTTTTAAGCCATTGTTTAGGCATAGGTTTTACTGAGGTTTAGGCCTAAGGTTAGAGCTAGCTTTACAGCGATCAAGAAGGTTAATAATAAGGTCGGGGGCGCCGACCAAGAAAAAGGTTGTGACCTTTTCAAAAATGGCCGCGACCTAGGCCGAGGTCCCAAAATGATCTTGCTGTCTCTCCGTGCACGTGCGCACGTGCACACACACGCACGCACGCACGCACGCACACACGCGCACACACACACACACACACACACACACACACACACAGAATGATGCTGTTGTGAAACCCCAGGCCGGGCACATTGCTCCTTCTTCTTTTTTCTTTAGCTTATGACGCACGTCTTGGACTTTGGCGGCTCTGGAGCTGTATGGATTGAAGGAAGAATAAACAATATTGAGAATGACACACATGATAACCATTTTATTTACCAGGGCAGGTGGGCATTCCTGCCCACCTGCCCTGGTAAATAAAATGCCCTGGTAAATAAAATGCCCTGGTAAATGAAATGGTTGCCCGACTCGGCACGTGGTGCACTTATTGTCAAAAACTGCAAAACTGCAACTGTGCAACTCATGAGCATGTTTGGGAGCAGCAGTGATGGGGGTACAGTTTCTTGGGAAAATGACGTCACACACATCTGACAATCAGTGATCACCAGTCAGGTTTCCTAGTACACCTTTAAAATTAATGGTGATTAACAATATTTTCGATATCCTCATGTAGAGCATGACCTGTATTTGCCCCACGGGCAAGTACCTCTGAGACCTTAGTGTCCATCCCTGCATGCGTACATGTGTGTCTGTCTAAGCACTGCTTATACTGACCAGGCTCGGGCTCGGGCGCCGGGGGCGGCGGCGGCGCCAGGGCCGCCACGCTGGCCTCGTACGCCTCCTTCTTGGCGTTCCACTCAAAGCGGTTGTTCAGCAGGCGGTCCAGCATGGGGGTGATCTCTACGTGGAAGCGGCTGAACTCCTGCAGGACCACACAGGAGGAGGAGAGAGATGGAGATGGAGCTCGCAAAACAGAGGAGAGGAGGTGTCAAGAGGTGTCTGATGGTGACTGACTGACCTTGTAGACGAAAGCGCAGACAAAGTCGATGAAACCACACTGCAGCTTGGGCAACTCATGGGCCTTTCTCCTGTCCATCATGGGCTACAACATGGTGGATGAGGCGAACACATTCAGAGACAGAGAGAGAGAGAAAATTGATTGATTGATTGATTGATTGATTGATTGATTGATTGATTGATTGATTGATTCATTGATTCATTCATTCATTCATTCATTCACTGTCTTACGATGGGTTGTTGATCCAGTACAGTTCTCTCCAGGTCTCCCTGCTCCCAGAACTCTGCCGCTACAGACAGCGCCACCTAGAGGAGGAGGACAGAACAGATGCATGTCACAGCAGAGAGGACTGAAGGTGAAGTCTGACTGACACGACGGCTGACCCTCGGGACTAGAGTTATGAACTGAAGTTTGACACTGCTGCAAGATGCAGCTACCATCCTGGGTAGTACTTTCAGTGTTGTGAGTCTAAATCCAGAATCCGTCGAAATATACAAACGTAGACTGGTCTGAATCTAGACTGGTCTAAATATACAAAATGTAGACTGGTCTGAATCTAGACCTGATCTCATGCTAAACCGGTCTGATTCCAGGCCTGATCTAATTCTAGAGTGGTCTGATTCTAGAGCGGTCTGAATCTAGACCTGGTCTGTATCTAGACTGGTTTGAATCTACACCTGGGCTGAATCTAGACCTAGGCTGAATTTTTTTAGACCTTGTCCGAATCTAAACCTGGTCTGTATCTAGACTGGTCTGAATATACACCTGGTCTGAAACTAGACCTGGGCTGAATGTAGACCTTGTCCGAATCTAAACCTGGTCTGAATCTAGACCATGTTTGAATCTAGACCGATCAGCATCCTGCAAAACAACTCCGTCCCAAAGCCACCGCCGAGGCTCCTGGAAAAAGTAACCTTGCATCACAACAATTTTGCTACTTCACACATTTCAAGCACACACACACACACACACACACACACACAAACACACACACACACACACACACACACACACACACACACACACACACACACACACACACACACACACACACACACACACACACACGGATTACCTTGCTCTGAATCTCCCATGGCTTGGCGATAGCAGACAGATCACACGCTGTCATCATCATAGCCCTGAAACAGCACAGCAGGTACAAGGTTGGGATATATAATGTACCGTTTACATCGGACTTCACTTCAGGCTTTTTAAAGGAATTAAAGGAACAAATCGCCAGAACAGCCATCTTTCTCTCCATACATTTCCCTTAACCAGAGGGGCGGAGTATCTGGGTGTCCCATGTAGGGCAGAATGTGATCACAATACAGAAGCGACAATGCGATACCGGTATGTATCATGATAGAGAGGCCACAATATGCAATATGTACTGTATTACCGCACTCAGGTCACAGTTGCAATATGTATTATGATAAAGATGTCAGAATGTGATATCTATCACGATACAGAGGCCACAATGCGTTATGTATCACAATACTCAGGTCACAAATCCTGTATGTACAGTATATACAGGATATGTATCCCATTACGATACTCAGGCACAATGCGATACGTACCACGATACTAGGATATGGATCACGAAAGAGAAGCTACAATGCCATATGGATCACAATACTTAGGTCCAGTGTTGTAGTGGGACTTTTAGAAGTGGGGGGACGCCTCTTAAAGGGGAATTCCACCCATTTTAATTTTTTTCTGAGAGTGTACAAATGTGAACCAAATGGACCCGTTTGTACACAAAAAATGAAGTTTCTACCATGCCCACACAAAATCTCTAAGGTATATTAATGACATAGTAAAATAGTAAAATTAGGGGAATTCCCCTTTAAGACACGCATTTGCATGCGCATTTGCATGCACACACAGACACACACAGACACGCTATTAAAACAAGTATAGCATATTGAGAAAGATTGTTTACAATGCCTAATTGTATCCATAAAAGTTAATGACAAGACAAAAAACATACGGTAGGCCTACTTTTGCCTCAAAAATATCTTAGATGTGAGAAGTGGGGGGACGCTGTCCCCCCGCGTCCCCCTCCACTACACCCCTGCTTAGGTCACAATACGATATGGATCACAATATCTGATATGTGTTCCATTACAATTCACAAGTCACATGCGATATGGATCATGCTTGGCTGTCCTCCATTTTGCAGAGTCCTAGACCACCGACCCCCAACTGGCAGCAGCCGAGCCAGCTGTATAGTTTCCCTATTTGTGTGTGTATGCATGTGTGCGTGTGTGTCTTACATGACGATCTCTTTGCGTGTGGAGTTCCCCTGCATATACGTGGTCCACTCGTTCCAGTTCTCGTAGGTCTTGGACTGGTCCACGATCTTCTGGAACATGGTCCTCTTCCTGCATGGGCACAGGATGTGTGAGTGTGACAGTGCGCCCGGGTGTGCGTGTGTGCATGTGTGTGTGCATGTCTGTCAGTCATTACTGTATGTGTTCATACTGACTTGAAGTACAGAGCCAGGTCAGTGGCGATGATGGCAATGTCTATCAGACGGATGACAAACGCGTGTTGTTCTTTGGTCAGATTGCAGAAGATGTTCAGAGCCTGAAACGCAAACACAAGCAGGGTTATTATTAGACATTAAACGGGCTCAACCATGAAGTTGACATTTTTCAAGATTTTTAGGTCAGATCTTCATTGATCACAGATTCAGAAATCTGTGGTTTCTTGATGATGGGGTATATAATGGGGAAACCTTGGCATGGAACTATGGTGGCATGGTGCAGACGACACGAATAACAATACGCTACATTTACGATATTGGTTATTTCTGGCGGGACGATACATGACACGATTTGATTCAATCATTTTATATTGATACAGTAGCTCTAGCAAAAACATTACATCTGTGTGAAGCATGTGGATGGAGTATAAAGTATAAATATAAATAATTATATTTGTGCATTCACTCACATCTTCTCTCAGCAGAGTCTTGCCGGTGTCCAAATGGTGTCGCTCCAAGATGGAGGTGCCGTGAAGCTTGGCCAGAGGATTACCAGACCTATACACACACACACACACACACACACACACACACACACACACGCACACGCACACGCACACGCACACACACGAGAGATTTCAGGAGTTGAAGTTCTGGGATTTATCGATCACCACTAGATGAAATAGTAAACATGCATGTTTGCGCACACATGCACCCTGACATTGATGAGTGAATCTCTGGGTACAGACATTTAAATCAAGGAAGCTAAGCATCTGGCATCTGTGTTACTTGCGTGTCATGTCTGTCATGTCTGTCTGTCATGTCTGTCTGTCTGTCTGTCTGTCTGTCTGTCTGTCTGTCTGTCTGTCTGTCTGTCTGTCTGTCTGTCTGTCTGTCTGTCTGTCTGTCTGTCTGTCCATCTGAACTAGAGACATAATATGTCTCAACTACAGTAGATTCGGGACAACAATATTATATATATTATATATAATATTGAGGAGTTGTCCCGAATCTACTGTAGTTGATCAGAACGATATAAAGTGGATTTATTTTTGGCTGAATGTTGATAAAGCTAATGAATGAATGAATGACTTACAGTACGTTTCAAGTACAACAGAGCCGATAACGGACACACTTGTTAAAAATACACTTGTTTACGATAGAGGCAGGAATGTAAGCTCAGAAGCAGGAAATCACAGTGGAGGTATAAGGGGAAAATAAAAATATACAAGGAGGGGAAAAAGGGGGTGGGTGGGGGAAACAATTGTTCACGGTGGCCAGTTACGAATAGCAGCCGTCCGCAGGTGCCCTTGGAGAGTGTTTTTTGAAGGAGTCAAGGGATTCGCGTGTCTTGACTGCATGACTGTTGGTAGGGCATTCCACATTTTGGTGGCATAGGACCGAAAAGAATGTCAAAGAATGAGCGAAAGTCCCTTGTTCGTGCCACTCACACAAGAAAACTCGTGTGAGTGGCTATGCATACAGTGATTCACTATGACACACACACACATGGACGCACACCCACTTACTTCATCTGGTAGAGGTTGTTGGTTCCTCTGTGATCGATATCGTGACAGAGTCCAGCAGTGACCATGGCAAAGGTCTCTATCGGCTCATAATACCGCACCAGATCACCTGTCTGCAGGATGGACATTCACATGCACACGCACACGCACACGCACACGCACACACACACACACACACACACACACACACACACACACACACACACACACAGTAAAACTGCATACGTGAGTGGACAGAACAATACTGTATATATTGGCATGGATTTTTAATGTGCACATTAACATCCACGTGCACACACTCATGCAAGCACGCACGCACCCACACAGGCCCATCCATCTCACCCACCATTAGCAGAGTGAACATGGTTTGTCCCACGTTGAATCCATGTCTCCAGTTATGGTAGGTGATCGCCCTGTAGCCTTTACCGAGGGAGTACACAAACCGCGTCAAGTTCTGGGGAATGACCGCGCACACACACACGCACACGCACGCACACACACGCACACACACACACACACACACACACACACACACACACACACACACACACACACGCACACGCAGACGCACACACGCACACACACATAGAAAGTGAATTTTATGCCATGTAACAGAAGACATGAAACACATGAGCAGCAGCACCAACTAAATTCTAACTGTTAAATGTCCAGATACAGTATGTGTGACCTGTTTTGACCTAACCCATGGCTGGGTTAAAACTGAACCGTGGCTTCCTGTGAGGCTGGACTAAATGCTAGCCCCGTATTCAAAGCGCTAACTGCGGCTAACTTGAGGCCTATTTCACGAAACGTGGATTAGGGATTAAGCCAGGATTTAACAGGTATCCTGGTTTATTATATCCTGGATCCGCGATTAACATTAAAGGACTAATTTAAGCCCTATATTCTATTTCTAAATCAAAGAACTGCGCGGTACACTACAGCACGGCACATCACAGCATGGTAGAGTACGATACAGAACAGTATAGTACAGTACATTATGGTACAGTAACGCTATGGTACACGTATGATACAGTATGATGTATCAATGTACCTGTATCAGTAAGTTTGTGGGATGAATTGAAGTTATTATACTATGATATACAGAAGGAGGTGATAAGGAAGAAGAAGGATCAGTGAATCAGTGAATCTGCATGCTACCGAAGGGGCAGGGGCGGATCTAGGCATGGGCAAGGCGGGGCAAAGCCCCCCTAAATGCCCAGTCTGCCCCACCAAACACGATAGCATGCAAAACAACCCAAGATATTTCAAATTAAAGTGCCTATATTTAATATGATTTGAAACACTACTACTGCTACTAACTAACTACAGTTGTGGCACCACTAAACCAACAGCATTTCATCATTGAAAATGCATGCTGCGTGTCTGTTGCAACTTCAACAACAACTGATGTTATTATGGATGCTTAAATGCCTAATGAAAGTCCTGTAAACCAAAAATGGTATGGGCGTGACTTCATCGCCCGCGGCGCAAGCATCACGGGTGATGAAGCCGCCCACATACCATTTTCTCCTCCTCCCCCCCCCTATTGGCGAAGGGGTCTAGTCTAGAGATGAATCCAGACTGCACTTTTAGCCAGACCTCCTTCATTCCTACTGCTATGTGGATTATTTGATTATTATATGATTATTATCATATAATGCGCTCAGATACTGTATATATTCTAACGCAATGACTGAGTTTAAACCACTGTAATACACTGTCTAGATGCCAGAGTGGGATATTTCTGACTGTAATCAAGGCACCTGAGTCTGTGGAGGACGATTCAGAAGTGGGATGAAAACTGGTCAGATTGATTTCTACTGGCTTTAATTCCTGTAGGCCAGGGGTTTTCAACCTTTTTAACTCCAGGGACCACCATTTATTCAGCATTTGAGCCACAGACCACCATTTGATTACATTTTCACACCAAAGCAGTGGCGTGCACAGAGAGTTTCAAGGGCAGGTGCTCAAATGTAACCAGGAGCCGGGCGGCGGAAAATTGAGTTTTAGGGGGTTAAAAACGCATAGAAAACAGCATTTCAGCATCTTTTTGCTCTTTTAAAAAGGGCATGTTGGTCCAGAGAGGGCCACTAGGGGGTGCTCAAACCCCCCTTAAAATTAAATGATTCTTTTGATTTTGTCCACAATTCCAGGCTGTATTTTGCCAACAAAACAGTGTAAATTAAGTGAATTAAGTGGTGCTAATTCAGACGATTAATATTTTAACGCAAGAGTCCATTTGGTTTCATTTTTACACTCTCAAGAGTTACATCTGGTTAACCAACTTTCCATTATTTAGCCTGGGGACCACCTGGAACCTTGTCAAGGGCCACTGGTGGTCCCCGGACTGCTGCAAAAAGCACTGCTGTAGGCCTCATGATGTCATCACAGCATGTTTTCGTATTCAGGGGGGTAATTAAAAGTCGATTTTTACTGAGTTTTGACATATTTACTAGGGCTGGGACTTTAACTGATTAATGGAGATGAATTAATTACAGAAACAATAGCGTGATTAAGGAATTAACCACGCATAGATTTTGCACCACCAGAAGCTTTTCACGGGATGAGTTTCAGGGCACGCAATGGGAGAAGGAGCCAATCAGAATGCTTTGCTGGGCCCAGTAGCTGATGGGAAATTTTAAATTGAAAAAAATAAATAAATAAAAATAAAAAATAAAAACACTCATTGATACACTGATATGATTAATTGAGAATAAGTAATTACAAGGCTTCAAATTAATTAGATTAATATTTTTTATCGAGTCCCACTCCTAAAAGATAGCCTACAGAAAACTGAAAATGTTCACATTTTTGGGCATGCATGGTCGGGTATGGCCGTGGAATGATCCAAAGGCCCTGATACAGTAGCAACATTTTGATCAACTAGCAATGTCAACATCAACAAGGCAACACGATGAGACACACGGCAACAGGCAACACCTCCCATTAAAGGGGAAATTCCATCCATTTCAAGAATTCTTAGTTTGCATTGAATCATTTTCACCCAGCTGCCACCCAACTCAAAATGCTCATTTAGCGGAATAAAAGGAGGGCTGTGATTGGAGGAAAGGTGAAAGGTCAACGTTGATAATTGACGTTGCTTGTTGATGTTGATCAAAACATTGCTAGGTGTATCAGGGCCCTTAACATGTGAAAAATGTATTTTTCAATTCACTGGACCTTCAAAGATCTCGCTGAACAACACCCACCTCCCTGGGAATTTTGAACTTGTCCACGACGTCGAGGATGTAGTACATCTTGACGCCACACATCACCAGCTCCTTCTCAGTGAAATTGGCATCGTAGAAGTGGAATTCCATGATCTCACTCTTCTCCTTGTCGGGCAACATCGGATCCTGGACACACAGAGAGGTCAGAGAGTGAGAGACAGATCAGACATACAGGGGCGGATCTAGGCATGGGCATGGAGGGGCAATGACCTCCCCTAAATGCCCTGACTGCCCCACCAAACATGGTACGCAAACTCGCAAAGTGTCACGGGCGATGAAGCTGCCCCCGTATACCATTTTCACCTCTCGTAAATCCCGTAATCTTTTGTGGCCAGATATAACTTCATGGAGTTTATTAGAACTGTAGTAGGTAATAAAAAAGAACAAAAAAAAACCAAATTGCTTTAAAAAATTGTAAACAAATATGTATTTAGGGCCATGTTCGAATTCCCCTGCCCCTGTCAAAAAAAGCTAAAATCCCTAAAACAAAAGAAAGCAGCACACACACACGCACGCGCACACACACACACACACACACACACACACACACACACACACACACACACACACACACGCACGCGCACACACACACACACACACACACACACACACACACACACACACACACACACACACACACACTATGGAAACAAAAGGTTAGCGTAGCAGGTTAGGGCAGCATTAGCTTTGCTCTTGAGTTGTCATTACTCACGAGGATTGATTGTAGCTGTGCTTGGGTACACTCAGCTGGCTCCTTGCCCCATAACTCCCTGGTGTTCTGGACACACACACACACACACACACACACACACACACACACACACACACACACACACACACACACACACACACACACACACACACACACACACACACACACACACACACAATATTCAGTTGAAAGGAGATTTACTGGAGTGTGTGTGGCTCCACACACCATCAAGTTCAAGTTTCAAGTTTATTGGTCTCCCGAAGGAGAAATTTGTCTTGGAGACGAATGAAGTTTATAGCTGTAATGTTTGCACTGTGGCATCCTCAGGGGCGTTTTTGCCATTAGGCAGACTAGGCAGTTGCCTAGGGCGTCATGGGGGAGGGGGGGGGGGGCGCATGAGAGAAGGGGGGGCGAGGGGAGGGGCGACTGAACATTTAACATACATATAATATGTTATTTATACTTTAAAAATAGTTCCGAATTTTATCCCTTGGGGTCACCATTTTACAGGAGATTTTCCCTGGTAACCCGTAAGGGTCCCGTAAGGGTCCATTTGGTAAGGGGGGGGGCTCCAGGGAAAATCTTGCCTAGGGCTCCAAATTGCTTCGAAACGCCACTGGGAATCCTACACCTTCTACCCTGATCTCATGCATTCATATTCTGAATGAAGAACATGTGAGGGGTCAGAGGTTAGAGTCGACTGCCACTCACCAGGACATTCTGGATCTCGTCCTTGCGACACTTGACGTGGTAGAGCATCATGTCCAGGAAGACGTCCTTCCTGTGCTCCAGCTTGGTGAACTTGTCGTGGGTGTCCGGGATCATCATGGACCAGCCCAGGAAGTTGGTCAGCGCCTGGACGGACGGATGAGTTTAGATATTAAAATGGCTGTGATTCAGTTATTTTGAGGGGGAAAATAAAATCCAGCCCTTCATCCAGGCTGTACAGTGACTACTTAACATTATGTCAAAGTGTCATGTCGTCAGTGTTTTCCAGTGAAAGAGATATAATGAAATATTTCGAGAAAAAGGAGGGGTGTACGTGTACTCTCTCTCTCTCTCCCTCTCTCCCTCTCTCTCTCTCTCTCTCTCTCTATATATATATATATATATATATATATATATATATATATATATATATATATATATATATATATATATATATATATATATATATATATATATTCCAGGGGCGTTTTTGCCATTAGGCAGACTAGGCAGTTGCCTGGGGCGGCACCGGGGGAGGGGAGGGGGGCACCGGGAGGCGACCACCAGACATGGTTTAAAAGGACCCCAGTCTAATAAGCCTCATATGGATAAATACAATATTTAAAATGATTTGAAACACTACTACTGCTACTAACTAACTACAGCTGTGTCACTACTAAACCAACAGCATTTCATCATTGAAAACAGAAAACTCTCCGAGTCAAACCTTTAGCTTGCATGCTGCGTGTCTGTTGCAACTTCAACAACAACTGATGTTGATGCTTTACTTGACTAATAAAAGTCCTGAAACCGAAAAGGGTATGGGTGCGGCTTCATCGCCCGTAGCGCAAAGCGACACAGTGATGAAATCACCCACATACCATTTTCTCTTGCCCCTCCCAATTGGGAAATGTTACAATCGGACCCTGCTGACGGACCACCACCGCTGTCATAAAATGTTTGTAGCCGATTTTCAGATTCCTACATTTGCAGACACACGTCAGCACACACCGACCTCCATCAGAGTTTCATCCATCTCGTCGAAAGGTTTGCCGTCTGTCCGGTTAAAGAACGTTGCGACGCCGATGATCGTTTCCTTCTTGTCGACAATTGGCATGGCGAGGACATTCTTAATGCACCACCCTGAAGCGTCCACAAACAGTTTCTGTCACATGCACACACACACACACCCGCACATACACACACGGACACACACACACGGACACGGACACACACAGGTACCATATTAGTATCAACATTACCAAATTGCAGGGTTAACAAATTGCAAAAGAAAATATTTCAACTTTTTCTATTATTCTTAAATATGCAAGAAGCAAAGTCCTAAGAAATGCAAGTAGAGGAACACATTGAAAAGAGGTGAAAGAGGTACCCTTAACAATTTACAATTAAAATGTAGGGATTTGGCAGACGCTCTTATTTCAGAGCAACTTACATCAAGTAAAAACATCTGTATGTATATGATGCAATGCCTCATATACATACAGATGAGTTGATTTTACAATTGCAATTTACAATCTAAGCAGAATTTGCAACAGAATTAACAACCTATATAAGGATAAATTGATAATCAGGATATCGATTTCAAATATAGCAAAAATAGTCTATATGGATTGTAGATCAGCTATTTTTGTAACAGTAACCTGCAATGTGGCCCTCTTGTGTCCCCTGGAGTGAGTGTGGAACTATAGCAGCTCTCGGGGAGTTAGTATGGAACTATAGTGGCCCTCTGGAGTTAGTGCAAAAGTATAGTGGCCCTCTGGGAATTAGTATGGAACTATAGTGGTCCTCTGGAGTGAGTGTGGAACTATAGCGGTCCTCTGGAGTGAGTGTGGAACTATAGCGGTCCTCTGGAGTGAGTGTGGAACTATAGCGGTCCTCTGGAGTGAGTGTGGAACTATAGCGGTCCTCTGGAGTGAGTGTGGAACTATAGCGGTCCTCTGAAGTCAGTGTGGAACTATAGCGGTCCTCTGGAGTGAGTGTGGAACTATAGCAGTCCTCTGGAGTCAGTGTAGAACTATAGCGGTCCTCTGGAGTGAGTGTGGAACTATAGTGGTCCTCTGGAGTGAGTATGGAACTATAGCAGGCCTCAGGGAGTGAGTGTGGAACTATAGCGGCTCTCTGGAGTGAGTGTGGAGTGAGTGTGGAACTATAGCGGTCCTCTGGAGTGAGTGTGGAACTATAGCGGTCCTCTGGAGTGAGTGTGGAGTGAGTGTGGAACTATAGCGGTCCTCTGGAGTGAGTATGGAGTGAGTGTGGAAGTATAGCGGTCCTCTGGAGTGAGTGTGGAACTATAGCGGTCCTCTGGAGTGAGTGTGGAGTGAGTGTGGAACTATAGCGGTCCTCGGAGTGTAGAAATATAATGGCCCTCTCCATCGTCAAAGTTGCCTGTCCTTGTAACATACATCAACTAGTGTTTTAATGCGTGGGCCAGTGTGGCTGCCTTACTGTCACAGCAGCTATAGTGTGGTGTTTTAATGCGTGGGCCAGTGTGGCTGCCTTACTGTCACAGCAGCTATAGTGTGGTGTTTTAATGCGTGGGCCAGTGTGGCTGCCTTACTGTCACAGCAGCTATAGTGTGGTGTTTTAATGCGTGGGCCAGTGTGGCTGCCTTACTGTCACAGCAGCTATAGTGTGGTGTTTTAATGCGTGGGCCAGTGTGGCTGCCTTACTATCACAGCAGCACAGTGTGGTGTTTTAATGCGTGGGCCAGTGTGGCTGCCTTACTATCACAGCAGCATAGTGTGGTGTTTTAATGCGTGAGCCAGAGTGGCTGCCTTACTGTCACAGCAGCATAGTGTGGTGTTTTAATGCGTGGGCCAGTGTGGCTGCCTTACTATCACAGCAGCATAGTGTGGTGTTGTAATGCGTGGGCCAGTGTGGCTGCCTTACTGTCACAGCAGCATAGTGTGGTGTTGTAATGCGTGGGCCAGTGTGGCTGCCTTACTTGGAATGAGAAGACCTCGTCCTCGGGTGCGTTCAGAATGTTACAGATCTGTTGGAAGGAGAGGAAGGGAATGGGATTTACAAATAAAGGTGACACTGTAAGATTTGATTCCTACAGTATATACTGTATATACATATGACATATAAGTGACTGACCAGTCCATTCTCTGCAACGTACGTGGGCAGACCGGAGACCAGAGCCCAGTGGTCTGGTCCAGGGTTGCTGTGAAACAAGACACATTGGTTGTTGGAACAATGTTTCACAGCATTGTATTTGTTGGCTAACAAGACCTTGCCTTAAAACTTTATACTTGCACTCTACTATATACTGTACCCAAAAGCTAAAATGAAAAATACCTAGACCCTCTCCGACTTCTGAAGTTTTCGTCGGAAAGATCACGCTTTTACTTTTTTTTACTTTCTGAGAAAAAACTTTCCGAAAACAGACTACGTCCATACTTCACCCGTTCTTGTTCGGAAAAAGCGATACTGTCTCGATAGATTGGTTAAACACTGCTAGAGCTGCTGACATAATGGGGGGTCCGTGGGCTAATTAGTATCATTTTGGGGGTCCATGACATGGAAAGGTTTGGGAACCACTGCTGTACAACATCCTCATATGGCCGTTGAGGAATATAAACAATATAAACGCCAGCAATCTGGCGGCTCGCCTGCCGAGTCCAATATAACCAAGTGCTGCTCTGCTAACCTCTCTTCAAACAGCACCACTGACCTTGCGCTAATGTTCATGCATGCTGTTTGTTTCGTGGATCCAAAACAAACGAAACGACTATGCAATATAATATGTGTGTGTGTGTGTGTGTGTGTGTGTGTGTGTGTGTGTGTGTGTGTGTGTGTGTGTGTGTGTGTGTGTGTGTGTGTGTGTGTGTGTGTGTTTGTCAACAAAACATGTTGACAAACACATGATTTGTTGACCACAACAAAGCAAGTGTCTGTCTGCAGGGAAACAACTGCAGCATCAAAGTACAGTAGAACCAACGTAGAGGGGAAAAAGGAAACAAATATAGCTATATATATACATTTTGATTTGGAGTAAAAAAAAAAAGTTGCCCATATTACCTTTAAACAGTTTATTTATTCTACAAATAGTGTGTCTGTTGGTTTGTTTTTTGACCACTGTGTCATCTCATCTACAAAGAGATCGCCCACCCTAATCAGCGTTCTTGGGATTATTGGAGCTGAGGCGTTATATTTTCCGTTCCACAGATAAACATTGTGGAAAATAGCAGATCTACAAGCAAAAAAAATAAGTCACGTGGCGTCCTGATCCACATGTTGAGAACCCCTGAACTAGGGGGTCTACGAAGGACAGATTTGTATGTAGGCTAGTGATTGGATCTGTGACTCACTTTATGACTCTGATCTGCTCTTTGGGAGTGAGAATGTAATCGATGACTTTGTAGAAACGGATTTCCTTGGAGGGAAGCAAACAAGGTTTAGATTAGTAGAACCGCACATGTAAAGAGAGTGCTACGCACACACGCGTGCACGCACACACTTTAAAGATCTACTTCTTCTGAACAGGGCCGGATCTCGAGGGGGGCAGGGGTGCCAAACGTACATCCAACCCACCCAATGAAAGGTAATATCAGAGGTTTTCAACCAGTGGTCTGGGGACCACCAGTGGTCCTTGAGAGAGTTCCAGATGGTCCCCAGGATAAATGATGGAAAGTTGGTTAACCAGATGTAACTCTTTGAGAGCGTAAAAATGAAAGCAAATGGACCCGCAAGGGTTTCATTTTTACGCTCTCAAAGAGTTAAAATATTCATCATGTGAATTAGCCCCATACACTGAGAATGTAGAAGATTAATGGTAATTTTGATCTGCATGTTTGACTGTTTAATTTCCCCAAATCCAGCCTGGAATTGTGAACAAAAGCAAAAGAAATCTTTAAATTTGGGGTCTGTGGGGCTAAAATGTCATCAAATGGTGGTCCGTGGCTCAAATGCCGAATGAATAGTGAGCCCTGGCATCAAAGAGATTGAAAACCACTGCTTCATATGAAGAACTGGAGTTGCCCACCCTGCCATGGCTAAATCCGGCCCTGCTTCTGAAAACTTGATGTTGTTCAGGATTGACGTTATTCGTTTGCTTACTCTTCCGTCGGGAGTCTTGGGTCCTTGGTATCCTGGCACCTCTCCCAGCAGAATTGGCCACATGTCAAAAAATTCCTATACACGACGCATGACGCATGCACACACACATACACATGCACACACATGCACAGACACACAGGTGAGAGAAACAAAGTGGAAAAAAAGAGAAAAAGGACCTATACTTCACAGATTAGTACTGTTCAGATGTCGTTTCAAAGTGTGGTCTTTAACAAAGGATTCCAAACTAAATTCCAATCTTATGCACACATTGGTGCACATTATTCCAAGGCTATAATCTCTTTGGATTCACATTGTCGAGTTCTTTCTTAAGCAGTGTGTCTGTGCCCAATCTAAAGCACTTGTCTGTATTATTGCTCATATTGATTGTTGCAACTATCTGTCGTGTATCACTGAAAATCCATAGGAAAGCTTGCAATGGTGCCCACGTCTAAAGTTTTTATGTTAGAAAGGTCTAGGCTGGCAAGTAGAGTATATTAGACAAATCCACTGGGTGCTGCCCTGTTGTCAGTATTGGCCAGCAACTCTACATCTGTCCTCAAACCCCAACAAATATGGATGTATATCAGAACCTGTTGTGATGTTCCATATGTTAATACTTCTACTGCTTTAAACCTAATCATATAAACCTACCCAGACAGACCGCATGGATTGTGAAATTAGCCTTGGAGCAAACACTGAGGTGATCATGCTATTGATCCGTGACAAAAAAAAATGCTAAAATTGATCCGTGGCTCAGACAAAGAGAACGTTTGAGAAAGTCGTAGGGACTAGTTCACATTGTGTGGGACTCAGACCCGGAAGACTCAGAAGGCCTATCAACCGGGGGAGCATGGACGGTTTTCTTGTTACTGTGACGCGTCCGCTCCAAAGTTATTAGTGCAGATCGTCCGGCAGCCGGCGAAAACTGTTGTTTTTAACAGGCTGAAAATTAAATCGGCCCTCATCAAACTGTACACCTGTTCTGACATGTTGATCTAATCTCATCCAACCCTGTACGCTCGAGACACACTCAGACCTAATTGACCCAATACATGTACACCTGGGAAGCAGCCACATGCAGCTATTGGTCGCCACGTATCCATAGTAACCCACCTTAGTCTTAGACATGTCCAGGAATCCCACAGAGAAGCGCTCGCATTTTACAAGATCTTTGATCTGGTACAGGGCCTTGTGGTACTGTCTCTCTACGTTGGTCAACTCCTCGAACACTCTGCTGGCCGCGTGTAGCAGTACCTAGGGAGAGGAGAGGAGAGGAGAGGAGAGGAGAGGAGAGGAGAGGAGAGGAGAGGAGAGGAGAGGAGAGGAGAGGAGAGGAGAGGAGAGGAGGAGATTTTGTAAAACATTTTTCACCCAGTGTCAATTCCTTATGTGATCTTGGGCTCTACACACCCTACGGCCTATGCCAACCTGGGGAGGCAACGGACTGGCCTCATGCTTCCTTCAATGCAAGAGGAGTCCAAGCTGCATTCTTTTCACCTGACAGGGCGGAGGACACGGGCAGAACATGCAAACTCCACACAGAAAGGCCCTTTTGCCAACCACGTCACTCTCGGGTATGGGCACTGATGATGCGGAGGAGGAGGCACGCACAGCATCCCTAGCAGGAATCCAACCCAGGATCTTCAGGCTGTGAGGCGACAGCACTAACCGCTGTGGCACCGTACCTCCTTGGTGGCTCATTTCAGATTGTGTAGCATAGAAAGGCAGGCTGAATGATAACTCACCAAGAAGAGTAATTTAATTTTACTTAAGGGAAGAGTCAGCCTGTCCTTGGCGACAAGTTCAAGCACAGTTTTAAAGGAGAACATCATACAACACTTTAAAAAATTTCTTCCAATGGACCTTTCCGTAAGCCCCGCCCCATTCCAGTGTTAATATAATGGACATATACATTAAATAGTGGCTAATTTTTGGAACCTTCCAATTCCGTCAACAAGGCCTGCTGTAGGCAGTGGAAAAATATGTGTGCGACATTTGTTTTTTTTTATGTTTTATCGTACAGGAAAGCTATTGGTGGAGAGGTTTGTCTATCACGATGCACTCCACTTTGTATAATTCCTCCTATTTTTCAGACTTCGGTTCCAAATTTGCATTTCCACTTTGTTTACAATATCCACCATTGTTGATTTTCCAAGCTGTAATGGCATGGAATCAAGCCTGGCTTCTTCCAAATTCAATTGCGTTCACAATAGCTTCATCAAGATATACGTTAGAGTTTGCCTAGAAATGGACGTCTGTAAATAACAGTGTTGTTTGTTTGAGAATATTTTGAATTAGTCTTAGTCTTTTGAGTAGCACACATTTAGTCTTTTAGTCACATTTAGTCTTCTGAAATTAATTGTTTTAATCTAGTCTTAGTCAAAGAAATATCAACATTGATTTAGTCTTAGTCTCAGTCTCAGTCTTTTTTTAGTCTTAGTCTTTCAGTCTTAGTCTGTGAGGCTTAGTCTTACTCTTGCGCTTTTAGTCTTACTAGCTTTCAACATGCAATACAGATTATACAGGCACATTTAGTTTGCATGTTGCATGGAGGAAAACAGCAAGATTGGTTGCATAAACCAGAGGTTTTCAACCTTTTTGATATCAGGGCCCACTATTTATTCAGCATTTGAGCCACGGACCACCATTTGATGACATTTTAGCCCCCACAGACCCAAGATTTATTTTGCTTTGGTTTGCTTTTGGTTTTGGTTTCATGTTTACGCTTTCAAAGAGTTACATCTGGTTAAAAAAAGCTGGGGACCACCTGAAATTTTAGCTGTAACCACCTGGAATCCTCTCAGTGAGCACTGGTGATCCCTGGACCACCTGTTGAAAGCCCCTGGCATAAACAGACTAGTGTTCTGCGGGGCAGGGCTGTGACACGGATTGGGAAACGTTTGCAGCCTATTTTTCAGGACGCTGCGTTGCATTGGCATTGTTTGTTTAGCTGAGTCGTTTTGGTTGTTTTGCTTGGTGCACTATGGCAGCCGTGGGAAGCCATAGCGGGCAGTTTAGAGTGCGGTCCAAGCGTGCTTGGCATCGGCGATTGGCATCGGCGGCGATGCCAATGCATGCGTTCATGGCTGGAGCCGGTGGCTGCTCACTGCCGATGCCAGGTGCGCTCGGGCTGCTCTCTGGGTTAGGGTTAGGGTGCCTGCTGTGTCTCCTGCCTGCTGTGGCTTTTCGCGGCAGTGTTGTATCGAGTGAGATGTCCAGGGCGGTTCAGCTAGACAAATAGTCTTGATGAAACGTCGTGGCGTTCTGGGGGGTAGGCTACGGGCGTTTCCTGGTGCGTGCCACAGTTTTGCATCGTGGAAGAATTGTTTGTTTGTGCAACCAATCTTGCTGTTTTTCTCCATGCAACATGCTGACGATCAACCTAACATAACGCATTGGAAAGCGTTCTGATTGGATGTCTTCCAGCTAGTCCCACAAAAAGAGAAGTTCTGATTGGATCTCATTTCCGTTCGTCCCGCCCTAACATTTTCGTCTCGTCTGATTCGTTGACGAACGTGTCCATTACATTACGTCTTCAAGTTTGTCTTTAGAGGATACTTTTTGTCTAGTCTTTCGTTCGCCTTCGTCTTGGGAAAAGCTTCGTTGACAAGCATTTTCGTCTTAGTCTTAGTCGACGAAAACAACACTGGCAAATAAACAGTAACTTTTTGCAGACCAGACTCAGTGTCCTTCAACGTTCCACTGAGAAGTTCCCCAGAAAATGCATCTGTATTGTATACTGTGTTTTATGGCTACTTTGATGATGTTCTGATTTGTAATGGTCCTGTACGCCTCTTGCCAGTTCCCCCTTCTAAAAAGAAGGTTGAAGCAGGGGTGGATCTAGGCATGGGCATGGGGTGGGGCTAAATTCCCAGTCTGCCCACCAAACACGATGGCATGCAAAACAACCCAAGATATTTCAAATTGTCATCATTGAAAACAGAAAACTCTCTGAGTCAGACCTTTAGCTTTATGCATGCTGCGTGTCTGTTGCAACTTCAACAACAACTGATGTTATTATTGATGCTTTACTGGCCTAATAAAAGTCCTGTAACCGAAAATGGTATGGGGGGCGGCTTCATCGCCCGTGTCGCTTCGCCCCCATAGCATTTTCTCCTGCCCTCCCAATTGGGAAATGTTACATCTGGGTTGGAGGTTGATTAAAATAAATAGTAATGGTCCTCACCTGCGACTTGCGGGACTCATACTCGTATTGGTAGCTCAGATAGTACACCCTCAGAATCAGGTTGCCAACGTTGAAGAACTTCATGAAGGCCTAGAAAACAAAACAGGATGCACATGCACGATGTGAGATTAACAGAGCAGCTAATTTAGCTATTGGACTAATTGATGACAAACGGTTGGCTAGTGTGGTTTACATAGTTTTTTTTTTTTATCTCTGTTAATACTACGGAATGTATGTAGAAATGGTATGTCAAGGGCGTTTACTGTCTTTATCTGTTGTGTCCTGTCTAGATTTCTAGTTTCTGAATAACGTAATATTCAAAGATTTGCACCATGTTTTCACGATTTTTCAAAGATAGCAGAGATACAAGCTATTTTTCAATAGTTAAAACATAATGCTTAGGAGACCAAAACGCGTTCAGTACACTAAGGGTTAAAGTGTGATATACTACTTTTGGGAAAGGAGGTTTTCTTACCTCCTCGTCTTTGGGAGTAAATTGCGGTCCGTTCAGTTTGTTGATGGCCATGATGACGCCCACCAGGTCTTTACCGTGCATGACGGGATAGACCAACATATTGGTGGTCTTGTAACGGGTCAGTGTGTCCACATAGTCACTGAAGTTCTCGTCCTGTGGAAGAGAGAGAGAGAGAGAGAGAGAGAGAGAGAGAGAGAGAGAGAGAGAGAGAGAGAGAGAGATGGGTAGTGTGGATTTTGTCAACTAAAAACTATGACACCTAAGAAATGTGTTCAAATACTGGATTGTGACTGGCTCAAAGGAGTGGTAAATAGCAGGGGTTTTCAACCTTTTTCATACCAGGGCCCAATTTATTTGGCATCGATGCGCCTCACAATGCATGCGTTCATGGTAAATGGCTTACATCTACTTTTTGAAAACTGAAGGACAAGGGAACCAAAACTAGTCTAAAATTAGCAAGGGACTAGTGGACAAAATAACTAAAATCAGACAAACTTAGAAATGTTAGGGAGGGACTAGTGGTGGACAAGGGAACTAAAACCAGAACTGTACACCAACAGTGCCAACTTGTGCATGGCCTACTTGTGTGCGAGCAGATCGGACGAGCAGAGGGCAAGACCCCCCCCCCCCCCCCCCCTTGCGGGGGAATAGTAGTGGATAAAGGAACTAAAACTACCCTAAAATGTAAGAGAAGTAATTTTATGTTGTGTTGCATGCTGAAAATAGCAGATCTGCAACTATTAGCTGGATCTGTTATTTACAAAATTGCGTGCCAAAAAGAGCCATCATGGCACCATCAAGGCTGACACTAGAGTAAAACTCGAGCATTATTCACACACCTTGTTAAAGGTGTTAAACTACACATTTAATAATGACAAATTGTAGTCAAAAGACTGACTAAAACTAAATAAAAACGTGCTGTCACACAGACTCACAGACACACACACACACACGCATGCATGCACGCGCACACACGCGCGTGCGCGCACACACACACACACACACACACACACACACACACACACACACACACACACACACACACACACACACACACACACACACACACACACACACACACACACACACACACACACACACACACACACACACACACACACACACACTCTCACCCTATACATAATTCCGCTGAGTCTGTGAAAGTGGCTTGGGCCGGTGACCTCAGAATAATCCTGGGTAGATCTAATTTGAGACAGATTAACACGTGCGTGTCGGTGTGCACTCGCATGCACACATGTAGAAACAGATTTTAAGCACCAGCGTGGCCAGTCGCCGGATGTACTAATCATGAGGATAGTAATATAACTAGTTTTTATAAGCATGTCAAAAGTATCACAGAATGGTGCGGATAGCCTGAGGTGTACAAGAGAGCGAGAGAAAGAGAGAGAAGGGAGGGGCTAAGCCCTCGTTCCACATGGTGCGTGGTGTGCAAACACACACACTCGCATGCACACCCGCGCGCGCGCACACACACACACACACACACACACCCGCGCGCGCGCACACACACACACACACACACACACACACACACACACACACACACACACACACACACACACACACACACACACACACACACACACACACACACACACACACACACACACACACACACACATTTAACTGATTGACTGACAAGCTGACTGGTTAACTGACTGGGTGGATAGTTAACTTTCTGGCTGGTTGGTTGAATAGCTGGCTGGCTGGTTGGTTAACTAGCTGACTGGCTCGTACTAGTTGGCTGGCTGGCTGGCTGGGTGGTTAACTAGCTTCCTGGCTGGCTGGCTGGTAGGCTATTAACTAGCTGACTGACTGGCTGGTTGGTTAAAGGGGTATTCCACTTTTTAAAAAACTTTATGGTCTACTCAGTCTCATGTGAACACCACAGACAGTTTATTCCATTCAGTGTTTAGATATTTCATGTTCATTTTAGCTGCCCCTTCCTATACAAACCATGACAGATTATTCGAAAACAACCCATTTTTTTCTGGTGACTGATATTGTCCTCCTAATACATGAGAGGGCCATGGAATTTAATTTACAGTTTTCATTTATTTTTAAAATATTGTTTTGGAAAATGTGACAGGCTCCATATTCGGGAATGCCTACCCAAATGAGTAAAACAATATTTTGAAAATAAATGAATACTGTAAATGAAATTCCCCCCTCATGTATTAGGAAACTGTCTGGTGTGCATGAGACCATACAATGACCATCAGTTTTTTTATTGAAAGTGGAATATCCCTTTAACTAGCTGACTGGCTGGCTGGTTGGTTGGTTAAAGGGGAATTCCACCCATTTTCAAAATTTTCCTGGGAGGGTCTGAAAATGGGTCTGAAAGGAAAATCATTAACATGGTGAAATACATCTTGGTGATGTCATCAGATGTATTTCACCATGTTAATGATTTTTTCAGACCTCCATTTTTAGGAAATACAGAATTGGGGGAACTTTTTTTTATCATGTCCACACAACACCTCTAGGTTATACTAAGGACATATTAAAATGTTGAAAATAGGTGAAGTTCCCCTTTAACCGTGGATACACTAACTGTCTGACTCTTTGACTGAGTCATCATCATTTACTGTTAGCTCTGGACTTCTCCTTTAAGGCTGTTTTACTCTCACATCCTGTGCACACGTTAAATGCTCACAGCCAGACGACTTCTGCAAAAAATAACCAGAACCTCTTCACTATACCCATCAATAGAGCTGAGCAGTCCCGCCGCTCCTGTTCCAGAAACGGATTCCCCATTCATTTTTACTCATAGACTTTTCGAAACGGATTCATACAAAGACAATTATGCTGCGGACAAAGCCAACTCGGGTCGTGACAAATCATGATAACACACACATACACACAATGTTTTGGGACAATCAAAAGAAGAAAGAAAACAAAATGTGTTGTATCCTTCCATTTTTTACTTCTTGCTAATTAGACATTGCATGATAATATCGTGGTGGTTGTCATGATTTGTGAAGACCCGCGTTGGCTTTATCCGCGGCGTGTTTATGTTAACCATTTTCGAATTCCATTTCTGGCAGTTTAGTGATGTTGAAAGCCAAATTCCCATAGTGGTCCCCCACTTCAAATGTAACCTTCCAAACCCTACCCTGTGTGATGCACTTGACAATGATATCACCAGTATGATATCACATGTACGTGCAGGAAGTGAACGCTGTTTGCATCCCATATATGGGATGCATACATACATGTGACCTATATGGGATGCACACATATTTGAAATGGCTAAATATGAGTGAATATGTGTGTGCACACAGACATTTCTTCCGGGCTTACATAATAATCTCACATGCGCAATAATATTGTTTGTACTGTACACTGATTTGAGATTTTACAATCGCTGGGTATTTTTATTTAAAACTGGAATATCGAGCGTATAGGCTATATGCCTCGAAAACAAATAAAAATAAATCACACCCGTGTGAAGTGAGGGGTGCTCTTATTATTGTACTGTATATCATCCATTCATTGTCAACGGGAACTTTGTGCAGGACAAAAATAGACAATTTTCCTATCTGACAATTATTCTCCCTTCTGTGTTGAGATTAAAATCTACTCTGTGTATATCTTTGAATATAGGAGGACCATTTCATTTTTCTAATAGAAAATGTAAGAGTGGGATGTAATTTGCCAGTTACTTCCCAAGACTGCTCTGGCAAACTTGGCATGTTTGAGAGATGGCGTGTATTTGCCCAAAGGTATTGCCTGTAGCCATTGATTGAGTGTACATTTGGGATGGATTATAGCAGGGGTGCCCAAAAGGTAGATTGTGATCTACCAGTAGATCACACGGGCTGTGCAGGTAGATCACACGACAGTCCCCCCAGCACTTGGACCCTTATAGATCTATAACTCTTGAGAGTGTTAAATTGAAACCAAATGGATCCTTTGATTTGGTTTCATTTTATTATATTTTATTATATTTTAATTATACTTAAACATCTGAATTACGTAATTTTCAAGAGTCCACACAATTAGAAAATGGAGAATAATTGTTATTTTGCCTCTTTCCCAATTATGTACAAAACCGTGGAAGTTCTTAGTTTTGGGTGCAAGAAAGTAATTATCAACTCAAGCCAAAAATACTGTTTTCAAACGTCAGCATATACAAGGAAACCTTCCAATTCTCCCCCTCTATTTTTCATTATAAGTGCATTATTCTTAAACACTATAACAGTAAGTGACCATCACCATCACCACTATTTCAAAGCGCAAACTTTCTAGGTGCCTTGAAATGGTTTATCAGTAATGGATCACATTTTTGATGTGTAGATCTTGTTGAGCAGCTCATTTTGAAAGTAGCTCTCAAGCCAAAAAAGCGTTTGCACCCCTGGATTATAGTCACACAGTCACATAGTATTCTACTGCCCTCTAATGGTTAAACATTGGTACTAATAAAACTGTCCTCAAAAATATCCTACAAGTAAAGGCCAGCCAGTCAATCTATAGTTTGACCCAAAATCAATTGTAATAGTAATCTGAAGGCTTTTATGCTCCTTAAGCCAAATTTCCAAAATCCCAGCCACTCCAGTGACGTGTTATGGTGAAATTGGTGACCTGTTGAAATGTGTGACAATTGCATATAGACAATCACACAATATTAGTGACCTAATGCAAATTCATAGCCACATGCTCAAATGTGCCCAAATGTGCTGAAATATGGGCATAGTTGGGCAAGTGGCTTTGCCTGGATTTAACCCAATCTCTGTTTTTTTGTGCAAAACAAAATGGAATGGATGCGGAATCATGAATAACCCTTAAATTTTGATTTTATTATTTTATTAATGGCAATCCAACACCTGAATTTACCCTCCACAATTTATATAAGGATCATAAAAAAGTATGGTGCGTTTGGATGTGTCTTTTTTCCATACCTTGGTTATGTCAGTAATGTTGAGGAACTTCTTGTTGGTTGCCACATAGCCCACGATGCCCAGGTCCATGGGGTAAACGATCTCGACGCCCGGGAGTACAAGACACCTCTCAAACTTGGCATCTTTATGAACATTAAACAACCTGGAGGATGGGGAAATGTACATTGTGATTTCCCTTTTAGATTCATTGTTATTTAGGCCTGACATTTTTTTTACAAAATCGTGTAGATCTGCTTGTAGATCTGCTATTTTTTTACACAGCTAAAGCTGATGCTAAAGCTATTGCTTAAAAGAGGGGTTTTCAACCGGTGGTCCGGAGACCAGTGAGAGGCTTCTCAGGATAAATGGTCCCCAGGATAAATGATGGAAAGTTGGTTAACCAGATGTAACTCTTTGAGAGTGTAAAAATGAAACCAAATGGACCCGCAAGGGTCCATTTGGTTTCATTTTTACACTCTACACAACTAGAGAATGTAGAAGATTAATGGTCATTTTGATCTGTATGTTTGACTGTTTTGTTTCCCAAATCCAGCCTGGAATTGTAGGGCAAAAATAAAAGCAATTTTTACTTTTTGGCAGTCTGTGGCTCAAATGCTGAATGGAAAGTGGGCCCTGGCGTCAAAAAGGTTGAAAACCACTGGCTTAGAACACCAAAAACGGTTAAACAAAAGAGGCTTTAACCCCTTTTCGAGTGGTTATTTTTTGAGTGGTGTTAGCTTCTTCTACAACGTATGTCCAATGCCGAGGGTCTGTGTGAGCCCCCTAATAATGTGCTAAAAAAGAAAAAAAAAAACTTAGACCAGCCTTGAGAAGGTTATTATGAACTGCTTAAGCCCTATACTGTATATGTTTCGGCCATTTGAATACACCAGATCTACAAGCTCACATTGCATGTTTAATACATTTGCAATGGAACTTTTAGCATAATTAACACTTTTTGTTTAGTTTTGAAAATGTACATTTGCATGCCAATACTTTCTTACTTTTACGTACATTTTGAATTCTGGTACTTCTACTTGTAATGGAGTATTCACCCATTAAATTGAGTAAATGGTAAAAGGTGCAAGATGTATACATGTACTGGTATAGTGCCTTTAACCAAGGCGCTTTACATTGTGTTACATATTCACTCATTCATGCACTGATAATCCACTTCGACAACGGGTGACCTGCTCTACCTCCTGTTCCAAGCCCTTCTTCCGCCCCAGCAACTAAAGGGCCACTTCACCCCTTTCTGCAATCACTTGTAATTTGAATGATGTTTGGGAGACAGACAAAAGTTTTTTTCTGTTTTTTTTTTTTTATGTGGGTTATGTGCGTTTTTAGATATTACAGTATTTCAAATACCATATACAAGTGTTTGCTTTTTTTGTTTACTCTAGGTTTTTCAGAAAATAAGACGTTAAATGGCTGTCCTTTGTAAAAAATTGCTCTGGATTAAGGGTATTTGCTAAATGCTTAACTTATAAATTGTACAAATTTTATACATTTTACAATGTAAGCAATTAGCAGACGCTCTTAATCCAAAGCAACTTGTACAAAAGAAAAGCCATGGCACATTGTATACATACAAAGTAGCACATAAACTGCAAGCTAAGTCTACATAAAAATGCTATAAGATACACAAGTTGAGCTCTTACATATAGTACGGAGGCCGAGTCTAGGGCAAGAGCTATGGGCTAAGATGCATAGTCTGAAGAGCTGCGTTTTCAGATTGTGGCAGAAGATTGGGAGCGAATCTGCATCTACGATTGCAATGTGAAGTGCATTCCATAGTTTTGGGGGGCCAGAAGGGAGAAGAGTTTGGGGTGTGTGGAGCAGTGGCCTGGCATTTTTTCTAGCAAGGGTACTTCCAGCTTCCCTGCGTCAGCTGATCTGATCCCTCAGACAGGGTTTGTGTAGGGTGAGATTGCAAGATACCTTTGGTTCTTTGAATGCTAGCATCAGAGTTTTGGACTACTGTGCGGACAGCAAACGGCTGCCAATAGAAAGTGGAAGCAAGTGGTTCAGTTATTTTGTGGAACAAAAAAAGGTTATGGCTGTTTCCCCATCCCCAAAATAAGCTTAGAATGGGGCTATGGGATGTTGATCAAATTCACCTAAAGGTATTTCCATCACTCCAGGGGCAGATTGGCCATCTGGAGTACAGGGAGTTTTCCCGGTGGCCTGCGCCACCTAGTGGCCTGGACAAGATCCAAAATGCACTAGTGGCATTTCCAAAATGCACTAGAATGTGCTAGATGCTCGCCTGGAACATACAGTTCAAAATGACCATTAATCTTCTACATTCTCTAGTTGTGTAGACTAAGTTGGGCTAATTCACATGATGAATATTTTAACTCTTGAGGGTGTAAAAATGAAACCAAATGGACCCAAAAGGGTCAATTTTTACGCTCTCAAAGAGTTACATCTGATTTTTGATGATTTTTCTCAGACCTCCATTTCAATAGGAAACACAGAATGTGGGGACTTTTGTGCACACAACATCTCAAAGGTATATGAATGACATAGTAAAATGTTGAACATGTGTGGAATTCCCCCTTAAGTGCACATGCCGGTAGACCAGGGTACAATATTCGCTTGGCTTCAGTTCAATAGACCTTTAAAGAAGCCTCGCCCTCTTGTCCACCCTAGGACACTTTCCAGCCAGGCTCCTTCATTCCAATGTAAATATCATGGACTTTGCACAATAAATACTGATTCATTTTTGGAACCAGACCTTCAAAATCTCTTCCAAATCCGTCACCAAGGAATGCCCTATGCAGTGGAAAAATGTGTGTGACATTTAGGGCATGTTCGGAAATACCACACCGGAGCACACTCGCCTATTAGTTTGCATTGCTCAGTGTACTCAGTGCGCAATTTCCGAACACGCCCTAATTTTTTAAAACAATGTTTTATCAAATAGGAAAGCTATTGGTGGAGAGGTTTGTCTATCACATGTTATGCTTAGCTGTGATTGGACCGAGCAGTTTGGGGAGGGGCTTACCTAAAGGTCAAGTGGCACAGTCGTTCAAATAATAAACCCAATGAAAAGTATGTTCAAATAATAACCTAGTGCAGGGCCGGATCTAGGAATGGGCATGGGGGGGACAATGCCCCCCTAAATGCCCAGACTGCCCCACCAAACATGATGGCATGCAAAACAAAGATATTTCAGTGCTTATTTAAAAGTATTTTAAATAAGCAAACACTATACTACTGCTACTAACTAACTACAATCGTCTCACCACTAAACCAACAGCATTTCATCATTGAAAACAGAAAACTCTCTGAGTCAGACCTTTAGCTTTGTGCATGCTGCGTGTCTGTTGCAACTTCAACAACAACTGATGTTATTATTGATGCTTAATTGCCTAATAAAAGTCCTGTAACCAATAGCTTCGCGCCACGGGCGATGAAGCCGCACCCATACCATTTTCTCCTGCAATCCCCCAATTGGGAAATGTTACATCCGCCCCTGGGGCAGATTGGCACATATTTTCCCACCGGGACAATTTTGCCTTTGCCAGGCCACCCTGGGGGGGCAGCTGGTTAACCAGATGTAACTCTTTGAGAGCGTAAAAATGAAACCAAATGGACCCTTGCGGGTCCGTTTGGTTTCATTTTTACACCCTCAAGAGTTAAAATATTCATCATGTGAATTAGCCCAACTTAGTCTACACAACTAGAGAATGTAGAAGATTACTGTAATGGTCATTTTGATCTGTATGTTCCAGGCGAACATCTAGCGAATTCTAGTGCATTTTGGAAGTGCCACTAGTGCATTTTGGATCTTGGCAGTTGGCAACACTGCCTCCAGCAGCGCGAGCACACTAGTTTGCCTGGCCTGGGCCTGGCACCCTGGCCTGCCCTGGACACCGGGAAAACTCCCTGTACTCCAGATGGCCAATCCGCCCCTGGCCCCCTGACCTATAAGCGATCATGAAAACGAACCTGGTGAACAGCTCGGAGACGCCGTTCCTGGAGCGGTGCATCCAGAGGCTCATGCGGTCGGCCTGGATGATGCAGCACAGGTGCTTCATCAGGGTGTAGAGGGACTGCTCCATCTGCTTCTCGTCGCGGAAGTCGCGGATCAGGTCGAACAGCACCTCGCTGTGCTCCACCGTCGACAGCTCGCGGTGCGTCGTGGTGTCCAGCGTGATCTCGCGCTTCTCGTCCAGCAGCTCCGAGATGATCTTGGGCCGGAGGTGGGCGTCGTAGAACTCCTTGGCGAACTGCGGGTTCGCGTCCAGGAACGTCTCGGCAGCCTTCTCGTCCACCATGGCTGCATACCGCACGGATCCCGGGTTTGGGAGATGGATGGGAGAGAGAATGTGTTAAAAATGTAAATCAATTTGAAAAAATAAATCACACCTGTGTGAAGTGAGGGGGCTATCATCATCTTACAACATCGAGTACAACGTAACGTTTGCGTCAGTGTTGGCTGATGGTGTTTATGGTAGCGACCAAAGGCTTCTTTTCTTCGTTGTCAATGATGTTTTTTTTTTTACATTATTGAAAAACAAACATTAAGGCCTAGATTTTCGTCACCGCGAAACCCCTTATCCCTTAACTTCTTTGTCTTTTTAAACTATTTAAAAGGACATTTGTCAATAGTTAAAATGGCCAGTCTGCAAGCTCACAATGTGTCAATAGATTGGCATGTTGAACTATTTCAAAAAGTTTATCAAAATAGTAAAAAAGGGATAAGGGGTTTGGGATAAGAGGTTTATGGCTCCATTTCCGTTACATGCTAAACCCCTTATTCCAAATCCCTTTTTTTGTTTTTACTATTTTGAAAAACTTTTTGGAATATTTCAACATGTCAATTAACACACTGTGAGCTTGTAGACTGGCCATTTGAACTACTGTTTTTTTTAAATAAAAGAGGTTAAGGGATAAGGGGTTTAGCGGTAACGAAAATGGAGCTCTATAAGCCTGTGTATAGGAGCACACATCAAAGTGTCAGATCTGGGTCACACATCTTCCACCTCCTTGGAAGATAAAATGGACCTGTTGAGAAGAGTAGGTCCATCTAAGAGGGGTCTGGGAACCCCTAGGGGTCGGTAAGGGAGTTCTAGGTATAGACACTCCAAATGGACCTTTATGTGTCTGTAACCAACTCTGAGGGTGTGCAAACGGATCCAATTGGTTCAATTTGCACACTCTCAGAGTTAACATGGATTTTACGATATGAATTTACAAAGTGTGGGTCTTGCTAGAACCATGAAAATCTTCTCTTATAAAGGCTCCTTGGACCTTGGCATACTGTGTTTTCAATGGCGGATGGGGTATGTATGTTCAACTAGGATATGTTTGAGAAGCAATCATCATTTATTCTGATCCCCAACCCCAACTGAGAAGGTGTATCTGTCTTGAACCCTTATCCAGCACTTAAGATGGTTGTTCATCTCAACTGTGCAGTTATTAAAGTATAGTTTTTGAGTGGTGCTAGATGAAAAAGTGAAGATGCAAACTGTGATTGGCCATTATGAGATGATGTACTGTATGTTGATAAGAGTGGCCCTCCCTTCTTGCATCACATTTGTCATAACGAGAGGGGGAGAATGTTGGCGATTTGAGAGAAGATGGAAAAGCTCACAAGAATAAAGCAAATTGGTTTAATTTGTAAACCGAATGCAGAGTTAAATTAAGACTTCCCATGTAGGAAGTATGAATTAAGACTCACGCTATAAGTATAAGACCTTGCACGACAACAACCAACTTTGTGAGATGGGGCGTGTGTGGGGAGCGATCATGTTGTACCAGAAGAAAAGACAAGTAGCATTGTCTGTAACAAACAAAAGGGCACGCACATCCAAAAAAAAACCGAACTAAATACCAGGTGCTGGGCCGAAAAACAAACTAAGAAGAAATAAATAAGGTCCGCACACTGGACTGAAGCTCCAAATTAAAGGTGTTTATTTCACCACATGATGACGATTTGAGCCTCACGGCTCTTCATCAGAGGCCATTTGTGATTGAACAAATGGCACATGCTAGTTGTTTATACCAAAGTGGGACCAATTCAGTCAATGGCCCTCAATGGCCCTTCAGAACTGGCCCTTCAGAACTGGGCCACATGGTACCCTGGATACCGTACGTTCATGTTCGGCTCAACAAAAAAAAGAAAGCCTGGGAGAACAAGAGACATTTCTTGGTCTAGGAGAGTAGGAATGGTAGGGAAACTACATTGCAGACGTGTGCGGAGAGGAGGAGGGGAGTACCAGTAGAGGTATTTGGCGAGTAATATTCTCCAGCGGTTGCCCCTCGTGCACAAGCCCTCGACTAGACCAGAAAGTAGCCTAGCTAGGCCAGGCTAATCCGATCCCGTCTACTAGGAAATTCATCCGATATAAATAGCAAGAGTGGAGGCTACAGGCCAGGGAAGGGGGGACTCCTATCGCCCCAACAGCATCGCTGGTTACTTCACATTTATGTATTTATGTAACGGCACACATTGTACCATATACTGCATATATATTATGATCACTAAGTGGATTATAACAAACCATAAAAGTTACTAGCTAGCAGCAAATACCTTTGACCCAGATCTGACACCTATAGTCCTAATTAGGCCTTGCGTAGCCAGACAGTATCATACTATCTGCTTGCCAGGGGCAATGCGCATCGCGAAGGCAGAGTGAAGGCCGGCTATACGCAAGGCTATAAGTCCTAGAGAGCCAGTCTGCCCTTCACACGCCAACACCGCAAAGTAGCCTATACGTTTTTTTTTTTTTTAAATGTCATAACATGGCATTGAATAGCCTATACAACAAATGCACAGACAAATGCAATACTCCCGGGTGGACAAGATATACAGGATATATATTTTTATGTAGTGTATATATAAAAAAATAAATTACTAGACATATAGTAAGTGTTACCCTTTAGGTGGTCGTCGACGTGTGTGTGTGTGTGTGTGTGTGTGTGCGTGCGTGTGTGTGTGTGTGTGTGTGTGTGTGTGGGGGGGGGGGTCATGAGAACATTGCTAAAATTGTCAACAGGTAAAAATATGATGAAAATATGTAACCAAGCATACTGCTCCCTTTAAACTCTTAATTTTAGTCAGATCCTATCACATTTTAACACATAGCAAGGCCTAATAAGCGTTCTCGAAATTCTGCCTTTCCTTTTGTTTCGCAAAACAAAATGTCATTTTAAAAAAGCAAAAAAAAAAAATGAGGACCAGACATACCTGATAAAGACCTTGCGTTATCTCCAAGCCAACTGTGTTATCTCTCTGTCTGCTGGCTGGGAGAATAGGGATTAGAGGGATGGTTTTAAATGGTCATGTGTGGCCATAAGCCTGCATCCAATTACAACCACAGGATAATCACGCCTTAATGTATGTTGTTGCCGCTGCATTCATTGATATAGCGAGTCTCGCTCCATTCCTATGTCAATAGCAGAGCCGTTGGCAGTGGCATGCACTGTAGGCCAGGGGTTTTCAACCTTTTTGACACCAGGGCCCAGCATTAGAGCCATGGATGGACCACCATTTGCTGACATTTTAGCCCCACAGGCCCCCAAAACTAAAGACATATTTAGCTTTTGTCCACGATATGGATTTGGGAAACAAAACAGTCAAACATACAGATCAAAACAACAATTAATCTTCTACATTCTCTAGTTGTGTAGACTAGGGGTAATTCAGATGATGAATATGTTAAATCTTGAGAGTGTAAACATGAAACCATTGTTTTCATTTTTACACTCTCAAGAGTTACATCTGGTTACCCAACTTTTCATCTGGTTAACCAACTTAGCTCAAGGACCACTGGTGGTCCCCAGACCACTGGTTGAGAACCCCTGCTGTAGGCTACCAGGCTACATACAGGGTCCCATTGGACGCAGTCCCTCACACTTTTTCCTCAATTAATCATGGCACGGTGGAGTTTGAGTCCCTCTGAACACGCCTTCACATTAGTCAGACGTTTTCATGTCAAGGACCCCCAAATTGGCACTAAAATCATGAAGTTTGTAGCCTAGATATGAAACATTCAACATTTTAAAACCATTGCAGGTATGGGGTTGGTTTAGCTCTGGTCCATAGCTCCACTGCTTCTAAGCTGCAAGGTAGAACCATAGAAACAGTGTAGCTATGGAGCAGGACTAGGGTTTGTTAGCCTTTTTATAGAGCTTATAGAGCTGTTAGAGCTTTTTCCTCAGTCAAAAGGTCCTAATTTTAGGATTCTGCAAAAATAAATAAATAAAAATCGTATAGCAATCCTATGGGATTTATCAACTAACTATGCATTGCTATTGTGTTTGTTCAGTAACAGATCACAGCACAAATGGAACCAAATGAACCCTAACGGGTCCATTTGGTTCTATTTGTACACTCTCGGAAAAAAAAAATAGTTCCTGAAAGAAAAATCATTAACATGCTGAAACACAACATGATGATGGCATCAAGTTTTTTTTTTTTTTCAGCCCTCCATTTCTAGGAAACACTGAATGAGGTACTTGTTTTTATCATTGTCCACACAACATCTCTATAATATCATAATGACATAGTGAAATGTTGAAAATTGGTGGGATTCCCCTTTAACCCTTAGTGTACTGAACGCGTTTTGGTGTTCTAAGCATTATGTTTTAACTATTGAAAAATAGCAGATCTACAAGCGCTATGAGCTTGTATCTCTGCTATTTTTGAAAAATCGTGAAAACGTGGTGAAATCTTTGAATATTATGTTATTCAGAAACTAGATAGTTTTTGATAATTAAGGGCAAGGGGAGTAGATGCCACCAAGAAATGACTCAAATGAGCAGACATTGGAACTTGACCAAGATAAAGCTGATCAGCTGAAGCCTCAGTCTGGAATGGAGAGACTTCAAAACCGTTGGATAAATGACAATAATGGATGTACTAAAAAAGACTCTATGCTTTAAGGATTTGGACCCTACTGTTTAGAAGCCGGAAAACAGGGAGTGCCTGAGAAAGTAATCTGATGGTTCGTACTAATATAACCAAGAGGCATTCAAAGCCATGTACTATCCTTTTACGTACAACATTTTAGTTGTTACCATGCACTTAGTAATGTAGGATTTTTAACTTTTTAATGTCCTTCCTCAGTGAAGTGAATGACCTGGTGAACTATGATTACTGTCCATGTGGTCATTTAATGATGAGTTCGATTCCAGAGAAATTTAAGAGAAAAAGAGGAGTTACCATCCCAAGAAGGGGAAGTGCACCGGATTGCAAAAATGAGGACCAGACATACCTGATAAAGACCTTGCGTTATCTCCAAGCCAACTGTACTGTCATCTCTCTGTCTGCTGGCAGGGAGAATAGAGATTAGAGAGATTCAAGAGCAAAAGGGGAGTTACCATCCCAAGACGGGGAAGTACACCAGATTGCACCTAGTAATGCAGGATTTTATTTATTTTTTTTTTTAATCTTTTTTTATCTTTTTTTTCTCTAGTTGAAGAGAGAGAAACAGTCCATGTGGTCATTTAACGATAACGATAGTTTGATTGCAAAGAAAGTGCACCGGATTGCATCAGAGTCATTATTATTAATGTGACTGTTAGTGACCAGTGTGCAGTGCTGTATCATGCATGTGGCATGCCCATGGGATGAATGACAAGTGTTACAAAAGCACTAATCTTAGCCAATATCCCCACCCAACACAACAACACAGGAATGGTCTGCACGTTGATTCTAAGTCAGGTTGGTTGGTGGACCCTTGTTCAAAATCGTCTGAAAACCCCTGCTCTAAACTAAAGTACACATTAGAATATTAAAAACAAGTATGTGTCATGTTTGGCCTAATACAGCATGAATAAACTTATGTGGCCCGGGGGCTGACTCTGACCGGCCTGACCTGGGGACCACCAGTGGTCCTTGAGAGAGTTCCAGTTAAATATGGGAAGTTGGTTAAACAGATGTAACTCTTTGAGAGCGTAAACATGAAACGAAATGGACCCTTGCGGGTCCATTTGGCTTCATGTTTACACTCTCAAGAGTTAAAATATTCATCATATGAATTATCCCACAGTCTACACAACTAGAGAATGTTAAAGAATGGTCATGTTTGTAAAATTCCAGCCTGGTATTGGGGAGAAAAACAAAAGAAATCTTTAGTTTTGGGTCTGTGGGGCTAAAATGTCATCAAATGGTGGTACTCTGTGGCTCAAATATTGAATAAATAGAGGTCCCTGGTGTCAAAATGGTTGGTCTTACCCTTAATATCACACAGACTTTAGTTCAGCCTTTAGTCTTGGCCCTCCACAGTATTTTATGTATCTCATTTGGCCCCTTGGGAAAAATAATTGCCCACCCCTGGCCTGGAGACTAGATCAGAGGATATTGTGGACAAATATGAGTTTGATGCATGGATGATGGCATATGTCAAATTATTCACAATAAACTCAAAATTCCCAGTTTGTAACCAAAGCAACATTATTAGACTATTCGATATTTGATTGTTGAGAGATACACAGACAGATCTACCGATACGCTATTGTTAAACAATTAATATAGGATGTAGAATTATTGTTATTTTGTTATCATTTGCCTGTTGCCTATCTCTCTCTCTCTACTACCTGATAGGAGTCAGGATGGTGGTCCCTGGATCAGTTGAAAATGATGATTTGTCCATCGCAGAAAAGTTTGCTGGTAGAAGTTGCATTTGTCATCATCGATCACCCCAACCTGCACCTAATGGACTAAACACTAAACGTTGTGAAACAGCGACCTCTTTCTTGAGCCGCCATAGAGTATAAACAGAGGTACGCAAACTCCGTTCACCTCTTGGGGCCAGACCAATGGAGGCTCTTCTACGCAGACTTCTATTGAATGGGGACAACAAAAGGCGGCAAGTCTTGGACCGGAAGTATGTAGAAAAGCATTGGGCTCAGGCAACAGCCCAGCTTTAGTTGATCCCAAATCCCTTTATTTTAGATTGTTTTGTCGTAATAGTATTGTAGGTAGGCATTTAGCAGATAAATAATAATAACCATAACAGAGACTTTAGTCGTTAGTGTACAATAATTGAAAACAGTGGACATGCTTAAAATAGGTCTTATTTGCGCCGCCCTCGTTGGAAACAACCATAGATATATTAAACTATATCTATGGAAACAACGCATTTGCAACTCCAGCTTGTCCCTATTCGGGCTACAAGAACAGTGCTCGAGCGCGCCAGCTGAGCGCTCGGTTTTCCTGAACCCCTCAATGTCGCAACTCTGTCCCCTTCGGCTCTGCTAGTGCTGCTGTTGCGCCTGCGCAGCGTCAGATTCAACAGGAGGAGTGGAGGAGGAGGACCATACACCAAGCCGTGTGACTGTACGAGTGTTTAAATGAACTGAAGCCAGAATGAGCTGAAAGAAATGATCCAAAGCAACAAGAGGCGTAAGAAGAACACCATTAAAGCTCATCATACATCAATCGGAGGTGGAAGTCTGAAGCTCTGGTGAGTTGCATTGAATTCATGAATTGTTTATAGGCAGATCTGTGACTGAATGGACGCGTTGACACTCAGGCTTCCTATTTCAACTAGTGTATAGGCGACTCACTGTGTACTGTATGTCCACGTTGACAACTTGTTTACAATGGTCCTCATTCATTACGCATTTACTGCATTGGTTCCCAAACTTCTCCGTGCCAAGGAGGACTTTTTGCGGACCCCCATATGTTTCCTAGAAATGGATGTCTAAAAAAATCATTCAACATGTTAATGATTGTTTGTAATGTGTGTGTTTGTTTTGTGATGTGTTTTATGTAAATGGCATCAAATGTACACCCTTAGAAAAAATGTTGAAAATGGCTGGACATTCCCTGTTTCGTTGGGCATCCCCGGACCCCATTATGAGAACTTCTGTTTTTATTGTCCTTTTTTAAACTTTTATTTTATTCAATTTCTTATTTTTTTCTTTTTATTTCACATGCATATTCTATTGTTAATATCTACTATTAAGCAGCTTGTATAGGCTTAATAAATCAGGCTAAAGTCCATTGCTGCAAATGATGGCAAATAAATAACCCCTGGAAGCTTGTGTAGCCTACATCTTGTAAGCTCTTGTTCCGGATAGAGGAAGTATAATGTGATGACTGTGTCAACTTAAGTAAAGTCAGAACTAAGTCAGAACTCCACAGGATGGCCTGACTTCGCCAGTCACTGGTGAACCAGTTCCCCCACTTCAACTGTACTGGTTGTAGAACCAGAGGCGGATCTAGGCATGGGGGGGGGGGGGGGGTCAATGCCCCCCTAAACAACCCAAAATATTTTGGTGCTTATTTAAAATGATTTGAAACATTTACTACTGCTACTAACTAACTACAGTTGTGGCACCACTAAACCAACAGAATTTCATCATTGAAAACAGAAAACTCTCTGATGTTATGTTATTGATGTTATTATTGATGCTGCTTACACTTGTCTAATATAAGACGTGTAACCAAAAATGGCATGGCTGCGGCGTCATGATGATGCCAATAAGGTAATATGACCACATGAATGAGAGTATTGCCTTTTCGTAACTCACACTCCCTGGTGATTAATATGACCACATTAGTGATTAATTATTTCTAGGTTCATGTGGGTGGGTGTAGTGAAGTCCAACTGAGTGAGATCACTATCACTTCTCAGCCAGGCAGTGGTTTTAAGACATGAAGTTAGATATGGGCCAAAACAAAATCTGGACCATCCAATATGAAACCCGTCTGGGTGTACATTTATTGAGTTAATGGTGCAATATTTAAACCACACAAGGGACAAGGAAGTAATTCATTCATTATTAGTTTTATTGTCGACGATGACGGTCAGAATATGTTGCAATCCGGCCCAGTTTTGGCTCACAGCCCACTGGTCAAGAAAGACAGATACTACTATATTGACCTTCATTTTTTTCCTCGCATATCTACAAATATTAATGGTAATATTAAAGAGAGATATTTTGGCCGATATCAAGATCCAATATACTGTAACTTCATTTGCATTTCTGTTTCAGCTGATAACCAATATAACCAATAGGATCTCATTCTCTATACAAAAAATGATTATACATATTAAAACGCCTATTTATTCCAAAACTAGGGATGACTCACTGTTATTGAAATGTTTGCCCATATCCCAACATAAACAGCGTGAATGTAGTGTTTTTAAAAGGCTTTGCAGGCAACATCATCGTCACACACACACACACACACAAAAAGCTTTTCCCCTTAATTTGTTCATCATTATAAATATAAGATCTGCTTAAACATATTTATATTACCAGTGCCGTGATTTTTGTATTTTTTTCCAATTTTGTATATGTTTAAGAGGTGACAGCAGTGTTGGGAAAGTTCTCTTTTTTTCTGAAATAGTTCAGTTCATAGTTCATACATTTAAAAACGAACTTGTTCCGTTCATAGTTCATTGTTGAATTTTTAGAACTAAAGTTCATGGTTCCAAAAAAAGAACTATTATAGTTCTTTTTCGTTCTTTTTTCCCCTCCCTCTTTTTTTTGTTCAAAATGGTTGCAGCCCATAGCCATATACAACTGAAGATGTCCTTAGTTGATTTGTGAAGATTTTATTATGAAGGCGCTCAGTTCAGTCCAGCCCTGTGCATCTCTGTGTGCTGAAAATAGAGCAGAAAATATCAGCAGAAATAGAGATCAACAAGCTGAAAGTGTGTCACTGAGTTTGTAGATCTGCTCTATTTTCAGCTCATTCTAGTCTCACTCTTGAACAGGGCTCAATGCTTAGCATTTTTCCAAGTTGGCTACTATTTTACAATATCAATTTATTAACATAGCCAGGTCGACTGAAAGCCCCAGTGATTCAGCTGTCTCGAAAGGTGGGGGCGTGGCACATGGTTTATGGCTGAACCACTGCTGAACCAAAAGTGAAAGTGAAAGTGTGAGTGTTAACACACTACTGACATGGTGGGGAGACAATATATAGCAGAAAAATGCATTTTGGAGTGATGTATATAGGTGAACTTGCATTTGACCCATTAGCCACATTATAAGCTTATTTTGGGATAGGGGAAACAGCCATTAAGGAGCGTTTTCACAAAACAGCACCTGGACCACTTTTTTCTAAATAAATAACTGCAAATAAAGATAAAAAAAAAGTTTTGGGGTGAAATTCTCCTTTAAGCAAATGAGCCCGGGCCGTCGCGGCTATTGTTTCGGTCGGGTATCCCAACTCTATACAATAGCCCATATTGTTATATTAATAACAATGTGAAAGGGTCCCCCAAACCTTAAGGCCGCCTCTGCTTGTAGTAGGCTAATTGTAGCCTACCGGTAAATAAAAATGAAAACGATCCGACGGCAAATCAGGCAATGATGATAAGAATACACAAGTGTTGTGCGTCCGAGCGCGCATGTGGTGCGTTTATGATTAATCACGGGATAGCGTCACACGTGCGTGAGGCAAAAGGTTGCTGCGCAGACAGTATATGATTTAAATACACGCATAGCGCAGGAAGATTATTACCAACACGAACAGCATTAGTAGCTCATTCAACGTGTTGGAGAGAAGCGTCCTCCCTTGGTGCTGTGTGTGAGCTGTCTGATGCTGTGCGCTGCTGACAGAGCAGAGGGAGGGGCGGGGCGGTGGGCAAGGAGAACAGATCTTCAAGCTAAGGATGCCTCGAGCCTCAACACGTTGTTAGCTTGTATATCTGCTCTATTTTAGCGAACAACACCGCCGTACTACAGTAATGTAAATACTCGCACCGGTGCTATGAACATTTTAGTCACAAATGCGAGCCTGTCGAGCCCCGCTCTTGAACAAAATCGAACGCAAGAAAAGTGACGTTCACTCACGCCAGAAATGAACGAGTTCACACCGCCGTTCTTCAAGCAGATACAGGGGCCGTTCCGTTCAAGTTCCTTAAAAATATGAACGGTTCAAAGAACTTTCGTTCTTTGAACGCGTTCGGGTACAACTCTGGGTGACAGTATGTAAATAGACCCCTTAGTGTGATTTTTATGTGCAATGATGTCTTCCCTTTGTATTTTGGGTTTCTTCCTGGGGGCTGAACCTTTACAGTTAAACGTGCCAATGAAAAAAACTGCAATATAGTGACATCATGTGTTCAGCCCCTCCCCTAACTCCTTCCCCTTTATCATGCAACTAAAACTGTGGGCGTGGCTTCAGTTCAGGTGGATCTCCACCTATCACCACCCACCAGGCAAATCAGGCATACTTAATGAACTGGTGGAAGGTCCATTAATGGAACTGGTAGGGTGGAATCATAAAAATGACAGTTTAACAAACACTGTACACTTTTTGGGGAAGAATCTTACTTTTCATATAACATTAATACCTGAGTGATGATCATGTTTTAGGGTAGAAAAAATTCATGGCACTCTATCTTTAACTGTACAGATCCGGGCTTCATCATGACTTCGGCAGAGCTCCACCACTCTCTAGAGGACAACGGGAGAACTGTCAGAGACCAGAGCCGCCAGCCTCTCATCCTGGAGAGACTGCCACAGGAGGACGAGGACTGGAGGACGCTCGCCGCCCGCAAGCTCAGAACTCACTGCGCGTGCAGCACCGCGGGGAAGGCCCGGGCCACAGCGCTGGGCTTCTTCCCCGTCCTGAAATGGCTGCCGCGCTACCGGCTCCGCGAGTGGCTCCTGGGCGACGTCATGTCGGGGCTGATCGTCGGCGTGCTGCTGGTGCCCCAGTCCATCGCCTACTCGCTGCTGGCCGGCCAGGACCCCATCTACGGCCTGTACACGTCCTTCTTCTCGTCCATCATCTACACGCTGCTGGGCACCTCCCGCCACATCTCGGTGGGGATCTTCGGCGTGCTGTGCCTGCTGGTCGGGCAGGTGGTGGACCGGGAGCTGGCGGCGGCCGGGTACGCCGCGGAGGAAGTGGCGGGCGACAACAACGGCAGCGTGGCGCCGGCCCTGCTGCTGGTGACGGCGGCGGCGGACGGCGGCCGGGGGAACGGCAGTGTCAGCACGGCGTGCGACAAGAGCTGCTACGCCATCATGGTGGGAGCTACGGTCACCTTCACCGCTGGGGTGTACCAGGTAAGGAGGTTAGAAAGTCACTGTGGGCCGGGTGGGGGATGGATATCTCGGAATGGCTCGGGGGACAGTGGTTAGTTTTCGATCTTTTTCATACCACGGCCCACTAGTTTCAGAATTCAGAATTCGAGCCACGGACCACCGTTCGAGGACATTTTGGCCCCACAGACCCCAGAAACTAGAGATTTCTTTTTGTCCAGATGCTTTTTTGGAGAAAACAAAACAGTCAAACATGACAGATCAAAATGACTGTTAATCTTCTAATTCTCTAGTTGTGTAGACTTGGGGCTAATTCAGATCATGAATATTTTAACTCTTGAGAGTGTAAACATGAAACCAAATGGACCCGCAAGGGTCCATTTTGGTTTACGCTCTCAAAGAGTTACATCTGGTTAACCAACTTTCCATCATTTAGCTTGGGGACCACCTGGAATCCCCTCAGGGACAAGTGGTGGTCCACGGACCACCTGTTGGAAACCCCTGCTTCAGGGGGTTCCAGATGAGGTGGTTGTAGTCAACCCCAACTAAATGATGGTTATTTTGATTGACGTTCACCTGTTACCTCATCTGTTGCACAGCGTGGAATGGTAGACAAAATCAAAATATTTTACGTTTTGGTTCTGAGACTATAAATGAATCATGGTCCACGGCTCAAATGCCGAATAAAGTGGTCTGTGATACAAAAAAAGTTTAAAAACAACTGGTTTAGCAAGTGTTTTTTTATATATTCCTACAAAAGAGGAATTGAGCTGGGATATTCTCCTTTGATCCAAACATTCAGAAAGGTGTGAGATTGGTCCAATGACAAAAATGGGGGAAAAAAAAGTCCATTGTGAATGAATGGGATTTTTTTTCTATCACACTATTACTGAACATGGGTGAAATTCACCCGAAACCTTCCTGGAGAAAAAAACTAGGAGTGTGTGCAGGGGAACAAACCCACATTCTATGATGTCACTGAGCATCATGAAGCTACTGAAAGACCCACCCACCTCAGACATCAGCAACATTATGATGTCACTGAGCATCATGAAGCTACTGAAAGACCCCCCCACCTCAGACATCAGCAACATTATGATGTCACTGAGCATCATGAAGCTACTGAAAGACCCACCCACCTCAGACATCAGCAACATTATGATGTCACTGAGCATCATGAAGCTACTGAAAGACCCACCCACCTCAGACATCAGCAACATTATGTCACTGAGCATCATGAAGCTACTGAAAGACCTGTCCACTTCAGATATCAGCTACATTATGATGTCACTGAGCATCATGAAGCTACTGAAAGACACGCCCACCTCAGACATCACAAAATCATGATGTCACTGAGCATTGTGAAGCTACTGAAAGACCCACCTACCTCAGATATCAGCAACATTACGATGTCACTGAGCATCGTGAAGCTACTGAAAGACCCACCTACCTCAGAGAACTCATTTCACTGCGGTAACTTGAGTGACTAATCAGACAACTTTTTGACTTTTGATCTACTGAAAGACCCACCCACCTCAGGCATCAGCAACATTATGAAAATTGCAAAAAAATATAATTGTCCGGATGAAAATTACCCATGTTCAGTGTTAGTGTTAGGGATAGCAGGCTACCTGAAAATGCACCAGGCTATCGCCCGTCCCGATGTTCAAACGTCCCTGTCTGTCTCCTCCCTTCGCCCCTTTTCTTCCAGGTGCTGATGGGTCTGTTCCAGGTGGGCTTCGTCTCCGTCTACCTCTCCGACTCCCTCCTGAGCGGCTTCGCCACGGGCGCCTCGCTGACCATCCTCACCTCTCAGCTCAAGTACCTCCTGGGCCTCAGCATCCCGCGGCCCCAGGGCTGGTTCACCCTGGTGAAGACCTGGTACAGCCTGCTGAGCAACCTGGGCAGCACCAACCTGTGTGACCTGGTCACCAGCCTGCTGTGCCTCCTGGTGCTGGTGCCGGCCAAGGAGCTCAACTACCGCTTCAAGGACAAGCTGAAGGTAAGGAGGGCACTCTGCCCCTCTCCCCCCCTGCGACCGACTACGGATAAGCGGCCGAAGGTGGACAGATTGGTGGATAGTAGTGCTTTGTTTATAAATGAACGGGATGGTCTGCCTTGATGTGTAGCTACATGTTCCTTAAAGGTTTCATTTTCATAAATCTTTATTTTTTATTTTTGTTTTTCATGTACTTATTTTTCATGAACTTTAATGGATTGTGTCTGTAGTTTGCTCTGGAGTTTGGAAGCAGTGTGAGCTGCTACGAAAACAGTGGAAATGGTGACATCTGGCAGATCCCGTAGGGTATTTGCTGGCTATTACACCACAAACAAGCAGGAATATCATACCACTTGCTTGAGCCGGAAAAAAACTCCATGCCACAGAGAAAAGATGACCAATTGTTAAAATGTGTTTTTGGTGCAATTGAGCTCAGAAAAAAAAACTTTATGTCACAATGCCTTTTTAAAATGAAGGTTGACCATTCTATTGTTTTTGAAATTCTAAAGAATTTGCACTAGGACACTAGAATGATGCTTTAGTGCTGAAAAACACAAACTCACTGTTAAAGGTCTTAAAGTTCTTAGTCCTGGGGATGGATTTCAGTCCTGAGGATTTCTTAGGGGTTTAAAAACATGTATGACTTTAAATTGCAAAAAAAAAAAAAAAGAAATAGGGTGGACTGTGGGCGTAGTACATCGTGTTTGGAAAGATCCAATGTATGTCAGTGATGTTTCTTTTGCCCCATCCAGGCTCCCATCCCCTTCGAGCTGGTGGTGGTGATCGTCGCCACCCTGGCGTCTCACTTCGGCAGCTTCCACAGCGCGTACGGCTCGGCGGTGGCGGGCACCATCCCCACGGGGTTCATGCCCCCCCAGCTGCCCGCCTGGCACCTCATCCCCAACGTGGCGCTGGACGCCTTCTCCATCGCCGTGGTGGGCTTCGCCATCACCGTGTCGCTGTCGGAGATGTTCGCCAAGAAGCACGGCTACACGGTGCGTTATAGGGGAATGTGTATATACTGTATATTACTGTGGTTTCTATTTTTGACTATATTTGAATTGAAATTCTGATTATTGTTTTTGAAGTTGTTTTGCTATTTTTGAATGGGAATCTTTCAAAGTAGGCTTTTTCTAATTAAATCTCAACTGCATTCAATTATAGTTATCTTAAAGGTATTATAGGCAACTTTAGTGTGTACAAACTCCACCTCACCTCCACTCTATTGGCTCATTCTGAAACTGCTGGAGACTGCTGGGCTGTGATTGGCTAAAAGGCTGCCCCACTCCCCACAACCCCCTCTCCCCCAAACACTAGCACCGCCTTGTCCTGAGCCTGACGTCAATTATTTGTTGCCAACAATAAAGTTCTGGGCTGTCTGCAGGGCAAAACAAGTGTCTGCAGGGAAACAGCTGCAGCATCAAAGTAGAAGCAACTTACCGTACTTTCCGGGTTATAAAGCGCACCTGAAAATAGGCCGCATCGGCCAAATTTAGCGAAAAAATCAATTGTGTACACATACAGGACGCACTGGCCTATTAGCCGCGGGTGTTTTAATTCTTAATTACCATATGTAAGGGTTCTTGCACAGATGAGATTGTCAGCAACGAAATGATGTTTGAGAAGCATCCTTTTTATTATTTAAACGACTACAGAACTGCACGTGCTGTATGTAATTAACGCTAGAGCCATGGACCAGGGACGGATCTAGGTATAGACATGGGGGGGGCAATGCCCTCTAGACGCCCTGACTGCCCCACCAAACATGACGGAATGCAAACAATGAAAACTTCAAATATATTTCAAATCAAATGCTTATAGCGGTAGTTAAACATTGACTACAATTGTGGCACCACTAAACCAACTGCCATTTTCGGCTACGCTCGACGAGGCGTCTTTTTTGCCGCCTCCACGGACCCCTCCTCCTCCTGCTGATCGCGCTGCTGCTGCAGCATACGAGCCTTTCGAAACCCGTTCGTGGATGTTTTGACACTTTTCCACGCAGTCAGGATCCACTGGCAGACTTGAGAAAAAGTTGCTTTCCGCATGGTCCTCGCGCTGGAGTTCCGAGGAGCTGGCGTCTCCGCCGCACTGGCGGTCCGCACGCTGGTCCGCCGTCTAACCATTGATTCATTGATCCCAAGGCTACGTGCAGCAGATATTATTTTTCAGCCAGCTCGACTGCCTTTAGCTGCATTATATGCACTTCTTCGTTTGTTTTCCATGATGCATTTAGTAGTGTCTGTCTTAGCGAACTGCCTGTGACCTGTCCCCCTACATTTCCTGCTCGGGCCGGCTTAAAGTTGGGGTGCATACCGTGCATTTAGACTTAGAACGCCCTATAGTGTGTGTTAGCTGTAAACATCCATACATTGGCCGCACCGCTGAATAAGCCGCTGGGTCCAAAGCACGGGAAAAAAGTCGCGGCTTATAACCCGGAAAGTACGGTATATATAGCTATATTCTTTTTTTACCTTTAAAGTTCAGTAAGCCCAGTGATTTTACTTAATTCAAATATTGTAATTTCTTTCTTTTTTTTTTTTTTTTTTTATAAACCTCCCTACCATAGAGTGTGCTGGGGGAACCGGAAGGTTTTTCCCAAATCACACAAAAAAACACCTCTTTGTTGACTGCTTCTCCCTGCCATGTTCTACAGTAAAACCATCTCCCCCCTGTCCCTTCCTAGGTGGACGCCAACCAGGAGATGTACGCCATCGGCTTCTGCAACATCCTGCCGTCGTTCTTCCGCTGCTTCACCACCAGCGCAGCGCTCACCAAGACCCTGGTGAAGGAGTCCACAGGCTGCCAGACCCAGGTGTCTGCCCTGGTCACCTCCCTGGTGCTGCTGCTGGTGCTGCTGCTCATCGCACCGCTCTTCTACTCGCTGCAGAAGTCAGTACTATGCTTTTACCCTCATCAGCAGGGGTGTAGTGGAGGGGGGATGCGGGGGGACGGCGTCCCCCCACTTCTCACATCTAAAATATTTTTGGGTCTGAAATAAATCACTAGATCACTAAATGGAACCAAATGGACCCGCTAGGGTCCATTTGGTTCACATTTGTACACTCTCAGAAAAAAAAAATGGGGGGGAATTCCCCTTTCAGAGGCGTCCCCCACTTCTAAAAGTACCACTACAACACTGCTCATCAGGGGTTTTCAATCATTTTTTGATTATCAGGGCCCAGCCATTTATTCAGCATTTGACCACCATTTGATGACATTTTAGCCCCACGGACCCCAAAACTAAAGATTTCTTTCCACAATTCCAGGCTGGATTTGGGAAACTAAACAGGCAAAACATACAGATCAAAATGACCATTAATCTTTTTTTTTTTTTTTTTTTTTTCTAGTTGTGTAGACTTGGGCTAATTAGGATGGTGAATATTTTAACTCTTGAGAGCGTAAACATGAAACCAAATCATTTGGTTTCATGTTTACGCTCTCAAAGAGTTACATCTGGTTGACCACAATCTGGGGACCACCTGGAACCCGCTCAACGACTACTGGTGGTCCCCGGACCGCTGGTTGGAAACCAATGCTTTACCTCATCAGGGGTTTTCAATCATTTTCATGCCAGGATCCAGCTATTTATTCCGCATTTTTGCCCCGGACCACCATTTGATGTCAAGTTTATAGTCTCTCAGTCCCCAAAACTAAGGATTTTCCAAGTTTCTGTCCACAATTTAGGAGAGATCACTGGCCAAACATTCAAAAATAACAGTTCTTCTGCATTTTCGAATAGTGTAGATCAGTGGTTTTCGACCAGTGGTCCCTGAGTCCACAAGGATTCCAGGTGGTCCCCAGCTATATGATGGACAGTTGGTAACCAGATGGACCGTTATCGATCTGTAACTCTTTAGATCGTAAAATGAAACCATATGGAAGGGTCCATATGTTATGAAAAGGTTGAAAACCACTGGTGTAGATTCTTGAAATCTATGTAATTTGGATGTTTAGATTTAACTCTCGAGTCTAAAATGGACCCGAAAGGCTCAATTTGGTCTCAGTAGTTACAGATTTATAGGCGTCCATTTGGTTTACATCTGTTCATCATTTAGCTGTATGGGGACCACCTGGAATCCTCTCAAGGACCACTTGTGGTCCACGAAACATTGGTTGAAAACCACTGCTTTACATAATGAGTTAATAATATGCCCTGTGAAATAATGTAATTATATTTTTGGGTATTTTCACAATTATTAAAAAATACAGTTCTGCAAGCACGTAGCGTGGCGCTGGATGGGCTTGTAGATCTGCTGTTCTTCAACAGCTAAAGATTCAAATGTAAAGGGTCCATTTGGGGTCCAGGGCATGTTTGCTTACCAACTCTCCATCATATGCTGTACTGTAGCTGGGGACCGCCTGGAATCCTTCAAGGACCACTGGTGTTCCCCTGGTTTGAATACCACTGTCCTACCAACAAATAGTTAAGTCCAGTAACATACTGTAGCTTATATAGCCCATAAACCATATTTTGACTGCTTTACTAGCCCCATAAACAATACTTTGTTTTTGACACAACTTTATTTAGCTTCGGGCTGTAAAACATCACTGGATGTTTTAAATAGCACATACTGTGCAGTGAGTATCCTCATGTGGCCCATAGGTCAGCACTCTCATCTCCTGTTTCCTTAACACAGGGGTTTTCAACCTTTTTCATACCAGGGACCACCATTTATTCAGAAATTGAGCCACGGACCACCATGTGATAACATTTTAGCCCCACAGACCCAAAACCTTCTTCTTTTTTTATCTACAATTCCAGGTTGGATTTCGGAAACATTAACAGGCAAACCTAAGATCTCTAGTTGTGTAGATTTGGGCTAGTTCAGATGATGAATATTTTAACTCTTGAGAGTGTAAAAATGAAACCAAATGGACCCGCAAGGGTCCATTTGGTTTCATTTTTACGTTCTTGAGAGTTACATCTGGTTAACCAACTTAGCTGGGGACCACCTGGAACCCTCTCAGGGACCACTGGTGGTCCTCGGACCACCTGTTGAAAACCCCTGCCTTAACAAGAGACAGATTGAAGTAGCCTGGAGGCCAGACAAACCTGCCACAGCGAGGAAAACATGAAAATCCCAGGAAGATTGAGTCTGGCATTGACACTCCTCGGTTTGAATTACATTTCACTCACCCCAGGGTTGGGTCTCTGTCCATTTCATAAATGCACTCCGCACACTTTTCAATTTTGACACAATTAACACATTGAGTGTCTGTGAGGGACCTGTGAGTTCATGTTAACATCGAGGCCCTCAATGTGTTAACACAGACTCACACCATCAAGGGCCCTCAATGTGTTAAAGGAGCATTCAGTGACTTGGGTAATTTGAAACCCCCCCACTCTCGTAACAAGATGTGCACATGCACATAGTCTACAGTGTGGGGAAGTACAACAGGCCAACAAGCACATACAGCAAAGCCCCCACTCGATCCTGATTGAAGGAAGGCCTGTCTCATCCTGATTTCTCCCAAAGCCAAAACTGAAACTAGGGTTTTTTGACCCCAAGGGGCTCACTGTCGACAGGGAAGCACTTCCTTATATGGTCACTACACTCTATAGAAGGGAGTATTCGCCCAAAAGATGAAAAAAAAAACAACAATAACAAAAAAATAACAATATTTGAATTAAGTGAAATCACTCAATATATCTTTTAATTTAAGTTGTAAGTAAAGCCTTTCCTAGCCATGATGTCATGAGGCTAGGCCTAGCCATGAGGCCCATAGGGCAGGAGCCTATCTCCTGTTTCTGTCGCGTGATACAGCTTGATGTACAAGTACACCCCATGGACATGACGCTAGTATGTCACAGGGTCTTACCCCCAATCCAACCCTTGATGCTGAGTGCCAAGCAGGGAGGCATTGGGTTCCAATTTTAGTGTCTTTGGTATGACCCGGCTGGGAATCGAACACCGGCCTCCCAGTCTCAGGGCGGACACTCTAACCACAAGGCCACTAATTTGGTCGACCTTTAAGTTGTACCGACCTTAAAGAGGTTTTATTTTCTCTAAAAGTCTCAAAGTCTTGTAGTCAACAAGGTCCACTGACATCGCAACATGTGCTCGTAAACAGAGTACATTAATGTGTGGTAAAGAATCGATACCCTGCCTTATTAACTATTCTAATTTATTTTGTAGAATGTGTTAAGTGGACACTTAACTGTGACTTCGTAAGGGCCCTGAAATGGTGCAAAGGTGCTTTTAAACTAAGTCAACACTATGAGTAACCCAGCACTACAGAAGTGCGTGCATCAGCGAGGCCCATGCATACTCCAAGCAGTGGAGTGTACATCTGTTTGTCCTTTTTATGCCTTATCTTCAAAACCAGTTTGAAGGACGAAATAATACACACAACGCATGGATATATTGCAGCTCGGGCCTCAGGGTTACACACCTACGTCTGGTATTCATGCCACTGTGAGGGATGCGCTCGGTGTTTACATTTCCCATTCACGCGTCCCTCGAGTGTTAAGTGTAAGGCGGCTATGCTTTGTTTTCTGACATCAAATCCAAACATCATCATCTCTCTCTCTCTCTCTCTCTCTCTCTCTCTCTCTCTCTCACACACACACACACTTATGTATTTATTCATAATGTTTGTGTTGCTCATTTGGAGCCCTAGGCAAGATTTTCCCTGGAGCCCCCCTTACCAAATGGACCCGTAAGGGTCCATTTGGTAGCACCCTCCAAGGGATAAAATTATGAAGTATTTTAACTAAATAACATACTGTATATGTGTTTTGCATGTTCAATTCTAGCTATAGAGGACACGTATAATGCATAGTATAATCTATCCATATGAGGCTTATATCAGCCTGGGATGCTTTTAAAGCATGTCTGGTGGTCGCTCCCTCCCCTCGTCCCCCTCCCCTCATGGTCACCCCCCCTCCCCTCATGGCACCGTAGGCAACTGCTTAGTCTGCCTAATGGCAAAAACGCCCCTGGTGTTGCTCCGTCTACCACAGTGCAGTTCTCCTGTGACCTATATTTAGTACTACTAGTCTCTCTCCAATGTGACCCGTTAGAACAGCATTCCTCCCATTATATGACCTCCACGCTGGCACAGAGCCAAAGAACTGTAGTAGTTTAAGGAAGTAATATGTACTATACAAGGGCTGTCTGAAAATTGCATACAGTCGATCGCAATTAGTTGTGTGAATGTGAATGACGAGAAAAATGTTGCGAAGGAATTCAAGCTGGAGTACAGCACTGTCATCTGAACCTTTCGGGTGGGCGAGGCCATAGAACTAAAAACCCAGAGAAAACACTCTAGCCCAGCTGTATTGTCAGTCAATACAAGTAACACAAAGAATTGACTATATTGAATTTCATTTTCTTTGAGGGGGTGGAGGGATTTTGTTCTTTTAAACCAGTGGTTTTCAACCAGTGTTCCTAGGGAGGAGTTTCCAAGTGATCCCCACCTAAATGAAGATTTGGTAACCAAATGGACCCTTTATAGATCTTTAACTTGAGTTAAATGGTGTTTTGTTTTATTTTCATTTTCATCATTTTTGAACATTTGCCTGCTATCTTTCCTATGGCAACCCGGAAGTGTGTACAAAAACAACATATTTTAAGTTTTTGGTCCAAGAAGCTAAATGTCATCAAATGGCATTCCGCGGCTGTAACATTGACTAAATAATAGACCTTTTTGGTAAGCCCCTCCCCAAGCTGCTATAGGTCCAATCACAGCTAAGCATATCCTGTGATAGACAAACCTCTCCACCAATACTTTTCCTATATGATAAAACATTGTTATTTTAAACTGCCTACTGCATGCAGAGATTAAAGTTCTCAGTACTGGGTACTGATTTCAGTCCTGAGTATTTCACATGGGTCATTTAATTAGCTCAGTGCTTATTTGCAAAAGATCATTTTCAGTCTCAAGATTTTCTTTTTACTTTAATCCCTGTGCATGCCTAGTTGATGGATTTTGAAGGTCTGGTGCCAAAAATGAACCAGTGTTTAATGTGTAATGTAAATTAATATTTATATTGGAATGAATGAGCTTGAGCTGGGGAAAAAAGTGTCCAAACCATGGTTGGACATTGGGAGAGATGGGGGCGGGGCTTACAAAAAGGTCTATACGGTGGTCTTGAAAAAGGATCGAACAAAAAACAAACGCTCACCAATCCTCCCCTGTTGTTGTTGTTATTGTCGTCCCCTCGTCCCCACCGCAGGTGCGTGCTGGCGGTCATCATCGTGGTCAACCTCCGCGGCGCGCTGCGGCGCTTCGCCGACGTGCCGCGCATGTGGCGCGCCGACCGCGTGGACGCGGCCGTGTGGCTGGCGACGGCGGCGTGCTCGGCGCTGGTCAACACGGAGCTGGGCCTCCTGGCGGGCGTGCTGCTGTCGGCGTTCGCCGTGCTGGGCCGGACGCAGCGGGCCCGCGCCGCCGAGCTGGGCCGGGCCGCCGCCGGGCCGGACGACCAGGAGTTGGAGGAGGGTAAGGGGGAAAGCGGCAGCAGGGAGGTGTACGAGGACCTCGCTGCGTACCGCGGGCTGCGCCGGGAGCCCGGCGTCGCCGTCTTCCGCTACGAGGCGCCGATATACTACGCCAACCAGAGCCTCTTCAAGGCGGCGCTCTACCGCCGCCTGGGCCTCGACCCGGTCCGGGAGAAGGCCCGGCGGAGGAAGGCGGAGAAGAGGAGGAAGAAGAGGCGAGGGGAAACGGCGGGTAAAGAGGAGGCGGGGCTGAACGAAAACCTCGCGACGACCGGCGAGACGAGAGAAAACTCCGGCTCCCGCGGAGCCTTTCACAGCGTGGTGGTGGACTGCGGCCCCGTGCTCTTCCTGGACACGGCGGGCGTCGGCGCCCTGAAGGAGGTCCGCAAGGACTACGCGGAGGTGGGCGTGCGCGTGCTGCTGGCCCGCTGCAACGCCGCGGTGCTCGACTCGCTGGAGAGGGGCGGGTATTTCCCCGTCGAGGAGGAGGAGGAGGAAGAAAAGGGAGAGTGCGGGGAAAGAAAAATGGCGTTTTTCTTCACCATCTCGGACGCCGTCCACTACGCCCAAAGCCTCTCCTCGAAGTCGTCGTCTTCAGCCAACGGAGACTGCGACACGCACTTTTGACGTTTTGACGCGTATCGTGGACGTGTCCCGGTCTCGTTTTAAAGTGCCTTATAAGTTATAATAATGACCCTGGTGGAACGTTTTCACCTGTTTGAAAAGAAGTCCGTTCTTTCTTATTTTTTTATTTCAATTGTATTTTGCAAGGCTAATTGTTGCCGTCGTTATCTGGCTTTATGTCGGGTTGTGAATCTTCAGATAGAGCAGGCATTTTCTGAATTTGAGCGGAGGGTGTGTGTACCAAAGACGCGTGTGAATGGTTACGTTGAATGTTACTGAAAAAAGAAGGGTAATGCTGCTCCGTTTCTGACGTATCTAACTAGGAAGATCATTCAGAAGGTATTGTTCTGATGTGCATAGCATTAAGTACACAGAGAAAAAACAATGGTCAAAAACAACCTAACTTCGGTCAAATTTCAACCAAACGTAGAGGTTGAATAAGGACCAACTGGGTCTTTGGTCAATCTGACCGAATAATGCGTGTTATTATATTTGACCGAATGCATTTGGTTACATTAATAACCCAATTATGAGGGTCAACATAACCTAAGTACCAGTTGATTTGACCGAACATATTAGCTTGCATTAATAACCTAATTTTGAGGGTCAAGATTACCCAACTGCCAGTTGAATTGATACAGAATATTCAGTTAACCCATTTGTTTTATTAAAGGGAAATTCCACCCATTTAAAGGGGAACTTCGCCACTTTTCAACACTCTTTGTGTGGTGTTGGTCATTAGCATACATGCTAATGGCCTCCTGATTAATAACATTGGGATTCTGTGGCTCCAGCGCCGTGCTTCCCAAGTTGTCAGATTCTGACCCAGTGACGTCATTGGGTCAGAACGTCCCACTGACTTAAACTACAGCGAGTATGTGGACGGGTAAGGTTACCGTACCGGTCTGAGTAACGGTCTGAGTGCCGGTCTGAAGGAAAAGTCGTTGCAGTGTTGTGTTTACAGTGTTGGATGCATTCCTCGGCATTAGTATCCTATCTGTTCCTGTAAAAAGTATAAATAATTTCATTTTTCGTCATTTTGTCCGAGAAATTCTACAATACCCACAGTGCACCGCGGCATCAACCAAAGTCTGTGACCTAACAAATTGGTTACCGTACCGGTCTGAGTAACGGTCTGAGTGCCGGTCTGAAGGAAAAGTCGTTGCAGTGTTGTGTTTACAGTGTTGGATGCATTCCTCGGCATTAGTATCCTATCTGTTCCTGTAAAAAGTATAAATAATTTCATTTTTCGTCATTTTGTCCGAGAAATTCTACAATACCCACAGTGCACCGCGGCATCAACCAAAGTCTGTGACCTAACAAATTGGTTACCGTACCGGTCTGAGTAACGGTCTGAGTGCCGGTCTGAAGGAAAAGTCGTTGCAGTGTTGTGTTTACAGTGTTGGATGCATTCCTCGGCATTAGTATCCTATCTGTTCCTGTAAAAAGTATAAATAATTTCATTTTTCGTCATTTTGTCCGAGAAATTCTACAATACCCACAGTGCACCGCGGCATCAACCAAAGTCTGTGACCTAACAAATTGGTTACCGTACCGGTCTGAGTAACGGTCTGAGTGCCGGTCTGAAGGAAAAGTCGTTGCAGTGTTGTGTTTACAGTGTTGGATGCATTCCTCGGCATTAGTATCCTATCTGTTCCTGTAAAAAGTATAAATAATTTCATTTTTCGTCATTTTGTCCGAGAAATTCTACAATACCCACAGTGCACCGCGGCATCAACCAAAGTCTGTGACCTAACAAATTGGTTATTCTCATTAAAACAACCCAAAACCAATAACCAAATAAAACAACCCATGAATTCGGTCAAAATAAAATCCCTGCAACCCAGGAAAAGGTTATGGCTTCAAGAAATAACCCAGGAAAGTGACCTAACACCATTGACTGAAGTGTTTAGTTGCAATTTTGACCGATTAGTTTTTTGTGTGTAGACTATTAAATAGCACTTTTTCAATGGATTTATAGTATATACGAAATCATGAATCAAAAGAATCAGGCTTGACTGAAGTGAGTGGTGCAACAGCCCTGTGTTAGTACGCTAACATTGCTGTTCCTTGGGAGTGCCTGCACCACTCAAAAAGAACAAAAAAAGGTGTGCCAAGGTCAGCAGGGCTACGGTGTGTGAATTTAACAGTTTCTGATGGGAACGTTGGACCCTGTTACTGTTATCTGCGCTAATTTTACACCATCAGCTGATTTAGGAAAGATGGGTGTGTTGTCTAAAGCCAAATGGACAATATCTTGCTGCGTAACTAAAGTAGGTGACCTGACGTTGACCGGTGTGAATCACACCTCACCATAGCCTATTTCTAGTACGCTCTCATTCCAAGTGAATGTCTGATGTCAAGAAGTACATAGTCTACCTCATAGAACGACTTAATTTTAAAGCTATTTCGCCACCTATGGCTAACTGGCCGGAATCGGCTACCAGGCTAGCAGACGCCCTGACAGGTTCTGGTTATGTGACCGCCAGGACCAGACAAAATGTCTTAAATCCTGACAGTTTTCTGATCCCAGTCGTTCTCAAACCGTTTCATGTCAAGGTGTGGAAAAAAATGGTATGTATTCAGGAGTTACACACGCCGATTAGACACACCCACAGGACGACACACGGTGGCAGAACAAATAATATCTTTATCTTTTATTTGCACACGCTTACACAATCTTTTATTTTTATAACACACTTGTATAGCATGACACTCAGTGGCTGCACAATCTGCGCTTCTAGATTTCTAGAACAGCTAAAGTTGAAAAAATAATGGCTAAAAGGCCACACCGATGCGCTTCAGGTTTAAATGAGTTGACAGTTGTGAGTGTTCTGTGAACACGGAGGAGCTTTTCCATGGTTCGAGCAGTCGTCGAACCAAGCTTTTATATTTCAGTGGATGTCTTGGACGACTGGGTCTCTCCTGGTGTCTTTAAGAAGCTTTACGAAGCTTAGTTTGGACGCATGCCAAAGTGAGATTTATCCATAACAATAGAATAGTGATGCTCCGTCCCATTGGCAACGTGAGATGCTGACGTGACATGGATTTAGTGTTCGTGAAAATGTAGCTCTCAAGTCCGTTATCGGCATTCGAGAGGTTGACAGTAGCCCAGCAGTCTACATATATTTATATATATTTATCCTATTTTTATTATTACAGTATATGTAACCAGTTAAAACACACATTGAGACAATTACTCTTTTTCTATTATTATTATTATTTTTATGTATTTCGCTATATTTTATTTTTTGTGTTTTCCTATAGCTTTACCTGAAGCCAAACTATGCACAAAACTCCATGCTGCAGACAATCAAATCGTCATTAGTAGAATTGTGTTGGGTAACATTTTGTTCCCCTTTTTAATTATCATTTATGTGAACGTTGTGCGTTTTTGTTTCGTTTTGTTTATAGTTTGAGTACAGGACTTGTTCCACCCATGTGACTCAATCATGTGTCGCACACAGTGCCACCACACCTGTCTGAATTAGCCCTTCACATAGTCCCTCCCCACTCCGTCCTTGTCCAATAGGCACGTTAGAAGAGGAAAGCTTGATCAAGGAGAGTTTAAAGTGGATAGGAAACGAAGACCCCGATGGTGGAATCCATGCTGGTTCAGGGAAGGAATTAAAGAAAACAGATATGCGCAATGGAGACCAAGACTGGTTGGTCTCCAACCAAGGCTGGTTGGTTTGACCTTCCTCAGACTCAGGAATGCTTATATTGTATATACAGTACAGTCCAGACACTATAGTTTTCTTTTTTTTGTTTTGGGGAATTTAATTTGGGTTCTTATGGGTTCAAGTTTCCATCCTTGCCTTAATTCAGTCACTCTGGCCAGTTGAATCATTCCAGAGAGAAAATATCTCCATCACAACAGCATTAATGATGTGTCTTACTGAAGTACACCATTAACTCTGTCCTGTGGACCTGCTCCATGTGGCTTTTGGACCAGACCTCAGACTACCACGATGTTGTGGAAGACAGATTAATGTCTGGTCACTGCAAGGCTACCGCCAGCACTAGCCTGGCTAATATCCATAATGACACAGGCATTTTTTGCCAACAGCAGATTCGGTCTGGCTAGCCAGGCTATACCAGCCCTGCCTTAACCGTATGTAATTGCATGCAGTTGGAATCTTCTCTCTCAGTGCCTCGCCTTAACAGACAAGACTTCCAGTCGGTTTACAATTAATTAGTTCCATATTCTCAATAGCTTAATTAGCTATTAGTTTTATGACGCCTGGAAAATCTTTAAAGGTAACAGAGGCAACTTTTTAGCCAAAAAATCAAAATAGATAGCCTTCCCCCCCTCTACGTTGCTTCTACTTTGAAGCTGCAGCTGTTTCCACGCAGACAGACAAACCCTGCAGATGGTCCAGCAGAGGGTGAGGGGGTTGTGTGGGATGAGGCAGCATTTTAGCCAATCGCAGCACAGCAGTCTCCAGCAGTTTACATAATGAGCCAATAGAGTGGAGGTTAGGTGGAGTTGGATTCTAGCTTTAAACAAATCTGCTTACAAACAAAAGTATTTCTGGTTTGTTATTCTACCATAGGTTTTGTATCTTGAGGAACTTGTTTTACAATGACGAGGCCCATTCGGACCATGCAAGTCAGGAGCAACAGCCCGAGTTGGAAATGCACGCCCCACCCGGTTATGATATACAGAACCTGTTGTACCTGATTTTCAGGCCAATTAGCAGCTTGAAAAGCTCCATATACAGTACATGGGTGGGCACGATCATACGTCTGTGACTTCCACCCCTTAGACAATTTTAAGACAATGTGAAAATGTTTTTTTGTATTTTTGTTGTCATCTCTATAAGGAAAAAAACGATTTACTTTTTTTATTGCAGATAAAATATTATCTGCATATAAAGTATGCAGACATACCGTAATCCATCTCTACAGATGCTACTGTTCAAAGCAGACAACATAATTGTTACGACTGGAACGAAATCAAATGCTGTGAAGTTATAGTTCAGAAAGACGCCGGAAGATCTTGGCATCTTTTTTGTGAGAGTGTGACGTTGTGAAAATGCTTGGGGAATGGATTGTACCAGTGATTGTATATCACTCTATATACTGTATATCTCTATATATCTCTGCTTCACAGTCGTCTGTGTAAATGAGTGTATACTCTTCAAATAAATGTATTTGATGCTGTATCCTATGTCTGCTTTGTGCTCATCCTCTATAGGAGTGCTTTTCAACCCTTTTCATACCAAGGCCCGTTATCTTTTTGCACCATCGGAAACCCCTTCAGGTAAACTACTGGCATCTATGATAATAGCATAGTGTGTAGAGAGGGTTGTGAGGTAGAGTTGGTTGTTGGTTCAAATCCCGCTTCCTGTCTACATGTCTATGTGCCCTTGGGCAGCACACTGATCCTCCAAATTGCTCCCGATGTACTGGTTGTACCTTGCATGGATGCATGCACCGACAGTGTATTATGCGTGGATCGATGTATGCGTGCGTGGGTGAATGCAGTGCACTATGTAAAGCACCTTGGATAAAGGCGGCGCTATATAAATGCAAATGCACCATTTACCATTTTAACGACATGGTGTAAATGTATTCCATGTGCTTTCAATCCCTAACGCCCCAAAAGGCCCATTAAACAGACCTGTGAATTTGAGTTTTATTTCCACTTGTCCCTTCTAACTTTCTGCTTGATGGGAGCTTCAAGGTAAAGAAAAAAAAAGAACACAGCATCAGAATGCTCGGTCTGTACTTCAGTACTACATTCAGGGTGACTCATTGTGAAAGACTGAAGAGAGAGCAGAGAGAAGATAGCTGTCCGGTTTACTATGACCTGAATTGTGATAATCCACCATCCATCCTCTTTTCTTTGTCAATCTGACAAAACTACAAAAGATAAGAATGTTCTTTAACTCACAGCAGGGCTGTTGTGTGCGTGCGATCCTTACTTTTAGCATCAATCTAAAATCGAAAGTTCCTGCTCCACCTAAACCAACAGCCCGTTTCTTCACATGCAAAGCGTTGTATATTGTATCGGACAGTTTAAACAAATAAAGCCTGGTGTGTGCAATATACACAGCAAAATCCTCCCATGTTGATACAGCTATGAGGGCCGGATTCGGGTAAATCTCAACGCACTGTGTGCAAGAGCTTATTTGGACTGGGAGTGGTTGAAGTTGCTGTTAAACTGGCTTAACAAAACAACACAGGAGAAATCCATATTCGGTAACCGGGTCACAGGAACTAAGGCTTAGCTAATGCTTAACTAATCATTTAGTGAAGAATTAGTTCATGAACGTTATCAGAAAGTGTTACCCACTGATGATTGACTTGACTAAGTATTTCCCATAAAAGAGTCATTATTTTGGAGGGACTTATACAATGCAACTCCAGATGAGGGAAATTGAGTGTTGTCAACTGTTAAATAACTGTAAATAAAGGTGTGGAAGGGACGTTATCAAGAACCTGTGTGGGTGTTTTTGAACCCCCTGAGCTAAGGGTGTATCTTGACCAGTTGTTGCAGCAGGGTGCAGTGTCATTTTGTACCCACCAGAGGGCATTGTTGACCACAGCTGTGTGGTGGAAACAGCTAGGGCAGTTATAGGAAATAACTGCTGAAGCAGTGTACAGCGGCGCACACGTTCCAACGTTCATGATGAATTAAAGGGGAACTCCACCCATTTTCAACATTTTTATATGTCATTAATATACCTTAGATACTGTGTGGTGATGATAAAAAAAAAGTTCCCCCAATTCTGTATTTCCTAAAAATGGAGGTCTGAGAAAATCATGGTGAAACATGGTGAAATGCATCTGATGACATCATCAAGATGTATTTCACCATGTTAATGATTTTTCTTTCAGACCCCTTTTTCCTGAGAGGGTACAAATGGAACCGAATGGACCCGCTAGGGTCCGTGCCTGACCGTACCCATGCAATTACAACAATAACCAACCAAACATCTCATCATTAGCCTGATAAATAGGCTACCGTTGTGTCCGGCTGGGAGATAATCTGTCCCTCTTGATCAGCAGCGGTTCATCTTTCCTGCATGGTTTAAAGGAGGACTCCACCCGTTTTCTAACCCTTTTTGCAGTTGATTTGTTTCCAGCGTTTTGCCCCCCCCCCCCGCACACACACACACACACACACACACACACACACACACACACACACACACACACACACACACACACACACACACACACCTTTTCAGACTGCTGAACCACAGCTGAACCAAAAGTGAAAGTATGAGTGTCACACTACTGACATGGTGGAGAGAGAATATATAGCAAACAATGCATTTTGGAGCAATGCAAATAGGTGGATTTGAGCTTTAAGCTTATTTTGAGGCAGGGGAAACAGCCGTAAATGACCTTTTCCCCACAAAACAACAACTTGACCACTTTTTGGAAAATAAATCAACTGCAAGTAATGGTAAGAATGCCTTCTGGGGTGGAATTCTCCTTTAAGCAGCGTATATGATGGACACAGTGACACACTCTGTCTAACTAAGTAGCCTAAGCCCCACTGGATTTGACGCTAGTAGTATGTGACAGAGACTTAAGGCTCTACCTCCAAGGTGAAGTGACTCGCTGTGAAAGTGTTTCACTGTGATATGTAGATTTTGTGTTTCAGGTGAACTGAAACACCTCATTCAACACTGGGACAAGGCTAACACGCAAAAGAACACAGGCAGGCAAAACTAGACTAATTCACAGACAAGGCAGGAGATGGCAAACAAGGCAGACTGGGAATCAGAATTAACAGTACTAAAAAAATAAGATATGAAAACCAGCAAAAAAGCAACAGCAGCGCAACAGAAAAACAAAAAGGAATACAAGAAGAATATAGCACTGAGAAGAGACAATGTAATGCCCAAAATCTAATCAGGAACAGTCAAAACATTTGTGGTCAGTGCAGCCGCACAGCCGTACCATGAATTCGCTTCTCGTGATAAAAAGCGTCTTCGGCTGTGGAATACCCCAAACCGCGGCGTTACATGGTATTTTTTGGGGGGTGTCCCCCCCTCCACCAGTTGTCACAGGAGACAGTTTACTCCAACACAGCGACACTGTGTTGAAGACCTGAACGTCCATCTGCCACCGCGTTTCCAACTGTCGCGGCCGTGTGATCTCCCCCTGGTCCGTCGATTTTCACGACCCACCTCCGGATCTTATGTACGAACAGAAGGTTGGTGGATCGCTTTTTAAAAACTTGGATTGGCTGGTTTAAGTGATGTTGTAATGGTGATGTAATTGAGAGGTTATTTGGTGTTGGCAATTGTGTGAATCAAATAAATTGTTTCTGATATTAAGGCCTTTGCTGCTGGTTAGCATCAAGGGTCCCTCCTGTTGTCATTTACAGCTCTGTACGTGTTGCAGATCTATTGTGTTGCAGATCCACTTTAAGGGGTAATAAATATTAAAACAAACTTTTATCGATTTGATGCTGCTATATAATATTCTTATTCTCCAGGGTTCCTTTTAATGCGGGTAACTTATTTACTGTAGCCTGCATAAAGTAACTTAATGAAAGGTCGTTACTCCCAACACTGCAAATACCAATACGTAAAAAAGAGGAAGAAGTCTCACACCACCCCCGAGGATGAGTGCGAGTTCACTGTGTGAATATATTGTGAAATATGATGTAAATACAATAAAAAAACAACAGCCAGCATCTGTCATGCAGGCCTAAAGCACAGCCATAAAGTGCAAGGAGCCGAGCACCAGGGGTCAGGAAAAGTCATAAAGTCTGGGAATAATGTTGTGCTTCGCGGCTGTTCTCTTCTGTTAAGTAAAGCTCGATTTATAGCCTACTTAGACGTTATTATGGCGCGCTTCGAGAACAGCAGATCTACAAGCTCTCGGCGCGTTCGCGTCGCAGAACGCCATGAGCTTGCAGAGCGGCTATTTTTTCCAGCGATGTTTAAATATAGGCTTTTATGAGTGTTTTTCGAGGGGGCTCGCATATACTCTCTCATGCATATGGGATGACTGACAAGACTGGTTGGAGGATGGGGTGGTGAGGGGTGAGCTGGGAAAAGAAGGGATGTTGTAACACGGGTATATGGGAGGCTCTGCAAGCACTGAACCATGGGAGGGGGGGTTCACTCACCCAAAGCTACCGTATATAGCCAAACTCTAGCTAAATAAGTCTGCAATAGATCTTGGCTGGCACTAGGCACACCCATTTTAACATTTTGAGATCAGCTCCCGGGGGAGTATAGTGACCTCATCGCTGTCCAGCGTTGCTGTTGACTGTGGGAGTGGGAGCTCCATGTGCTTCACTGTTTACATCTCTTCCATTGGGCCCAGTTGGGAGATAATATGGATTTACAGCAGCTGGCCCCCCCCGACTTACAATTACAGCATTGCGGTTGTAAGGCCGATTGGTATCATTCATCTCGTGTCCCGTAATGTAGGCTACTCCTCCTACATTTCAAAATTAAATTTAAAAAACGGTCTGCGCTGCTTTCTCGAAATAATCCCTTCTTTTGTGAAAAGCACCCTCCATTTAGATCCTTGTTGTGATTTTTAGCTGCATCGCACGAATAATGCCACCGATTGGAACGAGAGCACAAAGATCAGCGCTGCTGCTGGAGCTGTCTTACTTCCTCCCGTCCTTTCTATGGAACCCCCCCGGATGGATGGGTCCAATATGGCGTCCTTATTATGGTACCATGAATCTGTAGTGCCATGATATGACCAACAGGATGGCGTCAAGAGTGTTAAGTATGTCTTCTGTGGCGTTTTAATAAGGGCCCCATGATTGAAACGTCACAAGGCGGCGGCTTTCGGCCACTGTGGAATCTCAAGTGTGCCTGCGCTCAGTGAGAGCATGCAGTGACCACAAACACACAAAACAAACATTTCTGAATAACTGAGACCTTTTGCGTTGTAATAAGTTCTACGAAAATACGCATTAATGTCTGTAGTTATGGCTTTTCAATGTGCAAACTCTGTCTGGAAACTAGCTAAATCTAGTGACAAATCCACCAGGTCAGCAACATTGACTTCAACATCATATTCCTGAACCGATTATAGGCCACAATAGTTCATAAATATGAGCTGTTGAAGCTGGCTTTATTCGCTGTATTCATTTCACTTCCGGCGTGACATTTGGCTCCCATGGAACAGTGTCATCGTGGCACAGCGCATGACCTTTCCTTCTCTAAGCTTCCTTGGGGAAAGGCAGGAAGAAGAAAGGGCTCAGGAGAAAGGACGTATTTATGGGTAGTTCAAGGAGGGGTAGCCTGGAAGGCCGACGAATCTGGAAAGGCCATATAGGTCTTCCTCCACTTTGTATGCAAATCTATAATTGCCCTCATAATCAGCCTGGATGGCAACTATACCACTGGCTCAATCGGCTTCCTACAGAGAGAAGAGAAAAGCATAAAGCGTAGCGACACGTAGCTTTCCATAAATTACATTAACTCTACTCACATGCCACCGCTCCTGCGCCGATCAGTATATATTTAGTAAGCAAAATAAAGTCACACGCAGCAGCACCCAGATAAATTCCACAGAGCATTTGCTTAATTCCCTAGGAAGGGTAGGAGTTTTAAATCGATGTAAGCGTAATGACTGTGAAAAGGTCACATGATTGTTGAAACTAAACCACTCGAGATGCATCAAATCTCCGTTGCCAATAAACAAACATTATCTGGGTGTGAATAAATTGCAGTACTGCTGAAACGCTGCAGACTCAAAAAGGTGTTTACAGAAACCATTCTAGTATCCACCACTCTTTTGTCAACTTGGATGGCACGTGCATGTCAGCACGTGAGAAATTATTAACATACGACCACACTCTGACTTCTCTGCTGCAATATCCTCTTAGATCCATAACATTCATAAAGGGTATTATTAGCATGTGAGGTCGTTCAGGTTGCGGTTTGGCGCTCCTCATGCCCTCAAGCCCTCGCTTTCAACATGCCCGCCTTCCTTTCTAGAGAGGTGAAATATGCTGCTTGTAAAACCATTCTTTAAAGACTAAGTGCTGTGATCATGGCACTCCATCTTTAAGTTGAGAGGTGAACACTGCGACAAAGGCAGCTTTTTGTTAATTGGCTGCTTTCATAGAGTGTGCAACTTCTGTTAAAAGCATAACATACATTTCCATATGACTGAATGTGTACTGCATGGACCTATTCTCTCATCCATGGGTCTCATCTGTAGTCCTCCACCAGCTATGTTTAGGTGATTCACAGGTGATTTGGTGTGTGATTAGGCTGACCAGACCAATTGAAAGCCTAATCAGACATTGAATCACCTGAGAGGTCCTAAACATGGCTGGTGGAGGACTACAGATGAGAGCCATGCATAGAGAAATGTATTCAGTAAGAGCATGTCCTCTGACACAGCAAAGCTATAGCCTCCATTACTTCCCATAGCCGATTGAAGAGCCCTTTATGCCTTCATTTTACTACAGGAATGAACTGTGGTGGTCGTTGTCATGCCAACACATCTTCCCAAACAGCAACAGCTGACATATTGTAACCCCTTGAGGGCCGTTTACTCCCTTGATTTTACTCCAGGGGATGAACTGTGGTGATTTTATTTGCCACACCAACACGTTTCCCGAAAACAGCAGCAGCTGACATTATTGTTTTGACACGCTTATAGTGCTATCGTATCTTAGTATAGGCCTATAGTCTACACGTTTACAGGAGAAAATGATCATGTCAGAAATCACTTAGGGGTCAGGAGCATTGGGACGTGTTTTTTTGTTTGTTTGTTAGTTAGTTAGCAGATATATAGTATGGCAAACCGACGGCAGAGGGAGAGAAGGTCAAGAAGCAGTCCTCCAGAATCCAGAAAATTGCAATGATTTTCAGAAGGACTTTATTTTCCTTCTGAATTGTAACAGTGTGTCAATCAGCGATGCATGATGATGATAAGCTGTTGTTGTTATCTACACGTCACACAGAGAGAAGGGGAAGTCTCTCCTTTCGGTTTGCACAGCCAGAGCCGGCATAGGCCAAGTTACGCACACTCCGTTCACTTCATGGGCTTCACTGGAGGACGTTGTGATGACGTCCACTAGGCCAGATCACAGCCCATATGGGATGACCTTTATGTCGTTTCCACGACGTCTTCACCAACTATAGCAGCTATAGCTGAGCTATTCTGGGCTGACTAGTTATGACTGCTTTAAGTTAGTCATGGCCTCAGTCTGACTCTCTGATTCATCCGGGGACGTCCGTCTTTAATGGATTCAGGATTTGTGTTTGTTGAAATCAGGTGATTATCTGGGGAAGATGACTTGGATGGCCACAATCAAGACGTCACTAATTTGTCCCGGTCCAGAAAGTGCTTGCTGGGGGGCTATATGTTCTGCATTTTTTCATGTGAACTGAACATTGTCACAGGAAACACCCAGAATAACATATATTGAGGAACTGACCTCAACCACAACCCGACTGCCTGGTTTCCATTCTGACACACACTGAGGCAAAGGGACAAAGAGAGCGCACAGACACACAGCTGACAAACCAAGAGACGGCTCAGGGAGACAAAGAGACAGAGATACACCAACAGATCAGAATGTCTGGGATCAAATGGATTCAAATGGTTTTCATTCTGCTGCTTGGAGTCGACAACACCCTACAGGATGAAGTGGATCTGTACAGGAGATCTGGAGACACTGTCAGTCTGCCATCTAACGCGTTAATATTACCAACTGGATACACTGGCTGTAATTATACTACATGGCTTAATATTAACAAACAAAACCATGCTGTTACAGTGGCTGAGTATGGTAAGATTAAAAGTGACCAACGTACAGCAAGCAGAATGAGTTTGGAGTCTAACTGTGATCTGACTGTTAGAGATGTCACAGCTGAAGATGCAGGTGTTTATCTCTGCCAACAATTCATAAATGGAGATAAATGTGGACAAAAACAGATCAATTTGTTTGTACTGAACATTACCAGTACTGGAAACACACTTACATGTTCTTTATATGGACCCGATATGTACCGTCGACATCACACTCTGAGATGGCTGAATGTGGACAACGCTCCGATTACTTTAGACTACTTTCAACAGAATTTCCAAACTCGGAGCGGATGTCATATCAATCTTCAGTACAACAGACTGAGGCAACACCAGCTCAACAAGTTAACATGTCAGGTGATTTTGTCAAGTGTCATGAAGATCAGCATCGACGTCCCAAGAGATATGATAACAGAGAGCCAACCAACCAGGCCTCCATCGGACCCATCCACCTCCACCCGTCATGCTATGAATACTACGATTGGCTCCAGCACCCAGCAAACTGGTAGGTGAGGGGACAGTGAGAGTCCTACAGTCCTGACAAAAACCAATGTAATTTTAAAAACTTCAGTTTAAACCTCTTCACAATCAGTGTAGCTTTCTATATCGGCACTACGATTTAGTCAACAAAAACACATTACTAAAGACTATGACTGAAGAAACGACTCTTCGAAATTGCATGCAAAAACACACACACACACACACACACACACACACACATAGAGCATACTCTGATCCACCTGAATTCACGCCTGCTACACTCTGAGCTTAAACCGTGAGATACAGGCTCGATAATAGAACTATTGCCCCCTCCTCTCCTCAGTGATCATCGTGGTGGGTGTGGCCGTACTAGTAGCCATGGCAACGGCGTTGGTCATCTACTTCCTGGTCAAGAGGAGGAACACGCCCACCCACACCGTCGTTCCCCTGACCTCCACCAGTCAAAACGCAGCGGAAGTAGCAGCAGCAAGCCGACCCGGTAGTTTGTTGGCCAATCACAACCCTGATCTGACCTACGTTTCTGTTGTCCACACCAATCCGACGAGGGCTGCCGTGCGGGGAGGAGGAGGAGCCAATACACGCCATGATGATGATGATGATGATGGTATTGAGGTGACCTATGCTACCATCAGATCTTAAAACCCAGGGGTCCCCAGCTAAATTAGTTACCGGTTAATTATACATTGGCTATTTGCACATTATCTTTTAGATTGGGCAGACATATATTTTTAGATGGGGTTCACTGACGGTGTCCACACTTCAGCCACTCCCACATTTTTATCCTTCCCTCAGTCACACACCTGCTGACATTCATCAGCCCAACAATGCCACGCCCCTTTCACACCTGAGACTCTTTTGCAAATTGCAATCAACCCCACCACCTATAAAACTGGACTTGGTACATTCACCCTTTGTCAGTCTATAGTTTGTGGTTGTGGGCTCCTGTTTATACTTCTGCATTCCTGCCTTAACTGCTGTGTAATGTTGCATTGTTCTCCATTAAATACTTTAAAAGCTGCTTTGTGTCCTGACTCTACTCTGCGTATTGGGCTCCACCTGTTCTGCATCCATGACAGATTAAATCAAACCAGGCCCTTAACATAGAGGGGAAATAATAGCAGAGCAAATAAAAAACAAATGTCAAATTGTTTTATTGAAAGGAATGTGTCCAAAATGTCTAAAAAATGCATAATTGCAAACTATACACAATGGGGGTCCCTGCTTCATCTGTGTCTCAGATAAAGAGTCCATGTTCTGGACCAAATGAATATTTGTATTTATCTTAATTGGCCTATAATACTTTTGATAAACCTGTGTTGTAACATTATGCACATTCTATTTCATAGTGTAGACTGTTTACCTAGATATTGTATAAACATATATATATATATATATATATATATATATATATATATATATATATATATATATATATATATATATATATATATATATATATATATATATATATATATGCCTTTCCTCTTTTTTTTCTTTTGTAATTTTGGTAGATAAACTTTTGTAGACTTGTTTACCTGTGTTTAAATGCTGAATAGAGCCTGTCTGATTGCTCAGGGGTTAAATGGAACCTTAATCATTGCGTTAAAAGTTGTCAGATCCCCACAGTGGGTGTGTATGGACGAGGAGATGAGGATTCACAGTGGCCAAAAATGATTACTGAAATAGTGCACACAAGGAGGCCGGGTGGCACAAGATAGGGTCCTTTGGGCCTTATGCCTAAATTTCCCTAAACATATTAAAATAGTTCAAATGTGTGTGTGTGTGTGTGTGTGTGTGTGTGTGTGTGTGTGTGTGTGTGTGTGTGTGTGTGTGTGTGTGTGTGTGTGTGTGTGTGTGTAGCACTGCCAAAACAGGTGCCCTTTGTCAGGGTGCATGCTTTTTAGTCAGACATACCATTGGAGACATTAAAATGTATTCTGTGTGTGAACTGAAGATATTTGCAGGAAACACTCAGAAGGTGTGAGGTTGAGGTCACTGTCTTCTGACACACACCGACAGGGTGTGTGTGTGTGTGTGTGTGTGTGTGTGTGTGTGTGTGTGTGTGTGTGTGTGTGTGTGTGTGTGTGTGTGTGGGCACGAGTGTGTGTGGGCACGAGTGTGTGTATGTGTGTGTGTGTGTGTGTACGTGCGTGCGTGCGTGCGTGTGTGTGCGCGAGTGCGTGTTTGTGTGTCTGTCATTGGAGACATTAAAGTGCATTCTGCGTGTGAACTGAACATATTAACATATTCACAGGAAACACTCAGAATGACTGAGATTTGGAAGAACTGCCCGCAACCACAACAGCCTTGTTTCCATACACACTGATACACACCGAGGCAAACGGACAAACAGCGCGCAGACACACAGCTGACATAGCAAGAGGCGGCTCAGAGACAAGGAGACAGAGATCCACCAACAGATCAGAATGTCTGGGATCAAATGGATTCAAGTGGTTTTCATTCTGCTGCTTGGAGTCGACAACACCCTACAGGATGAAGTGGATCTGTACAGGGGATCTGGAGACACTGTCAGTCTGCCATCTAACGTGTTAATGTTACCAACTGGATATACTGGCTGTAATTATACTAGGTGGCATTATGCCAAAAACAGCATTGTTACAATTGCTGAGTATGGCGAGATTAAAAGTATTCTAGACCGACATACAGCAAGCAGAATGAGTTTGGAGTCTAACTGTGATCTGACTGTTAGAGATGTCACAGCTGAAGATGCTGGTGTTTATTACTGTCAACAATTCATAAATGGACTCAAATATGGACCAAAACAAATCAATTTCTTTGTAGTGGACATCACCAGGAGTGAACACATACTGACATGTTCTCTGTCTGGAAGTGATAGGGACTGTCGGCGTCACACTCTGAGATGGATGAATGTTGACAAAACTCTGACTGCTTTAGAACACTATCAATATCATTTCCAAACTCGGAGCGGATGTCATATCACTCTTCAGTACAGCAGCCTGAGACAACACCACCTGCTCAACAAGTTAACATGTCAGGTGTTTTCATCTGATGACTTGAAGATCAGCATTGACGTCCCAAGAGACATGATGACAGCGAGCCAACCAACCAGGCCTCCATCTGACCCTTCCACTAAAACACCACCTAAAATTACGACTCACACCTCCACCCGTCACACTGTGGACACTCCGATTGCCTCCCACCCAGCAAACAGGTAGGTGAGGGGATGATGAGAGTCCTACTGGCCTACTGACGAAACCAATGTAATTTAAAAAAGATATCAGTCTAAAGCTATTCACAATTAATGTAGTTTTCTATATCACCATTACAATTTAGTCACACACACACACACACACACACACACACACACACACACACACACACACACACACACACACACACACACACACACACACACACACACACACACACACCATAATAGATATGCATAACGGTCTCTATGCAATAGCGTACTCGGTATATGAGGCATGCTATCAAAGTGGTACAAATTGCACAAATTGTACAATTATCATCTCATCTATCTATTTAAGCACATTACATTATATTGAGATAAAACAAAATGATATGTATTAAAAATATATATAACTTTCTTTTGGGAGGGGCTGTCCAAAACTTCTCCATTTCAAGATATAAAAACACATTAAATTATAAGATAAATAAGATAAATTATGTTGATTTACCTTAAAGGGTAGTTCAGATATAAATTGACTTTGTCTATTCATTCATTCATTCATTCAACCCTGCCACCTATAAAACTGGAGCTCCTGTTATCCCTAGAAGGCCCAGTGCTTTTTGGAAAACATTAGCCCTATAATTATCTAAAAACGTTATCATTATTTTTTTGCTGTGTTTCCCATAAATATCATGTTCTTTTTTTTATTATTTCATTGCAATTGGTCATGATATTTGCATAACAATACCCCCCCCCCCCCACAGAGGCTGCAATTATCCTCTTCAATTAATCTCTGTTTTTTTTTAAATTTATTATAATTAATTAATTAATTAATTAGCATAAATACAATATTTAATAGATCATGATATAGTACAAACTAGTAGTAAGTAAAACAGTAAAACAGTTTTTTTTTTCCAAGTAGAAATATACCTGGGCCTTACTTCTTGATTCCTGCCTGCAACTGCTGTGTAAAGTTGCCTTTTTCTCCATTAAATACTTTTTGTTCTGACTCTGCGCATTGGGATTCACCTGTTCTGCATCCAAGACAGCTTAAAACAAACACAACAAAACAAGTTAACTCACAACGCCCTCAAACAATCCGTAAGATACAGGCTCCCTCAAAAAAACATTTTTTTAATTGTCGATTAGATCTATTGCCCCCTCCTCTCCTCAGTGATCATCGTGGTGGGTGTGGCCGTACTAGTAGCCATGGCAACGGCGCTGGTCATCTACTTCCTGGTCAAGAGGAGGAACACGCCCACCCATCCCAGCAGTTCGTCGGCCAATCACAACAACCCTGATCTGATCTACGCGTCTGTTGTCCACACCAATCGAACAAGGGCTGCCGTGCTAGGAGGAGGAGGAGCCAATACACACCATGATGATGGCGATGATGGTATTGAGGTGACCTACGCTACGGTCAGACCTAATTCTTAAAACCACAGGTTCTCCAATGTGTGGTCCGTGACCGCCCCTATACATTGACTATTTGCAGATCTGCTATTTTCAGCAACATTCTTAAGATATTTTCAGACAGGGTTCCGCTGCAAAATATATAATTTAGCGGGGGGTCCAAGGTTTGAGAACTATTGCTTATGCTTTTCAACGAAGAGCCACGTCTTTATTGTCTTCATAGTCATTGTGCCATATTATTGTTATTATTATTATTATGACACCACAGTAAAATTATATATTTCCATATGATGGTCTATCCACCTATGATAGAAGCAGTACAGCTATGCACCAGAGCTGATCAGGAAGTATGAGTATAGTGACTCACAAAGCTCTCATGTCTCACGCACTGAGCGTGTGACACACTCTTCAGAGTGTTTTCACACGCACACACGCCACACATGCGTCTTCACACGCACGTCAAAATAACTCGCCAAATAGTGCAGCGGTTAAGCAAACCAATTGTGCACTTTATGACTAAAGCATGAAACTTTCCACAGTGTTTCTACACACCATGAAGTTTGTTTTGAGATGTGGAAACACTTCTGAGCATGAATGTTTCTATATGCCAGAGGCTGTACAAATACCAGGTTGTCAAAAACATGTATTTTTTACTTTTCTGCAGACACATTGATAATATATCAACAACAAGAGTTCTGGAACCCACTAATTATCATCAAATTTCTTCAATGGGTTATATCACCAGTATAAGATGTGTCATTTGTGTTTCAGGGTCCATTAGGTCACACAAACTTACCTCACATGACCAAAGACAAAAAACGGATTTTCAACAATTTGTGTTAAATCGGATTGAGCATTTCACATCTCTTCTAGACATTTCCTAGTTAGAGTAAAGTGTCTCCTAGTTGCAATAAAGAGTGTCTATAATGCAATGACACTGTTAGTGAGGCCTAACAGTCTCCTGAGTAGGGATGACACGGTATGAGATTTTGGAAACCTATACCTCAGTGTTTCATGGTTTTTGAAAATGAATAAATACATACTAATATAGTATGTATTTATTAATTTTTAAATACCATAGGTATGTGCTATAACCTACAGCAGAACTGCACTGTGCATGTTCAGAACGGCATGCCCAGAACTGTTAACACTGTCAGACTGACATCTGGAGTCCTTGAGTCACCGAGAGTCATTGACTTCAGAATTGCTTTCTGACATGTGCCAGTCTCCATTAAATGGAGGTTTTGTTCTAAGGAATCACAACAGCAATACAATATAGAAAAAACATAATTGACAGGTGCTCTTCATACAAGACACCCTGGGGAACCCTGTATCACCCAGCATCGGGGCATTACTGCATGTAGAAGATAGCAGTACAGAGGATGAGATTAGCTGGACACTGACACCGATACCAAGAACAACCAACCAAAGGTACTGTGTTCCAGGACTCTTCTTATTGATATACTGTCTGTATGCCTGCAAAAAGTGAAAAATCCATGTTTTTGACCACCTTACATTTGTACAGCCTCTAACACATGAAAGCACTTCAACTGAGAAGTGTTTCCACACCTGAAAATAAACTTCATGGTGTATAGAAACACTATAGAAAGTTTCATGCTTTAGTCATAAAATGCACAATACCTTCCATTTAATGAGCTTAACCGCTGCACTAAAAGTCATTTTTTGCCCCTGGCAGCTTTCTAGAGTTTGCTAAGGGCGTAGGTAGACCCCTGCAGGCCCTGGCGTGCAAGACACGTTTAAAATCTAAGTTGAATGCATTAACCTAGATGTGTTGTGCGCCAGCTTTCATAACAATGGTGACAACTCTTTAAAATATAAATAAACCCATCCACCCCAACATCGCAATCATAAAATCATACATCATACATTAAACATTCACATTTTAAAACCATAAACAGTAATAATTTATAGAATTTACACCCATTCAAAATGTGTGCATTTAGTTTATTAAAAAAAGAAAGAATTCACTTCTTTGTCCGTGTGTTCATATATCTGTATGTTGTGCAGTATTTCACTGGAAATATAATAATTAATGAAGAAATGTCAGTGCCAGCACCTTCTTTTGTATGGGCCTTTGGGTTTCTCAAGCTAACTTGGTTGTTTTGAAAGGCAATATATAAAATTATTATTATTATTATTACCCATAACACACACAAAATAGTCAACATATTTTCGTTTTCTTTACTAGATGGAACAAATGTCATAACTAGGCCTATTAGTGCTACTCTGTTATTGTTGTTGTGATAACCAGCCGATGGGCCGGTTCGGTGGTGCCCCCCACCCCCCCCACCCATCCAATCTCACTCCCAACAAACTTCAAAGGTTGAGAGCCCTGGAGTATACTGAATTATTAGAGCCAGAGTTCAATGAAATGTACGTCTTTTTTATATTATTAAAAAAAATCTTCCCTCGCGCTTGTGCCAGCGTGTCAGTCAATGTTTGCACCCGTGTCTACACTTCAGCCACTCCCACATTCCATTCCTTCCCTCACTCACACACCTGCTCACACTCATTCATCAGCCCAACAATGCCACGCCCCTTTCACACCTGAGACTCTTCTGCAATCAACCCCACCACCTATAAAACTGGACTCAGTACGTTCACCCTTTGTCATTCTACAGTTGGTGGTTGTGCTTGTTACCAATTCCTGTTTATACTTCTGCATTCCTGCCTGTGTAAGGCTTCCTATTTCTCCATTAAATACTTTTTTGTCCTGTCTCTACTCTGCGTATTGGGTTCCACCTGTTCTGCATCCATGACCAATTAAAACAAACAAAGTTAAATCACAATGCCCTTATGTTTTAAAATGGTAATAAATGCTGAATATTTTTGGCATGTGGTGGGTGGTGGTGCAAGTTATCAGGCCTAAAATAGAGGGGAAATAAGAGCAGACCAAATACAAAATCAATGTATGGAAATGCATTTGCAAACCCCGCTTCATCTCTGTCTCGGCTAAAGGGTCCCTGTTCTGTACGGTATATCATGTAAGGGCAACTTATGAATATTTGCTTTTATCTTTTTTGGTCTATAATACATTTAATTGTTGCACATTATATTTTTATCTCACTTTCTAGACTTTTTACTGTGGTATACTAACCTAGATATTTTCATTATATATTTTGTTACATTATATATATTTTTCATATTTATGCTTTTCATTAATTTTAATTGATAAAAATAGCCAACATTATGAAGTGATGCCACACACGCGCACACGCACGCACGCGCACACACACACACACACACACACACACACACACACACACACACACACACACACACACACACACACACACACACACACACACACACACACACACACAGGCACACCTTTGTCACATTCAATGGATTGTATTCTCTGTATAAAATTATGAAATGATTACATTTAGTTTTGGGCTTGTTTTCATACTAGTTGCATACTAGTTAATAATATGGATATTCTCTAGATGGCATGATTTGCACTATGATTTAAACCATTTGATAAAACATATATGGTAGCAGCCATTCTGTAAGTAAATGTAAGTAATGTCTTTAATTGGAAGTCAACATTTTCACAAATTCAATGAATGGAAATAAATGTATTTGTATAAATCTTTTACATACAAAAAATAGCAAGATATTACACTGATTTATTAGCATAAAAGTAGTATCACGCATGGGGAACTGGCAGTCTGGTTGAACTGTGGTTTCATTTGCCACACCAACATGAGAAGCAGCTGAAATTTCTGTGAGCCCTTTAGTGCTACATTATGAGTAGTTCACAGGAGAAAATGATCATGGCTCTGTGTCAGAAATAATTTGGGGGATCAAGAGCATTGGGAAGTTTTTTTTTTCCTCCATGAAAGTGAACACAACAGCATTTGGTCAGCACATGGAACATTGCGTTTCTTTATTAGGTGTTATATTAATTTAATTGATGTTTTGGTATTGTGCTTATTCTGAGATTTTGCACTTTCAAATATAGGTGGCACATAAGGTGGTGAAAACAAAGTACAATTAGCACCCAAAAACAGGTGCCCCTTTGTCTCTAAAATGGGGCATGCTTTTACTCAGACATGTCATTGGAGACATTAAAGTGTATTCTGTGTGTGAACTGAACATATTCAGGAAACACTCAGAAGGACCAAGAGATTGAACTGACCTCAACCACAACACCACTGTCTGGTTTCCATTCTGACACACACCGAGCCAAACAGACAAAGAGAGCGCTCAGACAGACACATAGCTGGCGCAGCAACACACAGCTCCTGAGAGGCATGCATATATAATTGCAAACAATACATAATGGGGTCCCTGCTTAATTTCTCTGTCCCTTTTTTGGACAATTTTGTAGTGTATCATGCATTGTCAAATGTGGACTCCACCTCCACTCAATGTGTATGTGGATGCTGTTATTTCTTAGGAATATTTTAATTTTGTTTTTTTTGTATGAAGCTGTGTTTATAACATCATGCACAATATATTGCATAATCTCACTTCCTAGACTGTGGTATACTAATCTATACATTATGTATTACTATTTCATATTATATGTTTTTCTAAATTTTTAATTGATTTGGTTGATGACAAACTGAGTTTTCATAAGAATTGAGCTTGTTTTCATATGTTCACTTGTAGTCAATAATATTAATCTTCTTAATTATTTGGAATATGATTTGAAAACATTCTGAAAACTTTCAGTAAATATTGAGAAAACAAAATAGAAATAGAATACAAATAGACTATTGTGACTATCATGAAAATGATATTGTAACACAAATTTGACCAAATTTGGTCAGCACATGGGCAGTGTGTTTCTTAATTTGGACTAATGTCGATTAATTGAATGTTTTGGTATTGTTCTTATTCTGAGGAATTACGCATTTAAAGGTAGGGGAAGTGATTTCACTTTTGTCAGATATCACCCAATTTTTTTTTTTTTTTGTTCTGTTAAAATGCTCTATTATAAGGCGTGCAGACCATAGTTTCCCCCTCCCCCATGTTAGCAGAGGAGCTAATAAAAGTTCCCCAGGTGGAGGGTGAATTCTCCTCCAATCAGGATGGAGCAGCAGGTTCACATAGTGTAGCTACTGTTGGACGCCGCTAGTGCTCCAGGCTGGTACTACACCATGAATTTCAAATCACTTACCCTACCTTTAAATATAGGTAAAATGGAACCTTAACCATATGGTCAGAAGTTGTGTAGGACCCCCACGGTGTGTTTATGGACAAGGAGATGAGGGTTCACAGTGTCCAAAATGATTACTGCAATAGTGCACACAAGGTGGTGATAATTAGGCTGTATGAGTCCTAGATATTATAAATAGCAGTACAACAAACACACCAAGTTGTGCTGTTAAGAGGCTATATAGGCCTATATCTTGCACCGGGTGGCACAAGATAGGGTCCTTTCCTTTGTTCAAATAACCAAAGTGTGTGTGTGTGTGTGTGTGTGTGTGTGTGTGTGTGTGTGTGTGTGTGTGTGTGTGTGTGTGTGTGTGTGTGTGTGTGTGTGTGTGTGTGTGTCTGCTTTCCACTGCCTGGTTTCTATTCTGACTCACTGGCACACACCAAGGCAAACAGACAAATGAGTTTGGAGTCTAACTGTGATCTGACTGTTAAAGATGTCACAGCTGAAAATGCTGGTGTTTATTACTGTCAATTCATAAATGGAGGCACATATGGACAAAATCATCCCAATTTGTTTGTAGTGGACATCACCAGGAGTGAACACATACTGACATGTTCTCTGTCTGTAAGTGATATGTACTGTCAGCATCACACTCTGAGATGGATGAATGTGGACAACACTGGTTTACTTCAGACTACTCTCGTAATTTCCAAACTTGGAATGGATGTTTTATCACTCTTCAGCCTGAGCCAACACCTGCTCAACAAGTTAACATGTGAGGTGATTAAGTCGGGCTGCGTGATGATGAGCATCGATGTCCCAAGAGATATGATGACAGCGAGCCAACCAACCAGGCCTCCATCTGACCCCTCCACTAAAACAACACCTAAAACTACCACTCACACCTCCACCCGTAACGCTCTGGATACTATGATACTATGAAATGCTAAGTGAGGGGACGGAGAGTCCATAACGGGCCTACTGGCCAAAGTAATGCAATTTTTAAAACTTTAGTTTAAATCCATAATTAACATAATTGCCTGTATCACCACTACCGATATGGGAAAAATATATGCGAAACGAACTTTTATACAAGAGAATATAACTCCATAGTATTTCTTTGTAAAGTGAAACATCCACTTCGTGGTCAAGAGGATCGCTACCATCTGACCTTGTTCTTAAAACCACAGGTTCTCTGCTATTTTCAACAGCAATATGTTTATCAACTTTTTTTTTTTACATTGGGCAGACAAAATATTTTCAGACATGGTGCCAAACACACAAGTCAAAATTATAAAAATGTGTTTAAGGCCTCATTGAGACTTATTAGTATGTTTAATTTATGTTAATTGGATCACTATAGTATCATTTGCTCATAATAGCAACCAAGTTCACCATTTGACACATAATGAGCTTGTATAACGGCTTACGGCTATTTACCACGTGATACACCATGTGCATAAACTTTGCCATTCTATGCTATTTTAGTATTTTAAAATTGTTTGAATGGCTGGTCTACAAGATCACAAGGTGTCTGTGTTTATTGGCTAGCTGAATCATTTTAAAGTGCTTTAAAATGTTTGAAAATACAAAGTTAAATATCTAAAAATACATAATTGCAAACAATGCATATTGGGGGTCCTACAGTCTATGCTTCATGTCTCTGTCTCACCTAAAGGGTCCCTGTTTTGGACCATATAGGGTATCATGCATGGGTAAATGTGACCTCCACCTTCACTCACTGTGAAGATGGATGTGGATGTTGTTATTCTTAGAAATAGGTATCATAATACATTTGAAGAACCTGTGTTGATGACATTATGCACAATATATTATACAGTCTATTTCACTTACTAGATTTTTTTTTACTGCGCTATAGACTACTAACCTAGTTATTTTCATTATATATTTTAATATACATTTTTTATTATTGTTTTCATGTTAATGCCTTTCTCAATTTTGAATTGATTTGGTTGGTGACAATGTTTTACACACACACACACACACACACACACACACACACACACACACACACACACACACACACACACACACACACACACACACACACACACACACACACACGTGCGCATGCATGCACGCACACACGTGCTCCACACCTGCTCCACATCAAAGCATTTTATTCTCTGTATATAAAGCATGTGAAGACATTTTACATTGTATTGTGTTTTCAGGATCCATTGGAACAAACAATATATAGTTTTTGTGTTCACTTTGTATATGCTCAAAATTATTTTAAGGTGCCCTTTGTCAGGGTGCATATGCTTTTTAGTCAGACATACCATTGGAGATATTAAAATGTATTCTGTGTGTCCAACTTTTTAACCGGTCACGAAGTTATTAGCTATTCATAGCCTTTCACGCCAGTTAACCCCATTGGAAGGGTCCAGCGATCACATAGGGTCTATTTATTACTCTTGCTCAATGGTCTTATCTAACTCTAAATAACTGATTCAATATGTATTTTGGCATATATTTATTTAGCATGCATAACATAGTTCATAATATTCAGGTTAGTACTCATTGAACAATAGTCAGTAGGTAATAAATCTGTATACAGAAAAAGATAGAAAACATAGAATTCATGTAAATCACACAGATAATAGTTTCAAAATCACAGATATTAGCAGAATACAATCATTTATGCATTTCCAATATATATTTACCGTTTGGTCTATGTGGTCTCTGGTTATATTGGATTTCCTTTGCGCCTCCCAGCCGGGCTGCACAAGGTACGATGCTTCTGCTGTTGCTTGCTTAGGTGAATCTGAGGGGATCCACTCATTCAAGCAGTATTGCCACTTCCGTAAGCCATCCCCCTTGGATGTATGACTCAGCCAATTCACACCATTGGTTGCTTATCAGGAAGTGTTTTGAGGACCAGGATGTAACTCACTAGCATGTGGACACGGGGTCCCCATGCAGGGGTCCTGTTTCTTTGGAGGAGAGGGTTTAACTCCATTGTTTACACAAGCAAGCCTTATCTATCAGGGGCCAGTTTTATGGCAGTGCATGTTCAGTCACAGTTAATTCAAACATTCCTTTCCATGTTAATACCACTCATTCAGGTCTGTACTGGGATATGCTTTATCAATATGACATAAGATGAACACATACGCCCAATGCCCAAATTGGGCGCCACACCCCCCGACAATGACCTATTAAAAACCCTTTTGATTGGTCATTCTCTTTGCGTAGCTTGTACTCGAATAGGATTTCAGATACACACAAATGTACACCTTTAATATGCCTTTTTTCTCACGGCTATCAGGACGGATTACAACATTTGGTGATTTTATTCTTACTCTTCTCTATTCAATTTATTTTGAATCTAACACTTCAGTGGATTCAATTGATTTTCACAATTATTTAAACGTCTCACTCGTTAAATAAATTGCTACTTTTTGACCAGAAAGATCCCTTTACTGGTAGATTATTGGGCCTGTTTCTCTGTTTGTTGAGATAACAAGGCTTTGTCGTTACTTTTTGGGAATTTACTCACTTCAGTATTCAAAGTAATACCTACTTACAGCAAACCCTCAGAACTCTTTAACTTACTTTCTCACAGTAGTTTTTAGTAGAGCACTGATAGTAACTGTTTCCATTTTCTTGATTACCTCCCATCACAGATGTTGGAGAATTCAACAGAAAATGGTTTACACATCTTATACACATTTTTCGCAGGACAATGTGTGTGTGTGTGTTTGTCTGTGCGTATGTGCGTGTCATTAACACCTAATACTGCACTCATTTTTGTTACCACATGTGTGTGTGTGCGTGTGTGCGTGTCTTCAAACACCTTACACTGCATCATTTTGTTACCACAATGTGTGCGTGTGTGCGTGTCTTCAAACACCTAACACTGCATTAATTTTTGTTACATGTGTGCGTGTGTGCGTGTCTCCCAACACCTTACACTGCATTAATTTTGTTACATGTGTGCGTGTGTGCGTGTCTTCAAACACCTAACACTGCATCATTTTACATGTAAAGTTTAGGTAATACCAAACATTATTTTCCATGTTAATACCTATTTTCAGGTCTGTACTCAAATGCATTCTTGATATTACTTTCCTCAGGAGCATGAGTTTGTGCACCGGCACTTCTTACCACATTCACACGTAGGCTCATTTCACCGTGCTGCAACAACAAGGATTAATTACATGATTCAACATTCCTTTCCTGTCTTAATACCTTTTTCTGGTGCGTACTCGGTAATGGTTCATGGATATAGCATAAATTTCTTATACATTGTCATCTTTAGACGTTCTTAGTCTGTGAAGAAGGGCAGTATGTGTCCTGTTGTGCGCTCACTTTTTGAGCCCCCTCCTCTCTTCCTGTTGGAGAAGGGGTGTGTGTGTGTGTGTGTGTGTGAGTGTTATCAGTGACGCTTGTTGCAGATCTCACAGGTCTTCATTTTGACTTTGGGGCAAGCTTCCATTTTGGGTTTTATTGTGACCCGTTGCTCTGAATAGCTTGCAATGGAGAAAACTGCTTCGCAAAGCTTTCCAGCATGCATGGCTCCTTTTGCTGCTGGCGGTGTGGGAAGTGGTTTGTTACCACTTCTGCCGTTCACCAGATTGGCACTGGTGCTCACCTGTAGGGTGACCAGTGGCTCTTTCGATGCAGCGCCTACCTCTTGGTGGGTGGTCACTGTCTTTGGGACCGGTGCAACGAGTTGGTCTCCGCATACCTGCTCTCCCAGGCACGGAGTCGCTGCTAGCTCCCTCAAACTGAGGATGAGCTCCGGTGTCTTGTCCTCCTCTTCATCTTTCGCTGTAGGTACGCCTGGGGTGCCGCTCAGGGTCTCCTCCAGTGCGTCCGCGGTGAAGAGGGGTTCAATCGATGCATCTCTCCTCCCAGAGAGAAGGCTTGTCGGGTGGGGGTCATCGATGATGCCTCCGTCATCCTGCAGGTCTGCTTCGACATCTGCAGGCGTCTTTATGGTTGCCGTTTCCTCCCCTATGGAGTTTATGGCTCGGTCTTCTTCTGCTGTCGCTGTCATCTCAGTGGCCGGGTTTCTGCCTCGATCATCACTGCAGCCGCAGGCAATTTTTATGGCCTCCTCTTGAAGATAAGGAGGTGGTGGTGGATGGGCTTCTGCCGTCACTTCTTCAGTGGCCTGGCTCCCGCCTCGATCATCACTGGAGTCGCAGTCACGCCTCATCTCACTGGCTAATGTGTTAGTAGCCCTAATCAATTGTACACGGATCATTTTTCCGATTTGTTTAAACTTATCCTGGGAAAACCTTTCGATACAGGCTTTCATAAGTTCATTCGCCTGTTTAGCAGGCTCATGCTGGTCCACCTTATGTAGAGCATCAGCATAGTCAATTGATGAGTCAATGACTTCATCAAGTGTTAACTTTAACTTAGCAAACATTACTGTTATTTCACTGAAGTAACCTTTTTCACAATACAGTTCACACTTCGATGCTATTTTTTCAAAACAAGATTGTGCCTTCAAGCTTTTAACTCTTAACTCATTTAAGTCAGCCATTTTTACCGCAACCTGATAATATCAATTAAAACTGAACTAGGAACTTTAAGTAATTATTACCGCAACCTGATAATGTCAGCTTCAACTGACCTAGGAACTTTAAGTAATTAATTACCGCAACCTGATACTATCAGCATTAACTGAACTAGGAACTTTAGGCAATGCTTAACTTAATTTGTTAGGTTTACTTTTGGCAAGAGGTATTTTTCTAGTTGGCGTGTTCACACGGTTCTAGAATTATAGCTAGGTGTTCACTGGTTTACCTGCCCCCCATTTAACAATCAAGTTATCACACAATAGTCTTAATAGTGGAAGTATCTCAAGGCTCAATTATTTCAGTATTCAAGTATGTGCTTTTAGTTAAAGATAGTTGTGGCTCAGGTTATCTCAATTGAGTCTCTGTATGTCCCTGCTGCACCATCCCCCCCGCTTTTTTGGGGTGAGATTCTTATCAGCTAGCAGGCCAGCCACAGTACCAACCATCCCCCTTCAAGTTGATGGTTGCGCAATGTCAGATTGCTGCTCTGTCTCCCCACAGAGAAACAATGGACATGTTACGCTAACTTACTTAGCAAGTTAGCTTTAGTTTGGCGGCCATTTTACCAATGACTCTCCCAGTTTTTCAGCCACTATAGCTTTAACACTTTGCTCTCAACTTCAAAGGCTCAATAGACTCCCATCTATATGCTCTCTGGATTTAGCTGTGTTTTGCTTTATATTTAGTGGACTTTCATCAGCTTTTAACAGTTTAGTCCCCCAAAGTATTAGACTCCCATCTATTTTTGGTGGGTAATAGCTCCCCTTTGGCTGACCTCCAGGCCTATTCAATGCCCAAACTTGCCACGCTTTCTTAATTAATCTATCGGTGCCGATTTTGCTGCCGTGATTAATATTATTTTGCGCTTTACTGCAGTTAATTGCGGGTTTTCGCTATTTTGTTTAACTGTGTGACCTCAGGTCACATTTAGCTGGTTTTCATAGCTCCCCTCAGACTGGCTGACCCCCAGGCCTATTTAATGCTCAGTCCTTTTTATCAAACATACTACGCTTCATTCGTGTAATCTAAGGTGCCGATTTTGCTGCCTGATTAACATTATTGCGTTTTACTGTAGTTTGTTAGGGTTTATCGCTATTTTCGGGACCTGTGCACAACACTAGGACCGGTATTTTACGCTTTCCAACACTTGAGTCAGAAAGCGGAGATTCCCTGCTCAGACAGAAGTTATTACTGTCCATGGCCTGTGCACAACACTAGACTCTACGGATCAGATTTTGTCAACTCTGTGCACAACACTAGAGCTGCTTTGTGGAGTAAAAACCGTTTACCATAGGTTACATTAAAACCGCACCGGAACGATTTATTACTGTTCGGCTCTGTGCACAACACTAGAACCGATTTATCGAGTAAAACCGTTAACCGCAATTATATCTATAATTGCCCTACGATTTATTACTTAAATCCTTCACGATTTATTACTGGTCAGCTCTGTGCACAACACTAGAGCTGGTGTAGATCGTTGACCACAGTTTGTATGAAACTGTACGCAACGATTTATTACTTAAATCGGTAACGATTTATTACTGTCCAACTTTTTAACCGGTCACGAAGTTATTAGCTATTCATAGCCTTTCACGCCAGTTAACCCCATTGGAAGGGTCCAGCGATCACATAGGGTCTATTTATTACTCTTGCTCAATGGTCTTATCTAACTCTAAATAACTGATTCAATATGTATTTTGGCATATATTTATTTAGCATGCATAACATAGTTCATAATATTCAGGTTAGTACTCATTGAACAATAGTCAGTAGGTAATAAATCTGTATACAGAAAAAGATAGAAAACATAGAATTCATGTAAATCACACAGATAATAGTTTCAAAATCACAGATATTAGCAGAATACAATCATTTATGCATTTCCAATATATATTTACCGTTTGGTCTATGTGGTCTCTGGTTATATTGGATTTCCTTTGCGCCTCCCAGCCGGGCTGCACAAGGTACGATGCTTCTGCTGTTGCTTGCTTAGGTGAATCTGAGGGGATCCACTCATTCAAGCAGTATTGCCACTTCCGTAAGCCATCCCCCTTGGATGTATGACTCAGCCAATTCACACTATTGGTTGCTTATCAGGAAGTGTTTTGAGGACCAGGATGTAACTCACTAGCATGTGGACACGGGGTCCCCATGCAGGGGTCCTGTTTCTTTGGAGGAGAGGGTTTAACTCCATTGTTTACACAAGCAAGCCTTATCTATCAGGGGCCAGTTTTATGGCAGTGCATGTTCAGTCACAGTTAATTCAAACATTCCTTTCCATGTTAATACCACTCATTCAGGTCTGTACTGGGATATGCTTTATCAATATGACATAAGATGAACACATACGCCCAATGCCCAAATTGGGCGCCACACTGTGTGTGAACTGAAGATATTTGCAAGAAACACTCAGAAGGACTGAGAGTTTGAAGAAGTGACCTCAACCACAACACACTGTCTTCTGACACAGAAGACAGGGTATCAGGGTATCTCACTTTCTAGATGTTTTGTGTGTGTGTGTGTGTGTGTGTGTGTGTGTGTGTGTGTGTGTGTGTGTGTGTGTGTGTGTGTGTGTGTGTGTGTGCGTGTACGTGTGTGTGCGTGTGTGTGTGCGTGTGCGAGTGTGTGTTTGTGTTTCTGTCATTGGAGACATTAAAGTGCATTCTGCGTGTGAACTGAACATATTAACATATTCACAGGAAACACACAGAAGGACTGAGAGTTGTGCCCGCAACCACAACAGCCTTGTTTCCATATACACACTGATACACACCGAGGCAAACGGACAAACAGCGCACAGACACACAGCTGACAAACCAAGATAGGGCTCAGGGAGACAAAGAGACAGAGATCCACCAACAGATCAGAATGTCTGGGATCAAATGGACTCAAGTGGTTTTCATTCTGCTGCTTGGAGTCGACAACACCCTACAGGATGAAGTAGATCTGTACAGGAGATCTGGAGACACTGTCAGTCTGCCATCTAACGTGTTAATGTTACCACCTGGATATACTGGTTGTAAATATACTAGGTGGCATTATGCCAAAAACAGCATTGTTACAATTGGTGAGATTAAAAGTATTCTAGATCTACAGCAAGCAGAATGAGTTTGGAGTCTAACTGTGATCTGACTGTTAGAGATGTCACAGCTGAAGATGCAGGTGTTTATTACTGTCAACAATTCATAAATGGAGACAAATATGGACCAAAACAAATCAATTTGTTTGTAGTGGACATCACCAGGAGTGAACATACACTGACATGTTCTCTGTCTGAAAGTGATAGGGGCTGTCGGCGTCACACTCTGAGATGGATGAATGTCGACAAAACTCTGACTGCTTTAGAACACTATCAACGTAATTTCCAAACTAGGAATGGATGTTATATCACTCTTCAGTACAGCAGCCTGAGCCAAGACCTGCTCAACAAGTTAACATGTCAGGTGATCATGATCAAGTCGGGTGTTATGAAGATCAGCATCAACGTCCCAAGAGATATGATGACAGCGAGCCAACCAACCAGGCCTCCATCTGACCCTTCCACTAAAACACCACCTAAAACTACCACTCACACCTCCACCCGTCACACTCTGGATACTATGATACTACGAAATGGTAGGTGAGGGGACGGGGGAGTTCTCTAACTCAGCGAGTCCCTAACAGTCTGCTGGCCAATGAAATGCAAATTTTAAAACTTCGGTTTAAACTGCAATCCATAATTAACGTAGTTGCCTATATCACCATTATCCATATGGGAAAAAAATATGCTAACTCTTGAAAATGGCACCTTTTATATAAAAAGAGAATTAATGTAAGATCCATAGTATTTCGCGTGAAACATATTTTTTAGTATTTCTAGTGATACATAATTTTGTAATTAATAAGAATAATATATGGCATGAAAAACAGATGGGAGAGTTCAAGAGTTCTCATATAAAGTCTTTTCTATATGGGATACTACTATCACTACTACTATTTAGCAACTAATATAGAATAGAATAGAATAGAATAGAATAGAATAGAATAGAATAGAATAGAATAGAATAGAATAGAATATATATGTATATGACTGAAGAAACCAAATCTAAATTTGCTGTCAAATGTACATTTCCACACACAGGGACACACTGTACTCTGATCTGCCTGAATTCATGCCGGCTACACGCTGAGATAATAGATTTGTGTAATGGACCCCATGGGTATATGGGACTCTGGGCATATAGGAGGGCTTAGCCTCACAAAAATGTTGTTGTCAAAGTATAACTATTGTCCCCTCTTCTCCTCAGTGATCATTGTGGTGGTTGTGGCTGTACTAGTAGCCATAACAACAGCGATGGCCGTCATCCACTTCGTGGTCAAGAGGATCACTACCATCTGACCTTGTTCTTAAAACCACAGGTTCTCTGCTATTTTCAACAGCAATATGTTTATCAACTTTTTTTTTGTTTGTTTCATTGGGCGGACAAAATGGTGCCAAATATACAGTGTTGTGTATTTATGAACCACATTATTATACATTATACATTGCGCATTACAATATTGGCTATAATTACAACTGTTTCACTAAAATGCTGACAGCTTAGCTCAGGACAGTAAGAAGTCCTGCAGCTGTCATTCTACAGAAATAACTAGCCTATAAGGCCACCTGGCTATGGTCAGGACTTGTGAGTGAGAACATCTACTATAGCTTCCTCAGCGAAACAATGCCTAATTTGGGGTTCTTGACACCTCTAACCTTTGGGGGTTGGAGCATGACAACTGTTACTTGAAACTATAAAGTCTTTAACTGTATGTACTGCCAGTGTTGTGAGTTGTGTGTGTGCCCCATCAGCCGTGAGGCTGGTGGTGGCTTCTGTGACCAAGACTGAAAATAAACATGGAACTTCGAAATAGAATGCTGCTCCTGTTGCTTCTTCCTTCTCCAACATCTTTGCACTGTTTTTAAGTATTATTTCTCCACTATATTTTCAACATTTTTGGTGCCGAAACTTTCCGGTTCAGTTGGTTGGCAATTCCAGCCATTGAAAGGAACTATTTCAGTCTGATTTTTCGGTGGCGATCTGTTTCTTTTTCGGCGACGTGTTTTTCGGCGGTATGTTTATTCATCAACAATGGCAATGCGCAAGTCGGCGCTATGCAGCGGCAGTCGAAGATCCATCTACCCTAAGATGATGTCCTACTCCAAGATGCGGCGGAGCGGCCTGCGCCGGCAGCGGCCTTATTCGCCTGTGGAGAGGAGTGGATCGTCGGCGGCGTTCATCACCAGTGCGACGCAGATGCGGCGAGGGACCAGAAATGGGACGCCATCAATGGCCCCGGCCCCGTGTCTACGTTCCGAGCGGCGTGTCCATTACGCGGCACCCCGACGCATCATCACCACACCAGCATGGAGATGTTGGAACAACAAGGAAGAGTGGAGCAGCGCACACTACCAGTCTACACTACTACAGTAATTGTCACGTCAGCAGCATCATCCCGGCTTGTCTGCGGTCCGAGGGAGGTGAAGTCTCTTCTCCCCCTGGTGTTCTACGACCTGAGGGAGGTGTTCCCGGACGGCCCGGTGCGGCGGCATGCAGGCGGCAAGAGGCTGCTGGAGAGTGCTCGGCGCACGGCTGATCTACAACTTCACTACATGCACACCATGAGTTTTGCCTCACAGGCGTACGGCTCCTGTGAAGACGCTCTTTTACATCCATGAGTTGGATCATGGATGTGAGGGAGGAGATGTGAGTTTTATTTTTGAAGAAGAAAGCTGCCTTGCAGTGGCTGTGAGCTGCTGTGATGACACAGTTGCATTCCTGTTTTTCAGTCATATCTGGCCAATATGACTGGGAAGAGGAATGTGATGAAGTGTGTACACGTTGAGAAAAAAGAAGAAGAAAAAAAATCGAAGTGGGACAAAGGAAACAACTGACTCTACGACAAACAAAGGCCGTGCTTTGGCCTCTGCGCATCCAGTGGTGCGCACAGGAACTGCGTGTGCATACAAGCTTCTTCATATGGCCTGTGATGGCTATACTGAACAGTCAAAGGTGAGATGAAAGAAAAGAGAACTTGCAGGAGAATTACTATATATCAGATGAATATCAGTTTCATTTGAGTTCAATTGTGATGTCAAAAGTTTGTCTAGTTCAACATATTATAGGCACTATGTTGGATGTGTATGTTCTGTCATAAATTAGATGAGTGATTTATAAGCCTAATTACATAAATCAAGGAGGAATATTTTCCCCATGACGTGAAGAGAATATTGGTCAATATTGTTTTAATTTACTAAATTCTGGCCTTTTAAAGTTATTCTTTTCTATGTTCTGTGTACCTAACTCTGAGAGAGCAGAATTTAGATTTAATGCAGTATATAACAAATATGTTATTGCACGTGATAAATTTACCGTAAACAAGACAGTGTGATGTTAAGTGTCAGAGATGTGTATACTATTCATTCATGCCAATCTTTACATCGGTTGAGGTTATGTAATTGTTAAAAGTGAGATGAATTACGTCACAGAGGAGTTATTGATATGTAAGAGGAGTTTTTATTGTGGTTTTCAGCTAGAACGTATTTTTTTTTCTGTGTTTGTTTCCGTGGCAGCAAAGGCTGGCGCACGAGGAGTTCCCAGGATTTGTCAGTGATTCTGAAGTGTATGGTGTATGTCTTAATTAAACGTTAGAGCTTGAAATTAAAGTAACACATGAAGGGCTTTGAGAAACATTTTGATGATTTAAATGTAATGTATTGAAGAACACTGATTACCAATTTATGTGATTCGAAAACCTTGTTTTAAGTTTATTTTGCATTCTACTGTAAATGTTTGATTTTTTTAAGTGTCATGTTTTTGATGTTCGACTAGTCATAAGGGACAGAGGGAGGACTGGTGATAATGTGGTTCATATCATCTTTGCATGAGGTTACACCTCATGGAGGGAGGATTTGTTGTGTATTTATGAACCACATTATTATACATTATACATTGCGCATTACAATATTGGCTATAATTACAACTGTTTCACTAAAATGCTGACAGCTTAGCTCAGGACAGTAAGAAGTCCTGCAGCTGTCATTCTACAGAAATAACTAGCCTATAAGGCCACCTGGCTATGGTCAGGACTTGTGAGTGAGAACATCTACTATAGCTTCCTCAGCGAAACAATGCCTAATTTGGGGTTCTTGACACCTCTAACCTTTGGGGGTTGGAGCATGACAACTGTTACTTGAAACTATAAAGTCTTTAACTGTATGTACTGCCAGTGTTGTGAGTTGTGTGTGTGCCCCATCAGCCGTGAGGCTGGTGGTGGCTTCTGTGACCAAGACTGAAAATAAACATGGAACTTCGAAATAGAATGCTGCTCCTGTTGCTTCTTCCTTCTCCAACATCTTTGCACTGTTTTTAAGTATTATTTCTCCACTATATTTTCAACATTTTTGGTGCCGAAACTTTCCGGTTCAGTTGGTTGGCAATTCCAGCCATTGAAAGGAACTATGGACTTTCAGTATTTCAGTCTGATTTTTCGGTGGCGATCTGTTTCTTTTTCGGCGACGTGTTTTTCGGCGGTATGTTTATTCATCAACAATGGCAATGCGCAAGTCGGCGCTATGCAGCGGCAGTCGAAGATCCATCTACCCTAAGATGATGTCCTACTCCAAGATGCGGCGGAGCGGCCTGCGCCGGCAGCGGCCTTATTCGCCTGTGGAGAGGAGTGGATCGTCGGCGGCGTTCATCACCAGTGCGACGCAGATGCGGCGAGGGACCAGAAATGGGACGCCATCAATGGCCCCGGCCCCGTGTCTACGTTCCGAGCGGCGTGTCCATTACGCGGCACCCCGACGCATCATCACCACACCAGCATGGAGATGTTGGAACAACAAGGAAGAGTGGAGCAGCGCACACTACCAGTCTACACTACTACAGTTATTGTCACGTCAGCAGCATCATCCCGGCTTGTCTGCGGTCCGAGGGAGGTGAAGTCTCTTCTCCCCCTGGTGTTCTATGACCTGAGGGAGGTGTTCCCGGACGGCCCGGTGCGGCGGCATGCAGGCAGCAGGAGGCTGCTATGAGAGTCCTCGGCGCACGGCTGATCTACAACTTCACTACATGCACACCATGAGTTTTGCCTCACGGGCTACGGCTCCTGTGAAGACGTTCTTTTACATCCATGATTTGCTCATGGATGTGAGGGAGGAGGTATGAAAGTTTTATTTTTGAAGGACAAAATCTGCCTTACAGTGGTTGTGAGCTGCTGTAATGACATGGAGTTGCATTCCTGTTTTCAGTCATATCTGGCCAATATGACTGGATGGAGGAATGTAATGAAGTGTGTACACGTTGAGAAATAAGAAGAAAAAGAAACTAAGTGGGACGACGAAGAAAACAACTAAGAACAATGCAATTCAACTCTACGACGAAGGCTGTGCTTTGGCCTCTGCGCATCCAGTGGTGTGCACAGGAACTGCGTGTGCAACAAGTTTCTTCATATGGCCTGTGATGGCTATACTGAACAGTCAAAGGTGAGATGAAAGAAAAGAGAACTTGCAGGAGAATTACTATATATCAGATGAATATCAGTTTCATTTGAGTTCAATTGTGATGTCAAAAGTTTGTCTAGTTCAACATATTATAGGCACTATGTTGGATGTAAATGTTCTGTCGTAAATTAGATATGTTGATTTATAAGCCTAATTACATAAATCAAGGAGGAATATTTTCCCCATGACGTGAAGAGAATATTGGTCAATATTGTTTTAATTTCCTAAATTCTGGCCTTTTAAAGTTATTCTTTTCTATGTTCTGTGTACCTAACTCTGAGAGAGCAGAATTTAGATTTAATGCAGTATATAACAAATATGTTATTGCACGTGATAAATTTACCGTAAACACGACAGTGTGATGTTAAGTGTCAGAAATGTGTAGCCTACTATTCATTCATGCCAATCTTTACATCGGTTGAGGTTATGTAATTGTTAAAAGTGAGATTAATTACGTCACAGAGGAGTTATTGATATGTAAAAGGAGTTTTTATTGTGGTTTTCAGCTAGAACGTATTTTTTTCTGTGTTTGTTTCCGTGGCAGCAAAGGCTGGCGCACGAGGAGTTCCCAGGATTTGTCAGTGATTCTGAAGTGTATGGTGTATGTCTTAATTAAACGTTAGAGCTTGAAATTAAAGTAACACATGAAGGGCTTTGAGAAACATTTTGATGATGAATATGTAATGTATTGAAGAACACTGATTACCAATTTATGTGATTCGAAAACCTTGTTTTACGTTTTTTTTGCATTCTACTGTAAATGTTTGATTTTTTTTTAAGTGTCATGTTTTTGATGTTCGACTCGTCATAAGGGACAGAGGGAGGACTGGTGATAATGTGGTTCATTTCGTCTTTGTTTGAGGTATTATGGATACCTCAAAGAGGGAGGAAATGTTGTGTATTATGAACCACATTATACATTATACATTACACATTGCACATTATACATTGCACATTACAATATTGGCTATAATTACAATTGGCTGTTTCACTAAAATGCTGACACCTTATCTCAGGACAGTAAGAAGTCCTGCAGCTGTCATTCTACAGAAATAACTATGGGGCCACCTGGCCCTATGGTCAAGACTTGTGAGTGAGAACATCTACTATAGCTTCCTCAGTGAAACAATGCCTAATTTGGGATTCTTGACACCTCTAACTTGGGGGTTGGGGTGCAACCCGAACTATAGCCTAGTCTTTATAAGTCTTTACTGTATGTACTGCCAGAGTTGTGTGTGTCCCGTCAGGCCGGCAGGCCTGATGGTCTGTGCTGTGATACTCCAAGACTACAATAAACATGGGAACTTCGAAATAATGCTGCTGCTCCTGGTTGCTTCCTTCTCCAACATCTTTGCACTGTTTTTAAGTATTATTTCCCACTATATTTTCAACAACAGTATATACAGTATATTAGCTGGGGTTTCTAGATGTGAAAAGGTTTGAGAGCTATTGCTTCAATGAACACAACAAACCAAGTTAACCTCCAACACACAAGTCATAATTGCACAAATGTATTCAAGGCCTATTTTTGCGCAAAAAAGACTTTTGCAAAGGTAAAGTTGAATGGAACCACTTCAAAGTGTAAATAATTTTCCATTTTGCACAAAAATACTTTTTTGCTGAAAGGTGGAGTGTAATGGAAGAGTCTAATGCGCAAATGAGGCATGGAAACAACTTGCGAAAAGACTCCTATTTAGAAAGCACTGGACACGCATTACAGTGCATTTGAAGAGTTCTGGTCTGCCGATGCTAATGTAAGTTATTTCTACAAAGCAGCTCAAAACCGACGAGGGCCCTGCAAACACAGTCATCCAAGTGGACTCTGCCAAAATGTAAATGTACAGACTCCCATCGCGTTTGTTTATGTATAAGTTGCAGGGCAGCGACAGGTCTTTCCAGTATCTGTATCATCATGCATGATAGCTAAGATATGCAAGTGATATAATACATAGGCTACACGTGTACATCTGTTTTACATGGCCAGGCTCTGCCCTTAGATATTAATTATTAATTAATAAAGTTTAAGCCTTTTTTTCCTCGCACGTGTCGTGCTGCAGATAACATTTAGTCTACAGTATAACAAAGTAGACCTACACCAAATCAGCAGGCTACCGAGTCTCACAAGCGCTTTTCAGGAAAACAAGAAGTTATCTAGATTATGTAGGATAAGGATTGTAGGCTATATTAATTATTGTTTTTTGCTACAGCAGAGCCAGAACAGCCTTTCCACAGCACAAAGGACTTATATTTCAATAGGAAAGCAGGCGTGTGTATAATAGCTTATGTAAAGCCTAAAATAACTTCAAAAGTAAAATAAATGTAAAATAACCATGCTTCTCACATTACTGGAAAAACTGTGCCACCTATGCTTATTTCATGAACCAATTTTATTTTTCCCTAGACTCCCATGAGTCGCATTCCATCAGTTAATGGAATCGACAGACATTTGCTTTTCTTTTTTCGACTTAATTAACATACTCTTCCTATTTTCGCAAAGATCTTATGGAATCCTGGCTACTGAGACTTATTAGTATGTCTAATCTCAGTTTTGGGTGAGCACAGCATCACTATTTGCTCATAAGCAATTTATTATTTCTTAGGAATATTTGTATTATGTATCATAATACATTTGATGAACCTGTGTTGACAACATTATGCACAATATATTCTATAGTCTATCTCACTTTTTTAATACAGTATAGTATAGTATTATATATTTTATTTATATAGTATTATATATTTTACTATACATTATTTTATTGTATTATTCTTTTCCATATTAATGCTTTTCTTATTTTTTAATTGATTTGGGGATGAAAAACAATGTTTTTAGAGAATGGAAAATCATTTATCATCTCACACACACGCGCACATGCACGCCCACGCCCACACATGTGAAACATGTGTCGGCCATACGTGCACAACCTGCTCAAAGCATTTTATTCTCTGTACATAAAGCAATAAAATAATGTAAAGAGATTTTAAATTGTATCGTGTTGTCCCGAATATAAGACGACTGTGGATATAAGACAACCTTTTGTGGAAACAGAACAGTGAATGTCAACTAGTATAGCCCCCAAATTGGCCCAATATAATATGACCGCATTTTTCATTTTTTACAATATTTACATTGGAGAAAAAAAAACATAGTTGTAAGATTGAGGCCAGTATATAGTTTTTATTGTGATGTTGAAATTAAAATCGTTTGCCAGCCAAAATATGAACTTTTACTGTTTGCTTTATGGACCTAAAATATTACGTGTAAAGTCAGATAGCCCATATGTGCGTGCATGTGGTCAGTGATGGTGTGAATTGCTGAGCTGTTGTGGTTGTTGGTTCCTCTTCAGAATATGGTACATTTGACATCCTGACTCTCTTTTATTGTGGGAGAGGAGAGGAGAGGAGAGGAGAGGAGAGGAGAGGAGAGGCGAGGCGAGGCGAGGCGAGGCGAGGGGAGGCGAGGCGAGGCGAGGGGAGGGGAGGGGAGGGGAGGGGAGGGGAGGAGAGGAGAGGAGAGGAGAGGAGAGGAGAGGAGAGGAGAGGAGAGGAGAGGAGAGGGGAGAGGGGAGGGGAGGGGAGGGGGGGGGAGGGGAGAGGAGAGGCGAGGCGAGGCGAGGCGAGGCGAGGAGAGGCGAGGCGAGGCGAGGCGAGGCGAGGCGAGGCGAGGCGAGGCGAGGAGAGGAGAGGACTCCCACCCTGACGAGCATTGTAGGCATAAATTTGTTTTGACTCGGCACCACAGATAAATACTGTAAAAATAGCCAAAGTTGTGTTGTGATGTCACTCATGAACTCATGTTTCTTATTTGTCACTCTCAATGATTGTATTCTTTGCAAATAAAGCAATATAAAAATTTCAAACACAATTACATTTTAGGACTTGTTTTGACTTGTTATTATGTATTGTTTGTGTGCATAAGTTGTAAGGAAGCAAATGTAAATGCTACATGGGTTACTCCTGTGGGTGAAGCCACTTCCTCAATCGTTAGCATGGCATTCTGCTGAGGATTTCCTGTGAGAACTTAGTTCACATGCACACACTTTAATGTTTCTATTTATAACAGTAGGCTACAGCGTTGTATCCATTTGTGTAATGTAATGTAGCTTAACTTACACACATTTCATGAAAAGGATAAACACAAAATGTTGATCTCACTGTCAGAGTAGAGTGATGTGGTGCCACCTTTTTGAACAAATGCTTTTGAAAATTCTAAAGTACGTAAATATACAAATGAGCCAGTCTTTTGACCGGTTGGCTATTGGGAAGGAACGGCAAGCCATGAATCTGCATCTTGAAATTCTCTAAATGAAGCCAAGGCAGATTCACAACTGAAGAATCTTCAACAAGAGTGAATATTTTCGGCAGTAATGAACGATATTTTCAAAGAATGAACAAAACTCTCACATCTGCTGCATTGGACGGCCAAAACGGAGGTGCCAAAACAAAGCCTTGATTGGCCGCAGCGCTTGAAAATTCTCAGACGCGCGTTGCAGTCTTCTTCAACAGCTACAAACTCATTTTTCACAAACCTACCGAGCTTTCATTTGTCCTCTCGCCTCGACTGTTTGATCTCAAGCCAAGCGCTCCACCGACCATGCAGACCCAGTGGTACCGGTATACTGAATGATGCAACCTCTATGATTCTCTTGGAGATTCAGGGGAGGGGTAGGCTACCCACACTTGCAATGGGAAATGGAGGGAATATGAAATTGGTAGCCTCGACACCCAGGCTTTCATTTTCGTTCGCCTTGCGCGAAAACGGAAAGCCTGGACTAATGCGCGTTGGAAAGTGGCCTTGAGGGGCGTGTCAACCTTCCGGGGTGGGCGTCGCTCTAAATGATGTGACGTAGAACAGCAGTGGACGGGCGTGGGAGGGGCCGGAGATGACGACACGTTAGTGAGATCAAATCACAGCGCAGCACTTCCGCCGTGTGGATCCCACGACACCCCCGCCTCCCAAGGCCAAAATCATTGAGGGCTAGACCAGGCTATGAAATTGGTAGTTTCTTTTTTTCCCTTCTTTCTTTGTAATAAGCTGCCAGTGAAGTATAAGCCACCTTAGGACCATGCTGTTGTGGTCTTCCTGGACAGCCAATGGCTGGTATTCTTGATTGCTGTGGTGTGGCCAGGTACGGTGTAAGTTTTCTCATTGGCTGCAGGGCAGCAGATCAGGTGTGGGGCCTTCTGTGTAGGCTGCAAGCCTACACCACCAGACCCGGGCCTGGGCTTACCAAATAATTATCCATAATAATTAAAACCAGTCATCAAGAGCTTCAACTCACAATACACAAAGCAGGGGAGTACAGTAACATTTTAATTGGGGGGTGATTTCTGGACCTTTTGAATTGCAGGTTTTAATTATTCTGGGTAATTATTTTGTAAGCACAGGCCCAGGGCTGGTGGTAAAGGCATTCAGCCTACCACACGGCCCCAGACCTGATTTGCTGCCATGCAGCCAATGCGAAGACTTACTGTACACCGTACCTGGCTATACACCACAGCGATCGGAAATATCTGCCATTGGCCAGAAGGCAAAGCTCTCTGTCTGGAGGCACGTCCCACTGGAAGCCAGATGGAGCAAAACACGTCCATATTTGCATGGCCTACGTCATCATACTGTAGACATTAGGCAACATTGCAAATTGCCCAATTTGCTGGTAAGGTGCGTGAAATTAACCTCTGATTCACAAAGCAGCTGTTGAGAACAAGTGCCAGCTGCGCTCTAAGTGGCAGTTGCATTTGAGGAAGCCCTCAACCAGGTCAAGAATAAACAGAAAAACAACTTTCAACAATGCCAATTAACTGATTAACTAACAGAATAGCAAAACATTTTTGAGAGGCCCGGCATTGCGACTCCGGCTGTGTCACATGACAGTTTACTGCAGTGCACACAACTTTAATAGCCTATTAAATAAATGCTTTTGGGTTTAATGAAGTAAACAGTTGCTGAAAACAGTGTGGGCCAAGGATTTGGTGCTTTATTTTTAATCAGATGAATTAACAATGATAGTGTTTTTTCCGTTTCTGGAAATTTGTAATGTTTATTAGTATTTATGGTCTCCCGCTGTCTATAAATGTATATTTAGAGAGACACGCACACTATTATTTACAGTTTGTAAAGAGGCAGCCATAAACCGTGATGATTTTTTAAGTGCTGGTGGCTGTGTTTAAAGAAACACTTCACCCTTTTCCCCCAAAAGTGTTCTTCTCATTCTTCTAAATGTCATTCACATATCACACACACACACACACACACACACACACACACACACACACACACACACACACACACACACACACACACACACACACACACACACACACACACACACACACACACACACACAGATAGGCTACATGGTCCTATATACATTAACCACAATAACACAAATCCTCAATGGCAAAGTATAGCGCAGTCAGTGACAGAACAACAGTGGCGTTTCTAAGCAATTAAGAGTTCCAGGCAAGACTCAGGGGAAAACCTCCTGTGGCGTCATACCTATGACAGGCAAGTAAAAGAGCCTGGGATTCTTTTAAAGCATGTCTGGTGGTCGCCCCGGTGCCCCCCCCTATTGACGCCCCAGGCAACTCCCTAGTCTGCCTAATGAAAAAAAAAAGCCCCTGCAGAACTATATTGGACACAAATGCATTCTGTAGCGCTATACACTATGATCGCCCCCACCTGGGATGCATGTGGGGTCAACATGCAGGGGACAACCCTCAGGGAGTTTCACTCACGGTCTCAGCAATCCTTCTTATCCGTGAAGACCCAGAGGGGCAAAGACAAATCATCATCTTTCCTTTGTTGTTTGTCCCAGGGCTTGGATGGACAGAGGCCCTGCATGGAGAATTAAGACCCGTTTGCAGTGTCAGGTCTTCATCCTGTCTTCACCCGGTCCTCTCATATGAGTGATACAGCGCGACGAGCAGAAGCTATAAACCTGCGCAGTGACCTCACCAGCCCTGTTCCACTAGTGGATTCCTCATTCATTTTCCTCATAGACTTTTCGAAAATGGTTAATAAAAACACGATTGCACAATATCGTCATATAATATATAATTAGGAAGAAGTAGAAAACGGCATGATACAAGACTTTTTTTTTCTTTTTTTTTTTTTTCGTTTTTCATCTTAGAAATGATTTGATTGTCCCAAAAGTTTGTGTGTGTCATCATGATTCGTCACGACTCGAGTTGGCTTTGTCCGCGGCGTAATCGTCTTTATATAAATTATTTTCGAAAAGTCTATAAGAAAAATGAATGGGGAATCCATTTCTGGAACAGGGGCGGTGACGTCACTGCACAGGTCTATAGGGCCTTGACCCTTTCTGTACTGTACTGTCTGAGCTTTATTAGCAGTGTTGGTCTATATTACTTAGGAAAGTAACTTCTTTACTTTACTCGTTACCCCTTAGACAAAGTAATATCATTACTTTACTTATTACTGGATTTGAAGAGTAATATATTACATATTACGTTATTACTTTCCCAAGTTCTCAACACTGCTTTTGAAAAAATAGAGAAGTACAACATAATCCGCTTATTACAAAATAAAGCAGCAAGCGATTTGTAGTGTACATAACTGCGCAGGATGCAGCGTGTGGACTGGATCTACAATCTACTGCACATCTCTATTGTTACAGTACCTGTCAATAGCTTGTACATCTGTTCTATTTTTGCATGCAACAACAAGCTCATTTTAAAAAAAGTAACTTGGCGTTACTTGCAAAGTAATGCGTTACTTATTACCCATTTTTGCAGAGTAATCTCGTTACTTTACTTTTTGGAGCAAAAGTAATAATATTACAGTAATATGTAATCTAAAAATAGTTACTGCCCAACACTGTTTATTAGCATAATTAGCATTATTAGCATTACTTAGCTTTATTGGCATTATTAACAGTACTTTAACAGCACTTTAAGCATTAGCATTATTAGACTAATAAAAAGTGTAGAACAATAGAACTCGCAGGAAACTGAATTTCACCCACCTTTTCAGCTGTGTGTCGACAGACCCCATCTGACATGGCAACCTCTGCTTCACCCTGTAGACCGCCCTAGTTGCCAGCTCTCAGTCCCCCATGTGTTCACCATGCCTGGGTGACGCTGTACAAGCCCCAGGGAGGTAAAAAGAAAATATTTACTTTTGCTTTTACTCTCGGTCAAAAGGATCGCACCTGTGCCCACCCCCAATAGACCTGCGCAGTGACGTCACCGCCCCGGTTCCAGAAGTCTTTTCCCCATTCATTTTTCTCATAGACTTTTCGAAAATAATTTATATGAAGACGATTACAACGCGGACAAAGCCACCTCGGGTCGTGACAAATCATGATGACACACACAATATCATCATATAATATCTAATTAGCAAGTAGTATACAGCACGCTTTGTTTTGTTTTTCATCTTAGAAATTATTTGATCGTCCCAAAAAGATTGTGTGTGTCATGATTTGTCACGACCCGAGGTGGCTTTGTCCGCAGCAAAATCGTCTTTATAGAAATTATTTTCGAAAAGTCTATGAGAAAAATGAATGGGGGAAACACTAGTGGAACCGGGGAGGTGGCGTCACTGTGCAGGTCTATACAAACTACTGGAAACACATTTAATACATCAGTATGTTCAAAAGGGATTCCTACGTTGTGACCTCTTGTAGCCTACATGCCCATGACTATTGCACATCTCTATATTTATATACAAATTAATTATTATATTTATTTACTTGGCAATGAACATTTTCACAATGAGCTAAACGTACAATTTCTTTGTATCAATTGTATTACAGTATTACAACTGTATTCTTAAGCTAGTCTAAATAACAAAGAGCCAGATTCTGAGAGTAACTTACGAATAGAACCAAAATTCTCTTCATAGCATGCTGAAACAAGTCTGTTTATGCAATACTGACCATTGACAATGACAGAGCAGCACCATCTCTACCATATTTGAGCATTACCTGTTATGTATTCACAAATAGTCTCACACAAAGCATGGTGTAATTTGTATTATCATCTCACACAGTATTATTATTTTGTCTGTACAAGCATGCACACACAATGCAAACATGATAAGGTGTAATGCTTGCACATTGTATACACAGTATCATTTCTTTGTGTTCATCACCATTGTTTCTGCTCTTGATAGTTGCAACACTGCTGACCTCTGCTGGCCAAAACAGCACCTGCCAATCATCTGGTGACCACACCCAGCTGTGTCCTGTTGGCTGATTAGCAGGCAGTAGGGTATAAATAGCAGCTGTGTGCAGTTGCTCAGGTTCTTTCTCAAACACCAAGCAGTCAGTTGTGGTGCAGTTTGTCCCTTTTCAGTTAGATGATTCCCTTTTTGGCTCTTGTTCATGGTTTAGTTTTTGTTTGTTTTGGTAGTTTAGGGGGAGTTTAGGCACTCATACAGGAACATAGTCAATATCTGCCCAGATTCCCCCATTTATTACTTTGACCAGCCCCTTCTCTTTTTGTTTTGTTAGGATCCTTGTGCTCTTAAGTTTATATTTACTATGAGTTCAGCATGAAGTAAATGTTTTGGTGGGCCGTTCCTCCAATCTTGAACTACAGTGACCGCTGTTGAAGTAAGTTCATTCAGTCAATCAATTGTTATTCATTCAGTCTGTTTGTTCATTCACTTAACCATTTACCGCTTGTTTAATATTCATTACATGATTTTTGTTGTTGCTTGAACTAAATTTAAAATAAACATTTTGTAGCCTGTTGCTCTGCCTCTCTCGATTGTTATGTATGGCCATGGCGTTCAAGCCTAAGGACCATAACAATCGTGAAGCACCGCTGAGCAAAGTCCTCAGTGGCGTAGGGAGGGCAACGCGCATAACGCGCAATGCGTTGGGCACCACGTGACCGGCAGGGCACCATTAAAAATAAAATAAAAAATCTATAAATATGCATTTTCCCGAGAAAACTGTTGAATCTGCTTTGTGCCCCTCTCCAGAGACATGGTGCCCCCCTGTTTGTCACGCAGTCCCTTAAGCTAATTTCGTCAAATAGATTTGGGAAGTAGATAACGGGATTTCAAAGCCACGTGCGGGCACAGACTGTGCCAGCATTGGAGATGTCCACAGAAGCGCCAGTTCAATTCATCTCCTTATTTAGGCCATGGATTGTCCTATAAACAGCTCTAGACAGCTGCCTGCTGTCGGTCACTTGCTTGTGTTTAGGTAATGTACAGTATATAATATAATTAAATACATTAATTAACTTGTGGCAATGCTGCTGCTTTCACGTTTCCACTGAAATCCCGACGGTTACATTTTTCTTGATTCCGCTTCGTAGAGAAGACCTACCTGCATATCCTATACAGCATCTGATAGAGTGATTTTTGCCGGTCACGCTGCATTCTGAAATGTACAAAATGATCCTGAATTGAAGGAGATATGAATGATCAAAAAGATGTCTGTTTTGCCGCGAATTTCGCGACTTTTTTTTTGCAATTTAAACGTTTAATTTAATAACGTTTTGCAGACTTGGGATAAATGCTCGCCACATACAGCAAAAAACATGGAACATGTTTTTTCAACATAACATGTTGAATGGTAAGAAATGATCGAGAATTGACCAAGCTGTAAGTTTGAAAGTACGAGCTAAAATACTCAGCCAGGCTGCGGGCTTATTCAGGGCCGCAGCGCCACTACTAGGTTTTGGAGGCCCTAAGCATAACTGGTCAGGGATGCCCCCCTCCACCACCTCACCCTACACACGCCCCCACCTCTCTGTGTAGGCTGCAAGGGTGCAGCCCACATGAGGATTTCAGTAGGATTTCACAGGGGCTGTGGTTAATTTGCTGGTCCAGGCTATAGCTTGGGCCAGGAATTCAGGGAAGGAAAAACAGGGGTTGACACTAAGGTCTCGGAGGCACTTCCCAGATAGCAAAAGATGTTAATTCTATGTTGATTTATGGTCATAATTATTGATTTTTGGTTGAGATCGACGATTGATGTTGGATCAACCTTCAAACAATAGTCCAATTCTAGACAATCATCCAGTATTGAAAAGATGACATTGAATCAATGTTGTTTAGTGATCTAATTTTAATGGTTGAAATGCCAATGTCTAACCAACGTTGAATCTACAGATGCTGTTCATCAACCCCCCACCCCTCCTCCTCCTGTTCAATTAAACGTCACTAACAGGAGTGGACTGGTCCAATTCCCCCCCTCTTTTTTTTAAACGAGTGGTATGTCCCAACTGCCAACCACACACGGAGGCTCAGGAGTTCAGTTTGTTTTGATGGAGTTTTACTACTGCTTCTTTCTCTACAAACCCGAAATTTTCTCTACCCTGAGCACTTTTGCAGTAAGTTTGAAATTTTTACTTTTATCATAAATGTGTTTACTGGAAGAATAACTCCATTGTGTTGTGCTTATGCTGCAGGGCAGGCTGCAACTTGATAGATAAATGCGTGAAATATTGATGAATATTCGCTATGATATCCTTATTATTGTAACTCAACGAGTGTACAAGTGGGTCTGTATGGTTTCAGTGTGTGTTCTTAGACATATAAGCATTACGTTAATTAATATTTCCATGTGTTTTGAAACCTTTCGATGTTTTATTATTATTTTCCTGTTGCTGTACGAGCTATAGGCGCTAAATCAAACAGACCAATCGCGTGCTTTGGTACTGAATGATGTCGTGCGAGTGAGCCAATCAAAAGAGTGCGCATTGGATGACTCTTACCGAACAGGAAACGGTACATTGAGGGGTAGAATCTGACCCAATGCCATTCGAATAGAATGGGTGCGGGGCTTGTTTCTTTCACAAAATGGCCGCGCCCATTTGTCCCAAATGAAATGCAACCAAACGACACGTTCGCATCAAAAGATGAATTAATGGAAACTATAACTCTTTGTGTACATAAGTTTGGTGCAGGGGACGGCAGGTAGTTGTGGTTAATGTAATAAGTAGGCCTTAGGAGTCTCCCTTGCTTTATTTCCATTCTGAACCACGACGGGAATATATGTTTTGGTTACGTCTGGTATAGTCTACAAGCCAGCCCATAGAGCCCCATTGTAAACCAGGCATTTAGAAAATGGTGTTAGAAATGTTGAGTAGGGGGTCCCCTTCCCTGTTCTACACAATGGAACAGGGCTAGGGGTCCCCCAGCATGTAGAAACTGATGTTACAGATGTTGAGTAGGGGTCCCCAACATGTAGAAAATGGTGTTAGAAATGACGAGTAGGGGTCCCCAACATGTAGAAACTGATGTTACAAATGTTGAGTAGGGGGTCCCCTTCCCTGTTCTACGCAATGGAACAGGGCTAGGGGTCCCCCAGCATGTAGAAACTGATGTTAGAAATGTCAAGTAGGGGTCCCCAGCACAGCATGTAGAAACTGATGTTAGGAATGTCCCTAGTGTATAACTCGAATAGCAGTGCAATTATTTACAAGTACAGCTAAAATAATAACTCTGCGCGGCCTGTGTATGTTGGTTTCCCTGGTATTGATGCAATGCATTTGATTTACATTAGTAGTTTTGGAACTGATCACTGCTACAGTAAAATATGTGTGTGTGTGTGTGTGTGTGTGTGTGTGTGTGTGTGTGTGTGTGTGTGTGTGTGTGTGTGTGTGTGTGTGTGTGTGTGTGTGTGTGTGTGTGTGTGTGTGTGTGTGTGTGCGCGCACGTGCCATTATAGCAGCAAAAAATGAGCAACCTTAATTTGAAAAATAGCCCAAAATAAATACATTTTGAATAACATGCCAACTAAAATGTTGTAGGTCAGACCCCAAAATCCAGCCAGTCTCATAAGATGCTGAAGTCTGGGAAGTCTCCAGCTGTGCAGCCCCTAGGCCTAGAGCCTACAGTTACTGGTATGTTGCTATTAATGTTAGAATGCCAACTGGATAACTGTTGAACATGATTTGTAGCATTTCAAATTCTCGCTCTGGTTTACCTTTTAAGGTTCATTGGATGCATGAGTTGCAGCTATTTAGAAGAGTTGCAGACTCCTGATTTAAATAGCAGTAAGTGAACTTGTCTTGGTGTTCTTGTTGGAGCTATCATGCATGCAACAGCATACACACTTTACAATGTGTATGCATAGCAAGATGAACACCAGTCAATCCCAAGCCTTCATGACTTACAATTAAAGTCACAAAATGAATAATGCATGTATAGTTGTACATGATACATTTATATGGCGTACTCTATATACAATAGTTGCTAATAACTTCAAAGTTTGTATTTCTAACCGTGTGTTTCAGCTGAGATGCCAGGTTTGGCTACAGCCCACAGTTCTCAGTACCACCAGCTGCAAGCCCCACAGCAGCTCCAGGATCCACCACTGCAAGTGCAGCAGCTGCAGGATCCACAGAAGCCTACTGCAAGCAGTGGTATGATATTGTACATGTTTTGAGAAATGGGCATAGAGCTCCTTTTTTGACATAATTTATGACATAATTAGTTAGTTTTACATTTCCATTTTTTCTACAAAGCTGTCAGGATACAGCCCTGGTAATATACTGCACATCATCAACGCATGTCAAACTCCCAAGGGCTATAGGCACACAAGTGTGTGTGTGTGTGTGTGTGTGTGTGTGTGTGTGTGTGTGTGTGTGTGTGTGTGTGTGTGTGTGTGTGTGTGTGTGTGTGTGTGTGTGTGTGTGTGTGTTGTGTTTTTCTTCTCTGTATATTTATTTTCTCTCTCTTTTTTCCTTTTCCCTTTAGACTTCAGAGGGTAAATTGGATTTTCAGTTCATTCAGAGGGTACCACCAGTGTGATGATGATCCAGTGCATTCGAGGCCTAGTCATGGTTGCAATGGTATGTGAATGTTACCTAACATTTGTAGACATTTTCTGATTTGTTTGTGTGAGGTTAGATCTCCATTGGATGATTACCTATTTGTTTACTTCACGCCATTGATTAAGCACTTTAGTTTGTACAGTAAGAGTTAATTTATGTAATATTGCTTAAGACATAGCCATTAGAGACTTGTTTCCATTGTGTTTTTTGTTCTCACTTAATTATTTTCATTTTCATTTTTTTATTATTTTGGCTGAAGTGCTTGTGGTGGTTCAGGACCTGTCATGAGATGTGAAGTTCATGAAGAACGTGTTGGAGGAGACCATCTTCAACAACCCCAGAAACCCATATGCTCCCTTTCTCAAATCAACAGGACAATGACAATGAGGCAGAGTCGTTACTGAAGGAAGAATCACATTGAAAGATGGTAATTTGACAGACTGAATTGCAATTCATCAAATGTAGGTCATTTCAGTCAGTGTGGCCTTGGTTGTTTACCTCAGGGGAAAATATGTTTAGCCCTTTAGCTACTTGAGCACAGATTCTAGGATACAAGTTCAAATCATGCCACAGAGCTTGTAGATTTGCTGCTTATTAAGCGTTTTGAAATTGTTCAGATACAGTTTACGTATCGACATGACTAAAATTAGGACAAGAGGCTTACTGTAGTTTAACACGGTTATTCCAGCCCATGTCTGCCAGTTGGTTGCTCGTTGTTAAAAAAAAGTGCTGTTATGCTGTTTCTAATTCAGTGCCTTCATTTTCTTTTCTCTGATTTACATTGCTCGCCTGGTTATGGTAGGAGGCACCATTTCAGAGAACATGACCAACGGCCGGGCCAGTGGATGCAATTGGGCTGGAAAGAGCGACAAATGGTGTGGAGAAAAGAAGGCTTTCAAGAACACAGCACTACAACAATGCATGTTTGGTGAGCTTCCTTGCCTGCAAACTACGGTAACCCTTCCATTTACGGTACAGTAATTACCAGGTAACTACCAGGTAATTACCTGGTAATAGTGAGTAAGTTCATGTAATTACATGGTAATTACCCAGTAACTCATTATCGTAATTACCAAGTAATTACCAAGTAATTCCTATGACAAGTACTAGGTAATTACATGTAGGTATGTCCATTTATTGCAAAATTACTGGTAATTACATAGTAATTACCATATTGAATTACCAGGTAATTACCAGGTAAATCACATGGTAATAGCTTGGTAATAATTAGTAAGTACACATTATTACCTGAAAATTACCTGGTAAATTATGCAGTAATTATTATGTATTTCCTAGAAGTTACCTTGTAAAATTACCAGGTAATTCTTAGAAAATTAACAGCTATTATTCTGACAACTACCTAGTAATTACTGTGTAATTTCAAGGTACCAGGCAGGTTACCTGTGTCGGTAATATAGGTGATTCTGACACCTAATAGGTAATTACCCCTGCTCTAAATATGTTTTAATATGTAATTACCAGGTAACTACCAAGTTCTAATAAGTCATCTGCTAACAGGCAGGTTGCCCATTAGTGGGTACTAGGTAATTACCAATTATTTTCCCAACTACCACATGGGCAAGTACCAGGCAATTACCAGTGAATAATGTGTAAGTTCATATAATTACATGTTAATGATCCTGTAATGTAATGTGTAATTACGATGTAATTACCAAGTAATTGCTTTGACAGTAGTGTTCTGTTTCCATGGTATTACCATGTACCTACCTGGTTATTGTAGATTTTAATCCTCCTCCATTACCCCTCAAGGTGCATTTTGAAGTTGTTACCCAGGTATAACTGATAACAACTAGGTATGTACACAGTAACTACAGTTGGGCCACATGCATGTTATCATCTAAAACTTGACAGTTACCATGTAATAAAGGTGGAACTGTACTGTGAACGGAAGCATGGCTTATTTCCATGTTATTACCATGTACTTTCACTGTAATTGCTAGTTATAATCTACCATTACCCAAATGACCCAAGTTATTGCTAGGTATTTTCCTGTCAAATACCATGTAATTACCCCATAGGTACCCAGTAAGTAAGGTAAAACTGTACCGCAAACGGAAGTGTGTTCTGTTTCCATGTTATTACCATGTACTTTCACTGTAATTGCTAGTTATAATCTACCATTACCCAAATGACCCAAGTTATTGCTAGGCATTTTCCTGTCAAATACCATGTAATTACCCCATAGGTACCCAGTAAGTAAGGTAGAACTGTACCGCAAACGGAAGTGTGTTCTGTTTCCATGTTATTACCATGTACTTTCACTGTAATTGCTAGTTATAATCTACCATTACCCAAATGACCCAAGTTATTGCTAGGCATTTTCCTGTCAAATACCATGTAATTACCCCATAGGTACCCAGTAAGTAAGGTAGAACTGTACCGCAAACGGAAGTGTGTTCTGTTTCCATGTTATTACCATGTACTTTCACTGTAATTGCTAGTTATAATCTACCATTACCCAAATGACCCAAGTTATTGCTAGGCATTTTCCTGTCAAATACCATGTAATTACCCATAGGTACCCAGTAAGTAAGGTAGAACTGTACCGCAAACGGAAGTGTGTTCTGTTTCCATGTTATTACCATGTACTTTCACTGTAATTGCTAGTTATAATCTACCATTACCCAAATGACCCAAGTTATTGCTAGGCATTTTCCTGTCAAATACCATGTAATTACCCCATAGGTACCCAGTAAGTAAGGTAGAACTGTACCGCAAACGGAAGTGTGTTCTGTTTCCATGTTATTACCATGTACTTTCACTGTAATTGCTAGTTATAATCTACCATTACCCAAATGACCCAAGTTATTGCTAGGCATTTTCCTGTCAAATACCATGTAATTACCCCATAGGTACCCAGTAAGTAAGGTAGAACTGTACCGCAAACGGAAGTGTGTTCTGTTTCCATGTTATTACCATGTACTTTCACTGTAATTGCTAGTTATAATCTACCATTACCCAAATGACCCAAGTTATTGCTAGGCATTTTCCTGTCAAATACCATGTAATTACCCCATAGGTACCCAGTAAGTAAGGTAGAACTGTACCGCAAACGGAAGTGTGTTCTGTTTCCATGTTATTACCATGTACTTTCACTGTAATTGCTAGTTATAATCTACCATTACCCAAATGACCCAAGTTATTGCTAGGCATTTTCCTGTCAAATACCATGTAATTACCCCATAGGTACCCAGTAAGTAAGGTAGAACTGTACCGCAAACGGAAGTGTGTTCTGTTTCCATGTTATTACCATGTACTTTCACTGTAATTGCTAGTTATAATCTACCATTACCCAAATGACCCAAGTTATTGCTAGGCATTTTCCTGTCAAATACCATGTAATTACCCCATAGGTACCCAGTAAGTAAGGTAAAACTGTACCGCAAACGGAAGTGTGTTCTGTTTCCATGTTATTACCATGTACTTTCACTGTAATTGCTAGTTATAATCTACCATTACCCAAATGACCCAAGTTATTGCTAGGCATTTTCCTGTCAAATACCATGTAATTACCCCATAGGTACCCAGTAAGTAAGGTAAAACTGTACCGCAAACGGAAGTGTGTTCTGTTTCCATGTTATTACCATGTACTTTCACTGTAATTGCTAGTTATAATCTACCATTACCCAAATGACCCAAGTTATTGCTAGGCATTTTCCTGTCAAATACCATGTAATTACCCCATAGGTACCCAGTAAGTAAGGTAAAACTGTACCGCAAACGGAAGTGTGTTCTGTTTCCATGTTATTACCATGTACTTTCACTGTAATTGCTAGTTATAATCTACCATTACCCAAATGACCCAAGTTATTGCTAGGCATTTTCCTGTCAAATACCATGTAATTACCCCATAGGTACCCAGTAAGTAAGGTAGAACTGTACCGCAAACGGAAGTGTGTTCTGTTTCCATGTTATTACCATGTACTTTCACTGTAATTGCAGGTTGCAATCCACCATTACCCACCGAGATGTCTTTCTTTTTTTAAATACGTCAAATGGCACAGTAAACGGACCTTTTTACTGCGTATTTACAAAATGATATTTGGTAAACTTGAACGTTACTCTGTAATAAAGATTGAACTGTACTGTGAATGGAAGGCTTGTATTATTTTCATGACATTTACCCACTATTTAGTAGATTAACCAATAACCTGGAGTTTAATCTTGGGTGTGTACATTTATATCAGAAAGTGATGACAACCCCAACAGCCATCTTTGTCGTAGATCATGAACTGGGCATACTCTCTGCTCTTACCCCTACCCGTGGACAGCACAGTGCATCTGTAATTTGCTGTGAGGAGAAAAAGGAAACCACAGAGTTCGCAAAACACCATTACCAGCCATCAACTACAACGTCCAAATGCAAAAATTAGCCATCACAACTCGGGGAAAACGGATATTTGCAAAACAGCATGACAGTTTAATTTTTTTTTTGTCAACAGTGTCGAACAGCGCAAAACATGCGTCATTTCACAAAATAAAATTCTTCACAGTGCAAAACAGTTCAAAAATAAAATAGTGCAAAACCTGCAGCATTTCACAAAAACATTAATAATTGAAAATAACATTTGCAGAAAATTTGTAAACTTTGATAAAAACAAAATCAAAAGCACAAACAAAAATCACAAAAATCACTTCCTGCACTTGTGTTTGATTGGCAGCAGCTCTGTGGCTTTTTTCATTGTTTTGATTCTTTCCTGCAGAGGAAGGTTTTTTTCTAGGAAAGCCTTGCAGACCTTGGCAAAATCAGCCAATGTCTGCTTTTCTTTAATTTCGGGAAGTTCCCCATATCCTCCATCCTCTCCAGCAATTATAACATCGGCAATAACTGCCGTTAATCCAATTGTGTTTCTATCAATCTTTAAAATTTCACATGTGTTGCTTAAACTTCTGTTCAGCTTGAAGACCTTGAGTATCTCCTTATAGCGGTGTACCACATCCTCCGGGCTCTGGACTACAGGAGACATCACAAAAAAATATAAATGAACAACATTATTCTGAATTAGTAGTACACATGTCAATCAGTAGCCAACTTAACATGGAGAACACAGACGCTTCAGTTTTTGCATTCAAGTTGTATAAAACTCCTGTGGTGGAGTTCTGCTCTGGATTAAATCAATATGAAATAGTTTGAGTCATTTTGTGGGGGACACCAGGCATGCATTAAAAGTAAATTTACCAAAATGAGACTTGTATTGTTGACAGATTATAAAATATTACTATTTTTGCGGGTGCCCATCATTATATAAACCACAACATACCGCCATGATGGAATGTTCAACATAGAAAAAGGGATATTTTAGAAACGGGTTAATCTAAAAAAAAAAAAAGTTCGTTTTGTGGATTTGTTTGTTAAAAGTAGCCTGGTCTAGCCCTCAATGATTTTGGCCTTGGGGGGCGGGGTGTCGTGGGATCCACACGGCGGAAGTGCTGCGCTTTGATTTGATCTCACAAACGTGTCGTCATCTCCGGCCCCTCCCACGCCCTTCCACTGCTGTTCTACGTCACATCATTTAGAGCGACGCCCACCCCGGAAGGTTGACACGCCCCTCAAGGCCACTTTCCAACGCGCGTTAGTCCAGGCTTTCCGTTTTCGCGCAAGGCGGACGAAAATGAAAGCCTGTGTGTCGAGGCTGGTTAAAAGTGACTCCAGTGCGCCCAACAAAACTACTTATTTACTAAAACCAGAGCAAAACCTCCACCATAGGATTCTGGACATAAAGTTCATACCACAATATAATAGGCAAGTATTTCATATAACTTAAATAAATCTGAACTATTCCTTTAGCTTGTAGATCTGCTATTTTTCAAAAGCTGTAGTGCAGTACCATGAGCTTGTAGATCTTTTTGAAAATTCATGCAAATAGGACAAATCTTTTAAAGTTTTTAACCAATCTTTCAATGTTCAATGTTTCAGGTGTATACATGTGACCATGCTAATACCATTTATAACCCATCTACTAGGATCAACTAGAACACACAGACTGCTGTTTAGATCATACTGCAGCACCATCATGCATGAATTAGTAATTTATATAAATTTCCCAAAATACATTGGGGACCTTACAGATTTCTCTCACATGGACAGAAGATTCTGTCGATTCATACAACTTAGTTAAGTTGTATGAGATATTTGCCATTAATATAGTGGTATGAACTGTATTAACTGATGTCCAGAGTCCCGTGGTGGGAGTTCTGTTCTGGTCTTAGTGTAAGCTCCCCAATTAATTAAAAAGGTACTGTAGTGCATTTAGCAAATCTGTGCATAATGGTGCTGCAGTATGATCTAAATAGCAGAGTGTGTTCTTGTTCCAGAAGCAATAGAAATGATTCGAGTTACCCCTCTTTCCAAATGCTGCCGGTTTGGCCTTTGGTTTCCGGTCATCACTGGAGTCACTGGAGGAAGTGTACCGCCTGCGCTTCCTTTTCTTCTTCTTGTCCTTCTTCTCTTCTCCATAGTCCGACTCTGAAGAGTCAGAAGAGGTCTCACGCCCTCTTTTGCGTGACCCTTAAAGATAGCAAATGTAAAATTAAAATTCCCATTCAGGACAGGGACCTTGTGTTACTTTATACTTTTATTAAGCTAATGAAAAATAGATCTACAAGCTCATAGCATGACACCGAGTTCTGTGCCATGAGATTGTAGAAGAACCATCTAATACTATAACTAAGCACATGTCTGAATGAATGAATGAATGAATGTCTGAAACAGGCATAAGTCCGTCCTGGCTGCACCAATAGCTCTAATTTTTCACACGGTCATTGAGCATAATATTAGCAAGAGACTAACGAAGCCCTTTTTTCAAATTAACACATCGTTGATTTATAATGAATTTATTTGTGCACGACAATTTCCCCATTAGTTTATATGGGGAAAGTGCCCCCGCCCCTATACACACGTCACAAGCGACCGAGGGGAACAACGCTGACAGACGATCCTCCATGCAGCCTCGCATTTCCTTAATCACTCACTGGTTACTGCAGCGCACTGCAGCGCACTGCCTCACGGCGTAATTCGCCCGTTTTATCGACACAGAATATACTTCTGATACTCGCCGCGCTATTGGAGTAGCAGCCGACAATTCTACATTTATACTGCTATCGTGCAGCGCCGGTGTTCGCTAAAAACAAGCAGCTGTACGAGCTAACAACAGCCGGCTCTTGCATGGAAGCACTAGGACATTATGCATGGCGAAAACAGCACAACTTTTTCCCATTTCCCTCCTGGTGCTGAGCATTGTGTCTCAGTGCTGTGGTCCACTACAGCTTTATCTACACACTCACGCGATCGCTGTTTTCACATAATGTGATGTTGACTTCCATACGAGCGCGTGTGTGTGTGTGTGTGTGTGTGTGTGTGTGTGTGTGTGTGTGTGTGTGTGTGTGTGTGTGTGTGTGTGTGTGTGTGTGTGTGTGTGTGTGTGTGTGTGTGTGTGTGTGTGTGTGTGTGAGCTGCGACTCGGATCGCCACGCATGCTGCATTAGAGAGAACCCCCCCCCCACACACACACACCCTTTGCCAGTGGCTTCATCGTTGACTTCCATACGAGCGTGCGCGCGCGTGTGTGTGTTAGCTGCGACTCGATCGACACGCATGCTGCATTAGAGAGAATCCCCCCACACACACACACATCCTTTGCCTGTGGCTTCATGATGACTGTGGTGTTGGAGGAGCAGCAGGAGGCGGCCATGGGATTTATGCTATACATGAAGGGAGCGACAGACACCAACAGACAGAAAGACACACTTTATGTAGGCCTACAGATCCAGGACACAGCGTGCGACACTGACAGTGTGTGTGTGTGTGTGTGTGTGTGTGTGTGTGTGTGTGTGTGTGTGTGTGTGTGTGTGCACGCGCGCTTACTAACACTCACCACCCTCCGAGGCTAAATGACGGACAGTTGCTTGAGAGGGTTCCATGTGGTCCCCAGCTAAGTTGGTTAACCAGATGTAACTCTTGAGAATGTAGAAATGAAACCAAATGGACCCTTGCGGGTCCATTTGGTTTCATTTTTACACTGTCAAGAGTTAAAATATTCATCATCTGAATTAGCCCCAAGTCTACACAACTAGAAGATGGACAAAAGCAAAATAAATCTTTAGTTTTGGGGTCTGTGGGGCTAAAATGTTCTCAAATGGTGGTCCGTGGTTCAAATGCTGAATAAATGGTGGTCCCTGGAGTCAAAAAGGTTGAAAACCCCTGCCCTAAAGTATAGCCTACCCACAACTACACATTAAAGCAATTACATACTTGCATGATAATCTATTAATTCACTTTAATTCACCTACACTGTTATGATCTGCTAATTCACTTTACAGTTTTACACGGTACATTATTTGTTGCTTATATTTACACTGTACATTATTTGTTGTTTATATATTCACAACGGGTAAGGTCCTAGTTTTTAAAAATCATGAAATGTGGCACAAATCTTTGAATAAAAGAGATAATTCTGGGGGTCCTTATGTTTGTGCTCCACCCTCCATCCCTATCCTGTGGGGGATGGGGTGGGGGGGATTTCACGAAAGGTGGATTAGCAAATCGGGGATTTAAGACAAATCCACGCTTTTTAAATCCTGGTCTTTAGAGCCGGGTTCATTCTGTTCCAAAGCCAAGCGAGGCTCAAAATGTGCAGATTTGGCAAGCTCCTTTGAATTGCACTGTACATGTAAATGTGTAAATAGGCCTATGGATAATAAATATATCTTATGCTCCACAAAATGCTGACAGCAAGTGAGATCTCTCTCTTCATCTTTTCTTGTGTAGATTCTTTAATTTTCAAATAAAAATAAAATAAAAAAAACATCCAGATATCAGCCTAAATGTACAATTGAAGGTGGATAAATCACTTCTCAAATGAAGCCTCAACATATCCAGGTTAACTGGTCAAGTTAATCTGGCAAGATTAATCACTTTTCATGAAACCGGTATATCAGTTTAATCCTGGCTTATTCCCTAATCCACATTTCGTGAAACAGGCCCCTGGGTGTTTGTTGTTACCTTTGTTTGTATTTGCGCGTTCCAAATCACGAGCCTTCTGAATATTGAAATCTCGCTGCTCTTTTAAGAGCCTGTTCTCCTCCTTCAGCAGTCTGATTTCCTCTTTTAACAGGCTGTTCTCCCCCTTCACCCTTTGGAGATCATGTTTGAATTTGCCCATGGTGAGGGCTTGCGGTTTAACTTCTTCCACTAAAAAAAAAAAAAGAAAATACAGAAGTAAAATATTTCACCATGATTACTCTCCAATTTATAGTTCATACGCTGTTGCATTTCAATTTATACACTACAACCACATAACCCCTCTGCAGCCAGATCTTATTGTGTGCTTTGTTCATGTAATTTGGGTGTTTTGTTTTTTTAGATATTAATATGTCAAAGTGTCCATGAGCTCCATGGACAATGGGCTCACCTCCTACCTGGACTAAAATTCCCATGATTTGATACACTGCGATTCTTGTCTACAGAACACAAGCCCATCCTTAATATTGATAAAGGATTACCATCAGTATCAGACTCCTCCACTGCACGACCCGGCTCTGCTGCAGTTGCTCCACTGGCTGCCTTTTTTTTAACGCGGATGGTCTTGGGAATGACTAGGGGAGAAATAAAGATAAAATTTACAAAACTAAACCTTGAGCTTTTAGGCACATGCATTGCTTCAAGGGGAATTACACCCATTTTACATTCTGAGTGTACAACATGTTGAAGTACTTATTGACATCATTGATGACATCAACAAGGTGCATTTCACTATGTTAATGTTTTTTTTTTCCCTCTCTTTTTTTTCATACCTCCTCCTCCTCAAAACGGGGGACTTTGATTATTTCCACACAACATCACTAAGGTATATTAATGATAGTAAGATGTCAAAATGGGTGAAATTCTCCTTTAGCCAATTTAGGACAGTTTTAGTGATTTTAACTGTTTTTGACAGGGGCTGGTGGCATTTGAACATGGGACAAGAAATGCATAAATGTACCATTTCTTAAAAAAGAAGAAGAAAAAAAAAACGTGATTTTACAATACATTTACCATAGTCCTCCAAGAAATTGTATCTAACAATAAAAGATATTTCTTTGTAAAGAAATACATATTCAGCGCCATGTTCGAAAGGACCTGCCGCTGTCAAAGTCAGCAAATGAACACTAAAACTAAAAGCAGCAAATGAACAAAAACAAATCCACCCATCTTTTACTTTGTCTGATAACAATTAATCTAAAACAAACTTTGGGTTGGAAAAAAAAAAAAAAGAAGAAGCCTTTAAAGCCTCGGTAGGGGCTATGAAATCCTCTGGACTGAAATCAGTCCCCAGGACTGAGAACTTTAAAAGGGATATTTTCCTCAATAAGACTCAGTCTCATGTGGACACCTCAGACTGTTTATAACTTACTCCATTCAGTAATTTGATGTTCATTAGTTGTCCTGCCCCCTTCCTATACAAACTCATAACTTATGGCTCCATTTTAATCATAATAGCTTAATTAAAAAGCACAATCTTGTTTCTGGTGATTGAGATCATCCTCCTAAAAAAACCTGTAAAAGCACAGCTTTTTAATTTACTGGTTAATTTTAAAATATTGCTTGCAACCATATCTTATTGTGTGCTTTGTTTATATAATTTGGGTGTTTTGTTTAGATACCAATATTTCATTTATTTTAGTGTCCATGGGCTCCATGATGTCAAACAATGGACTCACCTCCTTCCTGGACTAAAATTCCCATGATTTGATACACTGCACCTGCTTGTGTGATTCTCATCTCCAGAACACAAGTCAAGCTCATCCTTAATATAGATAAAAGATTACCATCGGTATCAGACTCCTCCACTGCACGACCCGGCTCTGCTGCAGTTGCTCCACTGGCTGCCTTTTTTTTAACGCGGATGGTCTTGGGAATGACTAGGGGAGAAATAAAGATAAAATTTACAAAACTAAACCTTGAGCTTTTAGGCACATGCATTGCTTCAAGGGGAATTACACCAATTTTACATTCTGAGTGTACAACATGTTGAAGTACTTATTGACATCATTGATGGCATCAACAAGGCGCATTTCACTATGTTAATGTTTTTTTTTTTTCCTCTCTTTTTTTTTCAGACCTCCTCCTCCTCAAAACGGGGGACTTTGATTATTTCCACACAACATCACTAAGGTATATTAATGATAGTAAGATGTCAAAATGGGTGAAATTCTCCTTTAGCCAATTTAGGACTGGAACACATGTCATGTTAGAATTTAGCCAAAACAGTAGAGCCACAAGTCTGTAGTTATGAACTTTCTTATGTTTGATCACAAATCTTTGAATATTAATCTGTGAAATGGTTGTTTCAGGCATGTCAAAGCAAAGATTGCTTTGATGTGCCTGAAACAACCCTTTCACAGATTTTTCAGATGGGGGTTGGTGGCCAGTTACTTTATTTATTTTGGCTCCTTCCTTGACATTAAATAGTTTGTGAATCAGTGACAGTTTTAGTGATTTTAACTGTTTTGACAGGGGCTGGTGGCATTTGAACATGGGACAAGAAATGCATAAATGTACCATTTCTTTAAAAAAAAGAAAAAGGAAAAAAAAACGTGATTTATTTTACAATACATTTACCATAGTCCTCCTAGAAATTGTATCTAGCCATAAAAGATATTTCTTTGTAAAGAAATACATATTCAGCGCCATGTTCGAAAGGACCTGCCGCTGTCAAAGTCAGCAAATGAACACTAAAACTAAAAGCAGCAAATGAACAAAAACAAATCCACCCATCTTTTACTTTGTCTGATAACAATTAATCTAAAACAAACTTTGGGTTGGAAAAAAAAAAAAAAAAAAGAAGCCTTTAAAGCCTCGGTAGGGGCTATGAAATCCTCTGGACTGAAATCAGTCCCCAGGACTGAGAACTTTAAAAGGGATATTTTCCTCAATAAGACTCAGTCTCATGTGGACACCTCAGACTGTTTATAACTTACTCCATTCAGTAATTTGATGTTCATTAGTTGTCCTGCCCCCTTCCTATACAAACTCATAACTTATGGCTCCATTTTAATCATAATAGCTTAATTAAAAAAACACAATCTTGTTTCTGGTGATTGAGATCATCCTCCTAAAAAAACCTGTAAAAGCACAGCTTTTTAATTTACTGGTTAATTTTAAAATATTGCTTGCAACCATATCTTATTGTGTGCTTTGTTTATATAATTTGGGTGTTTTGTTTAGATACCAATATTTCATTTATTTTAGTGTCCATGGGCTCCATGATGTCAAACAATGGACTCACCTCCTTCCTGGACTAAAGTTCCCATGATTTGATACACTGCACCTGCTTGTGTGATTCTCATCTCCAGAACACAAGTCAAGCTCATCCTTAATATAGATAAAAGATTACCATCGGTATCAGACTCCTCCACTGCACGACCCGGCTCTGCTGCAGTTGCTCCACTGGCTGCCTTTTTTTTAACGCGGATGGTCTTGCGAGTTGACATGACTAGGGGAGAAATAAAGATAAAATGAACAAACTAAGCCTTCAGGTTTTAGGCACATCCTTTGCTTAAAGGGGAATTTCATCAACTTTACATTTTTCTGAGTGTACAAAGCCATTAACAATGGCATCAACAAGATGTGTTTCACCATGTTAAGGATTTTTTTTTTTTTTTTTTTTTTTTTCAGACCGCCAGTTCTATCAAACTGGGGGTGGTTGATTATTCCCACGCAACACTAAGGTAGTTTAATTGATAGGAAAATGTCAAATGGGTGCCATCCCCCTTAGCCAATTTAGAACACATTTGTGTCAGTAATTTGATATTTCGTTAATTTTAGCTGCCGCCTCGCCCTTCCTATACAAGCTTATAACTCTATTTTAATCATGATAACTTTTATCTAAAAGCCAATATTTTTTCTGGTGATTGACATTGTCCTCCTGATACACCAGGAGCTGTGCTTTTTCATTTACCATTTATTTTTCAAATATTGTTTTGGAAAATGTAGCAACTCAGGAAAGCTGGCAGTGGCCAGACAAATATCAGTCACCAGAAAACAAAACATGTGTTATAGTTGAAAATGGAATTTTAATTATATGGCTTTGTAGCCTATAAGAAGGCAACTACAATGAATATCAATTATCTAAATACTGAATCAAGTAATTGTAAAAACTGCTTGGGGTGTTCAGATTAAGTACAAATGATGAAATATCCCTTTAAGCCCTGCATGATAGTTCCAAAAACACATTTCACATAAAATTTAAATATTAATGATTTCTAACGATAAGAAGAAAAAGAAACAGATAAATGAGGAAAATGGTTCACAGAAAGGGCGCCTTACTGATCCCGTGCATGCACACAATGGAAATGTTTGGTTAACAAGGTAGTAAAACTAGTAATCATACCGCCTGATTACACAGATGCAACAACCGCAAACAAATGAGTACCACATCCCCCTTGCATAGTTACGCAAACTCCGTTCCCTTCATGTGGCTAGTGCAATGGCGTCAAGTCCACTTAGGATTCAGGCAACAGAACAGCTTTAATGAGCTTTATCTATTTTAGATCGTTTTGTAGTGGTCGTACCTTACAGCCACGTTCGTCATTACTAATACTGCACTTTATGAAACAGCTGGAATGTTGCACATATTCGCTAAGACAGTATTGAAAACAATATTTTCAATTCCAACGTGTCCCTATTCAGGCTGCAATACCAACGCACGAGCGCTAAATCTCTGACCCCTCAATGTCGCTAGTCTGGTGGCGAGTGACCCGAGTCCGAGGAGTACCACATTCAGTTACAACCTTCCTACTCCGCCCGTCCTATGCATGCATGCAATGATGCAAAACAAAGTTAAGAAACACTCAACGAAGCAGAGCTCTGCTCAAACTGACATGCACTTACTAAAATGGAGGTTTGATTCGAATCGTAACGATTCTGCAGGTGGAAAACTCTTCTTCTTCTTTTTCTTCTTCTTCTTCCTTCTTTCTTTTCAGCGCCAAATTCCCTCGTCTGTTCTCTTGCGTGATGACGTACTAAACGACGTACTGGTAGCACGCTGGTGTCACGTCATTACAGTCTGGAGCAGAGCCTTGGAAATACAGAGTTACGACAACTCCGTTCACTCCATGGCGCCAGTCCAATGGCGGCTCCTCTACATAGACTAGTATGGGATAGTGACATCAAATAGTGAACGCATTGGAGCCTATGGGCTCGTGCGAGTACTAGAACCACGTGACCAGACTATTTTCTGTCCCCTCAATGTCGCAACTCTGTCTATTTCTAAGGCTCTGCTCTGGAGACGTTTCCATTTGGGAAATAATAATAATAATAATAAGAAGAAAGTAAAAGACAACGAGCATGATGTAATAGATAGAATCATGAGATAGGCGTTATGGGTTTATGCTAGAGAATCTTAGAGCAACAGGTATATTTGATAGAATTTGATCAAAGGTAACCCAGGAATCCAACTGTAAAGATTAAAGAATGTTACACCAGTAGGTGGCGGTAATACGATTGAAGATTTGCCAACCGCCAATAAACCCAAAAAGAAGAAGAAGACGAAAAAACGCGCGTAGCAGAAGAACAAAGCCAGAGTCTCTGAAACCCTGCAAGAACCTTCGGCTACTCCACGACCACAACCACTTTTACAAAATGACTTTAGTTAAAACGTTGCTTGAGAAGACTGCACAAGGAGGCAAACAATTAATAGGATGGCTCCAGGAAGAGAGGCTGTTGGCTTATAAAAAAAGATGTCCTGTTTGCTACAGGAGAATGAAATTAAAGAAAACCAACACGACCAAGGATGGCTATCGCTGGTAAGTGTCAAGCCTACAGCAATGCTGAATGTGCTTCCCACACTTTTTCATGTCATTAGCTCTCAGTCGGTTGGGCAGAAGCATTTGTCTGACCAAACTCCTAAGCCCAGTGTCAGAGAGCAAGCTAAAACATGCTACAGGGCTGATGATCCAGGCGCAGTTCACCGCATTATTATTATCAGGGGTGTAGTGGAGGGGGGCGCGGGGAGACGGAGTCCCCCCACTTCTCTCACATATAAAATATTTTGGGGGCATTTTTTTTGACTTGTCATTTACTTTTATTGATACAATTAGCATTGTAAACCATCTTTCTCATTATGCTATACTTGTCTGTGTCTTTTTAATAGTGTGTGTGTGTGTGTATTGTGCAGGTACACACAAATGCACATGTATGTGTGCGTACATGTGTCTTAAGAGGCGTCCCCCCACTTCTAAAAGTACCACTACATTATAATCAATGGTGATATGTGTTGATGCGTCAAGCCTATATAGGCCTACATGCGCCATCTAGTGGCCCTACAGCAAAGATGATTTATGGTCATCATGCTGCTTTACAATGAATTCATTCATACGAATTCATTTTGTGAGATTTTGTGGAGAAAAATGTACATTCCAAATCCAGTCATGTTTCCATGTATTTCTGTGCTATTCTCAACAACCATACTATCTGTAAATGTGAATAAAAAACAAACTATAAATGTTAGCTAAATATTTTTTTTTCTAGATGATAGAGTGAACATTGGCCTAAAAATGTGTAATTTGGTTGGCCTGTCACAAACCAGCTGAAAAAAAGTTGTATGGCTAATGATACACTGTTAGTGAAAACATTTTTCAAATTCGCCTATTTCAGAAACCAAAATCTATGTGGACTAAATGAGTTATTTTTTAATTGCATTAGTGTTTCTGTAATTAATTAATCTCAATTAATCAATCTCAATTAACCAGCTCTTATAAACTATATTGTGTTAACATAACATGGTATGTTTTGTCACAGGTCCTGCAGGAGGTCAACCCACAAGGGCAGGGCTGTAACCCGGTCCATCAGAGATGGCTCCATATTTTCAGGGTCTCACCTTCCATTGGCCTCTTGGTTGAAAGTTATGCACAGGTTGGTTGCTCTCCCTTTCACTTCAATTCAAATGTTATGGGCATGATCGATAGTAATATTTTGACAAACTATGCATTAATCTACTCGGTTACACAATAATGTATGGTATTTTGTGCATCTTACCTTAACTTAATACAAAAATATCACATCCCAGTTGCTATATTAGTAGTTGTTATTTTGTCTCAGTTTGTCACAGGGCCTGAGGAGAAGACAGGTCGACATGATCGAGGATGGAGTGACTGGGAGCTCCCAATCTCTCACCATGATTACCACAAAACTACGGAAGATATGCGGCAAAGCTATAAAAAGACTGGAGAGAAGAAGAGGGATGAGGATTGGAGGAAGAAGGGCTTTCGTGGCAATAGACGAAAGCAAGTTTCGACACAAAAGAAAGGTATGATTGTATTTAGACAGAAAGGTACATTTTTTATTTTGATCATAATGTTGTAGAGCGCAGTACTATGTTACTGCTAAAACAGGGACAATAGGTTTTAAAGAATGAACGGGATAGTCCACTAAAAACATCGGTAATCTACAACCTATCCAATGTTAATTGCTTTGGTGATATAACTACCTGTTAATACATTGCTTCAAAAAAAGCTATTCCAAATTCCTATCCCAAAAGTATTGCTTTGGGGTCAAAACCTATGTATGGATCATATCTCAAGCATATAACAATGTAACCAAAATAATGTCGAGACTCTGAAATTATGCATTTTAGATGCACTGCAATTAAGCATGACATTTTGTTTAATTTCAGTATGGACGTGGAAGACGGGGCAACACGTGGCACCGACGCTCCTGGGTGTTTGGGATGATGGAGGTCAAGGAGTCCCGCAGACGCCCTATATTAAAACTTGTTCCGAATAGATCAAGGCGGCGTCTGGAGCCGATAATAAAAAAATACGTCAGACGAGGAAGCCAGATAATGAGTGACTGTTGGGGGGCGTATAATCGTTTAGCCAGAGAGGGCTATATTCATTACCAAGTCAACCACAGAAGGTTTTTTGTCCAGCCTCGCACTGGAGCTCATACCCAACACATAGAGCGGGCTTGGCGAAGTTATAAGGAGGATATTTACCGGTACAGGGGGAACCTGACTGAGGAATCTTTGAAAATGAACTTAAGGTTCATTGAGTGGAATCATTGGCTTGGGAAAAAACACGGGGAGGGAATTATTGGACGTTTGTTCCACGACATTCGAGCTTTGTACAGGGTGTAAAGTTTACACCCTGTACAAAGCTCGAATGTCGTTTTTATTCTTTACTGACCACTTAGCTAGGGTTTACACTGTAAACCCTCCCTAAGTGGTCAGGAAAGAATAAAAACAATGAAAAGTTTACAAATTCAATTTTTTTTCTAAATTCAAAATTTCTAAATTCTGCAAATGTTATTTTCATGTTTTAATATTTTTGTGAAATGATGCAGGTTTTGCACTATTTTATGTTGAACTATTTTGCACTGTTGAGAGGAATTTTATTTTTTGTGAAATGATGCAGGTTTTGCACTATTTTATGTTGAACTATTTTGCACTGTTGAGAGGAATTTTATTTTTTGTTAAATGATGCAGGTTTTGCACTATTTTATGTTGAACTATTTTGCACTGTTGAGAGGAATTTTATTTTTTGTTAAATTATGCATGTTTTGCGCTGTTTGGCACTGTTGACAAAAAAAATTAAAATGTCATGCTGTTTTTGCAAATGTCCGTTTTCCCCGAGTTGTGATGGCTAATTTTTGCATTTGGACGTTGTAGTTGATGGCTGGTAATGGTGTTTTGCGAACTCTGTGGTTTCCTTTTTCTCCTCACAGCAAATTACAGATGCACTGTGCTGTCCACGGGTAGGGGTAAGAGCAGAGAGTATGCCCAGTTCATGATCTACGACAAAGATGGCTGTTGGGGTTGTCATCACTTTCTGATATAAATGTACACACCCAAGATTAAACTCCAGGTTATTGGTTAATCTACTAAATAGTGGGTAAATGTCATGAAAATAATACAAGCCTTCCATTCACAGTACAGTTCAATCTTTATTACAGAGTAACGTTCAAGTTTACCAAATATCATTTTGTAAATACGCAGTAAAAAGGTCCGTTTACTGTGCCATTTGACGTATTTAAAAAAAGAAAGACATCTCGGTGGGTAATGGTGGATTGCAACCTGCAATTACAGTGAAAGTACATGGTAATAACATGGAAACAGAACACACTTCCGTTTGCGGTACAGTTCTACCTTACTTACTGGGTACCTATGGGGTAATTACATGGTATTTGACAGGAAAATGCCTAGCAATAACTTGGGTCATTTGGGTAATGGTAGATTATAACTAGCAATTACAGTGAAAGTACATGGTAATAACATGGAAACAGAACACACTTCCGTTTGCGGTACAGTTCTACCTTACTTACTGGGTACCTATGGGGTAATTACATGGTATTTGACAGGAAAATGCCTAGCAATAACTTGGGTCATTTGGGTAATGGTAGATTATAACTAGCAATTACAGTGAAAGTACATGGTAATAACATGGAAACAGAACACACTTCCGTTTGCGGTACAGTTCTACCTTACTTACTGGGTACCTATGGGGTAATTACATGGTATTTGACAGGAAAATACCTAGCAATAACTTGGGTCATTTGGGTAATGGTAGATTATAACTAGCAATTACAGTGAAAGTACATGGTAATAACATGGAAACAGAACACACTTCCGTTTGCGGTACAGTTCTACCTTACTTACTGGGTACCTATGGGGTAATTACATGGTATTTGACAGGAAAATGCCTAGCAATAACTTGGGTCATTTGGGTAATGGTAGATTATAACTAGCAATTACAGTGAAAGTACATGGTAATAACATGGAAACAGAACACACTTCCGTTTGCGGTACAGTTCTACCTTACTTACTGGGTACCTATGGGGTAATTACATGGTATTTGACAGGAAAATACCTAGCAATAACTTGGGTCATTTGGGTAATGGTAGATTATAACTAGCAATTACAGTGAAAGTACATGGTAATAACATGGAAATAAGCCATGCTTCCGTTCACAGTACAGTTCCACCTTTATTACATGGTAACTGTCAAGTTTTAGATGATAACATGCATGTGGCCCAACTGTAGTTACTGTGTACATACCTAGTTGTTATCAGTTATACCTGGGTAACAACTTCAAAATGCACCTTGAGGGGTAATGGAGGAGGATTAAAATCTACAATAACCAGGTAGGTACATGGTAATACCATGGAAACAGAACACTACTGTCAAAGCAATTACTTGGTAATTACATCGTAATTACACATTACATTACAGGATCATTAACATGTAATTATATGAACTTACACATTATTCACTGGTAATTGCCTGGTACTTGCCCATGTGGTAGTTGGGAAAATAATTGGTAATTACCTAGTACCCACTAATGGGCAACCTGCCTGTTAGCAGATGACTTATTAGAACTTGGTAGTTACCTGGTAATTACATATTAAAACATATTTAGAGCAGGGGTAATTACCTATTAGGTGTCAGAATCACCTATATTACCGACACAGGTAACCTGCCTGGTACCTTGAAATTACACAGTAATTACTAGGTAGTTGTCAGAATAATAGCTGTTAATTTTCTAAGAATTACCTGGTAATTTTACAAGGTAACTTCTAGGAAATACATAATTACTGCATAATTTACCAGGTAATTTTCAGGTAATAATGTGTACTTACTAATTATTACCAAGCTATTACCATGTGATTTACCTGGTAATTACCTGGTAATTCAATATGGTAATTACTATGTAATTACCAGTAATTTTGCAATAAATGGACATACCTACATGTAATTACCTAGTACTTGTCATAGGAATTACTTGGTAATTACGATAATGAGTTACTGGGTAATTACCATGTAATTACATGAACTTACTCACTATTACCAGGTAATTACCTGGTAGTTACCTGGTAATTACTGTACCGTAAATGGAAGGGTTACCGCAAATTACTTCATAATTTTAGGGTGTGAGGCATGACTGCTGTTGATTCAGAATATAATGGGGGGTATGCATGGGACATGACTTGGAAGTTATGCAGGAATTGAATGCCTAATCAAAACACAAATTTCTGCCCTTGATAGCCCTTGATAGCCCATCCATCTAAACTAGCCTGGAGACCAGCCCAAACTACCACAGGAACAAAAACCCTGGAACTCAATATGGACCAATCAGAGCCCACTGTTAACCCTAACCCTTTGGCTTTGAGTTGTATTTGGAATTTGTTTGGGACTGCTCCTGGGAAATAAAACTTCAACACAGTTCCAGACTATGCTCAGTGTGTTGTACTGTATCTAGGCATACAGTAGGGACAGAATTTAAATCCAACTATTACAGTATATTGCATCCTCTCTGCTCTTTATGTATAAAGTGCAATAACTTAATAAATGTTATCTTGTAATAAAGTGGTGTATGATTCTAACAAGAAATTGTACCTTCCTCCCTCCTATTTGTCTCTTTGTCTTTCAGTTGCTGTTCGCTCGGCAGATTGACCCAAAGCTCACTGAAAAGGACTACTGCGAAACGGTCATGCAGTGGCTGCGTTATGCACTAGATCAGACGGATGCATCCCACAGAGTGCCCCAAACCCAGTTCAAGCGGCCCCATGGAGTGTTACAAACCCAGGTCAACCAGTCCCATCTGAAAATATGTAGTCCCAGGGAATTGACTTTTTTTTTTTTTTTTTTTTTTTTTTTTAACCCTTTTTATATTATTCTCCCAATTGGTTGACATGAGGAGGAATCTCCCTGTGGTGTTGTTGCCAGAACAACACCACGGATGCCGTCTCTGTGCCAATTTTTTGATTTGGATTCATCCTCCTGGCTGCATTCATTCTGCAGTGATTGGATACAATTGGTATCCCAACTTGAAAATTGCATTTTCTGTTTAATGAAACAGCTGAAGAGACTGGAGACTCCGAACAAAGCCCCAATACCTATAGACCTGCGCACTGACATCACCAGCCCTGTTCCACTAGTGGATTCCTCATTCATTTTCCTCATAGACTTTTAGAAAATGGTTAATTTTCTAAAAAAGTTGGGGCAAAGCCAACTCGGGTCGTGACAAATCATGACAACAAGCACAATATCGTCATATAATATCTAATTAGCAAGAAGTAGACTTTTTGTTTCGTTTTTCATCTTAGAAATTATTTAATTTTTCCAAAAGTTTGTGTGTGCCATCATGATTCGTCACGACCCGAGTTGGCTTTGTCCGCGGCGTAATCGTCTTAATATAAATTATTTTTGAAAAGTCTATGAGAAAAATGAATGGGGAACAGGGGCGGTGACGTCACTGCGCAGGTCTATAGAAATAATGAGTACTAGGGGTGTCTTGATACTGTATCAATATCGGAAAAACGTATCGGATCTGTCGTATTGCCATTATCGGTTTCAGAAAAGTATCAGTATTGTCCCTTATTTGTCATTATCGGTTCATACCAGTGGTAAATGTGTTGGTAAATATGCCAGTGTAACTACATGTCAGACAAAGGGTTGACACTGTGGCAGGTAAATAACATGTTGGGTCATGTGGAGTCTGCTATTCCTGGTTGGTTGACTTTAAGATTTCTTTTTCCTGATCAGAAAAGGGGGGGAAAAAGTATCGGGACCTCATAGAAGCAGTGATTTGAGTTAATAAAGTTTGCTCTGAAAGAACATAATGTTTAAAAAATTACACTGTTTTCTTGTGTGTGTGTGTATATATACAGTACAACTACTGATATTTGGAAAGAAGGTATTAGGGTTTGAGTTGACGGTTATATATTTTAGGGGACTGTCATTACACAGCCTGTGTGATCTACCTTTTAGGCACCCCTGATCTACTTGAATGGTTTACCAGTTTTCCAAAAATAATATACAGTAATGTTGTCATTTTAACTTTGTTTACTCATTTTGGAATGGTACTTTTGAACAATTTATTACAGATCATCTGCCAACAATAAGTATTGAGTGAAGACACTTGTAATAGTATGGTGTAGACTCAAAATAACTAATGGGTTTAGATATTAATCTCAAATGTACATGTAGTTCTGGTCTATAGCTTCACTGCTTCTATGATTCTGCCTTGCAGTGGAGCTCTGTGAAAGACAATGTAATCTCTGGGATGAACCTCTGACCAGTCTCTCTTCTGGAGTAGAGATATAAAGAACGTTTTATCTACTCACCAAAACAAACGTTGTGTAACTTATTAGACTACTTTCCTAAGTGAAAACACTTAGCCACATGGATAAAATGCACTCTTTGGTAAATACTTTTCTTTTACCTGCTGAAAAACTACTCTGTACAATAAGTGCATTTTATACATGAGGTGATGGGCTCAGTGCATCCCCTAAGGAAAGTAGTCTTTCTAATCACACAAGTGTTTGTTTTGGTGAGTAGGTAAAACGTTCTAATATTTCCACTCCAGAAGAGAGACTGGTCAGAGGTTCATCCCAGAGATTACATTGTCTATCACAGAGCTCCCCTGCAAGGGAGAATCATAGAAGCAGTGGAGCTATGGGCCAGAACTACATGTAGATTACCATTTAGATATTAGTTGAATACTGGTTGAATTAACATTGATTTGCTAACATTGATTCAATGTAAAATCAACCAAAATGTACATTTAGATCCCAATTTAGAAGATGGTTGAATCAACATCAGTATAGCATCAGCTATGGTTGAAAACCTAGCATTGGATCAACATTGACGGAGGCGACCACGTTCAATGATAGTTCAATGTCAGGCTTCAACGTGGATTCAATTTTCTGCCTGACCATATTTCAACGTTGATTCCATCCTATTTTGCTATCTGGGTTGTCATCAGAACGTAAAAATGAAACCAAATGGACCCTTGCAGGTCCATTTGGTTTCATTTTACACTCTCAAGAGTTAAAATTCATCATCTTAATTAGCCCAGGTCTACACAACTAGAGAATGTAGAAGATTAATGGTCATTTTGATCTGTATGTTAATTTGCCTGTTTTGTTTCCCAAACCCAGCCTGGAATTGTGTAGGCCTATAGCTAGAAAGCAGGGAAAGACATAGAGGCAGAGTGCAATGACTGCCTCAAAGACAAATTTATCTTGTGTTGTGTTATAGTGCACTAAGTTGCACACTTGCCCGATCGGGCAACCAGGTAGCAGTCTTCACTTGCCCGACCATTTTTTTTTTTACTTTCCCCGGGCAAGCAGGCAAGTGTTGGTGTCAACCCATGAGAAAAATCGCCCTTGCAACTGAGAAACAATGAGTAGTGGTGGGGGATTCGGGGAACTATACATTACAATGGCATTAGGAAGGTTGTTCCAAGGTGTTACACTTCATTAATTCAGCCTTTTGTTATCAAATGAGTCAAAACCTGTTTAACTGGTTCTGGAGACTGGAGGTGTTGGATCGTTCTGAAAACAACAGGATGGCTAATGGACCAGCACTGCTTATGTGTGTGTGTGTGGGGGGGGGGGGGGGGCACCAGAAAGCATTTGTGCTTAGGGCACCCAAATGGCTAGCAACGGCCCTGAGCTAAGTCCTAGTCTTGTGAGTCGCTGTGCTGAGCCTTGCGAAGTTTGGTAGAACTAACTCGGCTGTGTCCGTGATGGGAACAGAATAGTAAATATTATAAAACCCAAATGGATCCAGCCAGAAACCTTGATGTTTGTTTGATCTTTGTTTAATGTTTATAAAAGCCACGCCTCTGTCACACGACAGTAACGGGGGACTGTGGGGTAGAATATAAACAGACTTTGAGTGCCTACTCATATCCTATGAGTGGAATGGCTGTGTGTGAGTCTGTGCCATTTATGATTTGTGGTGGGATTGGGCTCGTATTCAAATGCTGACCTATATTAACTGTATTAATGCTGACCTATGTAAGTGACATGAAGGGCTTCTTAATGGAATATATTATCAATTTTGTTGCTATAGAGCACCGCAGTCCCTACCCTTTCACAACGAAACCCTAACCCAGAAGTAAATACATCTTTCCTTCATACTAATAATTTGTTGAGCCTGAAAAATTGTGTTTGTTGTCACAACCAGAGTCTGTTTTGTCCGTAAGCGTAATCGACTTGAGGGAACTGAGGGGAAAAATGAGTGGGGAATTAACTTCTGGTCCAGGCATCATGAGCCGCACTGCGGCGCTCTATTTGCTTGACCAGTGTATTACCCTGTCTTTGTTTTTGTCTGTTTATCTAGTGTTTTTCTTTTGTTTTTATCTTGTATTGATTGTGTTCTATCGACTGTGTCGTTGGTTGGGACCCTCTGGAAAACTGGAGGCCCGCCGGGCCCATGAGGCCTGGAGGGGAAAGCTGGACCTGCCAGTTGAGTGTTGTGCATCATGGTGACTTCCTAGAAGTGACAGCAGCCATATCTGAACATGCAGGCTGTGCCTGAGGATAGATGGATGGCAGTGTGACTCGCTCTCTTTCTTCCCTGCTGATGTTGAAGGGCTTTGGTCATTCAGTCCATGTACTGTATACAGAAGACTGTACATGATGCGCAGCAGTGGTTCTCTCTCTCTCTTTGTGTGTGTGTGTATGTGTGTGTGTGTGTGTGTGTGTGTGTGTGTGTGTGTGTGTGTGTGTGTGTGTGTGTGTGTGTGTGTGTGTGGTCAGGCAAATGTCCTGCTTCTGGCTTTACAGAAGTGAATATTTGTGTTTGTAAATGTCTTGATGAATCCATCAATACGTGTGTGCAGTGGCATTTCTGAGCAATTTGGTGCCCCAGGCAAGATTTTCCCTGGAGCCCCCTTACCAAGGGGTAAGGGGGTCTCCGAAAAGTAAAATGGCGCCCTCAAGGGATAAAATTATGAACTATTTTTAAACAAAAGAACATTATGTGTTTTAAATGTTCAATCCTAGCATTTCTGGTGGTCGACCAGGTGCCCCCCCCCCCCATTTGTCGCCCCAGGTAACTGCCTAGTCTGCCTAATGGCAAAAACGCCCCTGGAATACAGAGTAAAGTACAGAGGGGAGGGGTCCCCGGGTAGTCACACACAGTAACTGTCATTCCTCGAAGATTGTTTCAAAGATCATCTTAATACAGCACAGGGCACAGTAATAAGAGTGAGAGAGAAATGGGATTCCATGAAATTGAACAAAATTGTATATGGCGAGTGAACAGGACTGCATGGAAGAAAGAGAACACCCCAAAAAATCTAACGCGAGTAGGAAAAAGATGGATAGGATGCGAACGTAGGAAGGAGAGTAATGGGACAAATGAAAGAGCTCACTGAGAGAGAAAATGGGAAAGGACGAGAGCGAAGCCTTGAGAAGGGGGGAAGATAAAACCCAGCATTTGAGCTCATATATCCCATGTATGAAATGTATGACAATTAATGCTTGCCAGGGATTTCCAATAAAAGATGTTTATTTGGCTCCATAGCAGTTACAGTATATTCTCAAACTGTTTAATTCCAGGGACCCCGCCCCCCAGTTTGACATACATTAGACTAGATGTCAAAATAACTGCAGCAATAACTAAAGTTTCCAAATGAATGTATATAGTCAATGTGCAACATTTTCCTTTTAGATTTAGTGAAGTGGTTAAGGTATAGTGAGTGATTTCACTTAATTCAAATATTGTTTTTTTTTTATTTTCTTTTTATTTTTTATTTTTTTGTATAATTCTCCCTACAACACATATGGGTCATTCCGCGCCAACTCACCTAAGGGTCCCCACATCACCATCTCAGATTTTTCTCAAAAAATTCTATAATCAAGAACCATATGTTAGTACCACACATGCAAAATATTAGCTCCCAAATCATTGTAGTTTTGGAACTACAGGCCTTTAAAATATTGGTGTCAAAACACCACATGTCGAAGATTTCAACTTCACAGACCCATAACTTCTTATTGCAGCTATCTACACAGTTGTGTTTGCAGATTCTTACTGAATGATACCCACTCTTTTCAAATCTGTTGCCAGAAAGCCTCTGAAGGACATACTTTTTGCATAATAGGAAGGAAATAGGGCATTTTTGGCATCTTATTTGGTCATGTGGCTAGGGGTTTAGGATCTTCTAATTCTTTGTGAAGATGCTCTCATATAAGATGTAACTACTCCCTGATTTTTTTTAACAAACGCCCCTTTTAATATTTTTTTTTGTACGTGAACAGTGTCGTCATTTTTCACTTTTTTCCCACATTCAGAACTCTGTGACTCTAAATTGGAAAATTCCTACTAGCAGCTATTTCAGACTTACATACACTGACATACAAATTTCCATATTTTAGTAGTTTTATGTACAAGAAATTCATATTTTTCTCTCTATTGGCACCTAAAAACAGCTATTTGGCCAAAAATGACAAACATTTTGGCTTGATATTTTTCAAGTTCTGGAGGGAATGGGATATTTTCCTCAGACATTACAGATGTGGTGACTTTATATATATATATATATATATATATATATATATATATATATATATATATATATATATATATATATATATATATATATATATATATACAATGGTCCATTCATTCATACATTGGGAAGTAGAGCGGCGAACAGTCGACGCCAGCGTCCCCACTTCCCACATTCATACACCAGTGGTGGTAGCCACTGGAGGCAAGGTGGGGTTCAGTGTCTTGCCCAAGGACACTTCGACATGTAGACAGGAGGAGCCGGGATTCGAACCGCCGACCACTGGATCATTGGCCGACCTGCTCTACCTCCTGAGCCACAGCCGCCTCATATATATATATATATAGCAAATGTTGATTTTTAATTGAAAAATGTGCCTTACATTCCTGTTTTTTGAAATCATAATAGTTACGACTACGAGAAAACTTACGAGTAAAGACTGGGTTTATTGTGACAACGTTTTGGTCAAAAGAAATGTCTATTCCAACAGTCCAACCAAAAAGAAAACTAACATACAGTACATACAGCAAGGTCACCACTGGGACAATAGTCAAGCAGCACTTCACCCCTTCTGCATTTATGTCAAAGGAGCATCAGGAAACCTTGTCTCTATTTCATTGTGTGTTGCCTGAAGCATGACACCACGACAGTGCATGCTTTTATTGGAAAAGTTGTAGCACACCTGAAACAAACACTGCCACACCTTAAGAAGGTCCTGTACTTTAGCGAAGGTGCAGCATCCCAGTATAAAAACTATAAAAACTTGAGCAATTTGCTGCACCATCAGAATGACTTCAACTTGGAGGCTGAGTGGCATTTTTTTGCCACCAGCCACGGAAAAGTCTGTGTGACGGTATTGGGGGCACAGTGAAACGACTTGTTGCAAGGGCTAGTTTGCAAGCAGCTGTCCATAACCAAATTCTCACAGCTGAAGCAATGTATAAATGGGCTGACCAGAATATCAAGGGAATCAAGTTTTTCTTTGTCTCTGCCGAAGAAATTCTTCACAATGCTGTGGCATACAAGTTGGAACAGCGTTTCAAAAATGTTTCAACCTTTCCTGGAACAAGATCTCATCACAGCTTCTGCCCAATTGTACCCACTCAGCTGGAGATGAGAAGGGTTTCTTCTGATGTGGTACCATCATCGGTAGTGGACATAGGAAACCACACCAGTTTTACAGTCCCAGTTACAGGCCCCAAGCCAAATGTCCGAATCTGCATCAAATATGTACCAGCCGGGCAAATATGTTGCCTGTGTTTATGACAGAAAATGGTACATTGGAAATATTGTCACCAGAAATGAAGAACAAAATGATGTTTATGTCAATTTCATGAAACAAGGACGAGGCAACTCATTCTCATGGCCACCACAAAGCAGGAAAGATGAATGTTGGGTGCCTTTGCTTCATGTCCTTTGTGTGGTGGAGGCCCCAAACATAAAAAGTGGAGGAGGCCAATACCAACTAACAGAGGGTGACTTCAAACTTGTGACAGACTTAAGTTTTAACTTATGTACTAACTAGATGACAGTTTAACACATCACATGAACTGCCTGTGAATGAATTACCCATTATCATGGATGCCCATATTTGACTTAAAATGATGTACAAATCTAGTGATGTTTTTCAACATCATGATCATGGATCACTGAATGTGTTAATATGTAAATAGAACCTCATTGCTAAATGTTTTGTGCTTACACAACTACTCCAGAATGTTGTTATTTTTCTATATTTGCCAAGGATATTCAACAAAAATTGCAATTATACCTAAGATTTTCTAATTGCAAAAAATACTGTACAATACAGTAAAAGTTGTTCAGGAAATGTGTATGCCTTAATTTGTGTGCAAAACACCCCTTCATTATTCCTTTGTTTATTAAAAGCTGCCCAACATTTATGTTATTTTTGGCCAAATAGCTGTTTTTAGGTCCCAATAGAGAGAAAAATATGAATTTCTTGGACATAAAACTACTAAAATATGGAAATTTGTATGTCAGTGTATGTAAGTCTGAAATAGCTGCTAGTAGGAATTTTCCAATTTAGAGTCACAGAGTTCTGAATGTGGGAAAAAAGTGAAAAATGACGACACTGTTCACGTACAAAAAAAAAATATTAAAAGGGGCGTTTGTTAAAAAAAAATCAGGGAGTAGTTACATCTTATATGAGAGCATCTTCACAAAGAATTAGAAGATCCTAAACCCCTAGCCACATGACCAAATAAGATGCCAAAAATGCCCTATTTCCTTCCTATTATGCAAAAAGTATGTCCTTCAGAGGCTTTCTGGCAACAGATTTGAAAAGAGTGGGTATCATTCAGTAAGAATCTGCAAACACAACTGTGTAGATAGCTGCAATAAGAAGTTATGGGTCTCTGAAGTTGAAATATTCGACATGTGGTGTTTTGACACCAATATTTTAAAGGCCTGTAGTTCCAAAACTACAATGATTTGGGAGCTAATATTTTGCATGTGTGGTACAAACATATGGTTCTTGATTATAGAATTTTTTGAGAAAAATCTGAGATGGTGATGTGGGGGAGTTCCTGAAATTTAGGTGAGTTGGCGCGGAATGACCCTACTATACTGTAGAGCAGGGGTGGGCAATTATTTTTCCCAAAGGGCCAAATGACATGCATAAAATATTGTGGAGGGCCAAGACTAAAGGCTGAACTAAAGTCTGCGTAGTATTAATTTAATTTCAAGATAAAAGCAAGAGCCATTTTGACATGACTATTTATTCACACAGACCCCAAAACTAAAGATTTATTTTGCTTTTGTCCACATTTCCAGGCTGGATTTTGGACATTCTCTAGTTGTGTAGACTTTGGGCTAATTCACATGATGAATATTTTTAAGCGTGTATAAATGAAACCAAACGGACCCGCAAAGGGTCCATTTGGTTTCATTTTTACGCTCTCAAAGAGTTACATCTGCTTTCCATACTTTCCATATTTAACTGGAACTTTCTCAAGGACTGGTCCCCGGGCCGGTCAGAGTCAGCCAAAGGGCCGCATTTGGCCCCCGGGCCGCATAATGCCCAGGTATGCTGTAGAGTGTGGTGACCATAAGGAGTTCCTCCCTGATCCCAGTGAGTGTTAAAAACTAGTTTCAGGAAAAAATAAGTTTGAGTGGTAAAATACTTCCAACAGATGCTCTTTGGAGAGGGTATCAATGATGCAGCAGAAGAAAATCTAAAAAAGTTCACTAATACCTAAGAAAAAGTCACAAAATATTGTGAGACGGCAGTGAATCGGTGGCAGGGGTGGACAGACAGTATGGCATACAGGGCATTTTCCCGGTGGGCCGACCCCCCCGGGGGCCGTTAATGTCGTGTTTTAATTTAAAAAATAAAAATAATGAATCAAAAAAAAAAAAAAAAAAAAAAAAAATCCGCACAAAACCGGCCCACGAATCAGTGCTGGCGGCCCTCTGTCCTCTTCAAATGAGACTGCCTATTGCAGGGTTTTTATAGTTAACTAAAACTAACTAACTAATTTTAGTTATCGTTTTTTTTCGTTAGTTTTAGTTAACTATAAAAACCCTGCGATACACCAGTATACTTGTGTTGTGTATTTTAAAGTTTAAAAAAATATATATATCCATTAACTGAAACTAAATAAAAACTAAATAACTAAATGTAAGCACAACACAGCCCTAGCTTAAATTTACACACTATGCCCTACAGGTAAACAAAAGACTGATTAGCATTGATGGCCCTGTTGCCTATAGGTGACGTCAATGCACAATAGGCAAGTCTCCACCCCCGAAACCAAGGCCCCGATGTGTGAACAGGCGCAGAGAATCTGGGGTGGGGGTGGGGGGCGGGGGACTCAGGGAGCCCGAGCCCTAGAGCCCCTTATGTCTTAAATTCTCATGGGGCTCAGGCTCCGGAGCCCCCACAAAGATTGCACGCCTGATTGCAACGCTAATTATAAGGGTCGCTCTGAGACAAAATTGTCCGGTACGTTTTGAGCTCCCAGTCCAGGCCTGATCGGTGGCGAACTTTTGAAGAATGTCCAAGGCAGCTCTGTGCAGTATAGAAAATGTTTTATTTTAATTCATTTGGAGCAGCAGGGATTGAAAAACGTGTTTCGGCCGTCATGGGCCTTGGTCAGGGTCAAGTAGAGATGGCTGTAGCCCATCCTTAAGTAATGGCAACAATCAAGATCATGTGACATTTCCCACCAATCACAACAATACATCAACCATAATAACATCCAGAAATAACTGACTAAAACATATCAAACAGCCAGTACATATAGATTATGGAGGAAAGGAAGGATTAGAAAATAAGCAAATTCATATTAAGACAGAGTAGAAAAAATAAAAAATCATATACTGTATATAGAATACATATATCATTTGTATATGTAAATCTAAGACCCTTTAGAGGAGGTAGAGTAGTCAATCATTCAGACCAGGAAATACTGTAGCTTTAAGTGTGACTCATGCATAAAGCTAAAGGTCTGACTCAGAGAGTTTTCTGTTTTCAATGATGAAATGCTGTTGGTTTAGTGGTGGGTTGTTTTGCATGCCATGATGTTTGGTGGGGCAGTCTGGGCATTTAGGGGGGCATTGCCCCCCCCCCCATGCCCCTGCCCAGATCCGCCCCGCCCGTTCGTTATGTGTCTTTGATCACGACGGGGCGGCGGTTCTGTTCCGCTCGTTAGGTGTTCTGATGATGAGACGGCGCTGCCTCTCACGCCAGTCCAATTATAAACGTCTCATTTGCTAGACAAGAGGGTGAAGCTGAAAAGGCCACTGCAGCGTACATGATTCACCTCATGTTGGTGACACCTCCTGCCCCATGGTGGTGGTGGTGACAGATCTGCCATTGTCATCCTGGAATAAGACACCACTATTATGGATATTTATGGAGGATCATGTATTATGAGGGTCTGTCTACTTTCTCTTTGCTTTGTCCAGGGGCGGATGTAACATTTCCCAATTGGGGCGGGGGGGGGGGGGGGGGGGGTTATATGGGGCAGCTTCATCGCCCCCATACCGTTTCGGTTACAGGACTATTAGGCAAGTACAGTATAAGCATCAATAATAACATCAGTTGTTGTTGAAGTTGCAACAGACACACAGCATGTGTAACACCCAAGACTCAAACCCGGGTCTCCCGCGTGATAGTCCAGCATCTAAATCACTAGACCAAAGGGACATCCCCTTGGTCCAGGGCAGATACTAAACTTTGGAGGCCATCACGACAGAGGCTGTAGCCACCTGCTACACTAACCTCCCTTTTGACCTCCTTCCACAGGGAAACCCGATCTGGGTCACGGCACCACTGTAACACCCGGGATTCGAACCCGGGTCTCCCGCGTGATGCTCCAGCATCTAAACCACTAGACCAAAGGGACATCCCCTTGGTCCGGGGGCAGATACTAGACTTTGGAGGCCATCATGACAGAGGCTGTAGCCACCTGCTACACATGCATAAAGCTGAAGGTCTGACTCAGAGTTTTCTGTTTTCAATGATGAAATGCTGTTGGTTTAGTGGTGACACAGCTGTAGTTACAACTTGTAGTAGCAGTAGTAGTGTTTTCAAATCACACTTTAATTTCAGATTTGGTTTGTTTGCATAACATCATGTTTGGTAGGGCAGTCAGGGCACTTAGGGGGGCAATTCCCCCCCCCCCCCCATGCCCATGCCTAGATCCGCCCCTTTTATGGAGAATCATGTGTTATGTGAGTCTGTCTACTTTCTCTTTGCTTTGTCGTTTAAAGCAGACTGCCGGACAACGCACTCTCGACTGAAGGCGTCAAACATGATTGATCAGTGATTGAAAACGTTAAAGGGACACTTCAGTTATTTCTGCTGGTGAGGTCAAGACACCGCAGAGGCGCGCGCACACACACACACACACACACACACACACACACACACACACACACACACACACACACACACACACACACACACACACACACACACACACACACACACACACACACCACCACCACCACGACGACCTCAGGGAGACATGCAATTTGAGAATTTAGTAGACCTTTACAACACACTTGAAAGCAGGGCTCAAGTATGAATGAGGTATAACTTTACTGGAGGATTTCCACATCCCTTTAGTGCTGTGTCCGGGTAGCTCAGTCGTTAGAGCTGTAGCCTTTGGATCACAAGGTTGTGAGTTAGATCCTGGGCATATTGGACTTAATTTAAATAATTGAAAGGTTTTGGTTTTCTACTTACTTGTGTTGACTGATCTACAAGTCGTAGTGTATGTTGCTGTCAATACTGTTGTACTTTTACTCAAGGCAATTTTAAATATCAGGATTTGTAGATTCTGTCACTGATAGTCTTATGCTTTAGTAAAACACAAGTACTTTTCCTGGCTAGATGTGCGCTTCGATGGCATTATTCTACTAGAAGTACAGTACCTTTTTTCTCGGCTCACTAATTACACCATGCATTATACAGTATGTATGTTGGGCAGTACTGCAGCGTCGTCTCTTGCACCTTCATATTCCATATATCAAATGAATGTTATATCTTTAAAGAGCCACTGCGCCGGCCGCTGGGTTGCTTGTCCTGAGAATCCACTTTACAAAGTGGCGATCAGAACAACATACATTCACCCCTATGCAAAAAATCTTGGAGTCTTCTTTGATAACCAGCTCAACTTCGACAGACAGATTAACTCAACAGTCAGTGAGCTGCTCAATTCCTTAATATTTTTACATCCCTCTTTTACACCTCTTTTCCATTGCCTTCAATGTGCTATGACTCTGCTTCTGCTTATTTTATCTGCTTCCTATACCTGTTTTTACCCTATTTTTGAAATGCCTTCTTTGTAAGTTTTTTGTCTTTTGTATGTTTATTTTTATCTATCTATTGATTTTATTTGGTTCAACTTTGGTTGTTTTAAATTGTGCTATATAAATAAAGATGGCATGCTGCTGTGCAGTGTGCAGCACCATCAACATTGCACTGAATAGGGAATATAAGAGTGTGGGAGGGAAGGTTTGTTTGCTTTATTATAGGACTTCTATAGGGTATTTTTCAGTTCAAGATACAGTTCATATGTGGCTTATTAACCGCAAGACATGACATTCCGGGGGTCCCCAGCCAAAAAGAAAACTGCATTAACAGACAGAGAGAATGAGAGATACAATAATTTAGGGCACTAAACTGCACTACGATCTTGTAGATGTGCTTTTTTTTAAATCCTGAAGACAAATCTTCTACAGTATATTACAGCAAACGTTCTTTTACTGAAATTATTCGCATGCGGGGAGTCCTTGGAGCAGCATTGTCAGATAGGGTCCGGTCGGCAGCAACTCTCGAGGTCTTTCACCCTTCTCAAAACCCCACCCTTGGGGGCGGGGTTTAGTCACATGCACAGGTCAAGCTTTCCTCTGCTAACGTGCCTATTGGACGAGGACGGATTTGGGAGGGATGTAGTGAATTAGACAATACTAACAGAAACATATAAAACATCTGTAGGATGTGGTCTCAGGTCTCAATGCTGTATACTGTGTGAGGCTGCTTTTTATTCTGCACCACTTAGAGATGTACGCTGCGTGCACGCACACATGCACGCACACACGCATGCACACATACTTCAGGACAGGCCTGCAGGGAGCCAGACGTGGATGGATGCTATACAGTAGCTGTTAGCACCATGCTGGGGCAGACCGTACAGGACACACACAGAGAAACGCACGCACACACTGCCATAATGTGGTATATGGAATATGATGCTGTTGTACAGCATAGAAGGATAACAGCAGGAATCATGTTTACACACTCAAGAGTTAAAATATTCATCATGTGAATTAGCCCAAGTCTACACAACTAGAGAATGTAGATTAATGGTCATTATGATCTGTAATTTTGACCATTTTGTTTCCCAAATCCAGTCTGGTATTGTGTACAAAAGCAAAAGGAATCTTTAATTTTGGGGTCTGTGGGGCTAAAATGACATCAAATGTTGGCTGAAATTCTGAATAAATAGTGGGCCCTGGTATGAAAAAGGTTTAAAATCCCTGCATTATAGAGTCGGATTTGTTTTTCTGGCATAAAAAAAGCTTTTGAAATAGCAGATACCAAAATGCACCAAAATGGATGGAAACATATACGGTTGAAGTGCATGTTTTGCTATAATAAGCAAAATGTAACTACAAACGTTTTCAATGAAATGCAATAGTTGCCTCTCTGATCTCATGGAGTAGAAATAGAACTAATGAAAATATTGACATACTCAAATAAAGCATACAGTATACACACACACACACACACACACACACACACACACACACACACACACACACACACACACACACACACACACACACACACACACACACACACACACACACGCGCGCACACACACACACGCACGCACACACACCACCCGAAGCATGCTGTAGATCTGTAGATGGTCATGCAGAGTTCAACATGAACACTGTTGATGCCTCCAGGATTGGAGTGATGATGATGATTGTGATGATGATGATGATGATGATGATGATGGTCTGCATACATGATGAACATCTCTTGACAGTGCACGTGTCGGAGTGTGCACAGATGTCATTCCAGAGCAGTGTCACTTTAAAAGACAAGCCAGAACGCCAGCTAAAATCTATTGATCCCCTGTAGGCTTTACTACGTCGGCCTGTCACATTCGCTGTGTGATCGTCTAATCGCAGATATGGGAGACGATTGCAAACATTCTTGCCTACTTGTCAAATCATCAAAATTTGCAACACGTTGTACACTTGTAGATCAGCTTGTAGGATCAGCAATTAGGTATACATGTGTTTAAATATGTCGGTAATGTATGTGCATGCTACAGTGATACTACAGTGATATCTGCCTTGTGACTTGACAGTCAATGGTGCGAATGGGAAAAAAACAGTAATATAGTGACATCACACTATCAGCCCCTCCTCTAACACCTCCCCCTTTACCATACAACTACAGCGTGCCTTCAGTTCAAGTGGATCTCCACCCATCACCACCCACCAGGCAAACCAGGCATACTTAATGACCACACGCACGCATACGTTTGAAACTATTAAGGCTCGGTTGACAATATGAATGGTCTGGCAGGGCAGGAGAAAATGGTAGCGGCATCAATGAATACCATTTTCGGTTACAGGACTATTCTTAAGCAATTAAGAATCGATAATCACATCAGTTGTTGAAGTTGCAACAGACACGCAGCATGCATAAAGCTAAATGTCTGACTCAGAGTTTTCTGTTTTCAATGATGAAATGATGTTGGTTTAGTGGTAATATAGTGACATCACACTATCAGCCCCTCCTCTAACACCTCCCCCTTTACCATACAACTACAGCGTGCCTTCAGTTCAGGTGGATCTCCACCCATCACCACCCACCAGGCAAACCAGGCATACTTAATGACCACACGCACCCACACGCATACGTTTGAAACTATTAAGGCTCGGTTGACAATATGAATGTTCTGTTAGTTTTCCAATGAGCCACTGTCCTCTACTAAGCATCATGCGGCGAGTGACACAGGGCTCATTTACAGTACTTACTATTTATAATTCTTCATTAATGAGATAAAGACAAGAGGCGTAATTAAACCCAACCCCAGGAGGTCCCTCCTTTGAGCTGTCAGCACATTTGAGCCGTTCTTTCTTTTTGTAGGCTACTATAAATTATCTGGCAGGCAGAGAGTGGAAAGTTGTTCACCGTCAACTGTAGTTCAGAAATAGTTACAAAGTCACAATGTTTCATTGCACTACGCTACTCAATTTGAGGTTTACAGTATAACATTTCTTTTGTCAGGTAAATATAGATTTTCATATGCATTTCTTAAATGACCACATATACGTGACCATAGCTTACTATGACCAAGAAGGTAGATTTTGCATTCTACCAGGTGCAGATCAAGTTAATCCATCTTTTAATCCAAACATATCGTTTGCTGATCATCGTTTTGTTCATTTGGGACAAAATGGGCGTGGCCATTTCATTTTTTTTTTCTTTAAATTATCTCAAATTTGACCCCCGAATGTGGCTGTTCTCTGCCAAAATCAGCCATTTCAATTGTACTGAACAGCACATCCGTGACCCGGATATTGTTGCGCTGAAGGTTAGAGGGCAGAGCAGTCGAGACACCGGAAACATGACGACGTCGTCATACCGTACATCCGGTTTTGGAGATCCGGCACTTCAAAATAAGGGTTTCGACCGTGAAAGCTGTGGCCAGAGCCGTGGCATAACCCGTGGCCTCCTCTTCGGCGCAGAGATGGTTAAAAACACGCCTACACTTCACATAGGTGTGATTTTCTTTTATATATATACTCTCTGTCCTGTCTACCCTCACACTATTTTATCTACAGTACTTAATGCCTTGTCTGCGATTGGGATTTGTTTTATCGTGTTACAGAGAACCACTGAAGCAAAGCGATTAAACCGCTATTGAAGTCAGTCCACGTCTGCACTGTTCTAATCTTCACATCTCGTCTGGCCTTTAGCTGTAATCTCTGCCGACCAGAGTATATTCTGCGGAGGAGCTTGCCGTCTGTAAGTGTTTCGCGTTCCCCTGCACCCATCCATTTAATACAGGGGTTTGCAACCTTTTTGACACCAGGGCCCACTATTTATTGTGCATTTGAGCCACGGACCACCATTTGAGGACATTTTAGCCCCACAGACCCCCAAAATTAAATATTTCTTTTGCTTTTGTCCACAATTCCAGGCCGGATTTGGGAAACAAAACAGTCAAACATACAGATCAAAATGACCATTAATCTTCTACATTCTCTAGTTGGGTAGACATGGGCTAATTCAGATGATGAATATTTTAACTCTTGAGAGTATAAACATGAAACCAAATCGACCTGATCCATTTGGTTTCATGTTTTACGCTCTCAAAGAGTTACACGTGGTTAACCAATGTTCTGGAATCCTATCAGGGACCACTGTTGGTCCCTGGCCCGCCTGTTGAAAACACCTGATTTAATGCATCCAGATGGGGCGACATGTCTCTGGAGGTATAGAACAGGTTGTCCACTGATACTGTGGGTGGGCGGTGGTTCGAATCCCGGATCTGCCTGTATGTCCTTGGGAAAGACCGTGAACAAGACATTGCCTCCGATGAGTCTGTTGGTGTGAACTCGCCACTGTTGGTCTGTTCGCCGCTCCACCTCCCAATGATTTGCAAATTACTTTGAACACTTGGAAAAGCTCTATGAAAATGTGCTTTGTTACATTGGCCTAGGCCGCAGGCTGATGACAAGAAATCAGCATTGCTTGTGCGAGCAGGGGAGGCGCAAGTAATGCGATCGGTTCACAAACGTCTAACTGCCGACCGTCAACAGACTACGGTCCCTCTGTGGACTCTGATTGGCTGGTGTATGTGATTACGTAATGGTGACAAATTTAAGGGCCATGGCCTACTTGTGTGCAATGCACAAGTTGGCGATCAGGAATCGTGTGTGTGCTTGCACACCACCGATTATAGTACTTGCTCTTGTTCTGCTCACGCAATTAACTTTTCTAACAGTGGCAAGTGACATTGTATTTGCTATTTTCATCTCTCAACAAGGCACCACTTCCCCTCTAACACGCACTCCGCCCGTCCCTGGCACCACCACGCATCTCCTTTCTCTCCTTTCTGTTGTTGTCGGGGGGCAGGAGAAAATGGTATGGGGGTGGCTTCATGGCCCATGGCGAAGTGACACGGGCCACACCCATATGGAAGCCGCACCCAATACCATGGTTACAGGATGTTTATTAGGCTTTTAAGCATAATAACATAAGTTGTTGTTGAAGTTGCAACAGACATGCAGCATGCATGAAGCTAAAGGTCTGACTCAGAGTTTTCTGTTTTTCAATGATGAAATGCTGTTGGTTTACTGGTGCCACAATTGTAGTTAGCAGCAGCAGTATTGTCTCAAATCATTTTAAATATAAGCACTGTAATTTGAAATATCGTGGGTTGTTTTGCATGCCATCATGTTTGGTGGGGCAGTCTGCTCTCCAGCACGTCAGATGCAGAGAGCGCTATAGGTGAAGACAGAGGTAGTATCGTGTGGCCATGAGCCAGACTGTCGCCTCCTGCATTTTTTCCCCCAAATGCTTCCGTCATACAATCTCTTTCCGTGAGTAAATGATAAAGTGGATATGATGCCACACCTCACCTTGGTGGCGCATCAACCAAGTGGCGCAAACCAAGAGAGAAGCAGAGTGTTGATTGTTGGTGGATAGTTTGTTTTTGTCAATTATTGTGCACTAGTAGTCCTTACCCATTCGAATGTACTGGCATCACATTATGTACAGTGTGAGTAGTGCGATTTCAGTGTGTTCATTGATGTATATGCGTTTTGTAGGAAAGGTGCAATTCTGAGATGGAAATTGCGATTTTGCATTTTGCGAATTCACATTTTGGATGGTGCATCAATTTAATAACTGCGCACCAATCACAATTTCTGTCCCATTTTTTCCGCAAATAATGTGGATTTGCACCTTGTGTGGTATTATAACATGTCATAATTGCGTTTTTGACGTTTTTTGAAGAGGAGGCAATCATGCCACACTCACTCACATCATGCCATACTCACTCCAGCTCTGACTCAATTTGAGTCAGAGCTACCTTTTTTGTGTAGCTTTTACGTTTGAGTGAGTCAAACGCACAGTTCCACCACGACTGCAAAATAGCAATATTATTACTTTTGGAACCATTTTTTACCTTTTGAAAAAAATAATATATATTACCAAAATGTGAAATGATACTTTACTAGTTACTCAAAAAACGGAATAACGCTGCCAAATAATATATTACTGTAGGTACAGTACTTGACAAATGCTATTAGACTGCAAGAACTTGACTGTAATCCATTGATGTTTTTACGTTTCTGTCTAATAGACTAGGAGATGAGAGGAGAGAAAAGGGCAGCGCATGGTCAAGCAAACGACGCCAAGCCCTTCTTTAATTATCGTAATAACATTATATGATATTAAAGCGCTTACAGAAGATTTTCCACTCACTCGCACACACTCCTGCATGTACTTTCCTTTTTTTTGTCAGATTTTTGTCTAACCGTCACATCTTCTTTCTACCAGCTCAGCTATCTGTAACTTTAACAGACGTAACAGGAAAAAAAAAGATCAAGGAAAGGCCAAATTATATTTTACGAGCACCGGCCACGGAGCCTCGATTCCAGACCTCTGAGCACATTGCGTGTGCTAGGGTGACCAAATCCAAACTGTTCATTTGAGGGACAGACTGCATTGCATGTGTGGGGCAAATCACAAATTCTTAAAAGGATCCCTGGCTAATAAGACAAATGTGCTTTAAAGCACGACTTGCCTTCTATAACTAAAACATGCAGATAAAAACACCTTCAATACTTTATTTCTTTCATAAATAGAGAATCTTTTACTCAATAGGAAGTGCTCCTGTCGCAGGGTGTCACATAAGCGTGTGCTTTTCGTATATATTCCGTAGAGCTAGACCACACAAGGACACGCGGCATCATCATCCTGCGACAGGAGCAGTTGAGTATTAGTAGTTGTAGTTGAATATTCTCTATTTGAATATTCTCTATTTATGAAAGAAATAAGATGCCAATGGTGTTTTTATTTGTTTATTTTAGTTATAGGTGAAGATAATGTTTTAAGTGATTGTCTTAGTCAGGGATCCTTTTAACATATTGATATTATTAAAAAGAGCTTGTAGATCAGCTATTTTTGATACATATGACAGTGCATGAAGAAGTGTGGGCCCTTCTCGAGTGAGGTAGTTCTTGGGTTATTTAAAAACACATCTATAGCAGGGAAAGTGACAACAGAAAGCCAACTATAGCTCTGGTCCAGAGCTCCACTGCTTCTATTGAGTCTGCCTTGCATTGGAGCTCCGTAACATACAATGCAATCTGCCATTACTCGACCTGACCAGAACGTTTTACCTACTCACCAAACGAACACGGCCTGAGTTTGTTTTTCACTTGGTAATATCGCAAATCCTGGTTGTTTTTTCCGGTGAAAAACAATCACGTTCTACCAAAAAAGTCCATTTTATCCGTGTGATGGAGGGCTCAGCGTGTTTCCACTAAGAAAAGTAGGCTTTCTAATTGCACAAGCCGTGTTTTTCGGGTTGAGTAATGGCAGATTGCATTATATGTTATAGAGCTCCAATGCAAGGCAGACCAATAGCAGTGGAGCTCTGGACCAGAGCTAGGACAGAGGGTCAACTCGTGGGACACCTAAAAAGTCTTGGAAATGAGGGACTGTCCCACGGAAAGAGGGACATCTGGTCACCCTACACCCCTCTTTCGGGAAATTCTCAACCCGTTGTTGCAGGACTTTCAGTTATGGTGCAAAGAGGGTCATGAGGATGAGTGAGTCAAGTGTTTGCGTCTCGGTTTTTCGAATTCCGCTCATCCGACAGCCCTGACAGTTTTATAGCAACGTTCTTGCTCACTTTTCCACATTTCCTTTTATTTTTTTGGAGGGGGGTGGGGGGCAAGCAGTCATCTGGTAAATTTTACTTTACTCAGATAGAAGGCAGGATTTGAGACAGGAGTGCAGGCAGAACATTAGACTGTTATAAATGGCACAATTCCGTCGTACTGTAGGATAGAGCGTCGCAGTCCCACCCCTTTCGTCACCCGTCACCCGCAGCCCAGAAGTAAATTCCCCACTTGTATTGCTCATAGACTTATCAAAAATGATTTGCATAAACACAAATGTGTTCATGAAAACAAACACATTTTTGGGAGGCCAAAAAATCCCGTCAGGACACTGCAGCACTTTTTTGTTTCATTTTTCCTCTATTTGATAGGCCCAAAAAGTGTGTGTGTGTGTGTGTGTGTGTGTGTGTGTGTGTGTGTGTGTGTGTGTGTGTGTGTGTGTGTGTGTGTGTGTGTGTGTGTGTGTGTGTGTGTTTTGTCTCTCAACGAAATTGTCTTCATAGGCATAATTTTTTGAAAAGTCTATGTTGAAAATGAATGGGTGAATTTATTTCTGGGTCGGGGGGGCGACATCATGAAAGGAGTAGGACTACTGCACACCATATGCCCTCTACTCTGTGGTGTACAGTAACACAAGGCCATGCATTTCGAACTTACGGTGCCCAAGGCACATGATTGGCAAGTCCAAAACTCAATGCATTCCTGCATTTGAACATATCTCATCTGTGTCTCATTGGAGGGCTGTGGGCAGCTGGAGACTGCTGTGCTGCAGATTGGCTGAAACGCTGCCTCACCCCACACAACCGCCCCTCACCCTAACAAATTAGCACCACCTTTCCTGAGCCGGACGAATGTTTTGTTTTCATGATTTGTTGAAAACAACAAAGTTCTGGACTGTCTGCAGGACGAAGCAAGTGTCTGTCTGCAGGGAAACAGATGCAGTATCAAAGTAGAAGCAACATTCGATTTCTGGCTAAAAAGTTGCCTCTTACCTTTAAGTACCAAAGTTAGTACTTAAGTATGCTACTGTACTGTCCAAATCTGAAAAGAACCATTCTACGAGTTCAGAATAATGTGTCTCAAATATGAATCTTGGCCGAGCTTGTAGATCTGCCATTTTCACTCCTGTGTTAAGGTTTGATTTAGATCACTGCACTGCCTATAGTCCAATCATATGAATGCCAGGAGTAGAAAACCCTGAAAAAGTATAGGCCTATTAAATATTAACATTATGTTTTTTTAAATAATTCCATAGGCCTGCAGCATGCTACTTGCTGATTGCCACAAAATCCCCAAAGCACACCTGGATTTGTCTCACACCAGCGGCGCGATGAGGCACAGCGTTTGGGAACCAGTGAAGTAGAACAGGAGCTGCAGACCAACCCCGCAGGCAAGGCAAGGTAGAAAAGCTTTCCTTTCCTCCGAAAAGGGAAATGGGGTCACGATAATAAAGACTACCGGTAATAGGACACGGTCCGTGGCTCAACAGAAGGTCGCATCGGATTTGTCAACATCATTTGAAAATGTCCCAATTGTTCGTAAACTAAAAAGAAAACGCTGAAACTGCTGTTTAACGAAAAGAAGATCCAGGAGGTTCAGGAAAAAAAGTAGACAGAGAAGCACAAAAGTGGATGAATGGTGGGTTATTGTGCAACTTTGTTCTCACTAAGGCTTTGTTCCGTCAAGATTTATTAGCCGGCTATTTTGTCACGTCATTATCACAAATCGCTGTAACAGCAGTTGAACCGAGGGTGAATGTTTCAGAAGAGTCGTTTTTTATGGTCTCAAATTGCCTTTTTCCTCCTCCCGCTGGCATTAAAGTGGACATATCTGTGTATAGAAATGACAGTCACCATCTCAAAACATATGGCTTTGGAAAAAGCATTGAGGTGAACCCCATGTGTTTATATTTATGATGGCACAAGGAAACAGTTTTTGCTTTTTTAAATAATGTTATAGCCTGGTTCCAGTCTTTTATCGCCATCTTAAGAAATACTACCTTATTTTTTCCTCTGCGATTCAAGGACCGGTGTCCCTCCCTCTGGTGTTAGTATTGGTGGAAAATGCAGCATACAGCAGCTGATTGGCTGACTGTTGTGGTGGAGAGGGACTTCCGTCTGAAGTCAGGCTATTAACGTTATATTGTACACTGCTTAGGTTATGGAGCTTCTCAGTGATGTTAGAGTGCCTGTTTCTAGAATTCCCTGTTTATGAAATAGAATTTTCAAAAAAGTATTTACTATTTATATCAAGACGCTTACGCTGCGGACAAAGCCAACTCGAAACAACTAACACAATGTTTTGGACCGATCAAATAATGAGCAAGAACTAAACGGCAGCATACAACACTTTTTATTTCATTTTTCTTCTTACTAATTACTGTATTTGATTGGCCCAAAATATTGTGTTTATGGTATGATTTGTCACAAACTGAGTTAGCTTTGTCCGGTGTATATAAAGTAAATCACTTTTGATAAGTGTATGTGGAATTCTCTTCCGGAATCAACAAGGGGAGCAGGGCTGCGGTGCACTTTTACTGTGAGTGGATGACAGGTGTGAGGTTTTCCCTACTTTTTTCCTGATTTTATCGCAGTGAGACATGTGTTCTCACTAAGACTTCATAGAAAAAAAAGATATTGTTTTAAAACAATTCTGCCTATAAATGATGTGACTGCTAGACGACAGTTTTCCTGAATTTCCCCCAGCCCTCCCAGCTAGGAGACACAGACTGAGTAGAAACATTCTGTGCCATTTTATCATGATTATATAGTGAGGAGTTTAAAAGTGGTGAAGTGGTCCTTTACGGGCAGAACTTTGTTTACTTACTAGGGTGATGTTACTGTCCGTCTTTCCAGTTTGCACTGTCAGCTTTAGTACACTGTGCGAAAACAAAGACTAATTCACCTTACCTCCCTGTCAATGTGAGAGATGGGACAGTATAAAGACTAGACTATAGGTCTTCATAAGGAATGGGGTGGGCAGACCTTTCCAAAGTCAATGAACACTAGGGCTGTATGTCTTGGTTACAAATGTTGTGTATATCTATTGAGGCCACTTGGTGTCAACCGGAGCCTTATAGAGTATACAGACAGTGTTACGCAAACTCAATTCACCCCCATGGAAAGGTCTAATGGTGGCCACTCTGGAAACCGGGCAAAGTCCTATCGGAATATTATAGTCTGGTTCCAAATGGCAAAAAAATGAGGTGTGGCATTTTTGAGAAAAGCTACTTGTGTTGTTTTCATGACAAAGAGGGCTGCCGAAGCAGACAACCCGCAACACTCCATGTTATCAATATTCTTCCAGATCCAAGGCTCAAAGATGGATATGAAAAAAAAAGAAAATTCCAGCACTCACTCATTAAATGTTCTTTCTGTACTATTTATTTACCTCATAGTGAGCAACGAACGCGTTTCAACCAGGCTTTTTCCGCTTTTTTCATATGTTTGTCAATTAAATTCTGCCATATGCCGAGTGATAGACACGCCGTTTAGCCAGAAATTGGATAATTAGCCTAATTAATCATTATAAAAACTGGAAATGTAAATAGAATTTATGAATAATTGTGCTTAATGTGTTGTTGCTTAACGGTTTTTGACTAAAACGGTGTGCCATATAACAGCATACAGCAGAAATGAATTCAGAACATCAAAATCATATAGAAACAACACCTTAAGCAACTCAAAAATGCCATCAGGGTAATTTTCGTTTTTTTTTTTTTTTTTCTTCCCATTTTGGAACCAGACTATAAGGGATCTAATCCAGCGGACAACGCATAAAGAAACGTGTATGATGACTGAACTTTGTAAAAATGACTTGTGACATGAAAGGAAGTCCTTGAGGGTATGTCCCTCAAGGACCTCATAGGGAGATGCTCGAGAGAACCTAATCAGATGCCCAAAACCACAGAATCAACGACTCTCCTCCCAGTCTCTCCTGCGTTGCGTGACTGAACTTCTCACCCTCTATCTCTAAGGGAACATACCATGCCACCCGTCGAAGAAAACTTGATGGCATCCGCGACCTCGACCTCGGCGATAACCGCACCAGCGCTTCAGTCACGCACAGTAAGTGAACACACCGAAAATAAATATTCCTTTCAATTTTCAGCGTTGCCGCCGAGCGTACACACAAATACACATGCACACATTACGTAGGCGCTGGAGGAAGCGCAAGGCGGAAAGGTCTCCCTCTGTGCTATCAAAGTGGCAATGTACCGTACGGCGTATTCCTCTAGAGACGTAGAGACGGCGGCCGCACCTGGCAATTATACCTCCGTCGCTGACACGGCCTTCTCCTCCACCGAGAGTCCCCACTGAGATGTGTCCTGCTTTTCATCATCAAAGCGAGTCGCCGTACACAGTACACACACTGCAGCCGCCACAGCATGAAAGGAACGCGGAGCCCCATTACAGTTTGTTCACTTTTATCATTCGGCAGTAAAGATAATCACCCCGTGAACTCGTCTTGCTCGCGGCGAGTGGAGTGTGTGGCGCGTGCGTAACGTCGGTGTGAAGTGTGAAGGCCTGCCTGCCCCGTTAAACACACAGAACGCCTGTGACGTTATACGTTATAATTTAAAAGAGAATGCTCGTGAAGTTATCCCCTTTATTTGTGTTTTTGGTAACGTGCAAGAAACGCCCTGCAGTGAGATTTCTATACTTGTAAAAAAGTTATTTCAACCTTACTACTACTACTACTTTTTATTAGTAAAAAAAAAGTTTTGGGCGATATCATATACTGGTGGGAATTTTGTATTTTTACATGATGTATCATGTAAAACTGTAAAATACCGACCCATCCATGCCTCAATTTGAATGTAATCACCTCTATTGGGTTCCTTGACCCCAAAATGTAGATTTACTGAAATCTTGATTTTAGGGTATTTAGGAGGAGAGTGATTGGGACATTTGTTTTTGTAAGCAAAAATATATAGTTTTAAATTGACTTCATCCTACACAATTACATAAGCAAGCTATATCTTCAGTATGAGAATATATTTTCAGAATCTACAGACCAACATAATGTATTCGGTTTTATCAGCTCAGATAATGCCAATGGCAGATAATGGATAATGGCAAGCGTCGCACCATGATATGTGGCCGATATTTATAATGTACTGCATCCCTATAATCGCGACTCCTTTTCACTGTTCGATGCTTAAAACCTTTCCTTAAACACAAAAAGGCCTATTATTAGACAAAATCCTGTGCATGTGTTTTCATGTCATGAGACTCTGTACTGTACTTTATCTAAGGTCATACGCACACACAGGCACGCGCGTGGATGGACAGTGCCAGCGGGTGTCCAGTAATGGCCGTATAAAGTACAGTGTGATGTGTTGAACTAAGACAGATATTCAGTCGGGTGGAAGGCAGCCGTAATGAGCTGCAAGACATACAGCATATACATATATATATATATATACTGCTCCATTATGTACTGTAAACCTTTAAACTTTGCAGTCTGCACCTGTGTGTGGGGGTGACTCATGTGAGCATGCTGTACCGTATAATGTGCGCATGGTTTGTTGATACTTTGCCTTTTACTGTAGGCTACCGTATGCCAGTCCTGTGTTCTTGTATTTGTTTCTATCCAATCATACCTATTCATAGCTATCACGTGACGTCATGCCCCCCACGGGCCCCCACTGGCGGGCAAGAAGTTTACTTTCTCCACTGCAGGAAGCCAGTGGCTGCGTTGTAACTAGCTAAATCTTAAAAATGCCGGATAGTTGCTGTGCCATAGGCTGTGACAGCCAGTGAGGAGAGAAGCCTGGGTTGTGTCTGTATAGGATACCAAGAGAATAGGAAAGTTCAGAAAGGAGACGATTATGGATCAATGTGATTAAACGAGCCTCCGTCCCAGGAGAGAAGAAAGAATGGCAGCCGCGGGAGATCTAAATAGACCCATATCAGTCTATCTCTGACAGTGCACAGATGGAACCAAGCAGGACTCTAACGGGTCAGAGTTAAGGGGGGAGTGGGAGATTTTACATTTAGTTTGTCGTGTTATGCTATAGCTACTGTAGCTACAGTTCTGGCTAACGTAACGTTACTTACCTTCACTTTGACAATGAAGAAGCTCTTCACTTTCCACACGACAGCATTTTTAACCCAACCTGAGTGGAAGTACAAGTAGCTGTCTGTACTTTTATATGCCTTCATCTTGGCAGCGGTGTAGTATGGGGACAGATTCTCCACCAGATATATGCAGTGATGGGCAAGTTACTGGGAAAATGTAGTAAGCTGCACTACTTGCTACTCTCGAAAAAATGTAGCTAAGCTACACTACAAGCTATGCAACAAAAGTGCTACATCAACATTACATAATATAAATACCGGTATATATCTGGGTTGGGGGTCTGTGTTAGACCCACAGACCCCCAACCCAAAGTTTTCTTCTTTTTTATCTACAATTCCAGGCTGGATTTTTGAAACATAACAGGCAAACATAGATCTCTAGTTGTGCAGATTTGGGCTAGTTCAGATGATGAATATTTTAACTCTTGAGTGTATAAAATGAAACCAAATGGACCCACAGGGGTCCATTTGGCTTCGGTTTCCTTTTTACACTCTCAAGAGTTAGAACTGGTTAATCAACTTAACTGGGGACCACCTGGAACCCTCTCAAGGACAACTGGTGGTCCCCGGACCACATCTTGAAAACCCCTGGACTAAATAGTGACTACATGATGTAATTGGTTGCAGGTGGTGGGGAAAAAGGGTTTGACTCCCGAGTCTGATGGCCCTTATCGCATGCTCTCCTCCTTTCGTGCCTAGCTACTGTTGACTGTCAATAAAGGCATACAAAGGCCCAAAAACAAATCTTTAACCAATTTTGAACATTTTTTAAAAAAAATATCAGATCTGATACGTCAGATTTTAAGAACTAAAGTAATGCCAAAGTAATAGTAATAATGCTACTTACTGCTAATGCTAAGTATTGTTAATAATGCTAAATAATCTTACTGCTAAATAATTCTAAGTAATGCTAACAATGCTAAGTAATAGTAGTATAGTATATAGTTCTTAATAAGCCAGCAGGCTTATAAAGAAACGTGAAAGCGCAGATAAACGTGAAAGCGCAGATAATTCCAAGTGCTGGGTATGGGTTGCGTTGTCTGTCCGTCTTTCCAAACATACCAAGCCTAACCCTAACCTCAGTCTTAACCGGCCATGTGAGTCACTTTCATGTTGTTTCCACTTCAGCTGCAGCCATTTCACCTCTGCGGTTCCTAATGGCAGCCAGAACACCTGCGGTAATGTAGGCTCCATCGTCGCCTTCACCATTTCTATCGTCGCCCTTGGGCGTGCGGCGGCCACGGGGTTATGTGTGTTTGGGTTTCCAGAGACTAAAGATTCATGGTACTGTCAGATTTCATTGGCAAAGACACGGAGAGATGTGGAAAAGTAATTAGACTCGTTAACCGCATCATTATTTCCCATGAGCGTCGCTATTCCGGGCTCTCGATAATGGGCGTATACATTCGGAGAATCGTCTACTAAATAGGCTCATCGCACGCTGTTTCTTCGGCTGAATATATTTGGTGTAGAAGCCGGACTGGGTCTAGGCAAGTGCCCTGACTCCCCACCAAACATAATGACATGTAAACAACCCAAATTTCAAAGATATTTCAAATTAAAGTTCACTTGTGGCACCACTAAACCAGCACCATTTCATCACTGGAAACGGAAAACTCTCTGAGTCAGACCTTTAGCTTTATGCATATGCTGCGTGTCTGCTGCAACTTCAACAACAACAACTGATGTTGTAACCAAAAATGGCGCGAAGCGATGAAGCCGCACCCATACCATTTTCACCACCCCCACCCCCAAATGAGAAATGTTACATCCAGGCCTGTGTAGAAGTGAAAAAGGAAAGGGGGCACTATATTGTCGCGTTGGTTTGTCGCTCAACATCTTCACGCGTCCAATTTAGACCCAAGAGCATGAATTACAAAGAGGAGTGCGGAAGGCCTCCATCAGCCACCCCACTGCCTCGGAATGTACAAATTATTAAACCATGTGTCAGTCTTCTCTAGATAAATGTCTCAGCGTTTCATGAATGTCTCTGCACCAAGTATAGGACAAAAAATGTCAATGACGAAGAGAAAGGGGAGAGGGACAACGCAGAAGGCTATTAGTGATTTTCTTTGAATGGTACTTCAAGCGAATGGTACTTCAAGCGAATCCGCACAGAACAACACATATGGAAAAATATGTCATACATGCCACTTTACAAAACAATACTATGGATCTTATATCTATTTTGTATTTCATATTTCTTATAAATTACAATGATATGTTTCACTTTACAAAAGATACTATGGAACTTATCTGTTTTGAATGTAATATAATTCTTATTAATTACACAATTCTATATGTTTTTTTATATATGTTTCAATTTACAAAAAATACTATGCATCTTATATGAACTTTATCCTCTTGCATGAGGCTTGTATGAACGATGCCACTTTGAAGAGTTTGCATGTATAAAATATTGTATATATTTGCATATATAAAATGTTCCGTATGGGGCTTCGGTTCAGTTCCAACATTGAAGTGAGTATAAATGTAAAGTGCTCACATGCTTCTGCAGAAGCTTAAGATGGATAGTACTACAGTCAGCAGTTGTAATGGTGATTTTTTTTTTCCCCTGGTGATACAGCATTTTAATGACACCATGTGCATGTGTGGACAGAACAGCTTATAGTGCATGAGAGTATTGTCGGAAAATGTGCTTGGCTTGGCAGGTGTGAAGTCTCATTCGAATCCTACTATCTACTCCTCCCAAAAACAGTGGTTTTGCTTCACAAAACACAGCAGAGTGCGGATCACTCGCATCAAACACATGGACTGAGTATATACCATAGCGGCATGAAGAAGTTTGTTTTTGCTAACTTGAGAACGTAGGAGAAGGCATCATTACGCAGCGACGCGTAAAGAGTGAACACACGTGAGCCAATGGAGATCATAGAAGCCCTTGTTGCAATATTTGCACAATGTTGCAGTTTGCGCTTGTAGTTCAGACCTCGACCAGGAAGCCTGATGGTGACAGACAGATGGGCACGCACACACGCACAAGTGCGCGTGCACACACACACACACACACACACACACACACACACACACACACACACACACACACACACACACACACACACACACACACACACACACACACACACACACACACACACTCACAATTTAAGACACAATAGCCTACTTTTAGTGCCAGGTAGGATAGGAATTTGTCTTCGTTCATGGTCAATAGCGTGCATACAAAAAGACAACAAGAAGACAATGGTTATTTAAAGTGCTATATGCATTGCATGAGGCTACATACTGTAGATGTATCATTACAACTGTAACCTAACGAGTCGAGTTCAAATGTTTAAGCTACAGGACAAGCGCTCTGTCTGAAGCGAGACGTTGAGCAACTTATACCTCTGTACCTCCCCTCTGATGGGAGGCGTGCGTGCGTGCGTTCATGCGTGTGCATGCGTGTGTGTACACGTGTGTACTAGGGGTGAGACGGTTCACTTATCCTGCGGTTCGGTTCGTACCTCGGTATGGGGGCCACGGTTTCGGTACGTTTTGCTTTTTAAAACCAAATTGAACGTATAAAAAAAATAAATCAAGATTTTCAAAACATTAAACAAACTTCTTCCTTTTCATTACTTACTAAAAAAATGTATATTGCCATTTGTGCCTCATGATTAGGCTATTTTCAAGGGAAATATAAAATACCTAGACTAATAACATGAATGCACGTTTCAGTTAAGTATCAGGCAGGTAGCATGCAGACATGCAGCATTGTAGACAGACAACGAAGTTAAATTAGTTTAGTTCACAAGACAATATCTGCTTTATTAATAAGGATATTATCAATACTACACACAGAGAAATCAAAGGGCAGTTTTGTACTTTTTAAGGTACAATGGCTTTGTCGCGCCGGCTGTACCCTACCTGGGTACATAATTGTATCGTTAAAAGTGGTACATTGTTGTACCTTCTTTGTTTGTACCTCTAAGGAGCTTATATGTACCTTATGAGACAACATTGTACCTTCCTGTTTGTACCCCAAAGACCATAAATGTACCCCTAGATGGCACAAATGTACCTTTTTGATTGTACCTCTAAAATACAACATTGTACCTTCCTTTTTGTACCCCAAAGACCATAAATGTACCCATAGATGGCAAAAATGTACCTTTTTGATTGTACCTCTAAAATACAACATTGTACCTTCCTTTTTTTATCCCAAAGACCATAAATGTACCCCTAGATGGTACAAATGTACCTCTAAACTAACAAATATGTACACATCAAAAAGGTTCAGAATTGGTAGTACCAGAAGCAAAAACATTTCAGAAACACAATCAAGATTTGACAAGCATTAGTTTACATACACATTGGCTTTTATTAGCACCAAACAAATAGTGTACTGGCACTCACATGCACCATTTGTCACCCCTGAGCTGCATAAACTTAAAATGGATTTCCTAAGCCTGTGCTGCAGATACCCTGTTACATTTTTTTTTTTTGAGAATGGGAATACAGAATGTGATAGGCATCTGTAATATTAGTTATCGGCAATAAAAGCAATTCATTATTTTAAATATCAATATCGGTCAAAGTGTCACAACTGCTCAAGGTACTGCATCTGTGTATTTCTCATTTAAATACAAACGACAATAAACACAGACAAATCAGATGATATCAACTGTATGCACCTTGTATGAGCCCATACATTGATTATGACAGATTGGAATATGAAGGCCTAGACATTGAGTGGAAAATAAGTGAACCAAGTCGTATGGAGTAGTTGCCACAGAAAACTTTTGTACAATTTACTGCCAAAAGCAGCTCTACTGCATCTACTAAAATGTCAGATGTCTCATACCCATAGCATCTATCGCATCACTTTCCTTTTGATTGTGAACTGGGAATTGCACTATTGATTATTGCAGTAATGAATCAAGAGTAATATTGGGCAAACTGTAAAAGCTCAGCTCACAGCCAGCCTCTATAGATTCAGAAAGAACTACAACAGGAATTAGCCTGACTCCAGACTGGAATATGAAGACCCAGACTTTGAGGGGGAATAACGAAATGGAGTTACCACAAACAAAAAAAACTGCTGTACACATGTTACTTGTTCCAGTTCTAATTCATCTACTGAAATTCAGACAATCCCAGAACGTGAGAGAGCTGGCCAACTGCTCCATTTCCAATTCTCAAGTTGCCATTTAAAATCCCGAATATAATAAGGAAAAAGGAAAAAAAAAAGTTAAATAAAAAGGATCCTCCTGCCATATTTAAAGAGACTCCCAAGTCTCCAATATGAGCACTTCTTGAGACTGTCCAGCACCTAACCTCAGTTCCAGTCTGACGGTGGCCAGTGTGAAGAGTGGAAGTTGAGAGCACAGGGGTTCACACCTCAAAGATGACACCACCTGTGATCCATCGGAATGCCTGTAACGCCGGACAGCCAGTTGGACAAAGTTGTCAATCTCTGCTCTTCTGAAGGCAGCACCAGTTGGACAAAGGATGAAGACTTCTGTTCTTCTGATGGCTCTTGAAGAAAAAAGAAAAAGAAAGGGAAGTGCTGAAATGTGTACAGGAGACACTTGAAAGAACCATTCTCCTACATACCGCGACTCTGTGCCCAAAGTCACATTGTTTTTGATGCATTTTTGTTTTAATTTACCAATTAAATTCTACAAATCTGCTGCTCTGAGATTTCATCAACCCAACACAACCAAAGAACTTTTTCTCATTGTGGAATATTTCCTATATATTAATCCATGCTAAACCTCTTATCCTTCCCATCTTAACTTCTTTGCCTTTTTTTTTTAGCATTATAGATGTTTTTTACAATAGCTCAACTAGCTGATATCCATCAACACAACACACCACAGCATAATTGGTATAGCATGGATGAAATTAACGCCTCGTGTCTTAAATGTGAACATGCAGACTTGGCAGTGGGTTGACTCTAGCCACTTCGCAAATCCCAACTGTCATCCTGTACAGTAATATTGTATATTACAATATTACAGTAAACACCATTGTTGATAGTTGCTCGGCAAAACTCGAATGTTTGAGGAATGTGACACAACTCACCCTTTTTCACGGCAACGGCTGCCTGCAATGAATCCCCACGTCGCTGACGGGATATCAGAAGCAGCGACCGTCCGTCAGGAGGGGCACGCAATCACAGTGGGTGGATGTAGGAAAACATTTCTGGAAAAATGATTAAAAATACTTAATAGCATCAGTGCTCCTTGGATTTCTGTGCAGTTAATGGTGACTACTTGCTTGTGCAGTGTGGGATTCAGTGGTGACACAGGGATTCAGTGCAGATTGCCGTCAAAGACGGTGAGTTAGTGTCACATACTTCACTCGTGCTTTGCCGAGCAACTACCAACTATGTTGTTATATGTTTACTATAATATTGTAATATACAATACAACTGTACAGGACGACAGTTGGTCTAGGACTTCTGACTGTGATGTAGTCTGTAATGTGTTTTTTGATAAATTGAGTCTGGTGTTGTAGGAGAGTGCTTTGTGTTCGTGAGTATTTGGACAGGTACATGGGTATTTTGGTAGTGTAATTGAATCTAAAACTATATGAAGAATTGAGTGGAGATACTTACATGCAGTGTAACGTGATGAGTGGAACAGGGCCTTTGGAGTCAACAGGTGGAGTTTGACGTGATGTTGACAGAAACAGGGCCTTTGGAGTGAACAGATGTTGGTACGAAACAACCACTGCAAAGACAAGAGCACAAAATGGTTGCAAAAATTAATTACAGGAGTAGTTATACAAATCGTCTGTAGGATATGTGAAATTTGTCATTACAAGCAAGCATTACAGTCTTAACACAGAAGTGCTTGACATCTTCCTGCAGGTTTTCATAGTAACTGCGGCCTGCAGACGCAATAGTTATAAGAGTATGAACCGGAGATACTCACTTTTCATTTTATCATCATGAGTGAAGCAGGGCTCAGGAGTCAACAGGAGATCACACAAACACTGAAAAGACAAAAAAAATCTAAATGGTTGCAAAATATTACAACTAGTAAGACATTACCTGTGTAACTTGGTACATTGATTTATCGAAGATTCTACTGTACATACTTTTTTTTTTATTGTATTGCTGCACTGTTGTATTGTGCTTTTTGATTTGGCAATGTAAACCTGGCTTTCTTATAGCAATAAAGAACTTTGAATTAATGAGTCGAGATACTGACACTTGATTTGACACGTTGAGGAAGTGAATTAGCCCCATACGTGGCTACGAAATCAACCATTGCAAATACCAAAAATCAAAATTGTTGTAAAATTCTATAATTTATAAAAAAGATCTATAATTCTATAAAAAAGAGAACAATAAGAACTACAGTATATGAAGTGTTAGGAGTGGGGATACGCACACTTGACCTGATGATGAATGAAGCAGGTCCGGTCCTTAGGGGTAACAGGTGGAGATGGCACGAACAACTGAAAATAAATAAATAAATAATCACAAGTATAGCAGAGATGTCACAAGGAAGACTAAAGCAGTGGTTCCCAAAGTGGAACCCCAAGGATCATTGATGGAGTTTGAGGGGGTCCCCAGTTAAATTATAGTATGTACCCAAAAGGGTCTGTACCTTTGAGAGTGTACAAATGGAACCAACAGGTCAATTTGGTTTCAATTAAATTCTTGCAGTTACAGACCCATAAGGGTCCATTTGGTTTCTAACTATCTAATTAAGGTACCCACTGGAACTCCTCCAAGTGCACAGACCACACTTGACTAAAATGTGGAGACTTCTTGCCTGATTGAATCAATTTTCTGATTGTGCAGATTCTTAACAATAATGTAATTCTTTGGAGCTTAAAATGAAACTAAATGGGCCCCTATTTTGGGTCCTCCGCAATGATTTTGGTGTCTGCATATAACAGCTTAGTGACATTAAATACATTTATTTTCTATAAAAATAGACCCATCTACCAGCTCACAAGCTGTTGTAGATTGGCTATTTTCACAGGAAACAGGGGGTCCTTGAAATAGAATGGGCTGAGAATCACTGCTACAGTGCTGTAAAAATGTTCTCACGGGGGTCCCTGGCATATGTTTTCAATTGGGTGCCAGCTGGGCTAATTAATCATAATATTGTCCTTTTGGGGGTCCTTGACACGAAAAGGCTTGGGTATAATGCAGGGGTTTTCAACCTTTTTGACTCCAGGGACCACCATTTATTCAGCATTTGAGCCACGACCACCATTGGATGACATTTTAGCCCCAGAGACCTAAAACTAAAGAATTCTTTTGGTTCTTTCCACAATTCCAGGCTGTATTTTGCCAACAAAACAGTGTAAACTTCTTAATCAACTGGTGCTAATTCAGATGATAAATATTTTAACTCTTGAGAGTGTTAAAATGAAACCAAATGGACCCTTGCGGGTCCATTTGGTTTCATTTTAACACTCTCAAGAGTTACATCTGGTTAACCAACTTTCTATCATTTAGCCTGGGGACCACCTGGAACCCTCTCAGGGACCACAGGTGGTCCCCGGACCACCTGTTGAAAACCCCTGGTATAATGAACAAACCATGAGCATTTTGAGATCATCATCATCACGTAGGCGTACCGTTCATCTGCTGCTGCTGCTGGCAGCACCACCACCGTGACGACAGGCAGACATTAATCTGGTGGTCCACCGCTACGACCAGTTAGCCCAAGACATTGGACTCTCGTAGAGAGGTGTTGGCGATTCTGACGTGTAGAGTGATCACGTCAGAATCGCCAACACCTCTCTACGAGAGTCCAATGTCTTGGGCTAACGACCAGTATTGACCAAGGCTCTGGTATTGACGGCAGGCAGAGACACAGCTGGCGATGCTACGAGGAGAGTTGTTTTGGAAGCGCTAGCATGTAGCTAATGCACACCCCCCCACCCCCCCGTCAACCACAGCAGCAACCGAGCTGCGAGGAGAGAGTCCCGTACGGGGCTGGTGGAACCAGAACCGAAACATGACAATGAGCGCCACGTGAATCACCTACACAACAGCGGTGGTCCCTGGATCAAAATGTGTTGAAAACCACGGCTTTTAGTCCAACATTAACCCACTTCCAAATAACAAAACTACCGTCCCGAATAATGTTTACTCAAGAACGGGCGGCGAAACAACCGCGCGCGCGCGCGCACACACACACACACACACACACACACACACACACACACACACACACTGCGCCAAGTGTGTGCGTCAGCTTCAACTAACTGCTCTGAACATATTAGACCAGGGGTTTTCAACAGGTGGTCCGGGGACCACCAGTGGTCCTTGAGGGGGTTCCAGGTGGTCCCCAGCTAAGTTGGTTAACCAGATGTAACTCTTTGAGAGCGTAAAAAATGAAATTAAATGGACCCTTGCGGGTCCATTTGGTTTCATTTTTATGCATTCAAGAGTTAAAATATTCATCATGTGAATTAGCCCTAATCTACACAAGATTAATGGTCATGGACAGAAGCAAAGGAAATCTTTAGTTTTGGGTTCTGTGGGCCTAAAATGTCCTCAACTGGTGGTCCGTGGCTCAAATTCTGAATAAATGGTGGGCCCTGGATGAAATAGGTTGAAACCCCTGTATTAGACTATGAACAACTCTAACGTCCCCCCCCCCCCCCCCCCACACACACAGACACAGTTTAGGTGGCCAAAACTACTCGACAGACACCCGTGAAAACTGTATCTTATACAAACAAATTATTAAAACAACTATTGATTTCATCTTAAATATACTTACAGTTGGCATGGTGAGACGATTCTTGAAGAAGTAAAGCTGGGAAGTAGTTTTTTTGTAATCCAAATGAATGCTCCAAATTCTCCAACCGAACACAACAGCAGCCATTACAAAACAGATTTTCAGGAGTCAGTTCCCGCCCAAAGTCTGAGATTATTTTATACCTTTAAGATCCACAATTGTCCCCTAATGGGGTCATTTCAGTACCCCTGTAGCTCCTCCCCCTGGTCACAAAAGTACAATTATGTACCCTAAGTGGCAATTAATGACTTGTACCTTTAAAAAAGATAAAGGTCCACACTTGTCCCCAAACAGGGCCATTTTAGTACCCTTTCCAAATCACAGGATACATTTAGGACAAATGTACCTTAAAGGTACAGAAACGATACCCCTATTTCTCTGTGTGTATAATTAATAAATGTGTCTGTCTGAACCAAAATATTGCGGTTCATTAGTGTGTATTGAACCTTGGAGCCCGTATTGAACGGTTCGTTTTTTTTTTCGGTGAATTGTCCCACCCCTAGTGTGTACGTACAAGTGGCACTTCTGCAGAAAGAGACAGAGAAAGGGAGAGACAAAGAGACAGACCACATTATGTGAGATCAGGACTTAAACCAAGAGTGACACATAATCACTACAGCTGTAACAGTACATTAATAAACAGCCCCTCTTCATTAGTACGATACAATAGTTAGAAATGGGCCAGGGGATGATAAAGTATGAAACAATCGCCTCCAACTCGGAAAGCGTCTGGAATTCGAGATGGACCGCATAATGGAGTGCAACAAAATGAACTTGTTCGTGTGGGTGATGCGTGTGCGCACACCCCCGGAACACCCTAAAGGACGCCTTGAGGGTGTCCTCGGACCCCACTTTGAGAACCAGCGAGTGAAATAAATCACGCGAAGGAATAAACATCGTCGCCTCTCTGTTTTTTCCTCGTCTTTCTAGGGAAAACAAATGTCTATTTGTGGAGCATTGCTAAATGCCCAGGGGTTCAGGGAGATGACATGCATGACTTGGCGGGAGGTATCTGCCCCGAGCATCCTCTGCTCTTCTCCCTTCTTTTCTTTTCTTTTCTTTTCTTTTCTTTTCTTTTCTTTTCTTTTCTTTTCTTTTCTTTTCTTTTCTTTTCTTCTTTTTCTTTTTCTTTTTCTTTTTCTTTTTCTCTTCTTTTCTTTTCTTTTCTTTTCTTTTCTTTTCTTTTCTTTTCTTTTCTTTTCTTTTCTTTTCTTTTCTTTTCTTTTCTTTTCTTTTCCTTTCTTTTCCTTTCCTTTCCTTTCCTTTCCTTTCCTTTCCTTTTCTTTTCTTTTCTTTTCTTTTCTTTTCTTTTCTTTTCTTTTCTTTTCTTTTCTTTTCTTTTCTTTTCTTTTCGAAATAACACAAACATTAAAAAAGGTTACATTGATTGAAAATGTTGTTTAAATTAAAAAAAGAAAGCTTTTCAAAAAAAGGGGGATGGGGGAGAAACTAATAGCTGACACTCGTTGTGCATCTACAAAACAAATCAACAATCACATGAAAATGTTCAAAATGGTCAAAATTAAACGTTCTACATGCTTCGCACAACACATTGCAAACTTGTAGATAAGCTATCTTTGCCATTTTTCAGACCTTGCTGGATCTTACCCTTGACTACTCCATATTACAATGGGCCTTTAGCTAAGCCCCACCCTCTTGTCCACCCTAGGACACTTTCCAGCCAGGCTCATTCATTCTAAAGTTAATATCATGGACTTTACACAATACATTTTTGGAACCAGACCTTCCAAATCTCTTCCAAATCCATCAAAAAGGCATGCACTATGCAGTGGAAAAATGTGTGTGCGTTATTCTTAGCTGTGATTGGACCATAGTAGTTTGGGGAGGGGGTTATCTAAAGGTCTAGTGGACAATAGCAGTTTGGGCGGGGCTTAGCTAAAGGTCCATTACAATTACGATTCATAATGTAGTCATTTAGCACCGCTCTGGATCCATAGCGATTAAACAATGAACCAAAGAAAAGTCATGACAATACCTCATATAGTAGTTAATATGAATCACACATGAGCAGAACGTAACCGCAAAGACGCTGTTATATAGACTAATTCAACAGTGGGTACAAATACTATGCAGTGCTGTGTTTACATTAAATGCTATTAGTCTACATACATTGCTATCTAAGAATATAAAATTCTATCTAAGACAAATGGATTGCATAAGTTAAGCTAGACCTTCTATAGGCGTACAATAAAAACAAAACACTAACACAAAACCAAGCCATCCCCTGCCTTTGATCATTTTCTTCTATTTCCTTCTCGTCTCCTTCTAATACAGCCTCTCACAGGGGCGGATCTAGGCATGGGCATGGGGGGACAATGCCCCCCTAAATGCCCAGTCTGCCCCACAAAACACGGTGGCATGCAAAACAACCCAAGATATTTCAAATTACAGTGCCTATATTTTAAATCATTTGAAACACTACTACTGCTACTAAGTAACTACAGCTGTGTCACCACTAAACCAACAGCATTTTATCATTGAAAACAGAATACTCTGAGTCAGACCTTTAGCTTGCAACTAAAAGTCTGTTGCAACTTCTACAACAACTGATCTTACTGTATATTAGTGATGCTTACTTGCCTAATATAATAATAAAGTCCTGTAACTGGAAAATTTCTCCTGCCCCCCGATTGGGAAATGTTACATCCGCCCCTGGCCTTTCATCTCCCTCCTCTCATTTATTTCGAGCGTCTCGACTCGACTCTCTCAAATCTGCTTCCCTCTCTCGCCCATTAATCCGTCTGCCCCTCCCAGAAACACATAGCTGAGTGGAATCTCCATGGCACAAACATGGATACACACATACACCAGGGTTACAGTATAGCTTATATATTATAGAGTCGATTGTCCCACAGTGTGCTATGGTTGGCATTGACCTGCATCCAATAACATGCATAAGTCTTTGCATGTTTGCATGCACGCACACAACTTGCTCTTGCTGTTGCCAGTTTTGCAAGAGAAACAGGTGGCCAGCTCTATGAGAACAAGCACAGATAAAAAAAAACATGATCTACAAGCATCACAGCAACTTTATTGTGATCTGCTCTTTAAGCAGATTGCATCTGCTCTGTAAAAGCGCAGAATACATTGAAATATTGTGAATGTTTTTTAAAACGTTTGAGCAAAACAAATGGTGCAATATTTTCAGATGGATGTCCATGGACAATTGCATGGGGTGGTAGGGGGCGTTATGGAGCATCTTAAAGTGAGTTGCGAGCCCCTATTTTCTTTTTACTGTTTCTACAGTTTTGGCTCGGCGCCAATGGCGGATGTGTGTTATTCTAGGGAACAACATTAGGAAGCAAGCCCAAATAAGCAACCACAGTACACTTTAGAAGTTACCGCTCATCACTGTAAATCACATATGTCAAACTCAAGGCCCGGGGGCCAAATCAGGCCCGTGAATGAATTGTCTTTGGTCCGCGGGATGATATTGAATTATTTGCATTCATTTCTTATCATGGTGCGTGCAATAATACCAGAGGGTATTATTATACAGTTCTAATACTAATTGTTTTGTTTCCTCAACTCAGTCTCATTTACTTTCTCAATTAACTCAGCACTTGGTGAGGATCATGGAAGAAAAAGATTTTCCCTGAAAAATAGCAGGTGTTCACGTCTCATAGCACGCCACAGCGTGGCGCGCTATGAGACGTGAACACCTGCTATATTTCATTAAAACTTAAAACAGTTTTTAATGCAGGCAGTTTCATCTTTACAATTATCTTATGGAAATTACTTTTTTGCTGTTTGACAGGGACGTCATCGTAAACCGGTGTTGAAACACAGACGGGTATCTCCGGCCCTCGACTTGAACAAATTTTTCTATTTTGGCCCACTCTGTATTTGGGTCTGACACCCCTGCTGTAAATACATACAGAGATGCATGCAATGGCAGACTGGCAGTCTAGTTGAAGAAAGTTTGGCGGGGCCTGGTGGTAGCTAGTAGCATACACCTCCACATAGGCTGCCATTAGATTACCATACCATATTAGGCACACATGTGCCCCTCCTCCCCACAACTCTGGTGTAGTGATCGGCTGTAGTCTTTTGCCTGACAATTATCATTCCTTAGAGACTTCGTTTTAGTCTCTAAGCCCTCTCATTTTCACACTCAAGAGTTAAAATAGTCATCATCTGAATTAGCACCACTTAATTAAGAAGTTTACATTGTTTAGTTGGCAAACAAAACAGTCTGGAATTGTGGACAAAACCAAAAGAATTCCTTGGCAACGATTTGGCCAATATCCGCTAAAATTCCCTAACTGTGGGGGATGGGGGGCCTCAATGACCAGTCTGCGTCAGGGCCCCTCTGATGTCTCGCATCTGAATTCCGCTGGACACATTGTGGGCCAGGGGAGGGTCAACGAAGTGCCCTTAAGAAGAAAGCCGCGAGATTGGATGTGGTTTTGATGTCGCCGGCCACAGAGACTCCATGCAGCCGCTGTTTATCCCAGTAGCTTGTCCGACGAAAAGGTCACGCAAATTGGTCAACATTCAGTAGCCATAGGGGGGCTGTTATGTTACATACTCTGCCATATGTGCTTGTGAACTTGGTGACGGTATATACAGAGAGGAAAGGGACCCGTAATGGAATGTTGCCCGAGGCCAGTGTCAATACGCTGACCCAGTACTGTACTGCATGTATGGATCAGTGCAATGAGAGCATACATGCTGTATATACTGTACAACATTATGGGTCGGCAGGGCTAGATGTCAGTTTCTGTGTGTGTTAGGTTGTGAGAGAGAGAGAGAGAGAGAGAGAGAGAGAGAGAGAGAGAGAGAGAGAGAGAGACTAGAATAAATTCACGCATTTCTTGGGCCATCTGAATGGTCTGTATCTATAAACATATCCACCCCGCTTGTCTGTAGCGCAATCTTGGCACATCCAGCCAGTGATTTAAGTTGATCATCTGCAATTCGTACGGTGATAAGAGTGCCCCTCACTTCACACAGGTGTGATATTTTTTTGGGGAGACGAGAAACACTGTTTGTTTGAGTAATATATGTATTTAGATATTTCAGTGTTTCAAAATGTCCTTGGATTGTGATGTCTTGGACATTCAATGTATTCTAGTTTATTAGACAGACACAGTATTATGAACAGTGTGTCGACGGGTATGACCTCTGTAGCGCTAGTAAAAATGGAAAAAAATACAAGATAGAGATTTGATTTATTAAGGGAGCCGGATCCATTGGAGCCGTTCCTTAAATGCCTTTCATCAAATGTTCGTAAATGTGCAATGTGATCTGTTCATCCTGCCAAAAAGGAACGGTTCTGTACTGTGAACCGGATCCAATTGTTCATTTCAAAGAGAACAAGAAGACAAGAACATAAATGAACACAAAGTGTGGCATCTCGTAATCATTGTACAGTCACTCTGATGGTCCATGATGTAGTGCAGGGGTTTTCAACACGTGGTCTGGGGACCCCCAGTGGTCCTTGCGAGAGGGTTCCAGGTGGTCCCCAGGCTAAATGATGGAAAGTTGGTTAACCAGATGGACCCTTGCGGGTCCATTTGGTTTTATTTCCACACTCTCAAGAGTTAAAATATTCATCATCTGAATTAGCACTATTTAATTAAGAAGTCTACACTGGAATTGTGAACTCAAATGCTGACTAAATGGTGGTCCCTGGTGTCAAAAAGGTTGAAAACCCCTGATGTAATGAATTATCGTCAATATGCTTACGTAGATTCCCGAGTGTTCACCACTGAGTCAAGCAGATAAAACATGACACTTATCCAGTGTTGGAAGAAATGCTCCGAAGTAGTAAAAGTGCAAGGCGATGGTATGCATGTGCTTGCATTTGTGCAAGGAATGAGAGGGAGAAAAAAAAGACTGTGGGTGTAGGGAGCTTAGGGACTCTAAGGGAGACATGGGTGAGAGCATTCTCAGACGGATAGCGTCTTCTTTATGGCCCCCCAAACAGCCAACTTACTGTAATGTGGATCACACTGCTTCTCGCAAATTAAGACAACACCACAGATGTTTCAACCAGTGGGGCTCGTTTCTCTTTGCGAGAGAAACAAGCAGCAACCATGTAGTACAGGGGTGTCAACCCCAAATACAGAGTGGGCCAAAATAGAAAAATTGGTACAAGTCGAGGGCCGGAGATGCCAGTCTGTGTTTCCACACCGGTTTACGATGACGTCCCTGTCAAACAGCAAAAAGTGAACGCCTGCTATTTGATCCTCGCCAAGTGCTGCTTTCATAGTTAATTGATAAAGTAAATGAGACTGATTTGATGAAGTAAAACAATTAGTTGCATTAATTTCTTATCATGGTGTGTGCAATATACTAGAGGGCCAGTTCTAATACTAATTCAATTTCATCCCGCGGGCCAAAGAGAACTCATTCACGGGCCTGATTTGGCCCCCGGGCCTTGAGTTTGACATATGTGATGTAGTAGGTCTATGAGAATGAGCCCATGCCTCTGCATGTGTTTTTCACCTTCTGTACAACAGTAGTTATTCTGTCACTGGTCCTATGACACGTGGACTGTTGTCCTGTTATTTGGTCAAGCGCAACTGAGAACCATATGAAGCAGCTGCTCGAAACAGAGCAGCCTGATTGGTTCTTAAAGGGCCATTCAGACCCTTTTGCATCCAGAGCTTATTTTAATGATGTCCAGGACTAGAGATGCCCGATATTGACGTTTTTACCGATATCCCGATATTATCTAACTTCTAATTCCCGATACCGATATCAACCGATATCAACCGATACCGATATATGCGGCCTCCAGTGGTGGAAAAATAACAGAAACTATTACTATACAAATATTTAATATAAATAAACATTTAGTATAAATACGAATTCATGTTATAGCCTAGAAATACTCCATACAACTATAAATTCAACATGTAGCCTACTTGAGTAAAGTACAAAAGTAATGGTATAAACATGACCGTAGCGCTGAGTCTACATCTTTGTAAATAGTCATAATTTCCAGTTTGTAAATACCGATACCGATATTTTCCGATATGAAATTTGAAAGCTTTTATCGGCCGATAATATCGGAGGGCCGATAATATCTGGCATCTCTATCCAGGACACATGTAACACTTGGCTTTCTTTGTGTGTAATATGTTTCTTTAGATATTTGAGTTATGAAGGGATGTTCATGAGGTCATGAACATCCAGGGCTACAAATTACCACCTCCATGCAGCCTCTCCACAAGGAAGGGAAGTGCACTGGAGGTGTGAATAAATTGTGAACAAATTGTGTGTCCTAAACATCATTGAAATAAGCTCCGGTTGGAAAAAGGGGTGAAAAGTGTTCCTTCCGATGTTGATACATTTACCAATGTCGGTGAGATCGAGATGCATAGACAATTATCATGGTTACCCGTAGAGGTAAAATTAAAATATTGTCCTTTGATGTTCATGCATAATGTTATTTGGAAGAACACACCACACTTCTTTCATGTCCAGTTATTATACACAGGGTTCTGTCATGAACATTACACTCATGATGAAGTGAGCTCAGGTTATCCGAGGTGGTGCAAAACCACTATCCAAATAGTATGATGGTATGTGTTATAGAGATCTTCATCCTGGAATGTGCTCCCTTTAAATCGCAATTAGTCGCTTATTACAGATGCAGTACATGGCAACAATACTGGTTTGGTCCAGGAGCTATCAATATTCCACCAGGACCTGAGCTGAAAAGCACAGCTTGCTCCCTGTAGGAGATTCGTATCACGTTTTCGGCACGGTTCACATAAGTTAACAGCTGTTGTCAATGTCATTCACAATTTACTGTAAATTACTCATCACTGATTGTGTGTGTGTGTGTGTGTGCGTGTGTGTGTGCGTGTGCGTGCGTGCGCACTTGCAAGTTTTGGTTGCACTCACATATTGATGTGCTTGTCATGTCTATGTGCTGACTGCTGTTGCATGTGGGAATGGGGATTATAGCTTACAGCTTCATCCATTTATTCAGCTCTCTATGTTTTGGATCTACCGGAATTTACAACCTGTTTTGAAGGCTCGCAGCTAGACTTTAGGGGAACTCCACCCATTTTCAACATTCTAATATGTCATTAGTACACCCAAGAGGTGCTGGGGTTGCACCGCTCTATTCCGACATCCCGCCACTCCTAAATTGACGTCCAATTGTCGGAGTGGCAGTACTTATATTATTTTAAAACATGTCGCTCCGACAGAAGAGGTAGCACCATTCCTACAAGCATTATGTGTCGGAATGGCAACAATTATCTTTTTGTCATTGAATGGAGACATGTCTGAATGGGGACATGTCGGAATAGGGACATGTAGGAATAGAGCCATGTCGGAATGGAGCCATGTCGGAATGCAGGCATGTAACCAGGTGCTGGATGGACATGATAAAAAAAAGTTCCCCCATTCTGTGTTCCCAAGAAATGGAGGTCTGAAGAAAGCCACTAACATGGTGAAACATCTTGATGACATCATCAAGATGTATTTTCACCATGCTAATGGATTTCTGTAGACGGTTCTTTTTTCTGAGAGCGTACAAATGGAACCAAATGAACCCGTTAGGGTTCATTTGGTTGCATTTGTACACTCACAGAAAAAATGTTTAAAATGGGTGGAATTCCCCTTTAACAAATTCCTCAGCCCGGCATAGGGTATTCATGAATCTAATCTGTAGTCTTCCACGACCTCCAGCCATGTTTAGGTGATTCAGGTGATTCAATGTCTGAATTCAATATAAAAACGGCGCATCATAGCACCTCCTTCTCTCTGATCTCTGCCCCATCGTCCATGAGGATGGGCAAGCTGAACTATAGTTGATTGGTGTGATTGACAATTCACACGTTTTTAATTTATACATTTAGGTTTCAATACTCATTTGCAGATTAAAGTTTGCATGTGAAACTAATGAAAAGATGAGGCTTGCGCTCAACATACCTTAAGGACAAACTATAAGGAACAGACATTATGTACACAAAGAATGGAACAGTGATTTTGAGGATCCATCATACAGTATAGGCCAGGGGTTTTTAACAGGTGGTCCGGGGACCACCAGTGGTCCCTGAGAGGATTCCAGGTGGTCCTCAGCTAAATGATTGACAGTTGGTAACCAAATGGACCCTTGTAGATCTAAAACTCTTCTTGAGTGTAAAATGAAACCAAATGGACCCGATGCTCTCAAGAGTCAAATTATATTCAAACATCTGAATTACTTCATTTTCAAGAATGTACACATTTAGAAACAATTGTACACATGTAGAACAATTGTTATTTTGAACAACGTTTTGCCAGTTATCGCTACTAAATTGTGGACACAAACTTGAAAATCCTTAGTTTTGGGTCTGAGAGATTAAATTCAACATCAAATGGTGCCCTGTGGCTAAAATGCAGAATAAATAGTGGGCCTTGGTATGAAAAAGGTTGAAAACCATGCACTGTGCTATCCAGGGACCACCAGTGGTCCTTGAGAGGGTTCCAGGTGGTCCCCAGCTAAATGGTGGAAAGTTGGTTAACCAGATGTAACTCTTTCAGAGTGTAAAAATGAAACTAAATGGAACCTTGCGGATCCATCTGGTTTCATGTTTACGCTCTCAAGTTGTCGTCATTTTGATCTGTATGTTTGCCTGTTTTGTTTACGAAATCCAGCCTGGAATTGTGGACAAAAACAAAATAAATCTTTAGTTTTGGGGTCTGTGGGGCTAAGATGTCCTCAAATGGTGGTCCGTGGCTCAAATGCAGAATAAATAGTGAACCCTGCTATTAAAAAGTTTGAAAACCACTGTTCCACACAACTGACTGACTGATCTTGGCCCACCAGCATGGATGCAGCCTAGAGGCTAAAAATGTTTACGCCCATATAGGGGCGTTTCTGTGTTTCTTTCCGCTTTATAGTTTTGCGAGCCACAATGTTTTGACTGCAGTATTTCATTGCATCTTTTAATAGGCTATAAATTTTCTTTATGTGATAACAGAACATTGCTCATTTCACTGTCAAAGCATTTGTATACTCAGCAGTGACAGTGAATAAATAGAATCTGATCTGTCTGCAATCCAAATGTCCAATTATTCAGCATTATAACAATGAATTTTACTAGAAAAAGGGTCACCACATGAAAGACCCCTGCAACAACTTCCCCCGTCACTGCCAGCCCAGGTCTCCTCTCAACTGGCCACATCGCCTTGGAAAAAGAATTGGGTGTCCTACTGGACTCTGACCTCCATCAAGAGCCCTGTAGATACAATCTGTGGTTCGCACTTTTTTTTCTCTTTTCATTTACGCAAGAATCGCACCAGTCCTGTCCACCCCTGACCTTCATAAAGTTGTTAATCATTTCATATTCCGTCTGGACTATAATGTCACGGCTCCACGGCAAACGGATCCACCCACCGCCCTGCAGTTTTCAACGCAGCTGCAAGACTCATCACGGTCTGGAAATAGCAGGTCTGACACATTTCCCCGCCCGGGACCTGGCCTGTACACATCGTTTTTTAGAATTTAGATTGTAATGCTTAGTTTTGAAGCACACAGTGGCCTGGCGGAGCAGTGTGACTAGCTGATTTACCAGTAGCTCATGTGTCTGTTGGCCAACTGATGACAAAGAGCATTGGTCCTTAGGTTTTGCAATCGCACCTTGACGATTTTGAAAAACAAATTAAAGACCAACTTACCTTAGGAACGTATGTTTAAGGCTTTAAAGGGATAGTTCATATATTTGGAACTTGAGTTTTATGAAATGCTGTCCATTAATATAGTGGTGTCAACTGTATTATTTCATTGATTGGCAGAGTCCCTGGTGGGAGTTTTGCTCTGTTTTTGGTCGATGTGAAGTAGTTCCGGTGATTTTGTGGAGGTCACTGGGGCCACACAGTAAAAGTAAATGAATCCACAACACAAGCTTTATATTCCTTCAATTTTAGTCGCCTACATGGAACTATTTTTTTGGCATAATGATATGGACACAAAGTCCAAAGTCAAAAATGAACAAAGGATGCGCTAATATTATAGAAATGGGACAACAATACAAATAAAGTTTTTTTTTTTTTTTTTTGTGTAGCCTACTTTTTCTGTGTGGTCCCATAGTGACCCCCACAAAATGACCGGAACTACTTCATATTTCACCAAAACCAGAGCCGATCGTGGGAGTATGGACGTCAGTTAATTCAGTTCTCACCACTAACTATATTAATTATTAATTAATTAAGTAAAATATATCTGAACTATCCCTTTAACGACAAACCCTTAAAGATGTTTCACCCATTGTGTCCTGACCCTCGACTCGAGTTTCTAACACCAGATTATACAGTAGTTCCTGACACCAGATTATAGCAGCAGCAACATTTTAGCTTTTGACGCTAGATTCTACACTAGTTTCCGACACTAGATTCTAGTTATTGACACTAAATTATAGTTTCTGATGCGAGTATCTACTTTTTGACGTCTAGAATCTTGTTTCTGACGCTAGAATCGAGTTTTTGACACTAGATTCTATCGTTTCTGACACTAGATTCTAGTTTTTCTGAAAAATCTGGGTTCCTGTGTCAGTGATGCTCAACATATTTCAAGCCAAGGACCACCTGAATTATCCATATTTGGCTGCAGACCCCCATCTGAAAACATGTTGCTCTAGGGGATCCCCCCAGAAGCAAAAATTTGACTTAAAATGTTTGCTTCTGAAATAATGCATTCAAAGTTTTGCACCACATTTTCACAATTTTTAAAAAATAGCAGAACTACAAGCTCATATCGCGCCACTCGGTGGCGCGATATGAGCTTGTAGATCTGCTATTTTCCAACATGAGTCACCACCATAAGGTCTGACTTGGAGGGGCGTATTCGTACACAGACAGTGTAGTGTCTTATAGCTTCTCCCTGCCAAAGAAAACCAATCCAGGGTCCTGCAAATGCTCCCGTTGCCTGGTTACTACTGGCAGAAGGAATATCGGTATAGACGTCATAGAGTAATAAATAACAAGAGACGGCACCGGAATCCCCCTCCCGTTCACCTGCATGGGGTCCAGGTCATCCATACGGATTAACCATCCCTACTAGGGTGGGCTGGAAGAATGGCAGGGTGGGCAACTCCAGAGTTTGTCATATGAAGCAGTGGTTTTCAACCTTTTTAATACCAGGGCCCACTATTTATTCAGAATTTAGTGTAGCTGGACCACTATTTAGACCACCTGGACCTCTCTCAACCACTGGTGGTCCCCGGACCACTGATAAAAAAAACACTAATATTACCTTTCATTGGGTGGGCAGGTTGCACATTTGGGTGGGCTCTGCCCACCCCTGCCCGCCTCTAGATCCGGCCCTGGTTGTGAGTAGTTTCAACTTGGTCGCAACTATAGTGATAATCTGGTTGCAACCTGGTTGTGATTGGAACCGGGTCTTGACTAGTTGCAACCTGGTTATTATGACTATAGTAACGACATGGTTGCAACTTGGTTACAACCTGGTTGCGTTTTGTTTTATGCTCCAAAAAGTATAATTTTACAGAGGCTAGGCCTCTGCTGAGAGGCTAATCAGGCCTGGAGAATAAATGGCTCAAACATACTCCAATGAAGTGAGGTTGGGGGGGAAAAAAACTACCCCGCGGTGTAGTTTTTCACCCAAACTCACTTCAAACTCACTTCACCCTGGAGCATGTTTGAGCTTCGCCAAGGGGTTTGGTTTAGTGAAATTGGTGAAGTTGGACGCCTCGCTGGAGGTTGGATTTTTTTGTCCGCGAGCAGAAGAGGCTTTCCTGGCACGGCGTTGGTGAGAACTCTGGACCATACAGGGCTCCCTTGTTAGACCGCCTAAAAACGGATCCGACATGCTTCCCTTTTCCTGCTCCAAATGAGACAAAATCCAGGGTTTGGAAGGTTGTTATTCCATCTTCATCTCTTATTCCACCAGGAGCTACATGTCCTGGTTGCCCAGAGATTGTTACTTCTACTGTGGTACATTTGACTATCCCTGGCCTCACAATCCCACTCCTATGTGTCAGGAAAGTTTTTGCCAGTGACATACAAAATAGGTACACAATAACATTACCAGAATCACACAAATAGCTATAGCTCAATGCCTATGAAGGGTCTGTAACTCTGACAGGGAACAAATGGGATCAAAAGGCCCCACAATGATGTCAGACTTGACATTCAGGAATGTATAATTAACATAAGAGAGGGAAATCTGGAGCGCTTTGTTGGAGCTCTGGTGGAGCTGTGTTGCCCCTGCGACCCGACTACGGATAAACGATTGGTGATGGAGGACGATTACAATAAGAGCATTGTAATTGTGAGAGCGGGCTTTCTGTGAGTCAGCCGTACTTCCCGGGTACAATAGTGGCACATGGCGTGTGCAGTGTGCACTGCCAAGATAGGACCATTACATTACAGACGCCACACAACAATGGTGCATGCGTTTTTTTGTTCTCTTCTCAACACGCCTTACACAGCACCATTTAGATCGATGACAATGTGGAGGGTAAGCCTCTGCGTGTGTGTTCTCTTTGTGTGTGTGTGTGCGTGTGTGTGTGTGTGTGTGTGTGTGTGTGTGCGTGCGTGCGCACAGCTGAAAGATAGAGCGAGACGTGGGAAATGAAAGGAAATGGAGAGAGGAGAAAAGGAGGAGGAGAACAATTTGGAAACCTTTTATTTCCAGCATCGAGAGGCAGCCTTTTGCTCTCACCCTGTAGCTTTGCCTTCCCTCTATCTCCTCTCCTACCCCTCTGATATGTTTCTCCTTTTTTAGTGTACTCTACTACGCCGACTCGCCTGCTTTATTTTTATTACTGCCCTCTTTCTCATCTGTGCCTCCGCATGCGTCTTGCTTACATTTTAAAGTAATTGCATGCAGGCGTGCAGGCAGATTCAGAATCTCGTAGAGGCAATTTTCGATTCCGACGTCACATCACTCTACGAGAGTCTATATAAAGTGCACATACGCCGTTTTGCTGGTGGCAGAATGCGCCGCCTCAAAGTAACTCTTACCCTGTACAAATGCAACATCTATCTACGACTTTCTTGGCGTTTGTGTGTGCAGACGTTTCTCTTTCTTTTGCTGCGTTGCCAGGTTTGCAAAGGAAACAAGAGGCCAGGTCTAGACCTGCACAAAAGACAACAGCTAGCAAAGGTCGTCATGAACGGGACTCGGAACATGCAACATGCTGTCAGGCCTGAAGCCAAGTGACATGCACGTGGACCCCTAGGCCCATGTCCATCTGTAACCATTCAGAAGGTACAGTATGTACAGCAGTCATACATCATTTTTTGGATGCTGCTATATATTTGAAGTTTTTTTTTTTCTTTCAGAAAACGTAGGTCAGGCTTAAGTTGAAACTTTAGCAGCAAGCCCAAGTAAACGACAACTGTACACTTTAGAAAGAAAGCCCAAAAAACAAGTCAATGGTTGCTTATCATAAGCGTGAAGGGAGGCATGAGTCTGTGTGCTTTGGTTTACAGTCCCCACCAGACAGTGCCTTGGAGATAGGGCCCCGAAAACCAAGTTCCACTTGTCCGATCAATCACTCTACGCCAAGAAATTATAAATCCGTAGAGCCATGGTTTTCAATAAAAAGGGTGTTTCGATCCACTATTCTCGGAATGTCTTCGTCTGCACCCCCCTTTCAGTAGCGCGCATTGGTTAGGTAGGGTGTGTGGACAAGCAACATAACAAACCACAATCGTCAAGGGTTTTATTGGGTCCCGTAACTTTAAATGGGTAGACACTAGACTGATAATAGCTGAACACTAATTGTGCCAATTTGGGCCAAACCAACTCCTCTGTCTGTGGACAAGGAGGTCCTTTTGTGCCACAGCAGGCCATTTGAGGCTTTGGGGGAAAAAAGCAAAAAAAAGGCTTAAGAAAGGACAGATGTACAAGCTCAAACGAGTGACATGTATCTAAATGTGATTTTGTTTGTTGACCCCTTTCCATTTGGTACAGTCTTGTGGGCGGAGCCATATATAATACAGCTCAGAAAATGGCACTTTCCAGTTAGTTTGCTGTCAGCATGCTGCCTGGTGCTGGTTGAGAGTTGTGTCAAGTCTCTAAAGAGATTTTTGGTCTCCTCTTTTTTCTTTTTCTTTTTTTTTTTTTTTGCTACTTCCATGTTGACATTGTTGGCAAAACAACAAATCTGTTAAACTCTGCCCAACTGTGCGCCTTGCCATCCACAAAGTGAATCTCAGGTCACATTATGCTACCTTCCTGCCAGAGACAGGGCCTGACATAGTGCAACTCTATTAGGGGTAAACAAGATTCCCCAGACGATTGGATCAAAAGTGCACAAGGTAAGAGTCATTTTGAGGCAGAGACGCTCATTCCGCCACAAGCAAAACAACTTACTTAGACTCTCGTTGGGTGACGTCATCAGAAACGCATGGACACAAGTGTACATACGGGACACGAAAAAAAGTCAATCAATTATGCATATAGCTGGTACCCCTGACTAAAAAAAGGGGGGGGGGGGCAGCAAAATGACACATACTGTAAGGACTTAATGGAATTATTCATTTGCGTCAATAAACTAACCCTAAGGCCTAGATTTTCGCCACCGCCAAACCCCTTATCCCTTGACTTCTTTGCCTTTTTGAACTATTTAAAAAAACATTTTTCAATAATTAAAAGGTTCCAAAAGGTTTTTCAAAATCGTAAAAGAAAATAAAGGCAAAGACGTTAGGGATAGGGGCTTAGCGTGTGACGAAAATGGAGCCCTAAAAGTCCTGAACCATCATGATCTTGTACATTACAAGATCATGAAATACACTTACAGGTACGTGTATTTAATTTATTTGGCTTAGTTATTTGCCTGGTTTTAAACAATTCTTTTGCTGTAAATCCTGATGACATGCAGGTGAATATCAAAGCCACACTTTGAGGCACATCAGGAAGGGTGGGGGGCTTTGGCTAGGGGGTCAGGGGTCCATTTCTAGATCTGCCTATGGACGGTCTTATCTGCTTCTTCTTCACACACACACACACACACACACACACACACACACACACTTCTTCTTCACACACACACACACACACACACACACACACACACACACACACACACACACACACACACACACACACACACACACACACACACACACACACACACGGATGTCATGTTGTTGATGTATATACATCTGACAGGGACTCCTCATGTCATCCAACACTTGCCAGTTAGAATTTGAATTTGATCTGATGAGACGTGCATGTTGCTTCTCTATTTTAGGCATATAATGGGCGAACTGTGAAAATAACAGATCTACACCAAGTCCACAACTTGTTGCACCAGCGAGGAAAGAATGTACCACATAGCGTAGCGAATTTTGGCACGATCCGACCTGGCGATTGGAAATCGGGGGCGGATATTTTGTGATTATGCCGAAAGTGTTATATAAAAATCAAAATAACGTACCAGGAAAAATTCAATCCCGGCAGATATTCAAAACGCCACGATCGGAATTGGCAATGGAGTAAGTAGTTATTTCATACTGCATATTCTGTGACGTTTGTGCATACCTAATAATAGCCAATCGAACGAACGAACAGCCAACAAACCGATGTGTCTAAAGTTTCTGGTCTAAATTTAATTTTTTTATTTTCATTATCAATCTGTTCGCTGTGTATAGTTAATTACTCATCTCTTATCTCCCACGATTCAGCACGATTGACCTGAATGACTCATCGTTTCTCTGACAACACTTATCACTGGGTTTGTAGTGTCTCGCTCTGCACTCAGATATGTTGGTGTTTATTTGTATCATTTCCCCATACTGTAAAGTAGATTTGATCTAAAGATTTGCGTGGCTTAATGTGGCTTCACATTTCATGCAGGCATCTATGTCTAATTAAGATGAGATCAGATTAGATCAGATTAGATTAGATTAGATTGGTCTCCCCGTTGGTATCCAATTTCATGGTTCAAGCTGCAGTCAGTAAATCCTAATTGGTAAATGTGTCTGGCAACGGTGGCTGACATTTGCCAGCCAGCCAGAGTTGGCCCTCATACACACATTTGTGTCGCTATGTCAAGCCATAGAGCCACATTGACACAGTGACACATGGGTCCAGACCTCCATTTCCCACAACGCCTTGCAGGATTTGGGCGGTGCGAGGAGATGCGGAATCGGATGTAAACGCCTCAGTGTAGTTTTCTTGCAGAGTTGAGCAGTTTGTGCGCTTGCAGAAATTGTTGGAGATCGGCTCACATTACTGAGCTTTCAGCCGCGGCGGCTCACTCTACCGCAGTCAGGGAGCAGCAGCAGCAGCAGGGCCAGATTTAGCCAACCCTACTAGGGTGGGCTGGAAGAATGGCAGGGTGGGAAACCCCAAGTTTTTCATATGAAGCAGTGGTTTTCAATCTTTTTGACACCAGGGCCCACTATTAATTCGGCGTTTGAGCCACGGACCACCATTTGGTGACATTTTAGCCCCACAGACACCAAAACTAAAGATTTATTTTGATTTTATCCACAATTCCAGGCTGGATTTGGGGAAAATAGCCTACAGTCAAACATACAGATCAAAATGACCATTAATCTTCTACACTCTCTAGTTGTGTAGACTTGGGCTAATAAGATGATGGATATTTTAACTCTTGAGAGTGTAAAACGCTCTCAAAGAGTTACATCTGGTTAACCAACTTTCCACCTGGAACTCTCTCAAGTACCAAAAGTGGTCCCAGACCACTGGCAGAAAACTGTTATTACCTTGGGTGGGCAGGATGCCTGTTTGAGGGGCCCTGCCCCCCTCTAGATCCGGCCCTGAGCAGCAGCAGAGAGGAGCGCAGATCACAGTGGCGCATCAAAACAGCAACAGCACAAAACCCGACGTTTGGAAAATGCTCTCTCACTGACCATTCCATCATCATAAAGATATTAACTAAATGCAAAGTTGCATTATGTTGTAAGGCTTATGCGGAGCCAATCACATTTGTTTTGTTTCGCCATAATTTATGATTAAATCATATGAAAAGAAGTGGCGGGCCATGCCGCAATGAACCACGGACGAAAGCACCGAAGCAGACAAAATAAGCAAAACTAAACACACACAAACATTGGCGAAGTTAGCGACACCAAGAAATGATCCCCTCCTTTCTCTCTCTCTCACAGACGTATAGTATTGCGAGCGCGCAATACTATATACAGTTTTACATCGATCACACTCTCAAACTCCTGTGCGTAATGCGCGGGGACCGCCTTCTATTTAGACATCCCGCTATTCCGACATTGATTTGTAATTGTCTGAATAGCGGGACGTTTCTAAAAAATATAAAGTACCGCTATTCAGACACGGGAGACGTCCCGCTATTTAGACAAGGGAGACGTCCCGCTATTCAGACAGGGGGGGGGGGGGGTGCACGGCCATTCACAACTCGGCCAAAAATGCGCTCCAACCCCGCCCCCTCCCACGGAATATACAGCACAGATTGCAGATTGGAATATATGGACAGACCCTCCATGCTCCCCCAATTTACTTCCCAGTGTCGATCTCTCTCTCTCTCTCTCTCTCTCTCTCTCTCTCTCTCTCTCTCTCTCTCTCTCTCTCTCTCTCTCTCTCTCTCTCTCTCTCTCGCACTCACGCACGCACGCACGCACGCTCGCTCGCTCGCTCGTGTGTGTGTTATAGGCTACTATATTTGTAGGCTACTACTATTTGTATGTATGTACTGTATCATGTAAGCTGATCACCAGCGACAGCGTCATGTCGCCAACCCGCGGCTCTCTCTTTGGCTATAGTTTCATGCGGGGCACTTCCATAAAAAAAGAAAGAAAACATTGGTGGATTGGCGCGCCGCTGTTCTACCGTCTACAGCGCAGCGAGCGCGCGCGCATGTATATGTGTTTGTCCACCCGACCCGTCCACGTATGTCGTGCATGTTGGGACAACAGAGTAGATACTTTTCTCGGTGGTTCATTTTAATAAGGCAGTTCACTTCTCACTGTTGTCTGCCTGCCTGCCTGCCTGCCTGCCTGCCTGGCTGCCTGCCTGGCTGCCTGCCTGTTTGTCTGTTCTCTGTCTGCCTGTTTGTCTGCCTGTCTACCTGCTTGCCTGTCTGTCTGCTATTATAGTTAATCAAATTTGGAAGAGCTTCCCATGATTGTTGTCTGCTGTGATGTGTGAACAGTAATGACCTGATTCCCTAAACATACAACTTGAAACTGGCTGTTTGTGGTACGACTGCACTGGCAGTGTTTGTCTTTTGTAAAGTCACACACATAAGTGTATGTGTGTGTGTGTGTGTGTGTGTGTGTGTGTGTGTGTGTGTGTGTGTGTGTGTGGGGGGGGGGGGGGGGGGGGGGGGGGGTCTCTTAAACAAAAACAAAATCAACAAAATCACTCTTTTAATAATAATGCAAAACAAAAATCGCCCTTGGAACAATTATAAAAACACAAATTTAAGAACAATAAGAACAAGAACAATAATATAGCTGCAAGCAGTAATAAGACGGGACCAAGCAAGCAGCAATAAGGAGTCAGAACAATATGCACAAGCCATAGAAACATCACAACATTTTGTTTCGAAGTCAGACTGCCACTCTACTGACTGAACTATCCAGACTGAATAATTTCCTTCATTGTTGTTAACAGTATGGCAGTGCGACAAGCACAAATAAGCCATATGTAACCCAGGTTAAAACTCAATGTAATGGTAATGGTGGTTATAATAGCAGGCAGACAGACAGGCAGGCAGACAAACAGGCAGACAGACAGGCAGGCAGGCAGTGTTCCACCAATCTTTTCTTTTTTTTTTTTTACACCTATGCAGTCAACTTTGAATCGGTCTGCGGCCCTTAAGAGCCACATGAAACCAGCCAAAGAGCCGCATGTGGGTTGCGAGCCATGGGTTAGCCACCCCTGCCCTAGAAGGAGGAAGAGAGGGAGGCCCTAGACAGGAGAGGAGCGATTTTTCAGTTGCCACCCAAAATAAAGCAGCGGGGGTGGGAAGGAGCGCCTGTTTTATCTGCCGGCTACTACTAGTAGGGCGGGGCGAAGCATAATTTTACTGAGGTTATGTTTAGGGTTAGTTACCGCATAAAGCACCGTCTAACTCTAACCCTAACCTAATTTTAAAACTTAATACAACATTTCCACAGGGTTTAAACCACTATGAAAGATAATTAAGATTATTTATCTCAGACCTAGATAGACTCCTTCAACAAAGATGGCGAATGCAAACATTCTCTGTATTGTACTCCTACATAATGTTGTAAGAGAAAAAACATTGAAGTCTTTTACCACAAATCTAACCCTAACCTAAACTTCACCCTAAACTTAACCTCAGTAAACATATGCCTAAACCTAACCTAACGCTATAGCTAAGCGGAAACTTGATGCGATAGTTTAGTTGGTGATAGAAGCATGACATTTGGCACAGATGATCTTCATATGATCCTAAACAATAATCAGCCTCGGGCCACACAGAATTCCAAGATGGCAGCCCCCAAAATCCAAGATGTCCGTCCAAAAATGTTTTTTTCCTTCATAACTCGAAATGCAAAGATTTTAAATTTATTTTATTTTAAATGTATTGAACGTTAATATAAAGTCGGGCATTACGGACATTTTGATCCCAAGTACATGTCTGTATGTACTACGGTTACAACATATACATAGTGATGAGGCACCATAAGTGTAACATTTTGGCACGCTTCACTCTTTAACTCAAAGATCGCTTCATCACCATATCTTCTATTTTCAGGAAATGGACCTACATGTATCTGCTATCATAAACCTTTTCAAGTTTTTCAATTGATGAAACGGGTCGGGAGTTATTAAACCGATCGTGAAGGGCTGTTTCAGTGCTAAATTTGCTGCGTAACATAAGCCACCCAGAAATGTCTGTCTGTGCATCTGTCCTTCACAATAAGTGTATATGTGAAGCGGTAATATGTATAATAGTGTCATAGTGTAACATGTTTAATAGTGTTATAGTGTAACATGTGTAATAGCGTAATGTGTGTAATAGTGTAATAGGGTAATATGTGTAATAGTGTCATAGTGTAACATGTGTAATAGCGTAGTATGCTGATTTTGTAATAGGCTAATACGTGTAATAGTGTAATATATGTGCATTAGGGTTAGACTGTGATATATGCAACAGTGGTATAGTGTAATTGCCATATCACACTATTGCACATACATTATACTATTACACATATTAGCCTATTGCACTTATTACACATAATACACAACAGCATTATTACCCTATTACACTATACCACCATTGCATATATTGCAAGATTACACTAATTAACATATAACACTATTACACCTATTAGCATATTGCAATTATTACAAATATTACACTATTATTACACATGTTACACTATGACCCTATTACACATATTACCCTATTACACTATTACACATATTACCCTATGACACTATGAGACTATAATACATTACCCTATTACACTTTTACACATGTTACACTATGGCACATTTACACATATTACCCTATGACACATGTTACACTATGACACTATTACACACATTAAGAAATTACACTATGAGACTATAACACATATTACCCTATTACACTATTACACATATTACCCTGTTACACTATTACAAATATTACCCTATTACAGTATACCACTATTACATATATTACACTATTAGCCCTATTACACTATTACACCTATTAGCATATTATACCATTATACTATGACACATGCTACACTTGGTGTGTACGCGTCACATATACACTTATTGTGAAGGACAGATGTACAGACAGAAATTTCTGGGTGGCTTATGTTCGCAAAATATACACAGCAAATTTAGCACTGAAACAGCCCTTCACGGTCGGTTTAATAACTCCCGACCCGTTTCATTAATTGAAAAACTTGAGGTTGTTTATTATAGCAGATACATGTAGGTCCATTACCTGAAAATAGAAGATATGGTGAGTTAAATAGTGAAACGTGCCAAAATGTTACCCTTATGGTGCCTCATCACTACGTATATGTTGTAACTCAAGAACCATAGTACATACAGACATGTACTTGAGATCAAAATGTCTGTAATGCCCGACCCCATGTTAACGTTCAATACATTTCGAGTTATGACGGAAAAAACACATTTTTGGACGGACATCTTGGATTTTGGAGGCTGCCATCTTGGAATTTTGCAGGGCATGCAGTACTATTAGAAATTGCAGAGTGTGTGTGCCAATTTTCATGCCTGTATCACCATTTGATTGACTTCATTTGTAACAAGAATCAATGTTACAAATGTCTTGCTCTCCTCAATCTGTGAAAGTACCTATATGCTGTATCTCACGAACCGTAGGAGATACAGACACGTACTTGGTACGTGTCTGTACCAGGTACGTGCCAACTTTGTATTAACTTTCAATACATCTATGGGGCATAAAATCAATGCATTTCAAGTTATGAAGGAAAAAACACATTTCTGGGCAGACATCTTGGATTTTGGCTGCCGCCATCTTGGAATTCTGCGTGGCCCGAGGTTGATTATTGTTTAGGGTCATATGAAGATCATCTGTGCCAAATGTCATGCTTCTATCACCAAATGAACTATCATGCATTAAAAACACCATTTTTCCGCCTAGCTACTAACCATAACCTTAGTAAAACTTCCTTCGCCCCGCCCTACTAGTAGTAGCTGGCAGATAAAACAAACGCTCCTTCCCAACCCCGCTGCTTTATTTCGGGTGGCAACTGAAAAATCGCAGGAGAGGAGGGGGTCGGTCTGTCGGTCAACATGCTAATACCACTGCCAATGCCCAATGCTAACATGCTAACATTTCATGCTAACATGCTAATGCTAACATGTTAACATGCTAATGCTAGCAGGCTATCATGCTGCTGCTAGCTAACATGCTAATGGTAGCATGATAAGACGCTAACATGTGAATGATAGCATGATAATGTTAAAATGGTAACATGCTAATATATTACTGTTAGCATTAGCATTGGTACATGCTAACATGCTAATTGGTACATTGGTACATGCTAACATGCTAACAATAGCATGATAATGCTAATATGCTAATGATAGCATGCTAATGTTAACATACTAATGCTAGTATTAGTATTGGTACATACTAACATGCTAATGCTAACATGCTAATGCTAGCATTACCATTGATACATGCTAATGCTAACATGTTAATGATAGCATGATTATGTTAAGAAGCTAACACGCTACATACATGCTAACATGCTAATGCTAACATGCTAATGCTGACATGCTAAAGATACTAACACGCTGGATACATTAGCATGTTAGCATTAGCATGTTAGCATGTTAACATTAGCATGTTAGCATTAGCATGTTAGCATTAGCATGTTAGCATTAGCATGTTCGTATTAGAATGTTAGCATTAGCATGTTAGTATGTTAGCATTAGCATGTTGCTAGCATTAGCATTGGTACATGCTAACATGCTAACGCTAGCATTAGCATTGACACATGCTAACATGCTAATGCTAACAATTAGAATGTCTAAATAGGGGTATGTCTAAATAGGGGTATGTCTGAGTGGGGGTATGTCTAAATAGGGGGATGTCTGAATAGGGGGATGTCTAAATACTAGCATGTAACCGTAATGCGCGTCTTGCTGCGTCTCCAAAACCAGACATGCAGCTTTTTTTTGGCCACTTAACCACGCCGGGACAAAAGCAACTGCACAACTATACATGTTTCTATAACCAAATTAGTTTGGCAGGCATTATGTGGTCAATGGCCAGGATGGGCACATTATATGGAACTTAATGCAGTCAAGGGAATATTAATTACGTAGAGTTTAATGACGATCAGGGCCAGCCAGGCCCGCAGCATCATTAGGGCTCAGAGACCACAAACCCGACGTTTGAAAAACTCTCCTTTTCTCACGATGACATCTTCACAGAAAGATATTAAACAAATAGAACGTTACATTCAATTGTAAGGATTATGCAGGGGCAATTACATTTGTTTAGGTTTGCCGTATTATTTAAATTCTATGATGAAATGCATCAGTTGCAGCGGCATCTCCACGTGGAGGAGAGAAATAAAACGCGAGGGATCGGATTATTTTTTGGAGCATTTCATTCATTAATGTGGGCCCAAAATAGCCTAGGCTACCATAATGACTCGTCAAGACTCCACAATTCATTAAGAGAGATTATTGCAAAGGTCTTCAGTTCTATACAAAATAGGCAACATAGCCTACATAGCCTACATACTAAAAATCTCATACAAAAAAGATGCAATATGAACAATCTCACATTATGTAGCCTACTGATTATTGGTTATTTCCCTCAACCCTGGCTGGTAAAAGATCCTGTCTGAGTGTCTGTACTTTCCCCCTTGGAAGAAAACTAGGGAGGAAATGATGATGGGCGTTCATGTATTTTATACAATGTTTAATGCACAATTCAAATTTAAATTAATAATAGGGACTGGGGAGCGAGGAGAGGAGGAAAGGGACGTCGCGGACACGGAGCCATAGAGTATTGACAGAGTTAGCCTAGCCAACTCCGTTCACTTCATGGGGCAGTCCAATGGCGGCTCTTGTACAAAGACTTCTATTGAAAATGGGACATCAGGGAAACGTCCTTGCCTCAGCTTTGATGGTCTTAGTTCCCTTTATTTTAGATACATACACAACAAAAACACTAGGCTACAGAGTCTTTAGTCGTTACTCTACAATACTATTTTAAAACACTTGCCATGTTGCGCTTATGCTCTAAAATATCGCCACCATAATTGAAAACAATGTATTTCCAACTCCTCTATTTAACTGCATGAACAGCAACTCAGTTTCTCACCCCTCAATGTCGCAACTCTGATACTAGATGGCTCTGTGCGTTGTCCAGTGCTGCTGTCCCATTCAGGGACAAACAGGAGACTACAAGTGATTCTCGACCCCTTCCTTCTCCTAAACGTCACTCATTACTCCACAATCTCGCATTGGTTCGTTTATAAAGCCCGCCTGGAGTGGGAGTGTTTGACATATGGTGACATGCCTACAACCTGATATGTGACTGATGCCCCCCCTCCCCCACACATGTCAAAGTGTCATGTGGCACCGGTGTAGTCCTGGCAGCGGTATGTCAGTCTGTCAGCCCACGCCCCCTTCACCACGTGGTTCACACAGAAACCAATAGGAGAGAAGCAAGGAATAGAGGAATATGGCTATTGTAGTTTTTTTCTGTTGGCAAGCGAGTGAAGGAGACTGGATTCAGATAGGATTATGCACAGAACTGACAGCACTGAGGTGCTTTATTGAGTGTTTTAGAGGAATGATATTATTATATTAGAGGCTGATTGTTATTTATGCACCAGGCAGGGCTTGTGCAGATGTGATTTCGTTTTTTATTTGAATGAATGCACCAGGGGATATGGTGCATTGGAAAACTACACTCAGATGTGAGGATATCCTCATTGCTTCTTAGCCACTACCCAGATCCTGCAAAGCATTGTGGGAAATCGAGGATCTGGCCCATATGTCTATCTATCACCATGCCATGACAGGCCATGTATATCTGAACGCACCCTTGGCCACTGACTCTGACTGAGTCTGTATAGCTGTAAGGATATGGGCTGAATGCATGAAGCAGTGACTGATGTAAAAGTGTCAGGGACAAAGGGGGGAAAAAGTGTCTCTGCCTTATCATCTTCCTTGCAGACACTCGTAAAGTTTAGTCTTTCTCTTCTAATGGTGTTTCCTCTAGCAGTTCCTTGGACGAGATCAGTGAAGGGGATGGTGACAAATAAAACATTTCAGAAGGAAAAAAAATGTATTTGGTAGATTTGCAATGCTTAGATTGCTCTGTTTTGAGGTCACAGCCTGCAAATCCATCATGTCAAAGGGATTTTTTTTGGCCAGCAGATGTCGCTGTTGTCACTGTTTCGCCTGTTTTTCATTGCTCAGCTCAAAAGGCGCCCCAAACCCCAGAGAAAAGTGCAGACCACTTTTCTCTTGGGGGGGCTGAGGTCGTTAAAGATAGATAGTAATGAGACTCGTTTTGACCATAGCTTGATTCTACAACATGTCTTCTAAATTATCATAGTATAATGGTTTCTATCACAGAATTATCTATCTATCTATCTATCTATCTATCTATCTATCTATCTATCTATCTATCTATCTATCTATCTATCTATCTATCTATCTATCTATCTATCTATCTATCTATCTATCTATCTATCTATCTATCTATCTATCTATCTATCTAGTATTTACCATAATGAGGAGCAGATGGTTCCATGGCTCATGCACCTGCCTCCACTCTGCAATCAGAAGCACAGTTACACACACGCGCGCGCACACACACACACACGCACACACAAGCACTTAAGTGTGCAGACCAGGGGGTGCGTGCGAGTCGTGACAGTCCCTTTTAAGGGTTAACCCCTTCATAGCTATACCAAAACAGCCTTTTTTTTTCATTTAGAGATCGTACTGTATATTTAGCTCTTTTTTTCTCTCTTGTTCCTATAGCGACCCCAGCTCATCCTCCTGTCTGTGTGTGCCTAATGTGTGATCACGCACGCATGCACACACACACACACACACACACACACACACACACACACACACACACACACACACACACACAGACACACAGACACACAGACACACTGACTCATGGACTCCTCCTTGCTGGAAATGTCAGCGTTCCGTGCTACCGTGCTAAGCTTAATCTGTGGTTTCTATGGCAGTAATGCATTCTAGTTTTAAGCGAAAACACCCCCCCCATCCCCCATTTTGTAAGTGAGACTCTGACAAAGCCTCCAATACCGTGACTCATATTTCCAGAAGAAGGCACACAACTTTTGATGTTTTGATTTTTTTTGTGTCCGTGTGTGGGTTAAGACGACATAGTGAACCAATGACAAGGGTATGATGCAAATCCCATGCGTTCACTTTGATGGCGATGGATTTTTGATACCCCGTTTCCTAAAAAAGTCTTAAAAGGATCCCTGTCTAATAAGACAAACATCGCTTAAAACATTATACTTCACCTCTATAACTAAAATAAACAAATAAAAACACCACTGGCATCTTATTTCTTTCATAAAGAGAATCTTTCTCTCAACAGGAACTGCTCCTGTCGCAGGATGATTATGTCAATCCCCTATGCATTTTTACACCCCCAAAAGTTTTTTTTTAAACAGTTAGACACAGTGATTTTCTGTGTATGTGTCTGAATCGGGGCACATGAACGAGCTCCCTCAGATTCTCCTCTTTAGTGATGACAGTAAAATACCATTTATAATAGTCCCCCATTTCAAGTCATTGGTATGCATGGAATCCACACCCTCTCTCAATGGAGTCCAATGAAAGCGTCTGAAATGCATATTCTAATGAGATGGGGAATAACTAGGTGGGCATGGGGGAACTTGTGAGGAGGTGTGGGGAATGTCACAATATGAAAAATAATTATTGCAGTGGCTGTTCAGTCTATACAGAGTGTATAAAAAAAGGTATTAAACGGCAACGTTTGATTTTTAAATTCACGGCGGGGCCCCTGTAATGTTCAATCACTCTAACTGCCCCTTCTAATAAAGTAGCACATTCCACAAATCTCCCAATAAGAAAAACGGGTTAGATGGATGCTACATTTAATGGTCACCAAATCTCTCTTCTTCCGCAGCAGAGTGATAAAGAAGAGAGTGCCAATTAAGAGGTTGTAAATGAACTTGCATCGTCCTGTCCCATCTGTCTTCCTGTCCCGGGTCTCTCTAGGTGGATCGCTGTCCTGGTGGATCTGCATGCTAAACACCGACCCTGGCATAATTAAGGCGTTGATTAAGTCGTTCATCTCCCCGCGCCACTAACCACCCAGTTGACAGCGTTATGTCCCGAGAGAAGAGGGAACAGGTAGGAGAATTACGTTTTTCATTTGTATTTGAGTGATTAAAGAGGGGATGCCGTGATTTTTGTATTTTTTCCAATTTTGTACATGTTTAAGAGGTGACAGTATGCAAATAGACCCCTTGGTGTGTTTTTTATGTGCAATGATGTCTTCCCTTTGTATTTAGGGTTTCTTCCTGGGGGCTGAACCTTTTCAGCCAAACGTGCCAATGAAAAAAACTTCAATATAGTGACATCACGTGTTCAGCCCCTCCCCTAACTCCTCCCCCTTTATCATGCAACTACAGCTGTGGGTGTGGCTTCAGTTCAGGTGGATCTCCACCCATCACCACCCACCAGGCAAACCTGGCATACTTAATGAACTGGCTGGATGGAATCATAAAAATGACAGTTTAACAAACACTGTACACTTTTTGCAAAAAAAAATCTTACTTTTCATATAACATTAATACCTGATGATAATGTTTTAGGGTAGACAATTTTCATGGCACTCCATCTTTAATTCTTCAACAACCTTGCAGGCACTTGGTTATGCCTGATTGCTTAACCATTTTTTTTTAAACCAGCTGTGATATTCACTCCATTTCCTGTTTTTATAGTGATGATTCTCCTGGGGGCCGACTTTGGGGGCAGAATCTTTCAGTTTTTACAGCACTATAGGCCCGGTGGGCCGTATTGTGTGCGCTCAGCCAGAACGGGAGTCGCTGCAGCAGCTGTTTTTATCTGGTCTTTGCTTTGCGGCAAACAAACCTGACAAACTTTGTTGTTGTTGTTGCTGTTGTGTGACAGAATAAACGCTCTGTTTTTCAACTTGAAATAGACCTTTAGGTAAGCCCTTCCCCAAACTGCTTTGGTCCAATCACAGCTAAGCATAACATGTGATCGACAAACTCTACCGATAGCTTTACCAATGGCTTTAGCTAAAAATAAATGTCACACACATTTTTCCACTGCACATAGGGCATGCCTTGTTGGTGGATTTGGATTTTATTTATTGTGTAAAGTCCATGGTATTTACATTGGAATAAATGAGCCCGTCTGGAAAGTGGAAAGAGGACGGGGCTTATTGATTGAGTGATTGGTTCCCAGCTGTGGAGTATGGACGGAGGGATGTGTGTATGAATTAGAGGCATGCCAATGTATCAACATCGTGATATTACTTGGGAGGGCAGCGTTATGCTTATTTATTTACTGCCCACACATGCGTGACGTCAAGTGCACGCACGTACCAGGACGGTCATGGTTAGGCAAATGCTGATGATTCGATTTGGGTACTTGACAGGGTGTGAATCTGGGGGTGTCGCGGGGGGACATCACTGGCAGAAGCTAGAAAACCTGTTTTTCGAATAGGCTAGCCGAGACGAAAGCCAGAATTTAGGAATTTTCAGGGAGTCTACATCGGGGGAACGCATTTTTGTGCACGCGCACAATCGTTTAGTCCCGCTAAAACTGAAAAATGTGCACCAGTGTTGGGCAGTAACACTACTATTAAATATTACATATTACTGTAATAATATTACATTTTCCAGTTAAAGTAAAGGGATTACTAAATGCCAAAATGTGTAATAAGTAATATATTACTCTGTCAAAACATGCCTCATTACTTGACTTTTGAGCTTGTTGTTGCATCTTTGCGGGTGGGAGGGGAGACTTGGGAAAGTAATAATGTAATATATAATATTATTCTTTGATTCTAGTAACAAGTAAATTATTATTATTACTTTTTCTAACGGCTCATAAGTAAAGTAAAGATGTTACTCTCCTAAGTAATATTGCCCAAAACACTGATGTCAACTGAGAGGAGTTGCTCATAGTCAGGTAGACGGGAAGTGACTGAACATATTATTTTTGATATGTCAATATGAGATAGCATGAGAGAACATGCCTGATCATTGTCTGGTGCATTATAGTTCCCCACAGACGTTCATACAAGCTCTGTATCTGGTTAATTGTGTCAGGTTGCAGGATTTTGCAGGGGCCCCTGATTTCATGTTGACTTCCGCTCCTGCCTGTAGGCATCTTAATAATAAGCAGCTCTCTACCTCCATCCTCCAGACAATTCAACTACACGAATTGAACGAAGGGCCAGATAACTACCAGGACCAGACAACTACGCTATGTGTCTTTTTATATACAAAATGAAAAAATTGGAAAATATCTAGAAATTGATTCCTTACCAAAAAAAAAGTATATGTGGTAACCTGTGACCCGTCTCACACTGAGAGACAGAAATCCAGTTTCCAACCCTGGGGAAATCTGTACACCTGATGAAAGTTGCGGCAACATTAATAACATACTGTATATGCAGGTACTGTATATTCATTCCAGCCATGCCGCCACAAAATCGAAGACCTGATCAGATCAGCCAACGCACCAGAAATAGCAATGTGCCGGTTAACCCATTCACTGCCGAAGAGAGTAAATGCATAAACTATCCTCAGACTTGTTTTATTTCTCATTTTTATTATTATTATTATTATTTTCTTAATAGTTCAAGTAGTCGGCCGAACCACTTTTAGGGTTCTTGTTGTACAGTATGTAGCACACAGTATGATTGAAAATTAGCCTTGTAAATTGAACAAGGATTTGGTTTAGTGTTAAAGGGGATTTTTCAAGATTTTTGGACTTTTGAAGTCTGTATTAAAGTCAGTTACAATTTTACTAAATGGCCTATTGTGCATTACATTCACACAAAGGAAAATGGATGGATGGATGGATGGATGGATGGATGGATGGATGGATGGCTCAATCCATCCATCCAGCCACCACCTCCCAGACTGACAGACAGATAGAGAGAATGTGACAGACAGATCGGCTTGGATCAGGACGGCTCTGCACAATCCATCTATTGATAACAACAGGTTGTGACTGCCTCTTTCTCTGCATAATCAATCTCCATGTCAACTCAAATAGACGCACGTGTTTCCCCCGGAGCATGGCCTTGTGTTGGAGGTTCGGGTCCCGATTTCACTTAAAATCTTTTCTACTATAAAACTTATTTCTACTATAGAGTGTGTTGACCATATAGTTTCTCCATATCCCCAGTGAGCCCTTGCAGTAAAAAAGAAAAAAAAAGTTCAGTTTGGACTTTGGGAGAAGTCTTTCCAGGGCTGGTTCTAGGCATAAAACAAAGTAAGCGGTCGCCTAAGGCCACAACCATTATGGGAGCAGCATCACAGGGAAAATATCTATTTTATTTTTTAATGTATCCCCCTATACCACATACAGGTTATACTGGTGGCCTGTGAGCATTTCAGACCTCCAAGCTCATTGCTTGACAAAATTGGTTAAAGACCCCGTAAACCAAATTCAGCCTTTTTCTTTTAGACATAAAAATCATGTACAAAGGTCATTTTTATACCACTGGACAACAATATAAAACTTTATTTTACAGCATTGTGGAATAAGACCACTTTATGTGTTAGGGTTCATGTCGAGCGGTAGGTTTGGAGGTAGGACTCACTTAATAATGACGCACAAACGCCGAATTAAAATATTTGGTGGGAAAGAGCCTACTGTACTACTGTATATAAATCATATTCCATATAAAGCGGTTAGAAGCCGAAGCCCCACCCCCTCTGCCTCAGAGCAGAGCTGCTGCTGCATTCATGGTGGTGTTGTTGTTGTTGGTCGATAGCTGGCTAGTAGCTACAGTGTTTTACCTGTAGGCTGACAAAAGAAAGCACGGTCATTTGTTTGCTCTCGATGCGTGATTTTGTGGATGACAACAGAAAATTACTTTTAATCAGAGCCATCTAGTAGTAGAGTGGCGACATTGAGTGGTCAAAAACTGAGCGTTCGAGCGCTGTTCATGCAGCCCGAATAGGGACAAACTGGAGTTGGAAATGCATTGTTTTCAACAAGTCAACGGTATTGTACAGTAACAATGTTACTGCACAATAATGTCTAAGTAGAAGGCCGACATTGGACTGTCCCCATGAAGTGGACGGAGCTGTCGTAACTCTGTCTATACTACGGCTCTGCAGGGAACGCAAAGGGGCTAGCTCATAGATGGGCTAACTGTCTGTATGCTTCCCAATGTATTTGGACCGGTAGTGTTTGGAATTTTCGGTCATATTAGTGAATGGGTCGGTCGTTCACCAAAATCAGAGCCTTATAGTGGGCTAGAATGCTCTGACCAAAATAATCTGTTCATTTCGGTCATTCAGTCATCACACAGTCATTCGATCACATTCCATACTAACAGCGGACCACCACTCTGTGGAAAGCTGGCTGTTGTTGTGTTGTTGACAGTTAGGCTGTGTGGACAGTGAGAGATAGCCTAATTAGCATATTCATGAGTCGTCACTGTACAGTGGCCACGCCACAGGCGCAGACTCTGTGGGGGCATAAGAATTTCAGACTTAAGTGGGCTCTGGGGCCCGGGGGCCCGAGCCAGAACTTCCTTGGCCCGAGTACTGTAGTGTGCTGTACAGTACCATAGCATCAACATAACCAAAGCAAGCCAAGCTGTTTGTGCTTAAAAGAGTCCAACATGGATGTCGATGTCTGTTGACAGCACGTCAAAAACTACAAGCTTGTTCGTCGGCTGAGAAGTGAGATTTCGGTTGCTGCAAGGACATGTTATCGTTACTGAGGCCAGCTGGCATTTTTATCTGAACCCTTAACGCCGGGGATTTATCGGGAGTTTACTCCCGAGACAATTTTCTAGCTTAGAAAGCTAAAGTTTTCTCACTTGAGAACAGCCCAGGATATCTGAGAGTTTGACACTATTATTATAGGCCTATACGCTGGCATACCGCCATGGTCTGTTTGGCTCATCACCGACCGGCTGTCACTGAACCTCTCCTTAAGCTGTTGTGTCCTGTCTAGATTTCTAGTTTCTGAATAACATAATATTCAAAGATTTGCACCACGTTTTCACGATTTTTCACAAAATAGCAGAGATACAAGCTCATAGCGCGCCACTCGGTGGCGCGCTATGAGCATGTAGATCTGCTATTTTTCAATAGTTAAAACATAATGCTTAGAACACCAAAACACCTTCAGTACACTAAGGGTTAAGCTATTGTTTACAGTACAGGGAGCCAGATATGCATACGCAGGTCAAATGTATCTTCAGCGTTATACTTCTTTGGTCTTTTTTTAATGCAAAAAGTGAAGACACTGTCTGCAGGCCTTGCGTTCAGGGCCAGGCGGAGACAGAGTAGACATGCAGATGTGTAGCTTTTCGTATAGTCCTGTTATATAGTCCAGTGTGGCAGGGTGCTGGAAGGCATTGCTGTATTTCTGATTTATGCGGACATGCATAAACATTTCAAGTGTGTGTTTCATAGACATCATACAGGTAGAACACACGCACGCACGCCCACTTGGAATGTTTATTGCTGTCTGCATAATCAGAAGTATAGGAATGGCTTGTACAACACTGTGTCCTCTCAGCGCTATATTCCCTCAATGTGATTGACAGCCTATGCCTAAACCTAACCCTCACCTTAACCTCACTAAACTTTTGCCTGAACCTAACCTTAAAGGGATAGTTCAGATTTTTCTAAACCAAGTTGTGTGAAATACTTGCCATTAACTGTATTATGATGTCCAGAGTCCAGAGAGTGAAATATGAAGTAGCCTAGTTCCGGTCATTTTGTGGCTGTCACTGAGGGCAACGCAGTAAAAGTAAATGAATCCAAAAAGCTTCATTTTTATTGTTGACCTATGTCTAAAATATTAACGCATCCTTCGTTCATTTTGACCCCTCTATCACAGGGAACTATGAGGGGGTCAAAACAAAATAAGTCCTAATATTTTAAAAATAATTCAACAACATGAATGACGTTAGTTTTGTGGAATTATTGCGTGGCCCCAGTGATCAGCGACGCCCCCCCCCCCCCCCCCCCCCCCCCCCACACACACACACACACACACACACAATGACTGGAACTACTTAAAACCAGAGCAGAACTCCCACGATGGGACTCTCTCAATAAAACTAAACCTAAGCCTAAACCTAACTCTAAACTTTGAGAGAACATAGAGCTGAGGGAACATAGACATGACTCCCAGTCGGCTACACTGTATGTATACTGTATGCATTGCCTGCTATGCACCTTGTATCTAGTTGTTCTCCCGTTGTCTGAGTCTCCATCTTGAGGGCTTCCTGTAATGGCCGCGCACTGAGCCTGGCTATAAGTGCTTCGTGGCCGTCCTTTTGGAGAAGCCGGCCATTTTGTATAGGCTCCTCACGAGCATCTTGTGCACCTCTCACTATGGGCTGCCACAAACATGCACGTTACTTATACCCCACCCTGAAAATTCTGTGTTATTTCGTGGCGTCGGCTTCGACTGCACGCTGATCTGACGTGAGTCATTCATTGACTTGTTTCCCCCCTCGAGAGGAGTCTGTCACCATGCCAACCTTGCCACGTCGTTGACTGCACTCCTATAGACACACACTACCCAAAATAGCAGCCTATAGGTGTTGTGGCGTGCGTTGGCCATTATCACAGTGGGTAGCGTAACCGATGGTGGGCGACGATAAGATGTGAACATGCGTCACGGGAAGGGCAAATGTTCCGTCTTCGATTGTGACTTCAGGATGCAGCTCCCCCGGGGCGGATGTAACATGTCCCGTTTGGGGGGGCAAGAGAACATGTTGGAGGGGCAAGAGAAAATGGTATGGGGGCGGCTTCATCGCCCGTGTCGCTTCGCGCCACGGGCGATGAAGCCACACCCATACCATTTTCAGTTACAGGACTTTTATTAGTCAAGTAAAGCATCAATAATAACTCTAGGTTACTTTAGTAACCCCAGTTATTTAAACAACTGAGCGAGGTGAATCGCCCTATGGGGAGTGCCATCTCCTGGCACGAACACAGAATTAAGCCATATACTTCACGAACAATTTTATTGGTCGGGACTTCTGCCCGTCATGGCATACGCACCTCCCCTCCCTCGAGGCTATATAAGTGCCCGTCATGCCATGCGGGCCATTCCATGTCAACCAGATTGGCTTCTGCTTAGTTAAGACAGAAGGGTAGTCTTTCGGGCGATTCACCTCGCTCAGTTGTTTAAATAACTGGGGTTACTAAAGTAACCTAGAGTTATTTTAAACTTCCTTCACTCAGTGAATCGCCCTATGGGGAAATATAAGCTCCCGTATAGCTACCGACTAGTTGAACAATACCCAACCAAAAAGAGTCACAGGTTTTCACCCGTGACGGCCAACCCAACCCACCTCTTACTTGGAAACGACGTCTAAAACAGCATGAGCCACTCCAGACGGCACCACATCCAAGTTATAGTACGTGGCAAAAGTCGAAGGAGACGACCAGCTTGCCGCCGTACAAACATCCTGAATGGGGACACCTTTAGCCAGTGCCCAGGATGCAGACATACCTCTAGTAGAGTGAGCCCTCAAGCCCTCTGGGGGCACCACTCCTCTCTCAGCGTATGCCAAACGAATGGCTTCCACAATCCATTGTGAAAGTCTCACCTTCGTTATGGACTTCCCCTTAGTCTGGGAACCCCACGACACAAACAACTGATCCCCCTTCCTGAAAGGAGCAGTCCTGTTCACATAGTGTCTCAACGCTCTGACTGGACATAGACAATTCAGCCTCCTATCCTCTATAGAGGAGAAAGGGGGCGGATGAAACGCCGGCAGATCGACTGGGGCACAGCCAGATGGGAAATTTTTAGGCAGGAACGCCAGGCTCGGCCTAACAGAGACTCTAGAGTCATTCCCACTGAACCTCATGCAACTAGGGTTGACCGAGAGTGCATGTATGTCGCTGGCCCTTTTCGCAGTCGTCAGGGCGACCAACAGAGCAGTCTTTAACGTGAGGAACTTCAAGCCCACTGTCTCCAGTGGCTCGAATGGATCCTGTGAAAGGGCGTCCAGTACCAGAGTTAAATCCCAGGACGGAACCAGAGACCTGGACACCGGACAGGCCCGCCTAACGCCCGCCATAAAACGACGGACTAGTAGGTGCTCGCCTACCGTCTTGCCGTCTATACCCACATGATACGCCGAAATGGCCGCTAGATTGACCTTCACCGACGATTGGCCCAGACCTCTGTCCAGAAAATCCTGTAGGAAAGTCAGAATGTGCCTCACAGAAGCCTGAAACGGGATAACCGGTACAGGTCTAGCCGCACACCAACGCTCAAACACGTTCCAAGCCGTGTTGTATCGTTGTCTAGTGGACAGGGCTCTCGCCCCTAGGATCGTCGAAACAACATTCGGGGGTAGGCCCTCGGCGTCCAAGTTCATCCCTTCACGGGCCAGACCCAGAGGTCTAGGTCCTGTGGACGTGGGTGGAAGATCTCTTGCCCCGCCTGGGTGAGCAGGTCCCTCCGAAGCGGGAGCTGCCAGGGCTGATCGTACAGGAGTGGAACTATGTCCGCTCTCCAGGAACCCCAGGCGGGGGCTACCAGCAGCAAGTGTAGGCCCTGAGTCCTTACCCTGGCCAGTGTAGGAGGAATCAGGGGCAGGGGAGGGAATGCGTACAGCAGCCCCCTGGGCCAAGGATGTGCCAACGCATCCATGCCCAGCGTTGGGGACCCCGTCAGGGAGAAGAAGTACTGACACTTCGTGTTCTCCTCCGACGCAAACAGGTCCGCCACTGGCACACCGTACCTGGCCCATATCTGGGCCGCTACGTCCGTGTGCAGGGACCAGTCGTGGTAACGGAGAGGACCCCTGGACAACAGGTCGGCCCCTGTGTTCAGGAGTCCCGGGACATGGCAGGCTGTGATTGACAGGAGATGGTTGTCGCACCACATCAGAAGCCTGTGCGCCAATGTGTGCAGGCGCAGGGATTTGAGCCCTCCCTGTTTGTTGATGTAACACATCGTTGTGGTGTTGTCGGTTCGAACCAGAACATGACAGCCCTGGATGAACGGGCTGAAGTGCTGCAGGGCCAGAAAGACAGCCAGAAGTTCCAGATAGTTGATGTGGGCTCTTCTCAGAGCTCCACGCCACATCCCCCTGGCTGTCCTGCCGTCGTGGGTGGCGCCCCACCCCGACAGGCTGGCATCCGTGGTGACTACCTTCCTGGCCAGAGTCAGTCCCAGAGGAACACCCTCCGCCAGGACGTTTCTGTCCGACCACCACTTCAGCGCGAGTACACAGCCCGCCGAGACTGTCACTCGTCGCGATAGGCATCTGGTGGGCACACACAGTGACTTTACCCATCTCTGGAAAGGTCTCATGTGTAGTCTGCCCAACCGTACTAGCGAGATGGCCGATGCCATGAGCCCGGCCATCCGCAGGCAGGTTCGGTACGGGACCCTCTGTCCCGACCTGAACAACGCCACGCACTGCAGGAAAGCATCGATCCGTACTGTGCTCATTCGAGCTGTGTAGGAGACTGAATCCAGTGCTATGCCTATGAAGTCTATCGACCTCGTGGGGACCATGACACTCTTCTCGTGATTTATGGTGAAACCCAGGGAGGTCATGTGGAGCACCACCTGATTGGTGTCCCGCGCTACTCCCTGTGCAGAGTCCGCACACAGCAGCCAGTCGTCGATGTAACTTGCTATGCGGAAACCGCGACGCCGCAACGGGGCGAGGGCCGCCTCCGTGCATTTCACAAATACCCTGGGGCTCAGGGACATCCCAAAGGGGAGAACCATGTACTCGTACACCTTCCCCTTGAAGCCGAACCTCAGGTACTTCCTGTGAGGTGGGTAAATAGGGATGTGAAAATAGGCGTCTTTTAGGTCTATTGACGTGAACCAGTCTCCGGGACGTATGGAGCGTACGAGAGACTTGGCTGTCAACATTTTGAAGTTGAAGGTCTTGAGGTACCGATTGAGAGCTCGTAGGTCCATAATTGGACGTAGCCCCCCCCCTTTTTTCTTGACCAGGAAGTAGCGGGAGTAAAACCCACTGCGAGTCTGAGTCAACGGTACCTCTCTGATGGCCTTCTTCTCCAGCAGAGACTGAATCTCTGTCTGGAGTACTTCTGCGGCTTGCCCACGTGCTTCGGAGAAGAGAATCCCTGTAAACACGGGAGGCCGCATAGCGAATTGGAGTCTGTAACCCTTCGCTATGGAACGTAGAACCCAAGGCGACGCACCGCACAGCCGCCACTGTGTCAGGCGCCGGGCTAGAGGGTTCTCCGCGGCCATGGGGGCATCCATAGCAATGGAGTCCCCCTCTGGGCCAGGAAAAATTTCGCCATGACCCGTCCGGCTTGTGACGAGTGTTACCGTCGAAACGGCTACACTCGGCACCGGAAAATGGTCTGGTCCCACTACGGTGGAAAACCCAGAGGTTCCCCCCCGTAGCAAGCTCATGCCCCTCAGATATTGATGTTGTTTTTGGTTTTGTTTTTTTGTTTTTTCTTTTTTGGACAAAGTCTTTATTGGAAAAACAGACAAAACATTTGGAACACATTTGTAAGGTGCTTTGGTGCAAACAACATCTCGAGGCGTGTGCCCGAGTGCAGGACGACTCGCTGTGGCCTGCACTGGGAGCCTCATCCGCTTCAAGGGCGGCCCCGATGTGAGGTCCGAGACCACTACATCTCGGCAAGGGCCCAGAGCGTGAGGGGACAGGGGAGACATTTGGCCAGCCCAGCCTCCCCAAGGCTGGGCAGAGGTCACTTGCGCTGCCCGGAGCCACGGGCTCGCCCAGAACCACGTTTGGAGTTGGTGGCGGGAGAGTCGTCACGACGGCGGTCATCGCGCTTGTTAGAGCGTGGCTTGCCGCGGCCTGCGGTGGACTTAGAGTCCTGCGGAGTGTCTTTGACCTGACGAGGTTTGAAGGCGGGGCGGTCACCCGGTTTCCCCGGTGGACGCTCAGCCTGGCGTGCAGGGCGACGTGGTGGAATCTGACGGGGGGCAGGAGGCAGCTGCTGGATGTCTCTGAAAGACTCGGCCTTCTTCTGGTCGTCTGCGATGAGAGCCAGCACTTCCATAGCTCCTTCGAAGAGGCCCACTGGCTGGATGGGCAGCTTCTGGAGTTTGGACCTCACCTCGTCCTGTAAGTCAGGTGACACGTTGAGCCATCTCTCACGCTCCTGCAAGATGGCAGACGTCATCGCCCTCCCAATCTGCTGAGTGACAGCACGATTCATGAGCATCGCCTCATTGTGGAGGCGGCGAAGCTCTTCCATCTGCTCTCCATTAGGAGCATCTCCCACCTGCAGGAGTAGTGTGGACATGGACCCCTGCAGTAGCGCCCCCGCATTCAGGTACTTGCCAGCGTGGGAGAGGTTGGTAAACAACTTCTCGTTGAGCGAAGAGGCTTCCCTGTCGATCTTGAGGGGGAGAACAGGGGCCTTGATCAACGGAGTGATGCGTGGCGCATTGGGATTGAGCAGGAAGGCCGCCAGGGTCTTGTCAATAGGGGGCATCCCAGACAAGGCCACTGCGTCCATGTTCTCCGTGTCGAGGGACAGCCCTTCGCGGTTCCGAGGCACCGGGACAGGCTTCAGTGGCTCCTCCCATGTGGCTTTGAGATTTTTTTCAAAACCTTTAGCCAAGGGAAGCAAGACACGAGGGGCTGGCTCTGGAGTGGGTTCCAAGAGGCCCTGCCACTTCTCGTTCTCATCCACCGTGGGCAGCAGTTCTGCTGGCCACTTGAGGCCACATCTGGCGGTCGCGGTCTTGTAGATGTCGAGGAGAGGGGAGTCATCCATTGCCAGAGGAGGAGCCGCGGCGCCCCCGGGGGCAGCCTGGTTATCCTCCACGACGGTCACCTGGAGGTCCACACGGTCTTCACCCTCGTAGTCAATCTCAGGCGGGTCGTCATCGAGCTCGTTGGCGTCCTCGTCGTAGACCTCCCCCTCTTCAAATTCATCGTAGACGGCCTCATCGACGATCCTGTAAGCTGACGGGTTCTGCAGAGGGAAGTCCATGGGGTCGTCTTCCTCCATTTCTTCGCCCCAATCAACCCGCTGTCTCTCCCATGGAAAGAGAGGGGGGTCATGGGAGCCCTGCATTCCACTGGCCCTGTCGTAGAGAGCAGCAGACTGGCGGCGCCTCGGAAGAGGCTGCCGTCCTGTTGTTGGCATGCCCTTGTTATAGTAGCCAGCTTCATGCGCAGTCTGTCTTTCGGCAGCCTGTGTACTGAAGGGGTTAACGTAGGAGGTTGGAGCCCGCCTCTCGGCAGATCCAGGTACCTTTCTAGCTGGGACCCCATTGTGCCCATCCCCATAGCCACCGGTGCAGATTGCACTATAGGTAGGTTTGGTAACAGTGGCTGTAGGCCCCGGGCGGGGGGGTAGTTGCATCCTCAGGTCAAAACCCTGGTTGGTTGCGTTGCCCTCAGAAGCGCGGGATTCCACCCTGTAGAGACGGCGCTGCTTCTGGCGGAAGGAGAGAGTGAGGCAACATGGACAGGAGCCCGGAGTAAGGATGGCCTGGCGCAGATGATCTGGGCCAAGGCAGAAGGCACATTTTGTATGGTAGTCATCTAAAGCTAGAAGGTTGGGGCAGCCCTGCTCTAGACACTTCCTCTGTGGTGGGGTGTCTGCAGGGCCACTAGCACTGGTGCTAGCAGGGGCTGAGTTGTTCTTAGCCTCCATGCTAACTGGAGTGTAGTTTTCACAAAACACTCAAGAAAGGAAATAAAAATAATAAATGAAAAAACAGCCTAAACGACCCAACTACTTAGTTGGATTAAATAAAACACAACGACCCAACTAAACAGTTGTGTCGAGAACGACCCAACTACCGTGTGTGGTGTTATCGTTTCAGACAATACACGCTGCGGTACGGCCCGGCAGCTGGGTATAGCGTGCTCCGGTTTTCACCGTGGGCTACACGTTAGAAACGCCGGGCGTCGGGGGGGTGTCGGCGGCTAGTTAGCTGGCGCCTCTCGGCAACAAGCAAACACGGGAAAGCCGCGGTATAGGCTGTGTTTTGGTGGCGTAGCGTCGGCGGCGAGTGGCTAGCGTCTTTCGGCGTCTAGCAACAATACAGGCCGCGTCGGGGTGCTATGCTAAGGCTAGTTTAGCACCGCAGTGTTTTCAGGAGAAAGCACAGACGCTGTGAGAACCACCAGTCTTTTGCAACTGACGTGAAGTACTACCAGTGAGTTTGCAGATACTGTGAAATCTCGGAGTACAAGCCAGAGGCCCGTCTTGGTGAGATACAAGTTCAACAGAATGTACAAACAGGTAGCGTGGCTTAACGTGCATTCAGCAAGCAGAAGACAATCGGAATGGCCCGCATGGCATGACGGGCACTTATATAGCCTCGAGGGAGGGGAGGTGCGTATGCCATGACGGGCAGAAGTCCCGACCAATAAAATTGTTCGTGAAGTATATGGCTTAATTCTGTGTTCGTGCCAGGAGATGGCACTCCCCATAGGGCGATTCACTGAGTGAAGGAAGTTTAAAATAACATCAGTTGTTGTTGAAGTTGCAACAGACACGCAGCATGCATAAAGCTAAAGGTCTGACTCAGAGAGTTTTCTGTTTTCAATGATGAAATGCTGTTGGTGTAGTGGTGCCAAAATTGTAGTTAGTAGCATTAGTAGCAGTAGTAGTGTTTCAAATCATTTTAAATATAAGCACTTTAATTTGAAATATCTTGGCATGGCATCGTGTTTGGGGGGGGGGGGGGCAGACTGGGTATTTAGGGGGGCATTGCCCCCCCCCCCCCCCATGCCCATACCTAGATCCGCCCTTGCAGCTCCCTGGGGCTCTTTGAGACCTGCATGTGCAAGCTCACAAAGGTTGTCACAATGTTGACGCCTCGTGAGCTTGATGAGCTGCTGCTTTCAAATGTTTTTTTTTATACATTTGAGAATTTGGGATGGGACAGATTGTAGTCAGCTGCTGCATTTACACCACCAAAAGAAATTACAATAGTAAATAGTAAAACTTTTAAGGATCACCCAAATAACATTAAAGGAGCATTAAGCGATTTGGGTGTTTTGGAAAAAACCTGGTCCTCAAGTGACAAGATATCCACATGCACACACTCTACAGTGCAATAGGCCAACAGTGCTTGTGCTCCCACTCGCCGTGATCTCTTCTCATCCTCAGGATCTTCTCCCTATGCCCAAACTGAAACCAGGGTTTTATGACCCCTGAGGCTCGCTGGGAACAGGGAAGAACTTATTACCAAACTCGGAAGGATTAGCCAAAAAGTGAAGAAGTGAAATGTGAAGAAGTGAAAAAAAAAAAGAAAAAACTTGGTATACATAAATACTATAAAAATGTCAATGACATAATTCGTGGATCATGGTAAATTCGGGGGTTGGAAAGTTGGGGTACCATTAATAACCTATGCAAGGCAAACATTAATTTCATTTCAAATTCATCATGCTTTGAGTTACATGTAACATGTCAAAAGAGTTGTTTATCATGATTCTTAACATATTCCAAGCATCAGTTTTGCATGAAAAACACTTTGGATAAATTATGTAATAGTCACTTTCCCAAACGTGCTGACCTCATCACATTTGTAATGACGGCTGAGGCCGTTTTTAGCCCAAGTAGTGTGCAATGTTTGCACTGGATTCAAAAGACCCATTACTGTACAGTAGTTTGACACGTCACATGCATGCTAAATTGAAATTGGATGAAAACGAATTGCCCTAAGGCAATTAGTGGTTGATGGTACTCCAACTTTCAATTTTTAACATGTTATTTGGATGACCCTAAGATTCAGAAAAACTTTGAACGATTACTGCAAATTACGAGAGTGGTGAGCCGGTGAAGAACATCAAACGTTTTAGCAGCATTTTTTGCTGTTTCCATTCCATAAAATGTATGCAAACAAACACGATGCATCATGTGCCTGCAAATGTGAGCACGTGCAAGCATACTGCATGATCAATAGCTGAATTATGCATGCATCCATGCTCATGCAACTTTGTGTGTGTGTGTGTGTGTGTGTGTGTGTGTGTGTGTGTGTGTGTGTGTGTGTGTGTGTGTGTGTGTGTGTGTGTGTGTGTGTGTGTGTGTGTGTGTGTGTGTGTGTGTGAATGTTTGTTTATAATTAGAGATGCAATGAGGGCTACTATGCTGAGTGTCTGTAGCCAGAACAACGTATCTGACCCCACAATGTCTCTGGATATTGAGGTCATGTGTGTCACAATACAACATAAGCTCTGTCATTTTCACACAGATGTTCCCAATGAGACCAATACACATATGGTTGCACACATTATTACAGATTCAGACACAACAGGGGAAAAAAACCAAAGCAGCAGCAGCCTAATATTGTACTGTACATAAGAGAAAAAAGCATTATTACAGATTCAGTCACGCAAAACAAGAAAAACGAAAGCACCGGCAACCTAATATTGGAGCAAAGTAAAGACTGCCCCAGAGTGATGCAAAACGCCTGCATGAGTATCAGTACACTGTTAAAATATGATGTAAAAAAAAAGGACCTACTAAAATAAGTCTTTATTCCGCATTAGAATAAAGACAAATTGCGGCAATGCAAAATCTGGGAGGGGAAGGGGACCTCAGGGGTGAAATGTAGAGCAGGGGGCATCTATGACAAAAATCAAGTGCAGTACTAGATCAGTGCCCTTCGTGGCACAGGTCTCCACCAGGCCAGATCAGGTTGTGGCCTCTTGGTGCCACTATAATAGGCCAATGTGAAAAGGGTGCAACTTATCATTATGCCTGATTAATGTGAACTGAAGAGGGTACGTATTTTCCACACTATAAGGCGCACCGGATTATAACCTTCAATGAATGGCCTCTTTTAGCCGCCCAATCGGGTGCGGCCTGGACCGTGCACGGAAGAACGGACGGACACACGGACGGAGGGACCGACGGGCAGAGGGGAAAACATACTCTCCACCATACGGATGGAGACAACAATATAAGTTGCAATTCAGAATGTGAATGTGACATAACAACCGCAATGGCTGATGTGACACTGAAAATCAAGCAAATGGAACACTAGCTAAAAATACGCTGCCCCCTAGTGGGTGGCAGAGAACCCTTTAGACGCTCATTAAATGAGCGTCTAAAGGGTTTGCATCTAAAGCGTCTAAAGGGTTTGACTGTTATGTGAATGTGTGGCTCCTGGCACCTTGCAAAGAGACCTTTATCATTTTGGCGAGTGAAAACAATATAGTGTGGCTGCTGATGGATGCAAAGCAAAGTTACTTTTGTGAATTTAATAGTGTTACAGTTTTGATACAAGGATTTTATCCCTGTGTAAGGGCAGAAGACTCGCCCGCCAATCCCTGGTAACCTGCTACCTCTCGTCGCTTAATGCTGGTTTGCATCAGGGTTGGCTAATATATGTATTTTTCCTAGATTCCTTTGATCAGATGATGATGAAACTCCCTATACATACTATGCCTGTGCTTGCTGTTCTTTTGTATAGGAAAATTGTACTCTAAATAAATGTTCACACTTGCGTGAAGTGAGGGGCGCCTCAAACAAACATTACCGTTTAAAATGCCATAAACTAACAAACTACTAACAAGTCCTTATGCGTGATTGTTACTCTTTCTAAAGTGTTGTAAACCAACACTAAAAGTCCATGGATGTGGCTGCCATGATGTGACGTGATTTAAAAAGCCAGAAGTAGCCAGACTGATTTTTCAAAAAGAAAATACAGAAAAACATGGGGTACTATGGGGTGTTAGATGCCAGCATAACTTGTTGTACACTATGTTACCCATATTAGGCATGATTCATTGTGACGTCATCACTCTCAATGGTTAGAGCAGATTCCCACTGTGTTTGCTGTCAAAATACCATAGTAGTATCCTATCTCCAGGTCAAATGATCTCCCCAGCTGTCTGTCTGCCAGCTGTCAAGTCCGTAAACGTCCAGAAACAAGCAGGCACTGAAGTCAATGGAGAAAAGCCTTTGATCTCCTGTGGATGGTGTGGAAAGGGTTTCAGTTCTAGAAGTTACCTAGAGTGTCACCAACGGACCCACACAGGAGAGAGACCCTTCCACTGCCAAACATGTGATAAGAGATTCACTCAGTCATATAATCTACGAACACACCAACGGACTCACACAGGAGAGAGACCCTTCCACTGCCAAACATGTGATAAGAGATTCACTCAGTTAGATCATCTACGGTCACACCAACGGATCCACACAGGAGAGAGACCCTTCCACTGCAAAACATGTGATAAGAGATTCACTCAGTTAGATAATCTACGAACACACCAACGGACCCACACAGGAGAGAGACCCTTCACCTGCCAAACATGTGATAAGAGATTCACTGTGTTAGATAGTCTACGGTCACACCAACGGACCCACACAGGAGAGAGACCCTTCCACTGCCAAACATGTGATAAGAGATTCACTCAGTTAGATCATCTACGGTCACACCAACGGACTCACACAGGAGAGAGACCATTTGCCTGCAAATGGTGTAGGAAGAGCTTCGTGCACGTCATTAGCATGAAAAGACATCATCACCGCATCCACGCAGGAGAAGTCCAAACGGCTGCTTCAAGCAGAACCCTCACACCTGGCCCGAGTCCACTTGATTCGCCATGACTGAGTCCTCCCCATCTACTTTCGTTAGAACCTCTGTCTTCGGTTGACCTTGACATTTTCCATTCTTTTTTGCCGCAAATTCTCCATACATTTCACTTGGAATGCGACCCGGCCGTGATGCCTTGCCGTTCATAAATTGCCAGTAAAATGTCTATCTTGATGACGTCTACAGCTCAGCGTCGGAAGGACAGCCGGCAGCATCATAATTAGGTTCAAGGTTTTTTATTTGTCCCTTTTTATTTGTCAATAGTCCACTAGCTATAAAGACAAGCATGCATAAAGCAGAGCTGTCTCTCCCATGTTGCGTAGATATGGCCAAAAAAGAAACTAGTATCTCCTACAAGTGCACAGACGGACGTGTGCGGGTGCCTGTAAACGTAATCACCACCACGGACGGACGTGTGGACGGACAGGGCCGTGCACGCGCCTGTAACAGGATAACAGCATGGTGGTCACACATCTGCACATCTGCAGATGTGCAAACCGGACGGACAAACCCTGCAGGTCCAGGAGGACAGTGTTAATGTTTTCTAATGTCTCCCGCCTCTGTAGGACCATGAGGTCCAGCAGGACAGGATCGTGCTGCTCTCTCTGCTCATGGCGGAGCTGGGTGTCCACTTGGTGGCGTACACCTTCCCTCACATCAAGATCAACACAGCCAGCTTTTTAGAGTGCATTGTGCTTCAGTATGTTGATAAGGTTCATGGAGATTTCCAGCTCGATTTGGCAACTGCCCACAGATACAAAACTACTTGTAACTGCTGTCCTGACCATGGTATTACTTCGCTTAACTGACCAGCCAACTGTCCTGACTTTAACCCCGCAGAGAATCTGGGTTGTATTGTCAAGAGGAAGGTGTGAGACACAATACAAATTCATTTATGGCTGTTATCAAAGCAACTGGGCTTCCATAACACCTCAATAGTACCACAGGTTGATCACCTCCATGCCACACCCCACTGATGCAATAATGTGTTCAAAAGTAGCCCAGACCAAGTGTTACCTGCATACATTAATATACTTGTCAGATAGTCGACATTTCTTGTTTAAAACATTTTTTTTTGTGGTTTTGTAGAAAAAAAAATGCTAGTTCATTAAGATAGGATTTTGGGGTTTTCATGAGCACTAAAAGTTTGTGTAAATACTTCACTTAATTGATTGAGAATACATGAAAGTTTCACTTTTTGTATTATGTTATAGAAGAAAATGAACTGTTACACAATATGCTATTTTTAGAAGGACCTGTAAGTCTTGACAAAAATGTGGAATCTTGAGTTCATAATATAAACTGGTGCTGCAACAATGAATCGATAATCAGAATCGAAATAAGCAATCATGGGTGTTTTTCCAGCGTTATGGACAAAATAATGATGGTTGCACATGCACAGTAGAAACTGCAAAGTCTATCTATCTATCTATCTATCTATCTATCTATCTATCTATCTATCTATCTATCTATCTATCTATCTATCTATCTATCTATCTATCTATCTATCTATCTATCTATCTATCTGCCTCATTTTCCAGGTTTTTGGCTGTACAGGAGACGCCTTCTCAATTACAAAAATGTGGAATCTTGAGTTCATAATAATATAAACTGGTGCTGCAACAATGAATCGATAATCAGAATCGAAATAAGCAATCATGGGTGTTTTTCCAGCGTTATGGACAAAATAATGATGGTTGCACATGCACAGTAGAAACTGCAAAGTCTATCTATCTATCTATCTATCTATCTATCTATCTATCTATCTATCTATCTATCTATCTATCTATCTATCTATCTATCTATCTATCTATCTATCTATCTATCTATCTATCTATCTATCTATCTGCCTCATTTTCCAGGTTTCTGGCTGTACAGGAGACGCCTTCTCAACCATCGGCTACAACTACAGGGTTGGTATTTCTAACGTCTCTGAGGTTGTGGAAGAGGTGACGGGGACGATATGGGAAGCTCTCCAGCCACAGTTTATGCCTGTGCCCACAGCACAGGACTGGCTGTCAATTGCAGAGGAGTTCCAGAGTAGGTGGAACTTCCCCAACTGCATAGGAGCACTGGATGGGAGCATAGACTTAGCATAGACTTTTTGAAAATGGTTAATAAAAAACATGATTGCGCCGCGGACAAAGCCGGCTCGGGTCATGACAAATCTTAACAACACAATACAATATTCTCATGCAATGTCTAATTCAATCAAGGCAATATATCAATAATACAAGAGTTGTGCCCCTATACGGGCACAGGTCTCCACCGTCCGGGCTCAGGTTTGAACGTGTGCACATTACAAAGTAGTTTATTGTGAGTGTAATGAGACAATACTCATGATTATATATAAACGTATCTTAGTCACTACATAAATATGTTTTTAACATTAACTCCTCTTCAGGATTACTTCCCTATCTCACTCTTTATGACATCATCTCAAGTCTCATTCTAGCTCAGGGCTCCTCCTACCTCAGGCCCCCCTAGCTCAACGTCATCTCAGGAGCCTCAAGGGTCCTCCTAGTTAGTGTGTCAACTATAACGTCATCATGACGTCATAGTCGGGAGGACAGACAGATCGAGGACACAGACGGGCTACACATCGAGGGCACATACGGGCTACGTGCACGGACAGAGGGCGTTTTATAGTCACCACCTTCGGTGGAGACAATAAAGGTATATGATGTCACAGGGATCAAGGTAGATTGGTGCCTAACGTGTTTTGGTGTGGAATTCTCCTTTAAACTGTTTTAATAGTAGTGGGTTTGCACGGCCACATCTCCAGCAGTGTTTCCCAACTCCCGTGCTGGACTCAGCAGTGTGCTAACCAAGCCTTTAACCCCAACCCCAGCCCCACTATAGCCTGTTTCCCAGCAGCCACACCACAGTCATCATAGCAGGGGCGGATGTGACACTTGCAAATGGGGGGGCAGGAGAAAATAGTATGGGTGCGGCTTCATCGATAAAGCTGCAGACTGGGCATTTAGGGGGGCACTGCCCCCCCATGCCCAGATCCGCCCCTGCATGCCACAGCCATCATAGCAGAGTGCTAACCGAGGGCTTTGACACTAATCACCCTAACCCCAGCCCCACTATAAGCTGTGAATCAGCTGGCCATGCTGTGCAGCCAGTCAGCAGTGTGTGTTAACGTGCTAATCGAGCCTTTTTGACTCTAACCCTAACCTAACCCTGTTTCCCAGCTTCCCCCGTGCTGCAGTCAGCAGTGTGCAAACCGTACAGCCCTGCTTTAATAAGCTGACGGCAGAGGTTTACGTTATGGACAAGTGGGGCTTACTGGAAGACGGTGACATGATGCATGGGTCTGTTTGTCTCTCCCACAACTTCTCCGACATGCACCGCTCTCCAGCAACCAGTGGGTCTCTAGTCTGTCTGTTTCACTCCGCGCCAGAGCCAAAGATGTAATGGGCCGCGGCCGATCCCCTCCCCTCTGCTCTTCCTCCGCTGTCTCCTTTGCTCTGTATCACTTGCAGGTTGATGACCCCGTAAGATTGCTCAGTTCCAAGCACCCCCCCCAGCACACGTGCACGCACACACACACACACACACACACACACACACACACACACACACACACACACACACACACACACACACACACACACACACACAGAAAGATGGCAGAGATGTGTAACCGAACCCGTGTGCTGGTTCTGGGAATATAATGGCAGCACACAAAGTTTCCTCTTCAATACTTTAAAGGGGTGTAACATTAAATTCAGCTTTTGTTTGTCTGTGTGTGGGGGTGTGGGAGGGGGAGGGCGTTTTGGTGCTCCCATGCATGTTTTCTATCCCCACAAACGGTCAGGATTTCATATCGTATGCTTTCATGGAAATTGCTCTCAGGAACAGCTTGTTTGATTTTTGTCCTCATAATGTCATCAGTGCACCCTGCTTTGTATAATTCCTTATCTTCAATGTTTACAATGACCACTATTGTTGATTTTCCAAGCTGGCATGGATTGGAAACAGGACTGGTTTTATTTAGCATCATTATTATACTGGCTCAAATATAATGTGCACATCAGCACCCCCAACCACCTCTGGACATTGTGGTACTGCAGCTTTCAAAATCTATTATATGAATGTATGTTATTTGCGTTTGAGTACTGTGCAGTGGTGGAGGTAACTAAGTTATTTTACTCGCAGTGAGTAATAATATCATTTTTGGGGTAGTTGCATTCGAGTAATTACAATTTGCAGTATTTTTTATTTCAACTCCATCAGTACATTCTACTCGATGATGTCATCATTACTTCAGTACATTTGGAACTTTGACTTTTACTCCTAACGGAGTATTTCTGATATATCACAGTATTGATCTTTCCCCCAAAACGTGTACTTTTCTCACCACAGTCACAGTGCATGGACTTTCTGCTGCAGTACAGTAGCAGACGGTACAAGTGTAAAAACCTTCACTGCATTCATTGTAACATGAAGTGCATGCAGCTTAAAGTGCTTTGTGACGCAATACAGAAAAAGATGGCATAAAAAGAACATAGCAGTAATGGCAATACAGTGAGGACGTGAATAAGCATAAAAAAACTGCCTCTTGTTAATTGCAAATGAAGTAGAGGCACGTTTTATAGCTCCCCATGGGGAAAAAAAGCCCCGAAGAGTGCATAATGGTAGGTCTAACTAAAGTTTTCAAATAAATGTAGTGAAATGTATACGTACATTTTTTTTTACTCTGAGATGTAGTGGAATGAAACTGAAAGTAGCTTACTTATTTTATTATTTAGTTATACGTTTTTGTATTTTTTGTGTGTGCACTCTGATCAGTGTTGGGACATGTGCACTACGTAACTCAATATATTACATAATATATTACCAAAATGCAGTAACTTGTAATATAAATATATTACTTAACAAAAACAATCTAATATATTATACTTTTCTTTCTGCATTACTGCATTACTTTCAACATTACTTTCTGTCAATCTGTCTCGTTGAAAATGTTCTTGTGAAGTTTTTTTGACAACTGCAGAAGTTAAATAATTACTTATTTTCTATAATTTGTCATCAAATTATCTATTCAGGAGGACGTTTTTAAGTGAACAAGCAGTCCACGAAGTGGACTTGTTCATTAAGTGAACAAGCAGTCCACGAAGTGGACTTGTTCACTTAATTGATATTGACTGCTTTTCTCCTTCTCCTTCTTTTTCCGCCAAAAATAGCTGTTCTGGCTGAACCGTGCAGTCGGTTTTCGCGAAAATTGGTAATCTGGTAGAGGGTGATGCCAAACGGTGATGATGCGAAGCCTGTGACCACTGGTCAAATGGTGGCGCTATAGCACTCAACTGAAATTGCAAAATTTAAACACTTATAACTCATGAACTGCTTGACTCTCAGAAATGTAACTTATATTCACTTATGCGTCTGCTTATGCCGAACAACTTTTGTAGTCTGACTTTTGACCTCTGACCTTTAGATGAACCGCCATCTTGAATTATATGTAAAACAGTTAAAATAGCTGTTCTCCTACAATCTTTGATCAAAATGCATAACAATGACCTACACATGAACTTTGGAGCCATACGAATATGAAAATAGGTGTGAATTTTGTTTTAAGAGAAAAAATTATGTTTTTACGAGCCAATGAAAATTGCTCGTTCGTGAAAATGATTCTAATGCCCCTAATCTACACATGCAGCGTAATCTGCTTCTGATATTTTACAGTTTTGTAGAGGGGGATGCCAAATAGCAGCAAAACCAGTCTTACTCAAATTGCTCAAATGGGGGCTGTTACGTGTATTATTATGGGGGAACAGACAGACAGTGCAGGCAGCATGTGTTCCTCCCCTCTATATTCTGCTCTCCTCTCCTTCTCTCCAGTCTGTCAATCATACTCACAGGTCCAGCCCACTCATCTCCAGTACCAGCCCACTCCTCCACCTCTTACCACCGGTTGGGCCACCACGCATCTGTCTCCTCCAATCACCTCCATCATCAGACTATATAAGCCACCTGTTGTCTTCCACTCACTCTCTTTCCAGCCTGCCAGCAGACAGCAGCTCCAAACCATTCAGTGTCCTAAGCATACCAGTTTTGCCAGTTTGTCCAAATACAAGTCAAATAGTAGTCCTTAGAAGTTGTCCTAAACACAGCCATTTTGTAAAACCAGTCTTTGTTGTTAAAAACGAGGCTATTCGGTAAAGCCCTAGTCTAGCCACAGTCTCACAGTAAAAGTACTGTTAAAGTACCGTACTGTACTGTTTATAATCAGAGTACTTTCTTTTGTTTGTAGTTCTAGTATTTAAGTTCAGCCTTCCCATTTTGAGTTAAGTTCTTCAGGGAAGGGACAGGGGAAGACAGGGTACCCTGTACATTTTGCAACACGTAGGTAACTCCCGTGTTTTTTACACCAGGTTAGAGGTGAGTGCCACATGTTGTAATTTCCTTTTTTTGAAGGTAGAGTAGGAATTGTTTGTTTGAGTAATTCCCGGTAGGTTAGAGGGTTGGGGTTCTAGGTAGGTGTGTTTTTGATTGTAACTTTTTCTGGCACCACCAGTCCCTTCCCTTAGCTTTTTGTATTTTCTGTTCAGTAACCTACACACACACACACACACACACACACACACACACACACACACACACACACACACACACTCACACTCTCTGTCTGTCAATCAGTGTCTGTGCTTAACTCCCTCTGTCTCTCCCTCACTCAGTGTGACACACCCAGCTGGCACCTGCAGCAAGTTCCCCAATCAGCCATGCTCCTCCTCCTGCATAAAAGCCAGCTCCTTCAGTCTGATGGCAGACAGACCAGACAACAGCTCAGCAGCCCAGCTCTGTTCTTGTTAGCCTTTGTTTTCAGTTCTCTTTAGTTAGTTTATTTCTGTTTGGCCTGGAGATGGCCGGCAGCCTTGGTTTTCGTTATGTTTTAGTTCTCGGTTTAGGATTCATTTGTTAAGTTAGGGCGAGGGGTGGGAACAGCTTCGACGTCCCTAGGGGTGGCCTGGGCCCCCCCTCCTTCTGTTTGCGGCATCTCCAGGTCTTCCTTTGTTCTCCTTGTTTGGTAAAGTAATCATGTAAATAATTCATTACAAGTAATCAGATTACTTAAGTATCCCTACCAGTTCAACCAGCAATGCTGCCCTTGTACAAATGTAATCTAATACTTTTGGGAGTGGTTGTTAATAAAAACCGTTAAACCTTGCCATTCTCTTGATGTCCTTCTTTTATGTTGGAGTTTCCATTTTAGCCACCTCACTGCTTTTACAATGGAACTCGCATGGCTCATCAATGAAATGTTTAAATTACTTCGAAAATAATTCATTTGACCATCAAATATATAATGCAGCCTGGCATTGGTCATTTTATGAATCACATTAATTGTTAACATGTGTAGGCTCTTGTTTTGAAGCATTTTTATCATAGATAATCATTGATTAAGGGTAGTTGTTTGTTTAAAGGATACACTTCATAAAAACATACTGCTGTAAACCAGTATACTTTTATATTGTATGTAGAGTTTCACGTCAGGATGTGGCAGATTGTCACACCCACATGTCCTATTGCTTCAGTTTTCTTCATAAACTGATTTGTCTTGTGTTTTGTTTATCCACTGCTGCATGCTGTTGCATGATCTAAAATCCAATTTTAATGCAACGCACCAGAGCCATTTAGAGACGGAGTTGCGCCAATGATGGGGTACACAGTTACATTGGGTTAGTCACGTGATCAGTGGTCACAGTGAGCCTAACGGTGAAAAATCATAGTCTAGTGTCTGAAACACATTGTTTGAAGTGAGTAAGATGAGATGTAAAATGACAGCCGGTTTGAATTATTTTACAGTAACAATTAAAGTCTCTGCAATGTGTATGATTTGCTATTACTTAAAAAGACCTAACATAAAAGGATTCAAGCTGGGCTTTTACTTTGAGTCCAATGCATTTCTGCCTACTTCTCAATAGCATGGAGTTACACTCGCATATCATGAAAGTGACATTCACGGAAATGTCACTTTGTGATTGAGATGATAAAACTCAATGTAATGGTAATGGCACCAACTCAGTGGCCTTGTGGTTAGAGTGTCTGCCCTGAGACTGGGAGACCGGGGTTCGATTCCCGGCCAGGTCATACCCCGACATTCTAGATTTCCAGTAGTAACCTACCCAAAGCATTGTACAAGCCTTGATCATTTCATGTAACAGTGTAGTGGTTAAAACATTGTGCCAGATTATGTTAGATTAACTTCTTGAACAAAGTGGCCATTAAACAACTGTTGTTAACTAGTGTCCAATCACATTTATTTCACAATTTCTTCTAGTTGTACTTGAATTGTACTGTAATTGTCCAAGCTTTTATCAGTTTTGTTGTAGGAGGCCAGGTTGACATGTAGGCTACTGTAGGAATTTTACATTTCATTTATTCATTCACTATTGTATGGACCCGGGGCAAAAGCACCAAAAATATGTTCCTTCTTCTGCATATTGTTCTGACTCCTTATTGCTGCTTGCTTGTTCACGTTTTATTGCTGCTTGCAGCTATATTTTCAAGTTGATTTCATATGGATTTCCCAGATAGCCAAGTGCGCTTTCTTTATTGTAGCTATGCCACTGGCCTACACAATATTTGATTGATAGTGACACACAATATTTGATTAATAGTGACACTAAATATTTAATTATATATTTTGTACAACATTTTTCTTTTAAGTAATATGTAATAGTAATATTAATATATTACACTTGCTCAGACAGTAATATTGTAATACAATATATTGCTTTAAAATGAAGGTAATAAGTAATAAGTAATACATTAACAAGGTATAGTAATATTCCCAACACTGACTCTGATTATCCTGCTGCTCGTGATACAGTTCACTATCACTGTTTTCATTGCCGTTCAAAATGCAAACTCCAGAGAAAACCACAGAAAATCCACTAAACCTTCAAAGTTTAGGTTTTCTTAATTGAGGTCGTAAAACATGAAACAGAAAATATAAAAGGATTATAAAAGTTAATGTCATAAAACTTTTAAGTGCCACAAAATTGTATTCAAGTACAGCACACCACAAGTAAGTAATAGGCCGTGCTCCAACCCAGCAAAAAGAGCCTAGAAAATGACTTTCGTTCCAATGTCTTTGGCACTACTGTTTCAATGCATTTTTGCATAGATAATACCCTTCTGGGCTTTGGGTTAAAAGTTCTCCGCATGATATCCTGCAGTATTTTGTCAGGAGCCAGATATGTACAACAAGTCTGTAACTAAAAAACGAAAATCGTATGTTGCTCTTTTTGCTTGTAAAATGTGATCTATTGATTCAACAACAAACAATGGAAACAATGGAAACAAGCCCTCGAGGCACTTTGTGTTAACCTTCCAGTATGATCGTAGCAATGCAGCGAGTGTGCTATTTGCAATCAATCAATCCTCTCGTCACCCAACTCTGTTAAATTCAGCATTTAATAGTGAATTTCTGCTCCTGTCTCCTGTCATCTAAGTCCAGTGGTGGACAAAGCAGCCAACCCCAACAGTACCCAAAATATGGTAGTCAAGTATGGATTCCTCTTCGTTATGCCTCTTCGTTGTTATAAAATTACAAAGATACATTTGCATAGTTACCAAATACCAAAAGGACCCTTACGGGTCCATTTGGTAAGGGGGGCTTTAGGTAACGAATGCAGACGCACGCAGACACGCATGCAGATGCAGACACGCACGCAGACATGCAGTTAGATACACATGCAGACGCAAACATGCATGCAGACGTGTGCATGTCTGCGTGTAAGTGCGTGTCTGTGTGCACATCTGCATGCGTCTTTGTCTGCTTGCGCATCTAAGTGTGTGTCTGTGTACATCTGCGTGCGCATCTGCGTGTGCATGTCTGCGGCTGCGTGTGCCCGTGTGCGTCCCCGTCTGAGTGCGCGTCTGCGTGTGTTTGGGTCTGCGTCTGAGTGCCCGTCTGCCTGCGTAGCTTAGCAACAAGATGCTACATGGAAGACAGACAGACAATCTGATAATGTTGTTAATTTTGCAACCTCTGCATGACATCATCAATGATGTCATTTAGATTAGCCAATCAGCTCCTTAGGGGCATGCCAAGCCTCATATAAAGTGACGACACCAGTAAGTGCAGAGAGTCAGTCCCAAAAGACCATGGCGACCACAACACAGCGTCCAACCGAGGTGGTCCTGCTGTCCTGCGGATCGTTCAACCCCGTCACCATCATGCACGTGAAGATGTTTGAGCTCGCCAAACGCCACCTGGGAGACACGGGCTGCTACAAGGTGGTGAAAGGAATCATCTCTCCAGTGGGCGACGGCTACAAGAAGAAAGGCCTGATTGAGGCCCGCCACCGCGTGAAGATGGCCCAACTGGCCGTAAAGGACTCGGACTGGATCACGGTAGATCCTTGGGAGAGCACACAGCCCGAGTGGATGGAGACGGCCAAAGTAGCACGGCATCACTACGAGATAATAGGACGGAGCAAAATACTGCTGGGAAGGAGAAATGGCGCCAAAAAGGAGCCTTCTCCTCCTCCTCTGCGGTTGATGTTGCTGTGCGGGGCCGACGTCCTGGCCTCTTTCAAGACCCCGAATCTCTGGAAGGAAGAGGACGTGGACGAGATCCTGGGCGTCTACGGCGTGGTCTGCGTCGGCCGCCACGGGACTGACGCCATGGGTGTCGTCAGAGAGTGTGATGCCCTGTGGAAGCACCGCGAGAACATCCACATGGTCCCATCCGAGTGGGCAACGAACAAGATCTCGTCCACCCGTGTTCGGCAAGCGTTACTGCAGGGGCAGAGCGTCAGGGACCTGACGCCGGACCCGGTGGTTCGCTACATCCAACGGAATGACCTGTACACCGCCGAGAGCGAGCAGAGAAACGCCGGCGTCGACCTGGAACCTCTGCAAAGATACGCGGACGTCTCCTCTGCGTCGAGAAAACGCAAGTCTCTGCATGAAGACGCCTACCAGACAGTGTTGGGAATATTACCGGTACTTTACCTTGTTAATATATTACTTATTAATTATTACCTTCATTTTAAAGCAATATATTATATTACAAAATTACTGTCTGAGCAAGTGTAATATATTACATATTACATATTACTTTAAAAAGAAAAATACAAAATATATAATGAAATATTTGACATCACTATTAATCAAATATTGCATACGCCAGTGGCATACCTTCAATAAAGCAAGCACACTTGGCTATCTGGACAAATCCATATAAAATCAACTTGAAAAAAACGTCACTCCTGAATGAATAATTTGGTGACAAATGATAGAAAATAAGTAATTATTTAACTTCCGCAGTTGTCAATATAATTTCACAAGAACATTTTCAATGAAACAGATTGACAGAAAGTAATATTGAAAGTAATGCAGTAACGCAGAAAGAAAAGTATAATATATTAGATTGGTTTAGTTAAGTAATATATTTATATTACAAGTTACTGCATTTTGGTAATATATTATGTAATATATTAAGTTACATAGTGCACATGTCCCAACACTGCTACCAGAGTGAAGCGGATCTGCCCGAGGACCAATAAAAATGTACACACATGTACACATAGACACACATGTTGTTGGTCAATGCCTTACTTTTGAAATGTGCACTGTAATAACTCACATACTATATAATAACTCACTCTGTGTTGCAGTGCGTGTTCCGGTAGCGTTGAACATGAGGCAGTTCTTGTGTTCTGTCTATAACAGGACGGATGGTATGGCACCTCCAGGGCCACAAAGTAAAAGACATCAGCATGTCCTTCATCTCAGCATTCTTCAGCAACAGGCCTTTAAACAAACAAAATAACAATGATAATCTGCTGTATTGTCAAATCACAGATTTACAAATTTACAATTTAAAAAGTGTCGGTAATTTCTTTATCTTTATTAAAAGAAAAAATGTGTGTGTGTGTGTGTGTGTGTGTGTGTGTGTGTGTGTGTGTGTGTGTGTGTGTGTGTGTGTGTGTGTGTGTGTGTGTGTGTGTGTGTGTGTGTGTGTGTGTGTGTGTGTGAGAGAGAGAGAGAGAGATAGAGAGCATTAAATTGGTAAATCAGCGAGAGCATTGGTAAATCACAGTGGTCAAAACAAAAGGCCTTGCTGTGACCTGCCCCATCATAACCTCTCTGCATTCCATTCCAATTTCCATTTATTTTATCCCCTCAACTGTTAATATAGTAATATATCAATTAGCTGTAATATAAATTCACTTCATCACCAAAGGCTTTAGTGCTTCCCAAAAATACATGAATATGGAAATTAACATATTTTACTGCTGAAATTGACAAAGGAACTGACATGTTTTGTCTTTCTAATTCCCCAAAGCCTGAGAATCAAATGCAGATCATCAAACACTTCTGATGTAATGGAAAAATGATACAGTATAGTGCTTGGCACATTTGCCACCAAGGATCACTGGTTTAAGTGCAAGCCGACGCACAATTCAACATTAATAAAACTCTGAACTCTGACTGCATGCGGACTGGGGAGAGTCATTATTGCTCACAATATAATATAATGTATAATATACACTAAGCAAACAATAATGTGAGACAACATTTTTAAAAGGAAGCGATGTGTGTTACATTAGTGTACAGTGAACATAATTATGTTGGAATTAATGCTGACATTGATCGCACAATATAGCTGCCTATTTAGAAAATTCAAACATTGGCACATTGTTTCCAAATGGGTGCAGAGCCCTGATATGCAGTATTAGGCTACAGTAATAGCACCATGATCAGTCATACAATAACAAATCAATACCGGACAGTCAAAACCTGGAATGCCAGTTTTCTTTAAAATCTCTCAAAAAAACTGTTTTAGTTTTCTGTAAACGTGTGTGTGTGTGTGTGTGTGTGTGTGTGTGTGTGTGTGTGTGTGTGTGTGTGTGTGTGTGTGTGTGTGTGTGTGTGTGTGTGTGTGTGTGTGTGTGTGTGTGTGTGTGTGTGTGTGGAGGGGGAGCGCTTACCGTGAAAGATGATCTCCAGCAGAAGCAAACAAAGCCACTGTTTAGCTCAGGATCTATAAGTGTCCCACCGTGTTGCTGCAAAATCCTGGATGTCCTCCTCCTGTACTGATAAAAACGTGCATATAGCACCGTTTGGATTCCTCTGTATGCACTTTTCTTTCTTTGTTTTGATTTATTTTGCTCCTGCTGCTCGATGTAGCGGTCGCCATTCTTGTTATGATGGGGAAGGGAATAAAGCTGCCACGCGATTGGAGCACGTGACCAAAACCGCACCACTCCCCCTTAAAATACTAGTACGCCTAGTAAGAAATAGTCCCGTCTTTGATTGCTGATTATAAAAATACTGCAGGATGGCACATGGAGAACTTTTTTATTTGGGCTTTCTACATATATCTCTCTTTTATGAAGCCAAAATTATGTAGTGCCACGCCTGTGGGAGGGAAAGTGAACGAAAATCAGCCTCGGGGTATGGCCTATAAATGTATTTAGATACTTTCCAACAGTGGGTGCATACACGCGGTTTAAAATGGTAATGGCCACAGACTAGAGCGTCTGGATTTTCCAAGCGCTCTCAGTGCTCGGCGTGTACAATCAACCGGCAGGGGATTTCACTGTAAGATGTTGATGGGTGCAACTATGTATTACTTCCCCTCCTTGCGTCATATAATTACACTTCTCTGTCTCAGCACTTCCGTGCATTAGTGTCAACAGCTGTGATTAACGCCACGGCTAGCTACGGTATATCATATGTTTATCATACGTGTCGGAGAGAGGGGTCATTTTGGGTCTGAATGTCCCCCCCAGTCCACACTACTGGGGAATGACTGGTCTATTCGCTTTTGAGTGGTGCAACCACTCCATGTGCTTGGCTTTGTCCCTATGTGCAGTACACCTGTACAAGCTTCAGACCTCCCAAAACAAACTGGTCAGACTATTACTTGGCCTCACCCCCCCGAACCCACCTCACCCCTGCCCACTTTGACAGACTAGGTTGGCTTAGGATTGACGACATCTGTCTAATTACTTCCTTAGTGTCAATGAAGCTCACACCTATAACACCAGAGGGGGGTCAACAAACCATGTGCAACCCAGACACGCCACAAGCACATGTCTAAATTCTCTGCAATGCCACCAATATGTGACTCCCTACCGACATCCAAATCAAAAATGCAAATCCCTGGACTTCTTCAAGGCCAGTCTAACAATTAGTTGCAATTAGAATCTGGCCTCTGTAAAATAGGTGTGCTTTTAGGCTTATTTGTCTTCTTTTCATTCTCATTTCTGCCTACGTTTTTTTTTTTTTTTTAAATAATAATTTTCTATTATTGCATTCTTATTTCAACGTGTATAACTTAATTGTGCTACTATGAGTCATTTTATTGTTTTATTGTACAAACTGCATGAGAACTGAATGGAAACAACTTTCCTCGGTACTCCTTTAGACAGTGATATGTGTAACTGTACTTTGCACAGTGTCGCATTGTTCGTTTATCGTCGTAAAAAAATAAACAATCAATCTTGTAATCAATCAAACCTGTACACCTCTCACTATGTTAAGATTTCCAACAGGGGGTGCTGTTTGACCAATACAGAGTACACACAAAGTGCCACTCAGTTCACACAGTGTTCTGATTTCTTTTTTTTTCCTTCTTCTTTTTTCTCTCTGTACTCTCAAATCTCCAGTATTGTGTCTCCACTCTTCCATCCTGACGGCGCCACTCTTTACCGTGAAGGAGGTTATCAAAATGGTGGAAAGTGCAGTACAGTAAGTGCATTTACTTGGCTTCACGCAGACCGCAGCCATATCTTGCCATTAGGTTAATGGCAGGGGTGGCAACTAGCCGCAATTTGTCCATTGACAGCCCACCCATCAAAACGAAAAGAAAAGTCCTAACTCCCTCACTCTGGCTTATGCTATCTATGACGACTCAGTTTTTAGAACGCTAATATCTCAGATTTTTCTTTTTGGACCCAAAACCGACCTGGATATGCATCTCATTTCTGTAAACAATATACAGTATCTAATACAAATTATGTTTTGGGTGGATTAAATGACAATCACAGGACATGTTAGCAGATTTTTACTTCCAGACTACGTCTTCTAAAGATGTGTTGTTGGGTTGTGTTGGCAAAAAAAAAAACTGCATGCCTTTTCTCTATATGTTTAACGTCACATTTTAGAGTAAAACTATTTTTCTCAGGGTTAAAGTTCAGGCATCTCCACGTTTCCTCATCACAGCCACACTTAAATGCGATCCACCATGAATTTAAATGTATCCAATGTATCCTATAAATAAATGTTGCCTTTAATACATTTTACATACTCTGCCTTTTAAGTTAAGTAAAACCTTTGAGTATACTTCTGCACCACTGGGCAGAAGTATTGTGGATGTTTATGTGGATGTGGGCTGAGGGTTTTGGGGTTTGGCAGGCTGGCACATTGAAAGGACCGTACTTGGTCGCTAGCTGCCCTCCGTAGTGGTGGCGTGGCTACAGTGTTGCTACAGTAGTGGCACGGGTACAGTGGCACAGCAGGATCTGTGACTGTTTATTTAACTGTGGTGACGTTTGAGGCGTTAAGAGGGCAAACCATTACTTTGCAAACAAGCCACCTATGGTTAGCTTTGTTTATGGGCAGAGTGCTCTCTCTCTCTCTCTCTCTCTCTCTCTCTCTCTCTCTCTCTCTCTCTCATGCTCCCCCTGCTCATTTTTGTTCCTCGTGTTCTTCCGATAATGGGGTGCATGACAGTCTCCAGCAGTTTCATAATGAGCCAATAGAGTGGAGATGAGGTGGAGTTCGATTCAAATCTGTTTACAAACACAGGATTTGTACAGACTAAAGTTGCCTATAGTACCTTAGCATAGAGTACTTTTTGTCTGGTAAAAGTTTCTAAAGGTTTATTTAGAGCAACTTTTGTGCCCCTCAACTTGCACACGATGAGTGTAATGTTCTTTGTGAATGAGCTAAAGCCATGCAGACAGGCGGTAATCACATTACTGTTATGTATATACACTAGTGTTTTGCGGTTCCTCTCTGGGCTGCACTTTAATAAACAGAAAATATGTTTTCAGGGGTCAGTGCATGGCCAATTTCCTCCCCCATCAGGTGGGGGTACAGTGTACCCATTCATCAGCTTCCATTGCTATCATAGTGTTCCAATTTAGAAATGTGTCGTCTGCTCATTTCTTTAGGCACATCACTTCCAATCTCACTTGTTTACCCTGTGAAATTGCACCGGCCTTCGAGGACCTTACAGCCGTACGCCAAAGACCACCGAAACTTAGATTTAATTGCATCTATAGCACTCTATAGCGTATATACTTATAATAAAGTTTCATTGTAGAGATATTCTATTAGACTGATAGCTTACGGTGATGACTGTTGTGCATTAGATACCTTGTGTTGTTCCTTTTTGCTATAGATCACTCTGGATTAAGAGTGACATGTAGGCATTTTAGCTAAATGCCTAAATTGTAAATTGTATCCTGTATGATTGAATTAAGAACTTTGTACTGTGATAGCCGTGTTTCACAGAACAAACACTCTGACAGAGCTGCTGAGTTGGAAGAGATGTCCAGAGTGAGACTTTACTTTACTGAGACTGTACTACATGCCTTCATTGAAGACCCGTTGCTCCAGTGAACTGTACCTGTATACTTTTTATATCTTTGAATGGCATGAACCGACACACGTACAGTACTATAGGTACTCTAAGTCCGATGATGAGTTTGGGTTTTATGTACTATTCTGTGCCTATCACGGCTCTTAGCGAACTTTGCAATGATTAGTGAGGCGTCTTGGCCGGCCGGTGCCTCTCTTTAAAAAAAATCCCCATGATTTTTGCAACCCATTGTTATCACCCAATGCCAATTCCACACATTCCTCTGCCAACCTGGGGAGGCATCAGACTTGCCTCCTTCAATGCATGAGTCCAAGGCAGGGGAACGGGGGGTGTTTCCCTGGACGTAGCGCATGGTAGGAACGTGTTATTCCAACCAGTTCCTGTCCCCTCCATCAGGCACCCCAGCTGGCCAGGGGGAGGAATTCTAGAGACCAGGATTACTGCATGTCTGTGTGAGGGTATCTACCCTAGAGGACACGGGAGAGAACATGCCATGTAGAAAGGCCCTTTCGTTGGTGCCTCCCTTGTCAGTGGTTCACAATGCTCAAGTTCATGTAGAGACGGTTCCACTCTGTCATTGTCTATGGGGAGGTATTTCAATATTATGAAGAAACTTTTGGTTCCAGGCCCGGATGTAAAATTTCCCAATTGGAGGGGGCAGGGGAAAATGGTATGGGGGCGGCTTCATTGCCCGTGGCACTAAGCGAATTAGGTCGCACCCATACCATTTTCGGTTACAAGACTTTTAATAGGCAAGTAAGCATCAATGATATAACATCAGTTGTTGTTGAAGTTTCGACAGGCACGCAGCATACATGAGGCTAAAGGTCTGACTCAGAGTTTTCTGTTTTCAATGATGAAGTGCTGTTGGTTTAGTGGTGCCACAATTGTAGTTAGTTAGTAGTAGTAGTTTTCAAACATCAGACATTTTAAACATACTGCAAGCACTTTCATTTGAAATATCTTTGAAATTTGGGTTGTGTGCATGCCCTCATGTTTAGTGGGGCAGTCAAGGCATTAAGGGGGACATTGATCCCCCCCATGCCTAGATCCGGCCCTGTTTGATTCTATTAGTTTATCTACAGAATGTCTATTCCGTGCTGGTTCAACAAGTTGGGTCGAGATCGGGTGCACGCACACATACATACATACACACACACACAAACACACACAATAGTCTATGCAATTTTTGTCTCCACCTTGTCCACAACTCATCCAGTGCCACACTGACAATTCTATACCCGCCTCGGATCCCTTTGTTGTTGTGCGTTTTGTTCAATATTTCTGACATTTTGTTTTGTTGTTTTTATAATGGCTTCCATGTTGACAGACGGACATTGCATTCCATGCTTGTCTCCACAACGCGATGTCTGTACTATTCCACACCTGTTCATCTGCCTGTTCTCCTCCAGTGCGGCTATGAATATGCAAACGCCCCTCCTTTCATTCCATTGTCGTACCCAAGAATAATAGCTTTGTTTCCAGAACTCTGCTGATTGTGAATGCAGCACATTTCACGTCAAAGGAATTTGTTTTAGAAACCCATGTCGTCGCCGCACCTCCCTTACAGTCGACGAGTGCAGAGAAAATGGCAGATCGACAAGCTCTTGCAGATCGAGATCTCATCTATTTTCTTCCAAAAGTGTGTGGCCTATTAGACATAATCTCTCTCTCTCTCTTAAAGGGATATTTCACTTTCAAAAAAACCTTTGGTCATTTTATGGTCTACTCAGTCTCGTGTGAACACACCAGACAGTTTATAAGTTACTCCTTTCAGTATTTAGATGTTTGATGTTCATTTTAGTGCATCCACCTTCTACAAACCCATTTAACTTAAAACCCCATTTTAACCATGACAAATTATTCGCTAACAACCCATCTTTTTTTCTGGCGACTGATATTGTCCTCCTAATACGTGAGAGGGCTGTGGAATTTCATTTACAGTTTTCATTTATTTTTAAAATATTGTTTTATTAATTTGGGTGGTTATGCCGAAATATGGAGGCGGCTACATTTTCCAAAACAATATTTTAAAAATAAATGAAAACTCAATGGGACTGGTGTTTTGTGCTCAGAAAACGACATGCAATAAACACTTGATGGCAAGTGTATGATTTGATGCATTTTGTTGTATGTATGGAGGATGATTTCATATAATCAATGTAAGCAGTATTTGATGGGTAGCCAGTGGAGTTGTTGGAAGACAGGAGTGATTGATGACTGGGGTTCTGGTAATGATGCGTGCTGCTGCGGCTTTCTGGACCATGCCACTGTTTGTGAAGGATCGGGGGTTGCTACAGGCTGCACGGCCGTGACTGAATAAGGAGAACCTACAGGGAGGACGGCAGGGGCGGATGCAACATGTCCCATTAAGGGGGGGGCAAGAGAACATGTTGGAGGGGAAAAAGGAAATGGTATGGGGGCGGCTTCATCGGCCGTGGCGCGAATGAAGCCGCCCCCATACCATTTTCGGTTACAGGACTTTTATTAGTCAAGTAAAGCATCAATAATAACATCAGTTGTTGTTGAAGTTGAAACAGACACACAGCATGCATAAAGCTAAAGGTCTGACTCAGAGAGTTTTCTGTTTTCAATGATGAAATGCTGTTGGTTTAGTGGTGCCACAGCTCTAGTTAGTTAGTAGCAGTAGTAGTGTTTCAAATTATTTTAAATGTAAGCACTTTAATTTGAAATATCTTGGGTTGTTTTGCATGGCATCGTGTTTGGGGGTCGGACTGGGTATTTAGGGAGGCATTGCCCCCCCATGCCCATGCCTAGATCCGCCCCTGGAGGACGGCCTGTAGTTGGACAGAGAGAGGACTGTAAGGACAGAGGAGACCTGGAGGACAGCCTGCAGTGGACGGATTGGAAGGTTGTAAGAAGGTTGTAAGAACGGAGAAGGCATACTATAGGGCTCCATTTTCTTTATATGCTAAACCCCTTATGCCTAGAACATTTTTGGATACCGTAAAATACCAAATAACAGCCCTTACTCAAACAACCGCCCACTACCAAATAACGGCCCATGTTCCCACATCATTAACCACCCATAACCACCCATGTCCAAATAAGCGCCCATGAGCTGTTATGTGCAAACATATTAATACTATTATTATTATAGCGTATGGTGTTTGCAGACCTCCTCATTTCTGCCTGACGCACACCATGCCCTCAGCATCTCGCATGTCACAATGCGACAGCAGTCCTCCACCTCAAAATGTATGTTTAATTGTGCCATACACAGCCTATTGTTCAGACTGCATATTCTGTCAAACGTTGTCCGTGTATCTACGTTTTGCGATCACTGCACACACTTATACTGAATCCAAGCGTCTGTCAACAGCACATCGACTCCGCCAAAACTTTTGAGATTTAAAATGTCTCCTCCTCACTCAGTTTGCAAGCGATTGTTTTAATTCCAACCTGTCAATACAGTGTCCATTTTATATTTCATTGGGTAGGCCTATAGGTATCACGTTTTTATGACTTCAAACAATATGAAGAGAGATAATGTCGTCTTTTTTTATCTGCGCATCTTGAGCCACACGTGCATTGTGTGTACTCTTAATTATTAGGGCTTTCCCAGCTGTGCATTTGATTGATTTGAAAAACTGAGCACCATGTATTCTATAAGGCAAAAGCTCATTCAAACGAATATACTGTACATGATTGAGGCTATATTACAATATTTTAAAATATGGAATGCTACACAGCTGTTCAACCAATTAAGTAATTACAGTCAGTCCCCCTACTTCTCTCACATCTAAAATATTTTTGGGGCAAAAATATGTTTTTTGACTTGTCATTTACTTTTAGCACTGTAAACCATCTTTCTCAATATGCTATACTTGTCTGTGTCTTTTTAATAGTGTGTATGTGTGTGTTGCGCAGGTGCACACACATGCATGTGTGCGTGCACGTGCTTTAAGAGCAGGGCGGATTGGCGCATATTTTCCTTTGCCTCGTCTCGTCTTTATCAAGTCCATGATAGTTAAGATTTTGTTTTGGTCTCGACCAAACAAGGTCTTGGTCTCGATAGGTGGTCTTGACAACAACACTACTGGCCAATTTAACTATTAAAATATCTTCAAAATAATTAAAAAGGTCAAAGAAAAGTGACGAAATTGGAACCCTATAGCGTCTTTCTCAAGCCTGTGGACGCAGTATACTGTAAAATATAAAGACAGGTGACTTTTACGATGCATGAGAGACATTGTACTCGTCTGCATTTTGTTTTTGTTTTGTTTTTTGTTTTTTATAGGCCCACTGGCAAGCCGGTGGAGGGGCTCTGAAAGGTTAGTTACTTTCTAATGACATGTTTGTAAGTAAGTAGCTTTGGGAAGCAACGTTTCCCAAACCCATTTGACCCAGAGGTCAGGGAGCATGGATATATCTCCAGCCGGCTTGATGTGCCGCAGTACAGACCTCCCCCTGGACATGACCGCTTGTAGACCAGGGACTCACAGCCCAGATCTTGATGCTGAGTGCCAAGCAGGGAGGCACCGGGTTGCCATTCCTAGTCCTTTGGCGTAACTCGGACAGGCGTTGAACCCCTGACCTCCCTCCCTCCCCATTCTCGAGTGTATAACCACAACGGACCTCCTGAACTTTTGGTACATGTGCTTTTAGGCCCACTGGCAGCGGCAGGGATAAAGTGTGTGTGTGTGTGTGTGGGCTGGGAGTAGTCAGGGCTTTAAAGGTTAGTTAGATTTTAGAGGAATTCTTTTGGGGCACTTCAGGGCTTCACTCGAGGTCTCAGAGGCACTTCATGCCCTTCGGGACAAGCACGGGTCACGTTCTGCTCGACCCAAAGGTCGTACATGCCCGCTTGCACGCAAAGTAACTCTATTTCTCTTGCACGACGAGTTCATGTGAAAGGACGACTTCGCCACTTTTCGACAGTTGGGGGTGTGAGATCGGGCTTGTGTGTGTTTGTGTGTGCATGTTTAAAATAATCTACCACGACATTTGTTCTACTCTATAGTCTGTCTCATTCTCACCATAATAAATTGGTAACTATTAGCGCCCATTAAATCAGTGTGTCCGTGATACACTCTGTCTGTGCTGCACTGTGTTACACTTTTTGGGAATTAAACAGAGTTTTCCATTTATGCAGCTTATAGTGTAAACCACTTGCTTTGCAGTGCTCGGGCCCTAAATATATTTAAAATGATTTGGAAACACTATGCTATTAACTAACTAACTGTCACACCACTAAACCAACACCATTTCATCATTCAAAAAAGTTAAGTCAGACCACTTGCATGCATGAGTGCCTGTTGCAACTTCAACAAGTAATAACTGATGTTATTATTGATGCTTACTTGCCTAATATACTGTAAGTCCTGTACAAGATATAAATCTTGTGCGTCACAGAACTAAAGAAAATATGTATCTATTCATCTATCTATTCATTGTGTTGGTTTGGGGTGAATTTAAATGAAAATGGTATTGGAGCTGGCTTCATCGCCCGTGTCGCTTTAGCGAAGAAGCCACCCTCATACCATTTTCACTGCCCCGAGCAGGTGATTGTATTACGCCATGTAATAAGCAGGATTACAGCATTCGAACTTGTGATTTGTTTACCGGTCCGCCAAGTGTTATCCCTTACACATCGGACAGAGTGGGATCGGCTAAAGAATCCCACTCTGTGGGAATCTATAAGACGGCTTTAGACGATTGACAGAAATAGTGCATAACAAGGCTGCGTTTGAGCACTATTGATAGGCAGAAGTCTGTTGTTGAGCGGAGCGGTTATTGTGACATATTTAATGGCAAACATGAACAGAACGCTGGCTTCTGATTGGAGCTTTCATTGCCCTGTAATACAATCTGTTATTGGGAGGGATGCTGTTCTACCATCAAGGAGGCTAACGTTTAGTTTAGCCCTACTTGGCACTTGCAGTCAAGCAACCGTTGTATTGTCAAGCCCCGCTGACTTTATTTTTGGTTTAAGTTACCCACAGCTGTGAGTATACACAATGCCCTTTAATATGGTGGAACAAATTGTATTGCATTGTGGTCTTGGTCATTGGCGTTTAAATGGTTGAGTCCTTTAGTTACCCAATAAATATAGATTGTACTGTATTGTACCCATTGTTAGCCACCAGGATGAACGTGTTGTGTCATCATTATCGTACAGCCGGTAGTGTGGGTTGGCTCAAACCACTTTGGTTGTGGTAATAATAAGGATAATACATTTTATTTTTATCGTACCTTGGCTTGGCTTTCATACTTAATGCAGCTCAAAGTGCTCCACAGGGCAAAACATAAAAAATAGCAATAAAGCAAATAGTTAAACTGATAAAACAATGGGAAGGAAGAACGTAAAAATAAAGCAGAAAAACATAGAAGAAAATAAGACAACATGATGCAGCAAATCACTCCGGACAGCAGAGGACATGAGGGGACATAAGTACTGTAGCTATACCTTATGTCCCCTCATGTCCAGCTATACCTAACCTAGATATATCTAGGTTAGGTATAGCTGGTCACAGAGATAAGGAGGTGCAAAACCACTTATGGACTTATAAACAAGTAAAATAATTGTAAAATCAATCCTAGAAACCTTCAGGAGCCAGTATAATGATGGATCAAACTGGAGCAATATGTTCTTTCATCATAGTTGTAGTTAAAACTCCAGCAGCCACATTTTAAACAGTCTGTCCATTGATTGCATTGGCAGGCCTGAGAGGTGGCATTACAGTAATCTATAGTAGAGAAAAGACAAAAGCATCTAAAGACAGATATACAGTAAGTTCTACTGTAATGTGAGTGATGTTTCTAAAATGAAAGAAAGCAGTGTTGTGTGAATCACTAATAACCCCCGGGAAGTAGACCTGGAGGTTACATTCTACAGCTAGTACATGAGTGAGTTTGTTGTCTTCACCACCAGGCCAAAGGCATGCATGGGGAGAGTGTCTGTCTTTCCATCTGTCCATCCATTTCCAGCTAATCCCCGGCACTGTTAATCCATTCGATGAACAAATTTTGCAAACACACTCTCTGGATGCCAATGATGAACCTCTGCTCCAAATACAGTATATCCCACGGTTTGCACATAGGCCTGTTGGGGCGCACAGGTGGATGTTTGACAAAACATTTTTTTTGAATTTTGGAATGCCTAAAACCACTCAATTGCCATCACAGGATTAAGAAGAGCTACTATTTACTATTTCTGGAAAAAAAGAGCAAACATGCGTCACAACTCTTTGTATACAATACTCTTTCACAGCAAACATTTTAACTCTTATCTTTGCTTCTGGCGTCCCCCAGGAAGAACATATTTTCAGATGGGGGAACTGCAACTAAATTCATATAATTCTGGGGATCAACAATAAAGCACCTCTGACATACAGTAGGATTTTCAGAAAGCTATGTTGATGCCTTTAGGAGAAAACAAAATCCAGGACTGTCTGTCTGCTTCAGAAGCCATTACTAGGACTGCACAGAAACCATTTCCCCATGACAATTATCAGAACTCTCCGTTCTCTGTATTGTGTTTGTTCCAAAGTCGGAAGCTTCATGCGTGCAGCGGCTCTTGAGAGCCGGTGAAAGGATGTTCTTTTAAAGGACATTCTATTAACACATTCTTAGTGAGCAGGCGGACAGCAAAGGGCATCCATTCTCTTAGCACTGCGGGGAGAATGGTGAGCAGCGCTGTTTCTTTGTGCACGGATCCGTAGATTGTGATGGAGAAGAGGTCGTTTCTGACGGCGGGCTGCAGTGCATACAGAGAACTCTGGACCCAGGCTTCAAGCTAATTAGTCTCAGGATATTAACGAAAAATCTGAGAATAAAAAAACATTTCTTCACCCATGTGTTTGCAAAGCTCTTTCATTCAGCTCTGTGACATCTGCTGGAAGTTGCGGTACCAAACTGACTTTTTATTTATGTATTTATTTTTTCCCCACGAAAAACACTCCTCTAAATAAAGGGCATATGAACAGTTTCCTGCATCATAACGTTTGTGATGAAGTCTATAATGGCTATGGCCTTTTAGCCCAAGGAGTGTTTTCCATGCAAAACAAACGCTTGCAATGGATTCAGAATCATGGAAAAGTTGATGGATTGAAAATTGTATTTACATAGAGCTGAAGGAAAGTACAGGTCGAGGATAGAACCGGAAAAAGCACTATATGAACATGTATCCGTTTTCAATTTATCCACGTGTACGCTATGGGGGGAAGGACTTCAGGGGTGGAGGTAACATTTCCCAATTGGGGGGGCAGGGGGGGGGGGGGGGGGGGGGGGGGGCAGGAGAAAATGGTGCCACGGGCGATAAAGTTGCACCCATACAATTTTCAGTTAAAAGACTTTTATTAGGCAAGTAAAGCATCAATAATAACATCAGTTCATGTTATGTTGCAACTTCAACATTGTTGAAGTTGCAACAGACACGCAGCATGCATAAAGCTAAAGTCTGACTCAGAGAGTTTTCTGTTTTAAATGATGAAATGCTGTTAGTGCCACAGCTATAGTTAGTTACTAGCAGTAGTAGTGTTTCAAATCATTTTTATATATAAGCAATTTGAAATATCTTGGGTTGTTTTGCATGCCATTGTTTGGTGGGGCAGTCAGGGCATTTAGGGGGGCAGATCCGCCCCTGGTGGACTTTAACAGGGTCCAGTTCTGGGTTCCAGTCGCCTTTATTAACTTCTCTCTGAGAGCAGTCACAGATTCCCCTTGAGGGTCCGAGAAACTGAATTTCAATCTTTGTGAGATATGTTACGAGACACCTTTACTAACATGGGCTGAAGACATTTATTGGTAAGCAATTTCTTCACAGATTGGACATTTTTCTGATAACATTCCCCTGACTACATGGCACGAAGGCCGACATTTTGGAAACCTGATTAAGTAACGTTTGAAAGTCCCACAAGAAGCAACACGGCCACGAACAGGGCAGTGTTATTTTCACCATGTGTGTCCAGTAGCTGTATTTGGCGAACATACCTGTATTTAGTCATTGCACTTTAACAGCGCTTTTTAATATTTGGCGGGCTGCCTTTTGGTGTTCAAAGTGTTCTTAGCATAATTAGCATTACTTAGAATGATTAGCATTACTTAGCATGATAAGCATAACTTACTTAGCATTAGCAATACTTATACATACATTATTAGCATAAATTATCATTAACATTACTTAGAATTATTAGCATTATTAATAATACTTTGCATTAGCATTACTTTGCATTATTAGCATTATTAACACTTAGCATTAGCATTACTTAGCATCATTGGCATTAGTTAGCATTATTAGCATTACTTACTTTAGTTATTGAAAAATATCAGACCCATGAGCTTGTAGATCTGATGTTTTCTCAAAATGGTGAAAATGTGGTGCAAATCTTATAATTTTTATATAATTTTTCAGTTCAGAATTGCACTACTCCATTATTTATAACGCAGCTTGTGTCAGTATTGAGGGGCTTTATGTTTAGATTCATGAGCTAGACAGAAGGAGTCAAACAACTAATTAATTATGGCCTTATGGAACACAGAGTGAGACAATATTTTACTCTTGCTTCCATGGAAACACAGCAGAGGCAGCGTTGATGTACGTTTTGAATTCATGGTATAGACCTTTTTGGAGCGAAAATAGTCTGTCACACATACCAGCATTGGCTATATCTGTGTTTTTATAGTCTGTCTTGTTTCTTTGTTATGCATATGGACCCACTGTGTCTGAAATGAAGTTTTTCATCATCATCTTCTTCGATGTAAAGAATGTCTGACCCTCTTGCAATTTTCCCCACTGTGTGTGATATATATATATATATATATATATATATATATATATATATATATATATATATATATATATATATATATATATATATATAATATATATATATATATATATATATATATATATATATATATATATATATATATATCACACACAGTGGGGAAAATAATTATTTGATCCCTTGATGATTTTGTAAGTTTTCAGGATTAGAAAGAAATGAGCACTCTGTCATTTTTATGGTACTTTTATTTAAACAAATAGAGACAGAATATGAACAAAAATATCCATAAGAAAATATTATTTAAAGGTTATAAATTAATTTGCGTTAGAGCTTATGAAATAAGTATTTCACTATAGAAAATTTATGGAGGGAGCTTGAGCTTCGAGTTGGCAAGCAACAGCCTCGAAACCTTCAGGATTTGGAGAGAAGATCTAACCAGGAGTGGGCCCTCCTGAGATGTGCGCAAACATGGTGACCAACTACAAGAAACGTCTGACTTCCGTGCTTGCCAACAAGGGTTTCTCCACCAAGTAATAAGTCAGGATGTGCTTAGGGATCAAATACTTATTTCACGAGCTCTAACGCAAATTAATTTATAACCTTTAAATAATATTTTCTTATGGACATTTTTGTTCATATTCTGTCTATTTGTTTAAATAAAGGTACCATAAAAATAACAGAGAGCTCATTTCTTTCTAATCATGAAAACTTACAAAATCATCAGAAGATCAACTAATTATTTTCTCTAGTGTGTGTGTGTGTGTGTGTGTGTGTGTGTGTGTGTGTGTGTGTGTGTGTGTGTGTGTGTGTGTGTGTGTGTGTGTGTGTGTGTGTGTGTGTGTGTGTTGTGTATACATATGTATGTGAGCTTAATGATTTTTTGGCTGCTACGGCATTGTGTCATTTTGTACACACTAAATATTGTATGCATCCTTTAAAGTTTAAAGGTACAATTATAGGTTGGGACCCCAACTTATAACTCTGAGACTGTATAAAATTGGAACCAAAGCTAAGCCAACTGTGGTTACCGTTTGGTTCCTAACAACCATTTATAGCTGTGGAGACCCCCTGGAATTCCCTCAAGGACCCCCTCGGCGGAACTACTGCCTCAGACATGCCAGAAGAAAGATGAATTTCTCCTGCACATTAATCTCTACTGTTCTGTATAAATAAATTACACTCCCAAGTCCAATTATTTTATCTGGGCTGGAGAGTTAAGATTTTCTATTTGTGCATGAATTTAAACGCCATTGGTCCAATCTGTATATGGTAAAGTATGTTAATGCGATGTTTCCTGTCTACATTCAAGTAGATGAGTCACTTTGCTCCGTGATCGGCTGAGCTTTTGCATAACAATCTCACCACATGAGCCAGTTTGTTAAGTGGGAACCGCTATCAGAGAGGGAGAGGGAGAGATAGAGAGATATTATAATGATTCTTACAGATTGTAGAAAGAGAGAGAGAGAGAGAGAGAGAGAGAGAGAGAGAGAGAGAGAGAGAGAGAGAGAGAGAGAGAGAGAGAGAGAGAGAGAGAGAGAGAAGTGCAAACTCCAGCAATAGCAGTCGCTGCATAACAGCCGCAGCATTTATTCTTGTTTTATGCGACAGGACAATCCTACCAAACTCTTACCCTAACACTTTGCGAACTGTGAAGAGAGCTTTTAACAGGCAATTATGGACACAGGATTTGCCCATGAACCTCAATGTGTTATGGTACAATTTGGGAGTATACAGCAATATACGGCAATAAAACAGGCGTGATGGTACAATTTGGGAGAATACAGTAAAATACCGTAATAATACAAGCGTGATGGTACAATTTGGAGAATACACATATATATGGTAATATAACAGCCGCGATGGTACAATTTGGGAGTATACACTTATATGGTAATATGACAGGTGTGATGGTTTCTAGAGTTTGTTTTATGCAGAGTTGTATTCAGTGCTTTTTTAGTGTAACTCCCTAACCAAACCCTTACACTAACCATGATCACTATTTTTTAACAACTTTCATAATACCTTTGTGTCTTTCGTACTAAACAAGGAATGTCAAACTCAAATACACCGTGATGCCAAAAAGGAAAAATTGGTACAAGTCGAGGGCCAGAGACACCGGACTGAGTTTTGGAGAAAAATTACTTTTTTTCTTTTTTTTTTCTGCTCTCAAAGTAAAATGAAAATAAATCGACTTGAGAAAGTAAAACAACGAGTTGCATTAATTTCTTATCACTTTGTGTGTGAACTATACCAAAGGGCCAGTTCTAATAGTAATTAAATATCATCCCGTGGGCCGAAGATAATTAATTAAAGGGCCTGATTTGGCCCGATGCAGGGCCTTCAGTTTGACATATGTGCATTAAATAGTTGATATACGGGTACTTCTACAGTTTACCAAGATGCGATCCAGACCGGATGCATTATTATAGGCTACATAAAATATATATTTTTTCATTCCAATTGACTTTGACATTTCACATAGCTCTAGGTGCTAGATGCTGTGATACAAGCATCTCTCTCTCTCTCTCTCTCTCTGTGCTCACACATAGGAATAGGCAAGACATGATGTCTCTTTTTCTATCTCTATTCACGCACTGCACACTGCACACTGCACAATTGGAATTGGAGTAAGACAGGAGGAGAGAGGGTTAGTTAGGGCAGTCTGGAGATGTTTGAAACCTCTAGTCAGTGGAGAATTATCCAACAGGCACTAGGGGGGGGGCTGAGGTTCAGTGTCTGTGTGATCACTAAGAGACTCAAGCTCAGTCCCCCCACAGTCCCCCCACACCCACACCCCCCTCAGACAGTGGTGCACACGGCCCTTTTCACTGTTATTTACAAGGAGCTTATTCATTTTGTATCAATAAGATAACCCCAAAAAATCCTAAACCATCATGATATGGTGCATTTGCATTTATCTGGCTTTGTTATTTAGACTGGTTGTTATTTTCAAGCAATCCCTTGTTGTAAATTCTTCTGAAATGAGTATCACAGGCCTATACAGTATGGCATAATTTATTTGCGTGTGTGCAGACACTATGCACAGTATCAGAAAGGAAAATCCTGTGGTGTTGGGGGGCCCTTTGGCTGGTGGCAGCCCAGGGGCCCATAATTTCTAGACCCGTCTATGCCTCTAGTTACAATATTACGTATAAAATTGGATGACTTTACTGTATGCGGTCTCCCAATTCTGTTGAGACATTTAGATCCTGTAGTCTAGACACGACCTTTGACACGACCTAGTTTCTGGTTAGACCCTAAAACATTGAGCTGAAGGTCGTAATTTAATGACTCCTCAGAGCTATAGTCGCAGGAGACTATGGCTTCAAATAAAGGACGGATGGGGAAGGTTACATACATACTGTATACATGCATATATCACCAGGAAACAACACTTCAGCTTACCTCCTCACACAACGGTGTTGCATGTTGAAAATAGCCACATTGTGAGCTATATACAGTATATACTGCATAGGTATCCATGGATTTGTTGTCTAAACATGGTAAGCTGCTTTCACGCACAAACAACCAACTATATATTATGTTATTCTATTACAAACGGTGAAGACAGTCAACATGTAATTACGCAGCCTAACAGTTCCAAAGCTAAATCTAGTCTTTCTGCCTGATTCCAAGATGACACTCCTCTGCTGGATCTCAAGACGTGTGTGTTGGCTCCCACCAGTGTTGCCAACTGCCAAAATCCAAAATGCACTAGTGGCACAATCCAACATCCAAAATGCACTATAATGTGCTAGATGTCCTAAAATGACCATTAATCTTCTACGTTCTCTAGTTGTGTAGACTTGGCCTAATGATGAATATTTTAACTCTTGAGAGTGTGAAAATTAAAAACAAATTTGGTTTCATTTTTACACTCTCAAAGAGTTACTGGTTAACCAACTGTTCATCATTTAGCCTGGGGACCACTGGTTGAAAACCACTGTCATAGGAGGAAAAATGGTGAAAAATGAGGGTTTTATCTCTGGCACCGCACCTGTCAATCAATTTTGCTAGATTTTCCGCCAGGAGCTTTTCAACAAATTTTGGCGCTAGGGGGGTCTGAAAAAAAGCTAAATATAGCGACTAATTTGTCAAGTTGGCAACACTGGCTCCCACAAGTCAGTTGGAATCTCCGAAGAGCAAGTGCATATATGACTTTTTCACCTACTCTCTTTGCAGTTGTGTAAAAATAACTTGCAGTGGACAGACTTCTGCAATACACTTTAGGTCAATGAAGAGGCGAAGACGACCGCAACAACCAAACAACGCCTGGTTACAAATCTATGTACTGCAGGCTTGGCATGGCTAAACTAGTAGTCTGGACCTTCAGACTAATATCTAAGCAGTGATAGATATTAGTCTGGAACTTGGAGAAGATTTATTCCCAAAACGGGGTTACAAACAGATTCCAAACTCACAGCAAACAAGTCTAACTTTGATAAGTGGTCTCTGAATGGTCACCCACACCTCTGGGGTGAGCGAAATGTAATTCAAACTGGGTGCCTGACTTAATCTCCTGTTTGTCTTTTTTTCCTGCAGCAGATTTCATCTGTTTTCCAGGCTAATGTACAATAGGCTACTGCAACAAGTAAATCATCTTATACCCAAACTCAACTCAAACTGACTTGTCTGATGCAAGGGATGTTTGTAATTGCACAAAAAGTGCAAGCGATGGAATAGCATGGACTTTTTTTGAAATTCACACACACACACACACACACACACACACACACACACACACACACACACACACACACACACACACACACACACACACACACACACACACACTCTCTATGTGCTCAATAATATAGTACTGTACTTCATTAACGAGGACAGATTGAAGGCGGCGAAGAACACAGTGACAGCGGAACCATTAAATGAACACTTTGTAGCATTAGTTACGAGAGAGAGAGATGGAGAGAGACACGGCATTAAAAAAACAACAGGGGAAGAAAGTGATGCATTAATGTTATAGTGCGACTGCTACCTGCTATATCCGGTTTAAAACATGCAGGGCAACTGTTGTTGTTAAAAGATAAAAAGGTTTATGTTGCACACTTGCTATCTTGATGGCTGCACACGGTGACTGCTGCTGCCTTATAGTAGTATAAAATGCAAGAGGCGTCTGCTGCTAAGTGGTTTTGTACGGTGTTTTCTGCACGAAACAACAAAAGCCGCTACTCTTACATCACTTCTAAGTGTAAATAAGTTTACTTACACAGAGAGACAGAGAGCCAAGAGGGAGAAGCATAAAATAGAGGGGTTCTTTTAGGCGGAAGAGAATAAAATGGAAGAAACGTAGGCATGGAATATCACATGGAAACGAAGGAGAGGATTTGGATGTTATTTACCATTTGTACTTTGCTTGTGAGTACATTTTCCCCCACTGATATTTACCCTCTCTCTCTCTCTCACTCTCACTCTCGCTCTCACACACTCTCTCACACACACACACACACACACACCCACGCACACACACACACACACACACACACACACACACACACACACACACACACACACACTCAAGTGGCTGCTGCTGGTGAGAGGAAGATGCTTCTCTGGCAACAGACACGGCCAATAAGTCCTAATTACCGCGGGGCCAAGTGAGTGTACACACACGCGCGGACACACACACACACACATGCACACACGCAGGAACTCATCCGAGTCATCCCTGACATTTCAGGCGCATTACACCACGCCGCATTAAACCCCGGCGCTCACACCGCCCTGGCTGTGCTCTTTTCACTTCACCTCCACCGCAATACGGAGAGACATGCAGGACACAGGAACAGCAGTGGAGACTGTCTGTGCTACGGATGCAGCCTGGGTGTGGTGCCTGGCCTGACCTGGCTTGGCTTGGCCTGGCTTGGCTTGGCCTGGCCTGGCCTGGCCTGCAGGGGCGGATGTAAGATGTCCCATTTGGGGGGGCAAGAGAACATGTTGGAGAGGCAAGAGAAAATGGTATGGGGGCGGCTTCATCGCCCGTGGCGCGAAGCGACACGGGCGATGAAGTCGCATCCATACCCATACCACGGGCGATGAAGTCGCACCCATACCATTTTCGGTTACAGGACTTTTATTAGTCAAGTAAAGCATCAATAATAACATCAGTTGTTGTTGAAGTTGCGACAGACACGCAGCATGCATAAAGCTAAAGGTCTGACTCCGAGAGTTTTCTGTTTTCAATGATGAAATGCTGTTGGTTTAGCGGTGACACAGCTGTAGTTAGTTAGTAGCAGTAGTAGTGTTTCAAATCATTTTAAATATAAGCACTTTAATTTGAAATATCTTGGGTTGTTTTGCATGGCATCGTCTTTGGGGGGGCAGACTGGGTATTTAGGGGGGCATTGCCTCCCATGCCTAGATCCGCCCCTGCTGGCCTGGCCTGGCCCGAATCATCCCTTACAAAATGATTTGGATACGCATGGGCTACGATGCGATGCAGACGATGCATTTATAATATACAAAACAAATTGATTCGGTGTGTTTCAATGCGATAGCGATTCTGTGGAATTTTGTGTACTTTGATGCGATTTGATCCAATACGGTGGGATCTGACACATTAAATGTTTTTTGGATTGTTAATGTGAACCTGGATCTATAAAGAATATTGTTGGGAGTTGGATACTTTGGAACTAATCTCAATTAATCACCTTTAATCACACATCAATATTTGACCTGAGAACAATGATTTTTTTAAAGGGATTTGGATGCAGTGAATCAATGGTGACTTTAATTATAAGCAATAAAACTATAGTAATATAATATTAATAATAATATTTTTTTCGCAATACATGAGAAAACAAATAAAAACAACTTTTTACAGGGAAAACTAAAACTATTATGGAATAATGTAAATTAAATTCAAACAGTGGGTTCTGAGTTTTAGGAAGTGCATAGTTTTGACAGACCATTAAACACAGCCAGGCGCAACTATACTGTAGTCTATCCATTCATTGCTATAGCAGAAGCCATGCAGCGAAGACGTGTGGCTGCTCCAAATGACTCCCATTCGTCTTTGGGTCTGCCTGTGGGAACGCAGCATCAACTGTAGAGGGCTTGAGGAAAGGATGACTAATGGGCTAGAGCAGGGGTTTTCAAACTTTTTCATACCAGGGCCCACTATTTGTTCAGCATTTGAGCCACAGACCACCATTTGGGGAAATTTTATCCCCACAGACCCCAAAACTAATGATTTCTTTTGCTTTTGTCCACAATCCCAGGCTGGATTTGGGGAAACAAAACGGTCAAACCTACAGATCGAAATGACCATTAATCTTTTACTTTCTCTAGTTGTGTAGACATGGGCTATTTCAAATGATGAGTATTTTAACTCTAGAGAGTGTAAAAAAGAAACCAAATGGACCCTTGCAGGTCCGTGTTAAATGTCCAAAGTGGTAGCTATGAGTGCTGTTGAGTGATATCAAACATGCGCTTCCAAATTGCAACAGAAAAATAACTGGCTGCAATGGGAGACAGTGATGGGCACTGATGATGTTTGTGCAAATTGTAACTCTTGTTTTGCAAATTGAAACTCTTGTCTTGAGAGACTTTAGAGATGAACCAGAAATCTTGCCCTTCTGGGCACAGGTCTCCACAAGGCCAGGTTGTGACCTTATTGTGGCACTATAGGTCAAAAAGAGTGCCACTTCTTCTCATGCTCTTGAACGACTGACCGACTGGTCAGCTACAGTACACAGTTTCTCATGCCTGCCCTGCATGGCCAAGCACTTTTCTGACTGGCTGGCCGCCCTGTGCTGATGATTGACACAGTGCAGTAGATTCAGTAACCCTGCATCACTCGCTGGCATTTTTTTTTTCTTCACAATGAGCTATGAATAGCAATAATGCCTGGAGGAGCCATAAAGCATTGCTGTTTCCATCCTGGCTGCAAAGATGAGAGTGGCGGAGGTTTGTTTGCATGAGACGCAACGTGTGTGTGTGCGTGTGTGTGCGTGCGTGCACGTGACTGCCGGTGGAAGTCAGCGTGTGCACGAGTGGCTTGTGTGACCCCGTCCACTGGTGCTCTTTTATCCCGCCCTCGGGCCAATCCGCTCTCTGCTTTGACATATGTTGACTCTGACTGTACTCTACATTCACTCTGAATGTCTATTGTTGTGCCTATTGATTTATATGCCATAAGCGTGGATCTATTCTAGAGCAAGGGTAATGCACATGACAATAATAATCCAAAACCTTTCATCCGTTCGGTGCCATCGTGAGATAAAGTTATTATTTTTAGGTGGTTCACATGGAAACAGAATAAATATATATTTAAATGATTGTTGTGTGCTACTCCCTAGTACCGTGGTTGTCATCCCTTTTTCACATCAATCATTTGATGGTTTAGCCTCTCTGGCCAGAGCAGTAATTCTTCTACATTTTCTACGAGAAATGAGGTGATGTCATTGTGTTTTAACAATAATCTGACTCTTGCGTGTGAAATGAAACCAAATTTGGTCTTATTATACACTCCCAAGAAGAGTTAAATATCTTTTGGGTCCATTTGGTTAAACCTCTCCATCATTTAGCTGGGGACCACCAGGAACCCCCTCAAGGACCACTGGTTGAAAACCACTACCCTAGTAGGAAAAAAAAACTCCTGCCCCCAAGCACACCCTGCACACCATTTCGGACTATTGTCCTTTTGGAATTATTATTTTCAGAAAATTGTACCTTCGGAATTATTATTTTCAGGAAATTATCTGAACTTTTTGGGGAGTATTGTCCGTTTGGACCGTTGGGTGAAAAAATCAAATATTTCAGACACATTGGGAAGTTTTCAGTTTATTGTCCATCGGAATTTTGTCCGGTGGACATAATATGGGTATGCAAATTAAATCTCAGGTTATGTATTGGGATTTTTATTTCATTATATTATTTTTTAGATTACCTTTTTTTTGTCAACAAATAAAGACTAAACTATAAAGTCAGGAAGGTTCTAGTGGACAAGGGATGCTATTTATTCATTTATTTTTAATTTGTAAAGTAATTTTACACTTGGTTGCGTGCTGAACATAAGAGATCTGCATTTTTAACAAAGCAACTGCCGTAGGCTATATAGTGTGGTGTGATATGTATTTCCGTAGGATTTTTGCGCTAAAATTATTTTTTTTGCAGATCTTGGTTCTATAGGGTCCAAACTATGGAAAAATGAGGGGGTGCAAATTTTCCCGCCCCCCGACCCCTTTCTGGGGGGGGTCATCTATTTGGGACCTCCCAGAACAGTATGCTAGCCAGTTATTGTCATATTGTCACAATATTAGAATTGTTTTATATATTTTAAATCATTCTGAGATGATTTCTTAAACTTCTAAAGTGATCAGAAGAATGTTTTCTGACTTTTGGTAGGGGTGTTTCCTCACTTGGGACCTCCTGGACTGACCATTTTAATGAGATAATTACCATATTTGACTAAATTCGCAAATTAACTAAATAATTATGTGAAATACAAAGATATACATTGCAGAAATGGATTCTACAGGGAAAAATACATAAGGATCAGCTGAGAAAAGTTTGGTATAGCCTTTTATGAATTTATTATTATTTTTTATATGCACAAGTACTTTAATTGACACATATGCATGCATGCATATAACAGGGAAAATTATATAACTATAAACTATTCAATAAAATGCTTTTTTACCTAGCTTTACACAGTTGATCCTTATGTATGTTTTCCTGTAGAATTTATTTCTGCAATGCACATTTTTGTATTGTGTATAATTAATTAGATAATTAGCATATTTTACACATGGGTGGAAATAACAGGGAAACCCCTATAACAAAATGATGAAAGGCTTTATCAAACTTTTCTTAGCTGATCATTATGATTTTTGCCATGTAAAATGTACATTTTTTATTGTGCATACTTAATGAGATAATTAACATTTTCGACACATGGGCGGAAACAACAGGGAAAACCCTATAACAAATTGATAAAGGGCATTGGCAAACATTTCTCAGTTGATTGTTATGTATTTTGTCCTGTAGAATCTATTTCTGTACATGTGTATTGTATTGTGTATAATTCATGATAATTAGCATATTTGACACAGAAATAACAGGGGAAACCCTAACAAAAATATGGGGCGATGGTTTCAGACTGGTGGGTAGATGCAGGAGAGAGAGAGAGAGGGAGAGAGAGGGAGAGAGAGGGAGAGAGAGAGGGAGAGGGAGAGGGAGAGAGGGGAGAGAGAGAGAGAGAGAGGGGGGGGGGGGGGGAGGTCATGTGCAGTTGTAGAATGCTGTCACTATTTCTGTGCAATTAGACTGCACATACAGAAATTTGAGGAATTGTTAAGAATCCAGACGATGGGAGATGTAACACTTGTTATCAAGACTAGAATTCAAATGGCCTTTCGCTGGTCTCACTCTAGTCATCCAGGTGGCCAGTGTAGTGTACCATACTCTAATGCAGGGGTTTTCAACAGGTGGTCCGGGGACCACCAGTGGTCCTTGAGAGGGTTCCAGGTGGTCCTCAGCTAAGTTGTTTAACCAAATGTAACTCTTGAGAACGTAAAAATGAAACCAAATGGACCCGCCAGGGTCCATTTGGTTTCATTTTTACGCTCTCAAGAGTTAAAATATCCAATCCATCATGCCAGTAGAATTAGTCCAAATCTACACAACTAGAGAATTAATGGTCATGGACAGAAGCAAAAGAAATCTTTAGTTTTAGTGTCTGTGGGTCTAAAAACATCCTCAATTGGTGGTCCGTGACTCAAATGCTGAATAAATGGTGGGCCCTGGGATGAAAAAGGTTGAAAACCCCTGCTCTAAGGAACTGTACTATTACACTGTACTGTACTGTAATATACTGTATAATGCTGTACTGTATCATGCTTGACTGCTGCAGACTGTTCTGTACCTTATTGTATTGTACTGTACTGCAGCAGGATGTACTGTACCTTACTGTATAGTGTAATGTAACATACTGTACTGTAACATAGTGCGATATATGCCATACTGCATATACAGTACAGTCAAGTACAGTATTGTATCTTACACTACACTGGCCACCTGGATAGCATGGCACTAGAGTAAGACCAGCTGAAGGCCATTTGAATTGTCAGAATTGCAATGAGTGCATGAAATCTGTTCCAAAGAACTGATACATCTCCCATTGTCTGGATTCTGTATCTTAACAATGCCTCTACAGTCTAATGAGCCCTTCTCAAAACTGCACCCTTTGAGGTGGGGTTTAGTCTCTGTCCAATGCCAATCCAAATAGTTTAGCAACTGTTGCTATGCTGGTCAAGCTTTCCTCTACTAATATGCCTATTGGACAAGGACTGATTGGGGAGGGACTTAGTGAAGGGCTCATTGCACAGTAGTGACAGGCTTCTGTAGCTTGTACATGGATACCTCTGGTATCGCTCCTGCATCTACCCACCAGTCTGAAACCATTGCCCCATATTTGTGAGGCGTTTCCCTGTTATTTCTGTGTCAAATATGCTAATTATCATCAATTATACACAATACAAAAATGTACAAGGGAGAAATAAATAAAAAATCAACTGAGAAAGGTTTGGCAGTGCCCAATTTGTTAGGGGTTTCCCTGTTGTTTGTATGCACAATACAAATTAATTATACATAATACAAAAACGTGCATTGCAGAAATAAATTCTACAGGAAAACATACATAAGGATCAACTGTGTAAAGCTTGGTAAAAAAGCATTTTATTGAATAGTTTATAGTTATATAATTTTCCCTGTTATATGCATGCATGCATATGTGTCAATTAAAGTACTTGTGCATATAAAAAAATAATAATAAATTCATAAAAGGCTATACCAATTTTTTCTCAGTTGATCCTTATGTATTTGTTCCTGTAGAATCCATTTCTGCAATGTATACTTTTGTTTTTCACATAATTATTTAGTTAATTCGCGTATTTAGTCAAATATGGTAATTATCTCATTAAAATGGTCAGTCCGGGAGGTCCCAAGTGAGGAAACACCCCTACCAAAAGTCAGAAAACATTCTTCTGATCACTTTAGAAGTTTAAGAAATCATCTCAGAATGATTTAAAATATATAAAACAATTCTAATATTGTGACAATATGACAATAACTGGCTAGCATACTGTTCTGGGAGGTCCCAAATAGATGACCCCCCCAGAAAGGGGTCGGGGGCGGGAAAATTTGCACCCCCTCATTATTCCATAGTTTGGACCCTATAGAACCAAGATCTGCAAAAAAAATCAATTTTAGCACAAAAATCCTACGGGAGCTCTTTTTTGACATATCAAACCACACTATATAGACACAATTTTATTTTATTGTCATTTTAATGGCACACCGTAAACATGAGTCAGTTTGGTTTATAGATGTTTTTAATCTTTACTGTGTAGATAAATAATTAATATAAACTCGTTAATGATGCTTATGTCTGCAGTGGTTTCAATATAAAACGCGTTGTCTCGCAAACAAACTGTGGGAATGGATTACGACGAAATCCCTCATGACTATTAAGCACATATACAGTATGGAGCAACTCCATACTGTATACTGCAACTCTACAAACCTCAAACCCTTAAAGGGGAACTCCACCCATTTTCAACATTTTAATATGTCATTAATATACCTTAGAGATATTGTGTGGTGATGATAAAAAAAAAGTTCCCCCAATTCTGTATTTCCTAAAAATGGGTGGAATTTCCCTTTAACGAGCCGACCTGTTCTGACATTCCACATGTTGATCCTTCCCCATCCATCCTTCCCTTCGTTTTTTTTCCCCTTTTGACTGATACCTGTGCATTTAAACTCAGCCCAGTTACTTGTGCAGCCTGTGAGAACTAAAGATCTTACGCTCAATTGCCAAAAGCACCAGCGCTCGCCCAGTAGTACTGCTATAATTGTAGCAGGTGGCTACAGCCTCTGTCGTGTCATGCCTAGACCCTTTGATCTAGTGGTTAAGATGTTGGACTTTCACGTGGGAGACCCGAGTTCGAATCCCGGGCGTTACACTATCACCAAGGCAGATGTACACACACTTTTTGCCCTCAGACGTCTAACTTACTGGTTTACAGGTTATTTTACTGATGATCATGCTGAACTGGTTGTATGATTAGTACTAGTGGCGCATCTCTTCCTTAAAAAAACGCATGAGCTATGGTGTGATTCAGAGACAATACAATTTATATGCAGAACAACAAAACCACTGATTTGATGACAAGTTCAATAGTCAAGTAAAGTGCAAAAATACTTCAAAATTGTGCTTAAAGTGCATGCCTACTTATTTCCAGTGACTTCCCACAATTGCTATTTGCTTGGCTGAAACTGTTACTGGCTGTTTGGTGGACTGACTGGTGGATTCTGAACATGATGACATGGTGCATTAAGTGACTCTACATTAGTGATGCCTCCTTATCGTAATGTACTACTGTATGAAAGTCATTATTACATTAATAGCTATGATGCCCGGAGGAGCCAGAATATGCCAGTGTTGCTCTTTCTGCGCATTCACTGAGGTCAAGGTCAGCATTATGAGTACACATTATGGGTTTCATCTTTTTTTTTTTCATATCAAGGCCCATTGTTCAATGTCCATTCATCTTTCATTCATAGAATGTTCATCGTTGGATCAGAAATTTTCCACAATTCCATGCAGTATTAAAAAAGATAGATAAAAGGCAAATGTTGCTCAAAATAGCAAACCTTCTGTAGGCTATACATCCTATAAGTTAGTAGAGGTCTTGTAAATTAAGAGATGATTAACAATCTAATTCTTAAGATAAATATGATAAATCTGAAGATTAATCTAGGATCAAAATTAGTGGTTAATTTTCTATATATACAACATAATATAATACAACGTAATTATCAGACAATGAATCAGAAAATACTGTCACAGGTATTAAAATGTGGTGTAACTCAGGCTATGGATGATATATCAACAAACCCTTCTGTAAATATCTGCAGAAAGAAGACGGTAGAAGACTGTAATGTTTGATATATGATTGCAACTGGAGTGGAGATTCTTCGGCCCAGCTATGGGAAAACCCCATTTGTATTGTATTTTGTATTGTAAAGTTCCATAACATCTCATTTGAAGCCACTATTTTGAGACATAATATGATCTCTTCCAATACTTGGCAACAACATGCCGTACGTTGTATCATTTGAACGGTCTGGACCTTTGGTTTGGTCCAAATATGGTCATTTCTTTTGTACCAGCAACCAATCATGAAATTAGAGAGGGTGTAGGTTTTATAATTGATTGTATTTGCATTTGTGCACTGTGCTGCAGCAGGCCCGGATGTAACATTTCCCAATTGGGGGGGGAGGCATGCGAAAATGGTATGGGGAGGTTTCATTATTGCGCCACGGGCGATGAAGTCCCACCCAGACCATTTTCGGTTACGTGACTTATATTAGGCAAGTATAAGCATCAATAATAACAATAGTTGTTGTTGAAGTTGCAACAGAAACGTTGCATGCATAAAGCAGTTTTCTGTTTTGAATGCTGAAATGCTGTTGGTTTAGTGGTACGACAATTGTAGTTAGTTACTAGCAGTAGTAGTGTTTCATTTTAATTATAAGCACCTTAATTTGAGATTTGGCTTGTTTGCATGACAACAAGTTTGGTGGGGCAGTCAGGGCTTTTAGGGGGGCATTGCCCCCCTCATGCCCATGCCTAGATCCGCCCCATGTGCTGAAGTCTTTTGTATGTTTTTGTCAGCTCAGCGCTGAATGTCTTCACACATCATTGTGGCCCTGGGGGTGAAAACGTTGTCATTTCACTGAACACTGATGACAAGTGAATGATGATGCCACCATGCAGATATGAAGGAAGAATAGAGGCAAGTGAATGAGACAAGGCTTAGCGTGATGCAGTTATGAAGGAAGAATATGTTTACAGCAAGTGGCTACATTTTAATCAGTAACCTTCTGCTGAACTTTTACCCTATTAACTTTTAAAGGGGAATCCCACCCATTTTCAACCTTTTACTATGCCATTAATATAACTTTTGAGATGTTGTGTGGACATGATAGAATGTTCCCCCCATTCTGTGTTTCCTAGAAATGGAGGTCTGAAAAAAAAATAGCATGGTGAAAGACAACTTGATGACATCAAGTAGTGTTTCATGGCAGCTGTTCTAGTGATGTTTAGTAATAGCAATTAGTGATTGTTATTCACTGGACCATTCTCACTTGTCTTGAATGGGAAGACCAAAGGAAAAGTTCACAACATAATTTCTCTTTTTTAATGAATATTTAGGCAACTTAAAGGGAACTTTTAAGGCAAAAATCTAAGTAGGTATATAACTACAGTATATACATGTATATATGTATACAGTGTTTTGCCTTTCCCCCCTCTATGTTGATTCTACTTTGTTGCTGTAGCTCTTTCCCTGCACCCAGACACATGCTTTGTCCTGCAGACGGTCCAGAACTTTGTTGTTGTCAACAAATCATATTATCATATATAAACAAAATATTCGTCAGGCTCAGAAAAGGCGGAAAGGGGGGCAGTGTTTTAGCCATGGCCATAAGCCATATGTTTTAGTCATAATGAGCCAATAGAGTGGAGGTAAGGTGGAGTTAGATTCTGTTTTTAATCAAATCTGTTTACAAACATAGTGTTTGTACACACTAAAGTTGCCTGTATTACCTTTAAATGAAATAATATAATAATAATATGCTCCTTTTTCAACAATATTGCGCCCCTCCATGACGCATTTATTTATTTATGTAATGATGAAATAAGTAGTATGAGAATCTTTTACTTATAATTAAGGGAGTATTTCTAGATCGTGTTGATGATCCTTATACCTATTTGTAGAGAACGTGACTGACTGTTTTACAGCAATGACATGTCAATGAGTCATCATCAGACGTTCACACGCATTTTTGTCTCCCAGAATAGAAACACAAAGAAAAAAAACGAACATAATATATTACATAAACGCAATACCAATTTCATTGTTTTTGCACCTACAGTACACCGCCACCGCGCAGATGGTGTTTTTAAAGGATTTTAGCCTTCGACCAATAATACCTTTCAGGCAATCAAGACGTTGTGTCGGGAGTCCTTCAGAACTCTGGCAGACAGAGTCAAACCAGGTTCACCAGCCGACGCTCTGTAAAGACCAGGAATTATGGGCTTTGAACCAGGGGCGGATTGGCACATATTTTCCCACCGGGGACAATTTTGCCTTTGCCAGGCCACCCTGGAGGGGTGGCAGCTGGTTAACCAGATGTAACTCTTTGAGAGCGTAAAAATGAAACCAAATGGACCCTTGCGGGTCCATTTGGTTTCATTTTTACACTCTCAAGAGTTAAAATATTCATCACGTGAATTAGCCCAACTTAGTCTACACAACCAGAGAATGTAAAAGATTAATGCTCATTTTGATCTGCATGTTCCAGGCGAGCATCTAGCACATTCTAGTGCATTTTGGAAGTGCCACTAGTATATGCATTTTGGATCCTGGCAGTGAAAGCGAATATGGCAACTCTCATACCTGAAGGCTCTGGTGTAGGACACCTTTTCTTTTTTGAAGGAGAGAAACACTAGTTTGCCTGGGCCTGGCGCCCTGGCCTGCCCTGGACTTAAAAAAAATAAAAATAAAAAAAAATGTCTAGGCCACTAGGTGGTGCAGGCCAGGAAAACTCCCTGTACTCCAGATGGACAATCCACCCCTGCTTTGAACGGAAATCTACTGACGCTTAATCAACTTCACATTCATACAAGATGCGTATGTGTGTGTGTGTGCACGCGTGCGTGAAGATCTGGCCCATGTCAAGCACCCGATGCTTTTCCCCCAATTGCACTTTAAAAGAGGCGATATGGCTTCTAAAGTATGAAAATATTGATGCAACTGAGAAAACAGAAAAACCCCAAGAACACGGTAATGAGGGTGGGCAAACATGGCTGAACTCCACATCCACTCCGACTGAAACGGTGCGGTCAGAAAAGTGACCAAAATTGCCCCGAAGGAAAGTAAGAAGAAAAAATCTATATAAAACAGGGAGACAACGAAGAGGAATTCAAATAAGTCCAGCGCTCTTTCGCCAAGATTCAAAGACTGTTCTTAACCCTTACATGGCAATAGTGCTTTTTAACCAAGGCGTTCAGATAGCATAGATGCATTCCCCCGTCATTTCCCTGTTGTTTTGTGGTTTTACAGTTTTTTTCTCTGTGAATTAGTACTGTATAGAAAAATAAATAGTAATTTGACAAAATTATCTGTATCAACTCATTTTGAAAAGCAAATTGATTGCATCAATACTAAAATTACTACACCATTTTAAGAAGAAAAATAACAAGGGATTGTGATATTAATACATTTTTTTTTCCTGAGCTCAATTGGCCAGTCCCTCCCCAATCCGTCCTTGTCCAATAAGGCACGTTAGAAGAGGAAAGCTTGACCTGCATAGCAACAGTTGCTAAACTATTTGGACTGGCGTTGGACAGTGACTAAACCGCATTCCCAGAGAAGCTCTCCAGTGTTGAAGCTGTGGGCCCTAGTGGCGATAAGTGGAAGGGCAGTCCTATAATGGAAGTGAATGGACGTTGACGTCACGTGCGTCAGCACTTCCGCATTTCGGCACCAAAATTTGGTGCTCTCATTTTCCTGCTGAATGCGATGTCACAAGCTGCAAATCCCATAAGTCAAGGATTTGCCAGCACATGTCACTGTTTACACTGTTTTGCATGTTTTTATTGCAGCTCAAAAGCCTTCCAAAGCCCACAGAAAGCTCCAGACCATAGAAAATCCACTGAAAGTTCAGTTTTTTCCAGATGTAAAATAATGCCACGAAACCTTTTAATAAGCGAATCTGTTATTTTGCTGCCTTTCTAAGCCCCTTAATCTTACCACTGTGATGCCTTGTTATGAAGGCTGCATCCTCTGCTGCAGCTGACCGTCCCATACGGAGGGTAGAACATGGGTCTCTCTCAGCAGGCAATTGTTTCTCGCAAAACAGAACTCCCAATTAAAATGACAGACAGAATATGTTGGGATGTTTAATGGTGCGTTAGTATTCCAACACATAACAGCATGCCAGACAAGCAAGTACACGACTCCCACAAGCTGCACTGTAATGGTGGCATGATAATGTGTGTACGCAAAGCGTTTGCAGCGTTAGTTCCTCAACACAGGGTTCTAAGGAGGCGCTACATTATTGTTTTTGTCATGTCCAAGCTTTGGACTTGTTTTAGGTTGTTGCTTTAATATGGAAAAAAAATTTTTTATAAGAAAATATACATTGTTAAGGAAACAAAAGTAATACTGCCTCATACACCACTCAAAAGTCAACTCTGTTCATCAGGGCCGTTGCAGCAAATTCTGGGTCCCCTGACAATTTTTTCACAGGGGCCCCCCTTGCCAGCGTTGTAGGGGGGTTGAACATCTTTAAAATGTTAGTTAGTTAGTTGCTCATTTGGTTTATTCAGGTAATTGTCTAACTTTCCCACACCCCTCGCCGCCCGTGCTCTTCATCGCAGTACCGCTCTGGCTGGCTCAGGGGCGGATCTAGGCATGGGCATGGGGGGGGGGCAATGCCCCCCTAAATGCCCTGACTGCCCCACCAAACATGATGGCATGCAAAACAACCCAAGATATTTCAAATTAAACTGCATATATTTAAAATGATTTGAAACACACTACTACTGCTATGCTAACTACAGTTGTGGCACCACTAAACCAACAGCATTTCATCATTGAAAACAGAAAACTCTCTGAGTCAGACCTGTATAGCTTTATACATGCTGCGTGTCTGTTGCAACTTCAACAATAACTGAAGTTATTATTGATGGTTACTTGCCTAATATAACTGAAAATGGTATGGGTGCGGCTTCATCGCCCGTGGCACGAAGCACCACGGGCAATGAAGCCGCCCCATACCATTTTCTCCTGCCCCCCCAATTGGGAAATGTTCGGAAAAGATAATTAAACTCCTTCACCTGGGGGTAATGTCTCATTGTCTAGTTCATGGTATGAAAACCACCAGGGCCCAGTATTTATTCAGAATTTGAGCCACAGACCACCATTTGAGGACATTCTAGCCCCACAGACCCCAAAACTAAAGATTTATTTTTCTTTTGTCCACAATTCCAGGCTGGATCTCAGAGAAAACAAAACAGTCAAACATACAGATCAAAATGACCATTACTTTTCTACATTCTCTGGTTGTGTAGGGATAATTCAGATGATAAATATTTTAACTCTTGATAGTGTTAACATGAAACCATATGGAAGAAAAATAATCTCCCATCTCCTCATCTCATCTGGATCACGTTGACCCGGTTTTACCTCACCTGTATGTATTGGCGGCCCATAAATAAATAAAAAGTGTTTCAGTGTAAAACAATCAATCACAGGGAGGCAATTCAGTCATATCTCTCGGCTGTGCAGTGAACTGAAAGTCAATTTATTCTCAAGTAACTATACTTAAGGGCCCAGCCACACTACACCTCTGCTTTATTCTCCCTATATGATTGGATTCTGCCAACTGGGCATTTCAGCGGAAATGAAGTGTTTTCTATTATACTTATTTTCATTTATTGTGCCAAAATCCATTAAATGGCAGCAAATCCATTATTCCTGTTGAAATGCATTGGCACGATCCAGCCTCATACGTTGTAGGTACCGTAGAACCACAGTGCGGTTTGTCCGACGGCCCTTTGGTGTGGTTTGGGCTTGTGCAGTCCTTTTTTTGGTCAGGACAAGAAAATGGTAGACCACACCAATGCAACTCATTATTGCAACTCAATGAAACGACAGGAAAAGCTCTCTCTCTCTCTCTCTCTCTCTCTCTCTCTCTCTCTCCTTCACTAACTCCTTCCCCAATCTGTCCTTGTCCAATAGGAACGTTAGCACAGAGGAAAGTTTGACCAGGAAATCTTATCCTGCATAGCAACAGTTACTAGACTATTTGGACTGGCATTGGACAGTTACTAAACAGGGTGGGGTTTTGAGAAGGGCTCATTATCATAGACTATACCATACTTTGACTGATGCTTGGCTTTCATAAACGCCACAAATGATGGGCAAAGTTTCGGGCTCAGACGCGGCTGAGTCGGCGCCGCTCCATCATTGTCAACGGGGAGGCGTTTCAGGATGAACAGACTTTTAGCTCTATTCATAGATTATCTACGGAACGTGGCTCTGTGCTATTTCAACGACTTGCCAACACAGAGTGACTCACCGATCACCATACTGCTGATAGCTGACCAGAAACATGTCTTCAAGGCGACGTTCCATGTATTAATGGAACTAATGTATAGTATAGCCTTTAAGTTTTAATTAAATGAGTTCAATCAAGTTAGTTCAAAGTCATTTAACGTTGTTTCGGGCAAACACATACTGCTTGCATTCTGCAAGCCAAAGACTACACCGACATGACCCCAAGGTCTGTGGGTGTGTGCATGCATGGTCAACAACTCCAAATTCTATATGAATGACATTGTCAGTGCTGAAAATGAGTGGCATTCCCCTTTTAGGTTTATGTGGGAGTGGCGGTGGCTCAGGGGGCTCAGAGTTACCAGTTACCTGTGTGTGTGTGTGTGTGTGTGCGTGTGCGTGTGCGTGCGTGTGTGTGTGTGTGCGTGTGTGTGCGTGTGTGTGCGTGTGTGTGTGCGTGTGTGCAACGTGATGCACAATCTATGTAAAGTGCCTTGGATAAAGGTGCTCAGAACTCGTGCCACAAATTAGGCAAGAATACGAACCGACTGATTAAATTATTGTTTTTTACATTCCGGCTCCACAGCCAGCCTGCAGGAGATCACATTGGCATTCACCTCAATTAAATACTTACGCCCTTGCATTATTCATAACAATGAAAATGTTGCCACCTCTATAAGCCTCTTGAAGTTAATTCATTTTATAAACTGTGCGCATAATCACATTGCAAAAGCATGACTGTGTGAGGGTTGGTCCATCCAGACATCCATCCATCTTCAACTGCTTATCCGTAGTCGGGTCGTATTATGACTTGCTCCTGGAGGATCACGAGACGTTCTAAGGCCAGTGATGTGATGTAATCCCTCCATCTGCTCCTTGGTCTGCCCCTGGGTCTCGTCCCAGTGAGACGTATAGCTGGTTCATTTCCAGGCGAAGAAGCAATGGCTCTACCCCAAGTCTCTCCCGCATGACTGAACTTATCACCCTATTTCTTTAAGGGACATAGACGGATCTAGAAATTATGGGCCCCTGGGCCACTACCAGCCAAAGGGCCCCCCTACACCGGAGTATTTTTCTTCCTGACGTGGTGCATAGTGTGCACACATGCATAACAATTATGGCATAGCTCTTCAATATTCTCCTGCATTTCAGCAGTGAATATCTAATATTCACCACATTTTTATGTTTGAGAATGCAATACAATTTTGAGAATGCAATGCAACGCAAATCCTGCGGCACGCACAGTCCTCAAGACGTCCACTCTCCACTCTCCGGTCTCTCCCGTCTCCAAAATGGAAAATGTATGAGCCCGCAAGTGCCTCTGCATTACAAAAGCGTAAGTAAACTCAGAGGAATTGACTGAGTATTGCGCGAAGGTAGGCAGCGCAGAAAAGACAATAGAGAAAATAGAGGTCTTGAAATAGTGGGATGGTGCATGACAAATTGGCTCAGTCACAGTTACCGGTAGAAATGAATTAACCTTTTAAACAGCAGGTTAATGCTCTCAGTGGAACTGTACAGGGGGTTACTGCAGTGAAATGAATACTGTCTCTGTAGTAGCCTCCGGTTCAGTCAGGATATATACCTTTGCTCTCTATGAAATAAGGGACGCACCGATGCACAGTATCAGCCACAGTCCGGTATCAGCCGATGTGAAATTATGGCTATAGCGGATATTTATCTGTTGTTTATAAGCATGCGTTTTGGCACTGTTGGTGTGTGGGTTTATCTGCAGCCTAGTATGAATGAATACCGACGTTTTATATCCTTTCGGGGCTCTTGTTTTTATCATAATTCTCCTCCAGCAGCAAACAACAACAGCAGACGTCAACGGCACCGTCGGAACCATCTGTTGTTTGCTGCCATGGGAGAAATATACTGTATGTTTGTACTAAAAATAAGAATCGTGAAAGGATATAATGTGGGTACTGGTATTCATTTATACTGTTTGCATCTTCCAGAACCATGTGCCTGTCACACCACTACATGGAACTACTCCACCGAGTGCTTGTTTTGTATTGTCTTGTCGTATTGTCTCATGTTATCTGTATTGTCTCAAGTTATCTGCAGCCTACCAAGCTGTACATTGTGAACATTTAGTTATATTACTGATTTGAGTGTAATTGTTTCCCTGGCACAAAGCCTGGAGATAAAACTGTTAAAGCACAAGTAACATTTGCTAAATTCTTTTTAATACCTGGCTTATGCCTCAATCACTACTTTGATATGTTATTTCTTTCAGGACAGTTTAGCTGCAGTACCGCAATCTCCTCATGCGGTGGTGGGGGCGCTGATATGCAGATTATTATTTTATTTTTTTCAGTTACTATATATACTGAAGCTAGAAAAACCAGGCTTGTTTCCATTCCATGCTAGCTTGGAAAATCTATACTGATTTTCTATACGACGACCACGCTTTCGGGAGTCAGTGAGTTAAGAGGCAAAAATCAATCAAGCTGTTCCTGAGAGCAATTTTCATTAAATCTCCTGCATTATATGAAAGCTTGATTGTTCAAACTTTGTTATTTTTGTGGATAGAAAACACACATGGGAGCACCACACGTACACACACAAAGTGGAATTTAATTTTATTCTCCCTTTATTCTCCCTTTAAAATTGTTGAACTTCGCTATCAGTATCAGCCATCCGAAGCATCGGTCGGAAAACAGAATTTAGTGATGGTTTGGCCTTCCCCTGCACAGTGAATTTGGCTCAAACTTCAAAGAACATATGGGAGTGGACTGGATGGTCAGCTTCAAGGCTCATTGATCAGCCTCTCCAGTTTTGCATTTTACAACATCCAGTAGACCAGAGTTGTACCCGAACGCGTTCAAAGAACGAAAGTTCTTTGAACCGTTCATATTTTTAAGGAACTTGAACGGAACGGACCCTCTATCTGCTTGAAGAACGGCGGTGTGAACTCGTTCATTTCTGGCGTGAGTGAACGTCACTTTTCTTGCGTTCGATTTTGTTCAAGAGCGGGGCTCGACAGGCTCGCATTTGTGACTAAAATGTTCATAGCACCGGTGCGAGCATTTATATTACTGTAGTACGTCGGTGTTGTTCGCTAAAATAGAGCAGATATACAAGCTAACAACGTGTTGAGGCTCGAGGCATCCTTAGCTTGAAGATCTGTTCTCCTTGCCCACCGCCCCGCCCCTCCCTCTGCTCTGTCAGCAGCGCACAGCATCAGACAGCTCACACACAGCACCAAGGGAGGACGCTTCTCTCCAACACGTTGAATGAGCTATATGCTGTTCGTGTTGGTAATAATCTTCCTGCGCTATGCGTGTATTTAAATCATATACTGTCTGCGCAGCAACCTTTTGCCTCACGTACGTGTGCCGCCTTCCCGTGATTAATCATAAACGCTCCACATGCGCGCTCGGACGCACAACACTTGTGTATTCTTATCATCATTGCCTGATTTGCCGTCGGATCGTTTTCATTTTTATTTACCGGTAGGCTACAATTAGCCTACTACAAGCAGAGGCGGCCTTAAGGTTTGGGGGACCCTTTCACATTGTTATTAATATAACAATATGGGCTATTGTATAGAGTTGGGATACCCGACCGAAACAATAGCCGCGACAGCCCGGGCTCATTTGCTTAAAGGAGAATTTCACCCCAAAACTTTTTTTTATCTTTATTTGCAGTTATTTATTTAGAAAAAAGTGGTCCAGGTGCTGTTTTGTGAAAACGCTCCTTAATGGCTGTTTCCCCTATCCCAAAATAAGCTTATAATGGGGCTAATGGGTCAAATGCAAGTTCACCTATATACATCACTCCAAAATGCATTTTTCTGCTATATATTGTCTCCCCACCATGTCAGTAGTGTGTTAACACTCACACTTTCACTTTCACTTTTGGTTCAGCAGTGGTTCAGCCATAAACCATGTGCCACGCCCCCACCTTTCGAGACAGCTGAATCACTGGGGCTTTCAGTCGACCTAGCTATGTTAATAAATTGATATTGTAAAATAGTAGCCAACTTGGAAAAATGCTAAGCATTGAGCCCTGTTCAAGAGTGAGACTAGAATGAGCTGAAAATAGAGCAGATCTACAAACTCAGTGACGCACTTTGAGCTTGTTGATCTCTATTTCTGCTGATATTTTCTGCTCTATTTTCAGCACACAGAGATGCACAGGGCTGGACTGAACTGAGCGCCTTCATAATAAAATCTTCACAAATCAACTAAGAACATCTTCAGTTGTATATGGCTATGGGTTGCAACCATTTTGAACAAAAAAAAGAGGGAGGGGAAAAAAGAACGAAAAAGAACTATAATAGTTCTTTTTTTGGAACCATGAACTTTAGTTCTAAAAATTCAACAATGAACTATGAACGGAACTAGTTCGTTTTTAAATGTATGAACTATGAACTGAACTATTTCAGAAAAAAAGAGAACTTTCCAGTTTTGCATTTTACAACATCCAGTAGACCTCCAACTATATAATTCTCTCTCAAAACCCCCAAATCTGCATGACGCTGAAATCCTCCGCCTTAAAACCAGTGATTTTCAATCCCTTTCATGTCAAGGCCCATTATTTATTCAACATTTGAGGCACAGAGCGCCGTTTGACGGGATGTCGCCTCTCAGACCCAAAACTTTGAATATTTTGTCATCCCTGCATATGAGTGTCCATTTGGTTACCAACTCTCCATCCTTTGGCTGGGGGACCACCAGGAATTATCTGAAGGACCACTGGTTGAAAAACACTGCCATAGACGAGAATGACAGAGGAGCGCCATCGGGGCTCGTTGCCAATCTCTGTCACCATCACCACAGCATGAACAGGGACGTAACACCCTCTCCAGGCCATTAATGCAGCCTTTGCTACGGGGCAGGAAATGCCCCACGCTATGCTGGAAAGGCAGCTTGCATCGACAGCTTGTAAATCTGCTATTTTCACCAAACGTTTGTCCAAAACTGCTGTGTCATGGGATTTCAGCCCCTTGAAACTCTAACACTCTCTTTGCGAGTCCCACAGCTTATACTGTAAACATAGCTCAGTCTTACCACTTACAAAAGTACATCAGAATAGCCCTAAAGCCCCCCATCCATCCCCACTACACCTCCCTCTCCTCATTCTCTGCCATTTTTTGGATACATGCTGCAAGGCATGGATCCCGTCAACCAGCTATCTCTGCAGCGGTGTCCTGGCGTGTGTTCTAGCACCTGGTTAGTCATTTTAGGATGGTGAAACCTAACTGAGCAGAGCAGACCAGAACCAATATGGGTTGCCACATTTGGAACAGATATAAGTTCAACGCATTTACTTTTGCATGTCATGTCATTATATTCACTCTAAGCTATGTGAAAAGAAGCACTCTGGATGTCATATGTGGAATGATTCAGTGCAGTCGCTGCTGGATTACCTTTTGTGTAGTATGACTGGTGAGTGGTAATCAAGATTTCTGTGAGCACATGAAAAACTATACAGAAAGATATGAGACGAGTCTAGTGAGCATTTTAGTGCCATTTTGCACATGTCTTTATTGGAGCATTGGACTTGGTAAAAGTATATCAGCAATCATTCAACTAATGAAAAAGGTAAATGGTGCATTTATACAGTGCTTTTGTAGCCAAGGTGCTCTACAGAGATCACACACACATTCGTTCATTTGGCCTTCCATAGATTGTGCAAGGCATTCACATGCGCACATCCACACGCACGGGTCGCGCGCACGCGCGCGGACGTGCACGACCACACACACACACACACACACACACACACACACACACACACACACACACACACACACACACACACACACACACACACACACACACACACAGTGGCGTTTCTAAGCAATTTTAAGCCCCAGGCAACATTTTCCCTGCAGCCTCCCCTTTTCAAATGGCCCCTTGGAAAATCCAAAGGGGGGGGGCTTCAGGGAAAATCTCCTGTGACATCATACTTACGACAGGCACTGTAAAAATGGTGCCGCCCAGTTATAGAGGACAAGTATGATATATTTATCCATATGAGGCTTCCCAGGCAACTGCCCAGTCTGCCTAATGGCAAAAACGCCACTGCGCGCACAGCTGTGCTGTAACTCATTGGCGTTTCTAAGCAATTTGGAGCCCTAGGCAAGATTTTCCCTGGAGCCCCCCCCCTACCAAATGGACCTGGGTCCATTTGGTAGGGGCCGGGGGGCTCCAGTGAAAATCTCCACATGGTCGCCCCCCTCCCCTCATGGTGCCCTAGGCAACTGCCTTGTGGTAACTTCACATCAAGAAAGGCACGAACACAGTCTTTACCTTTTTGATATTTAATCTCAGGTTTCTTTGCAGAACAAACAATGCAGTGGCATGTGGCAACCAATATGGCTACAATGATCCAACACTGAGCAAAGGGGGGAAGTGAACCTTCTTAACAGCAGAGGAACCTAGAGGAACCTGGGAACGGCTCCATCTCCTGACATGACATTGACATAACATGACAGCATGAGACCCAGAATATACTAGCCTACAACATGCCTAGTCTGCCTAATGGCAAAAAAGCCCCTGCTGTACCTACACCCCTGCTGCTGCCCCTACATGTACTGGACAGGACAGTCGTTCTCAGTCCATCCATTACATCCTGCTTTGTTGTGATTCTGTTGTGTGTGTTGTGGTGTCATTGCAGGGCAGCAAAAAAATATAATTTTCTAAACCTAATTCTAAACACAAGTCAACTGAGAATGACATTGATGATTTGCCTGGCTAAAGCCAGACCGAACCAGCTGTTGGCAAAAAAAAATGCCTGTCAGCAGATTGGTCTGGAATAGCTCAATTGTACACCCATTTCCCTCTCCAGAGGATTGCGGTGGCCAATCAGGACACAGTATTCAAATAATATTATGTTCACATGTTGTCACTTTTTTTCCCCCGATCAGATACATTTTGCAAATGCATTGAGGAAAAAAGGACTAAATCTCAATTACATTGTCCCAAGAAAAATATACAGTCCACCAAATAGCAGAATAATATAGCAGACTAGAATAGCACTCCTCACTCAAATGTGCACTTGGGCAACTCCAAAGCAAATTCCACAACATTTATTTACCTGACAGCCAACCCCTTACCCCTGTGTCAGATCTCTGGTTATACTGGTATATTTACTAATGCTGAATGGTCTAATGACAAATTAGGGCCAGTACTGATACTTTTCTACTTTTCTACATCCCTAATTATCATATTATTTATTGGCCTGGCAAGTTATTCTAATTTTAATAATAATATCATGACTTTACATTATATCAATACTTCATGCACGCCCAACACAGAGACAAAGTCTGTATACCTTGAACAATATATACTGTATGTGAACCAACTTTTCACCCAGCTTGCATCTATTTTAGGAACAAAATTAATTTTTCATTTTCCCCCACAAATAGCACCCCCCTCCCCCAAAAATGGAGAAAATCTCCCATCATTTCTTCATGAAGCAGTGCTAACATGCTTTTCATCCGCCTCAGAGCTTTCTCCACTTTTTGTGTTTAAGGTCAGTGAGAATAAATGAGCAGCTTAGTCCTCTACTGTGCAACGTGCCAAATCCACTGAGGTTGCATTATGCATTACAAAGTAACAGACAGTACCAGATACCCGTATCTATTATTTGAAGTCAGGGGCGGATGCAACTTTTCCCAATTGGGGGGCAGCAGAAAATGGCATGGGGGCAACTTCCTGATGAAGTCGTACCCATACCATTTTCAGTTACAGGACGTTTATTAGTCAAGTAAAGCATCAATAATAACATCAGTTGTTGTTGAAGTTGCAACAGACACGCAGCATGCATAAAGCTAAAGGTCTGACTCAGAGAGTTTTCTGTTTTCAATGATGAAATACTGTTGGTTTATTGGTGACACAGCTGCAGTTAGTAGCAGTAGTAGTGTTTCATTTTAAATATAAGCACTTTAATTAGAAATATCTTGGGTTGTTTTGCATGCCATTGTGTTTGGTGGGGCAGTCAGGGCATTTGCCCCCCGATGCCTATGCCTAGGTCCGCCCCTGTTTGAAGTAGCAAGAACCACTATGGGAGTTCCTACTGTACAAGGTCAAGTGTGTGCATGCGTGCGTTAATGTGTGAGTGTTTGCGTGCGTGCGTGCGTGTGTGTGTGTGTGTGTGTGTGTGCACAATGATCTAGTTAATTGTGCCAGTATGTACTTGAGCAGATCCGCCCTGAACTTTGTGATCATCCTAGAATATTAAATGGAAATGAATCAATGTGACTAAATCAACCAACAGCATAGACACGTTCAGAAACGGGTGTCATGCTCGCAGCAAACATATTTCCTGTAGGCGGAGACGACACATTCTGTTCTACTTACAGAGAATAGGAAAGAAGTGATTACAATTTACCATTTAGGCATTTAGCCTCACACTCATAATCCAGATACTGTAACTGATATAATATGCCAAAACGTGACCGTTTTACCTGTTTTTTACTAACACTAACTTTGCAAAAAAAATGCCAAAAACATTGGGATTAATCTGTGTAGTATATAGCTGTTTAAACAGTAGCCTTAAATGCCTGAAAGGTACATAATGTCAGTGACTGTCACCCAAAACTTGTTCTGTTGTATGTTGTACTTTGCACAATATATACTTTAAACGTCTAGTATGATGTATTGCGTTGTATTTCCCGACTTTCCGTTTCTCTCCATGTTGAGCATGCAGCTACTGTTTGAACAGCCATAGAAGACATCCCGATTTATCCCGAAGTTCCGGTCATTTTTGTGTTTGTAAAAAGCAGGTATAAGAATAACATTTGAGCAGACAACTTTCCCCCTTTCAGTGTGCGGTGTTGCACCGCAGTATGTCATCCCCACCTACAGCAAATCCATTCGTTGTGACCACCAGACTCGTTTTGGAACGTTTCTATACCTCACTTCCTCCATCATTTATTCTACACTTTTTTTTTTCTCCCAATGTATTTGTTTTGAAACTGACTGATACAACAGACTTAGAAAATCCCTAAAGAGTCATTTCTAGAGACACTATCTCCGGCGCCTTCCCAGTTAGCAATGCGAATGCTAAAAATGCTAATATGTATACGGTATACGCACAATGTGTCTTCATTGGCCACCCCAGTTCTCTGGAGTAAGAAATGGGCGTACATTTGAGCTATTCCAGACTTGCTGACAGACATTTTTTTTTGCCAACAGCTGATAAGATCTTGCTTTAGCCAGGCTACCAGATCCTGACCAAAAGCCTCTATATGACCTATTTAGTCAATTCTATACAACCCTCATGTGCAAAAACATTTGCACCTCATTATTCTACCCCATTAAGAATATGCAAACATCATTATTTAAAATTTTCGTCTAAATAATCAATTGCCCAAACCCCAAATCATGTCGCGATTCTCGATAAAAAGGCTAAAACTCCCGTTGGGTGTTGAATTCTTGATCTTTGCATGGTTATTATTGACTAGTATTATAATACATTTCACTCATTTCCAGCAGCTGACATGTACTGTAGTAATGATAGGCTATGTCTGTTGCTGGTTTGCTGCGTTGAAGAGCCTGGGGTGGCATACTTTAGTTTTGTTTTCATTCCTAAGGGATTGCGGTTAAAACAAAAAAATGCCTTCCCTTCAGGAAACCTCCAGTCAGGACAAACATACACAGTGAGATCTACAAGCTCACAGCTCTACAAGCTCACAGTGCGTTGTGTACGCGGCACGTTATGAGCTTGTAAATCCGCTCCATTTTCAGCACTCGGAGATGCGCAGGCTATGGAAAGTGAACCGAGAGCCTTTGCAAGAAACGCTTCACAAACAAAAGCTTTCACAAATTGACCCATGATATAGAGGATGTATTAGTATTTATTTATTTATTTTAGGATTTGGACTTCATTCCCACTAGGAATGGAAGGCTGCGGTTGTATATGGCTATGGGCTGTAATCATTTTTGAACAAAAGAAAATAAAAGAGAGAGAGAGGGAGAGAGAGAGAAAGAATAATTAAAATAGTTATGTTTTGGAACCATGAGCTGTAGTTCAAAACGTTGAATTATGAAGTATGAACTGAACTAGTTCGCAAAAAATAAAAGAGAACTTTCCCATGGAAGAATCCAGCATCTCAAGCTTGCATCATTTCACTATTGGTTACACTCTCAATTTGAGCTTGAGGTCTGCATCGTTTTATTTCTTTATAATTAACTGCAACCTAATTAACACAACCGTGACACAACCGTGACAGTTTTATGTGGATGATCACAGAATCCCGTTGGGGGGTGGGTTTGAATCTTTTCATCCCCAAAGACGAGTCCATTGATAATAAATATGTTCCACCATCAATTAGTGTCATCATTATTGCAAACGATGAACGCTTCCCTGTGGATCTCCCACGTATACATCAGGGCTGTATCATCTATCGGCTTCCTGATTGCCTCTGACTGGAGCGTGATGTGAAGGACTATCTCAGACGACATGCCCAGAGGCATCCAATGGACTCCAAGATCTTGATTAAAGCCCATGACCTTGCTGCTCAGTACACAAACCACCAGTGCTGGAAATTAACTCATTTATATACAGTACTACCATTAACCAATATAATACTGTAGCTTACTTAAGTATTTTGTACTTGAGTATGTCGCATTCTCAATACTTTTTGATAATAGGCGATCTACAAGCTCAAAATGTGTCCTATTGTGAGCTTGTAGATTGTCTATTTTCAAAATATTTGGACACACCCAGTAGTAGTAAATAATAAAATAAAATACTATAGTAGCATATGTACTTGTGGTAGGAAAGTTAGGTGAACATTATGTGAACACAGTATGACTTAGCATGCTAGCAAGCCCTGGTGATTTTCACCAACCATATTTTGAACAGAGATATGAGAAGTACTCATATTTTGTACTTAGGTAAAAGTACAATTACTTGCGTAAAAAAGTACTCATTCAACACTCACTCAAGTAAAAGTAGTCATTCAAAAAGAAACTCAGATAAAAGTAAAAAGTGCTGACTTTTTACGGTAAAAGTAAAAACTATTTTTGAACAGACATTTCCCTGTCATTTGTGCTTAAAATGTATGCTGAATTCTGCAAACTGTTAATACTTCAAATCCTCGTCAAACTTGTTTTAAAACCAACTCTTGAACAGTTTCATTTTAACAATGATTTTTAACAGTAACAAAGTATTTTACTTACTTCCCAACTGATTTTGAACATGTAGCAGAAAAAGCTCTCCAACAAAGGAGTTGAAGGCCACTACAACATAGACAAACACATCTTGTTCTTGTGAAATTTTGTTTGAGTCCAAACATGTTTTATGCTACTGCCCCTCTCAATAAGATGACACAAAGAGAGAGAAAAGAACAGCGCTCACTGTCACATTTCACATTTCACCAACTGGTCAAGTTCCTTTTTGTGTCGGATCAGATGCTGTATCTAAGAGCTCTGCGGTTCTGATTGCAGTGTCCCATTATCCCATATTGGCGCACAGGGAGTGATCAAATCTGGCTCAATTTGATCACAGCTGAGCTGTCAGTAGCAGCCTGTCTTGCAACGGTGTTGTTACAGGGGTTGACACTAAGGTCTCTGAGGCACTTGCCCATCGGGCAAGTGCAAGTCAGGTTCTACTTGCCCTCAGGTCATGGTCACTTGCCCCCCAAAAATATATTGTAAATTTTGCATTTAAGTTTACTTCCTACTTGGGTGCTTTAAACCAGGGGTTTTCAACAGGTGGTCCGGGGACCACCAGTGGTACCTGAGAGGGTTCCAGGTGGTCCCCAGTTAAGTTGCTTAACCAGATGTAACTCCTGAGAATGTAAAAATGAAACCAAATGGACCCTTGCGGGTCCATTTGGTTTCATTTTTACACTCTCAAGAGTTAAAATTCATCATCTTAATTAGCCCCAAGTCTACACAACTAGAGAATGTACTGTAGAAGATTAATGGTCATTTTGATCTGTATGTTATTTTGACTGTTTTGATTGTCCCAAATCCAGCCTGGAACTGTGGATAGCTAGAAAGCAGGGAAAGACACAGAGGCAGAGTGCAATGACTGCCTTCAAGACAAATTTATCTTGTGTTGTGTTATAGTGCATTATGTTGCACACTTGCCCGATCGGGCAACCAGGTAGCAGTCTTCACTTGCCCCACCATTTTTTTTACTTGCCCCGGGCAAGCGGGCAAGTGTTAGTGTCAAGCCCTGTGTTATTGTTGTTGTTGTCATCAGTGTTTCTACTGCTAAAACCGTGAACTAGCTACTCTCTGTTCTAATCCTTAGGGTGAGAATGTATTACAACAACCATGAAAAGAAACAAACTGGAGCATCTTTTTATTGCAGGTACAGATTCTGAATGTGCACTAAGAACCTTTGACTGCCCTTGTGTTCGGCACTTTCCTTTGTTTTTTCACCCTTTAACTGTATGTACGTACATATACCCAGCTGTGTGTGTGTGTGTGTGTGTGTGTGTGTGTGTGTGTGTGTGTGTGTGTGTGTGTGTGTGTGTGTGTGTGTGTGTGTGTGTGTGTGTGTGTGTGTGTGCGCGTCAACCCTGAGCATCAGGCAAACCACTGGCCCATCAGTATCAAACATTGTTTTTCTTCATCAAATTACATACACCTGATCTCAGGAGTCAAGTGGCAATGACTCAATGACTGTCAAAATGCCAGTTATTTGCTGTAACTGGCCTAGTGGCCATGCAGTTGGCCCTTAAGTTGTGCTCAATCAGCTTGAAATTGAGGTACAATTTGGAACTCATTTTTGACCCTTCTGTTGACAGTACCAGCCAACTTTACAGTTCTAGTTTAATCCTGACAACTTAATAAACAATACAGGCCCACAAGGAGACTTTATCAAACAAACCACATACTTTTTGAATGCTATCCAGCCATTGACGTTGTTACATGTACCTCAGTGGGGGCGAAGGAGGAATAACATTTGAGCTTAGTTGCACACAAAAGTGTTCACAAGATGTTGAATAATTTTGCATCACAAAAAAGTGTGTACAACGTGTAGAATCCGTTTAATCTTAATGGGGTTAAAGCCAAGCATAATGAAGTATAGGAAAGCTGAGAGTGGAAAGAACACTAACTAATATATTCAAATTATGTGTCTGTGGAAAGGGTCAGACGTCACTGCTCAGCTCTATTATGAGCACCATTAATATTGTAACCGCAATGCAAGGTAACAATAACAATTTAGTGTAACATCTCAGGTTGACATACTGTAGGAATCATCGCACACGCACACCTGATGAAAAAGAACATTGCAGAAGATACTGACTTTCATAAATGGCCGTCTAAGATGCGTCTTTAGCAGTGGTTTTCAACCTTTTTCATACCAGGGCCCTCTATTTATTCAGCGTTTGAGCCACAGTCTACCATTTGATGACATTTTAGCCCCACAGACCCCAAAACTAAATATTTATTTTGCTTTTGTCCGCAATACCAGGCTGGATTTGGGAAACAAAACAGTCAAACATACAGATCAAAATGACCATTAACCGTCTACATTCTCTAGTTGTGTAGACTTGGGCTAATTCAGATGATCATTTTAACTCTTGAGAATAACCAGAAGAAAGTTAAAGTGGCCTATTCAGTACAGGAGATCAGTAAAAACCAGAGAAGCCTGCAGGATTGTCCTGATCGGGATGCATAATCAAAAATCGGATCGGGATCCAAAAACACATGAACGCTAAACTAGTACCAATATGGATATAAGTGTTTTAGACACTTTATAGTTCAAAGACAAGCTGTTAGAATTTTGACCTATTGGCCTACAAACGGAAACTACTGTAGCTCCTTCACACTTTTTTGCAATGTGCATGTTTCATGAATCATGATGACCTATATTTTAAAACCACACTTGATACTCACATGTGTCTCAGAAACACGTCCATTTCCTCCTGCTAATACGTTTTATTTGCACATGCTAGTGATTTTATTTGTCTTTTTCTTTTATCCCACAATTTTGCAGTCTATTCACCCCTGTGCCAATTATCTAATGTGATCCTGGGCTCTATACACCCTCCACCAACCTGCCATCCCCACCTGACAGGGGGGATTTTCCCTGGTTGGACATAGTGCATGGAAGGAACACGTTATTCCAACCAGTTCCAATCCCCTTCATCAGGCGCCCCGGCTGGCCAGGGGGAGGCAGTATAGAGACCAGGATTACTGCATGTTTTTGTGAGGAGTGATAGCGTGGGTCAGGTTTTTTTGCGGGTCCCGCATGTGATAATATCGGCTCAGCCTGCCCCGCTGCATCAAATCCATTTTTACAACTCGACCGGCCCGCAACTCACCAACATTAAATGCATGCAAAATATGCCTATGAACGTGGCTTTTATGTGTACGAAAAGCTGCTTCTCAACAGTCTCATAACACTGACAAGCATGCATTATGGTCCTGGTTGTTCCGACGGTGCAAGGACATACGTTTGTTACACACTTGTTGTGTGACATGGGAGAGAGGAAGAAGAATAACAAAAGGTTTGGAGACACAAAAGGTTTGGAGACACAGATGCTGAAAACAAAACACAAAAAAATGATTAAAACTCACTGCAGCTGACGCACAGGAAAAACAGTTTGGAACAGAATCTTTGCAGGGATGTGCAGAGAAGTGTAAGAGAGGGGCAGGGGTTGAAATCCCAAGAGGGCATCTGACAATTGTAGACATGACGCCAGCATCCACAGCGTCCCTAGCGAGAATCAAGGACCTTTGCTTAGGCGACATTGATACCACCGTGCTCCCAAGAATTTCACTTCATATTTACGGTTACAGTACATATTACAGTCCCTCCGATAACAGGTTGTGCACATGCACGCACTCTACAGTGGGAAGTGCAAAAGGCCAACAACACATACACCAAGGCCCACCCCCACTCGATCCTGATTGGAGGAAGGCCCCTCTCATCCTGATTGGACGAAAGGCTTTTCTCCTAAAATCCAAACTGAAACCAGGGTTTATTGACCCCATGGGGGCTCACTGGGAACAGGGAGGAACTCCTTATATGGTCACCACACTCTGTAGTAGGGAGGATTAGCCAAACAAGAAGAGAAAAAAACAATATTTGAGTTCAGTAACAAATTACATAAAAAATATATTCTTTTAAGTGAAAGTAAGTGCTATGTGAACATCCTTCCTGTTTTTTGTTCACCCTTGCTATAATTTACCACTGCTTCCTGTTTTAACCACTCTTGCTTTGCTCACAGCAACCAAAGCGGGTGGTTGAACAGTCTGGTGGCGAGAGACAGTGAAATACTTTTGTGACCGCCACCGTTGGTCTGTGGAAACGCTTCCACTTCTCGTCTTGCAATTGAGTTTGGTCGCTTTAATGCAGTATCGCCTGCCTGACTGACTGCATTATCATCGTAGCATTGTATTATTTATTTATGAATGGGGAGGTGAGTGATGAACAGGAGGATCCAGCACACCTCACACAGTCTACAGGTGCTGTAAATCATGACGTCCAGGTACGGAATGAGACGAGAGGGGAGGACAGTGTTACCAACTGCCAAAATCCAAAATGCACTAGCGGCACTTCCAAAATGCAGTAGAATGCGCTAGAGCAGTGGGTTTTCAACCATTGTCCTACAAGCGCCCACTATTTATTCTACATTTTAGCTACAGAGGACCATCATTTGATGCTGAGTTTAGTCTCTTGGAATAATTTCGGAGAAGTAACTGGCAAAACGTTGGTCAAAATAGCATTCTTTTACATTTTCTAAATGAATATTTGTGAAAATTAGCTAATTTAAATGTGATTTAGATGTATGAAAATGGTATGTTTGCACCATTTTCGGTTACAGGACTTATAGTACAGTATATTAGGCAAGTAAGCATCAATAATAACATCGGATGTTGTTGAAGTTGCAACAGACACGCAGCATGCATAAAGCTAAAGGTCTTATAAATATAAGCACTGAAATATATTGGGTTGTTTTGCATGCCATCGTGTTTGGTGGGGCAGACTGGGCATTTAGGGGGGCCTAGATCCGCCCCTGCTGTCGGATGACCTGGCGGAGGACCGGCGCTCGGAGGAGAACATTTCGCTGGTATTCGGATGTCGAAATGAATTGGACGATGAGATATTGAGGTAACATAAGTACTTTAAAGGAGGCTAATGATCTCCCCGGGTGTAGGAGGATATTCTAAGCGACCCTGATGGATCAAAGCCCCTTTTCAGCACGCATTTTTTGGAACACCTACAATGACATTCCCGGCAGGCTCCTTGTCGATGTTTTGGCGGATTCATACATAAATTTAGCTTATTACTGCCACGTTTGATTCCCGGAAGCAAAGACTCCACACACTTCATTGCGGTTGTCAGTGGTGACCCATTGAACTTTAACCCTTTTCATCCGAAAATATAACAAAACGCAACGGTCTCGCAACGAAGGTTCATGAAACCATGAGGCATCTGTTCTTGATTTTCACCTTCTCCGTGCCTTGACTGTGCGTTCTGTTTTCAAGGCCATGCCGCGCTGCGCTTTGCGTGTGGGCCGTGGCTCAGGAGGTAGGACAGGTCATCCGTGTGATGTTTCTAATCTATCATGCTCATGATCAAATGGAAAAAGAGAAAGAAAAAAATCACACTTGTTTGAAGTGAGGGGCGCTGTTATCATCATCGACATATGCATTATGTCACTCTGGCCGATAACAATTTGCACCAATGCTGGTGTTTACACCGGCCTAATGTACACAAACACTCACAACTATAGTCAAAAGAAACCATAGCAAAACAACAAACTCAATCAGAAAAAAAATGCCCACATGCACACACAGGACAAGGAGGAGATCGTGCAGTAGTGATTTTTCCCTCTAAATATCTGAAACGGCCGACTTGTAAATCACCTTTTTATAGTGTGGAATGGGCCTTTAAAACAAGATGGTAATTATCTAATGGAATGGACCTTTAAAGATTTTTGCCAGAGTCATTTTCATCACTACTCATAATACTGTCACTTATAGGACTCTATAGTGGAGGAGGGACACGGGGGAGCGCCATCCCCCTACTGACTTGTCATTTAGTTTTATGGATAAAATCAAGCATTATAAACCTTCTTTCTAAAAATAATCTATATTGAGACACTTCTGCATGTGTAATAGTGTGTGTTGCGCACCTGCCTGCAAATGTGCATGCATGTGCCCACTACTAAAAGTAGGACTGCAACACTGGCCACGACCAGATTATTGATTTAACATAATTGATGAGGTGCATACCTCTTTCCAAAACTGGCATTGTTAAAGTAACTAAGTACATTTACTTTGGTAAATGTAGTCCAAATATTGTATTTTTACTCCACGTGATTTACACCTTGTAGAGTTGGATTACTATTACAAAACTTCAGCCCATTTGAATATATATTTTATTATCTTGCTTAGCGCACCCTAAAAGGTTTCTAATTTAGTAAAGTAAAGTGCTAAAATAAAGTGCAAGAACATCAGAAATCCACGATCTTGGAACTGGATTTGCAAGGCAATAAACATCATTGGGCTAGACTCAGCTAAGTGAAATGACTTCTATCCAAGTAGTCTAGACACCATTGAACTTGTTTGACTCTGATGAAGATGCATCCAGAAGACATTAGTCTAGCTGAGTAAAATGTGTGGCTGTGTGCTGCAGGGCTTTATCTAAGATCTGTGTTTGTGTGCGCGTGCGTGTGTGTGTGTGTGTGTGTGTGTGTGTGTGTGTGTGTGTGTGTGTGTGTGTGTGTGTGTGTGTGTGTGTGTGTGTGTGTGTGTGTGTGTGTGTGTGTGTGTGTGTGTGTGTGTGTGCGCGCGCGCGCACATGTGCGCTCACACTCACATGGCAGTGGTAGATCAACTACATGCAATACACTTACTTTAACCAGATTAGCCTATGTAATTGTATTATCTATGCATCTCTGATCATACCGTAATTGAATTTAATATTCTTAAAAAAAAAGTTGAAAGCCTCTTCTCTGACCTTTAGATGACTTTAACATGTATTATGCTAGGGAGAAAGTGACCTTTAGAGGACTTTAACATGTATTATGCTAGGGAGAAAGGATTGATTTCATATACTGTTTATGTTTAGAATAACTTTCTGAGTTGCTACAAACACCATATGGATAATGACTTGAAGAGGAGATGCAGAGAACCGGTATTTCAAACCTGTGTATGACAAAGAATTTTGGACTGAATGCACTAAATCTTCTCACTCTACTCTAAGTAATAGGTTCGACGATATTCGGTTTATAGGATCCCCCAGGCTGTACCTATGTTGGCGCCGTAGAATGGCAGCCTCGCTCAGTACAACCTGGGTACCCCCCTCCCCCATGAGCAAAACAAATTCCTATCAACACCTGTTGACATGGCAATAAAGTTCTTGAATCTTGAATATTGAATCTCATGGACAACACAGAACTCCTGAAATCCTGAACAAAATTTCCTGCCGTCCCCCAATGTCCATTAAATGCAAAAACAAAGTTGGTACCTTTATACCTGTATACTGTCTCTGGGAATGACAAATACTCCCACAGTACCTTCCACAGCAGGCCCGGATGTAACATATCCCAATTGGAAGGGCAGGAGAAAATGGTATGGGTGCGGCTTCATTGCCCGTGGCATGAATGAAGCCGCACCCATAGCATTTTCAGTTACAGGACTGTTATTAGGCAAGTAAGGCAAGCAATCAGTTGTTGTTGAAGTTGCATCAGGCATGCAGCATGCATAAAGCTCAAGGTCTGACTCAGAGAGTTGCTGCGTGGAAGGTTGAAATCGTGTAGGTTTAGTGGTGCCACAACTGTATTTAGTTAGTAACATAGTGTTTCAAATCATTTAAAATAAATATAAACAATTTAATTTGAAATATCTTTGTTGTTTTGTATGCCATCACTTTGGTGGGAGCATCAGGGCATTTGCCCCCCCATGCCCATGCCTAGATCCGGCCCTGCCACAGAACCTCATATGTCTTCTCCAAATCCATTCCAGGTTGGACTCTTGGTCGGACCCTCCTTTCCAGTACCTTGGCGTAAACTTTCCCGGGGAGTCTGAGTAATGTGATACCTCTGTAATTGGCACTACCTCTGATTCCCCTTTTAAAAAAGTTTGTTTAAAAAAAAACTTCTGTGTGGCTATAAAAGGCACTTTGTTCAATATGTTTCCTTGAAAAAAGATGAATAGAGAAATACTTCGAATGGAAAGCCAAATTAAAAGAGAGAGAGAGAAAATAACTTCATGATTATCTGGGAGCTGCCCAGATAGATGACTTGCCCAAGGGTTTATCTACAATGATTCAGAAAGGAAATTATTCATTGGATTGGAGAGATCAGCCCACTTGTACATTTTACATTCACAAAAATGAAACATTCAATAGATAACATTAAACATATAATTAAAAAAGAAAGCCTAAAGTTATGACAGATCGCATTAAAATACTCTGCAGTGCACTTCGGACAAAAATGGGGGGAAAAATACATTAAAAAATAAAGTCCTGGTAGAATAGATCCGAAGATTAGTTACATGAGTCATTCTATAGTCATTAGTGTTTTCAATTTTACACTTTAGTAGAGTACATGGTGAGAGAGAGAGAGAGAGAGAGAGAGAGAGAGAGAGAGAGAGAGAGAGAGAGAGAGAGAGAGTTTCCAGTTTTTTTTCAATGAGGAGTTGACCACCAAAAACACACAGGTTCAACCACTCGCCCAAACACATCTCTCCGTATTTACTAAGCACCATTTCGGTGCAACTGGAGTATGAATAGGCCTTGGCAAGACACGGCTCTGAAAAGTGAGGACGGGGAAGGAGCTGGACTCAACACTGAAAAGTCGATATCCTTTTGCGTTCAAACGGGTCACAACAGTGATGCTGTCACAGCCCGTTCTCTTCCAACTACAACGTTGTATACGCATCCTTGTGTTTTGGTATAGCGAAGGAGACCATGGGCAAGGGGGTGCTGTCCAATTTGAACCAAAATTCACTTGGTCTGCGCAATTTCCATCAGATGCGAGACGCGGTTCTGGACAGAGTGAAAAGGTCTTGTTGGACATAAAAGCTTCTAATGGAGGTGAAATTGAAGGCGGACATTGTGGTCTAATGGTTAGGAAAGTAAACTCAATGCCGGGTTGAATCCCTAAGATGGAAAATTGGGGCATGAAAAAAAAGCAACTGCCCTTGTGGGTGCCCTCCAGAAAAAAAAACCCTCAGTATTATTTTAATCATTTGTACACTCTTAGGGGATTTTTTTTTACTACAGAATCTCAGCACACCATGTTGTAAGACATGGTGTAGCTGCAGCCTAATGATGACCATACTATTGATTAACTGTCTCTGGGACCACTGGCATCAAAACGATAATGAACAGCTCTAAACACTATAGCTGGTGCCCTCTCTCTCTGGCATTATACCTAATTAATTGCCTGGCTACAATACCTTGCCCCGTAATTAATAATTAGTCAGTACATGCCGTAAATTGTTTCAAAGTTCTAAGCAGCAGTAACAGCGCCAAGGCGAGATCGCTCGGCTTCGACTCCTTGCGTGGGTGAGGTAGCAGAACAATAGAATCAAATAATGATTAAATGAATACACGGATACAAAAACAACAACAACTTGGACTGCTACCGCTGCACAGTGCCACTAATTGATGATTATACGTATAGCCTACTGGGTGGCTGAATGGCTAACCGACCCTGAGCCTGTTTGTGTACTCAGACTTGCCATCAAATCTTTTGTCACGTCACCTATTAATAGATGTGACAAAGGACAGTCAGATAGAGTAGCTGATTTTCTTTTCTTTTCCTCTTATCTAAAAACAAAGTCGGCCTATAGGCTGTAGAGTTGCATGTCTGCTTTTCATGGAAGATGTTACTCTGTCCAATTAGTCCTTTTCACTTGCGTGGGTGGAGCTGCTTATGGTGGCCACAGGGTGATGTGTTCTTAATTACTGTACGCCCAAACCAGCAAGTCAGTGAACTCAACATTTTATCGTAGTTTGTTTCTCATCATCGTCAGACATAATAACACTTTGCTTGACAGACAAATGCAGAAGTTAGACATCATGTCATTTAGACAGAAGAGTACTGTAGGCTTGATTTAAGCTGGTATCCTTTGCTGGCCATTTCCATTTTCTCTATCATTCCTCTGACTTTAGGGTTCACACCGTGTAGTCTGATGTTGCGCTTCCACTCTAGATCAGAGCATCTGCTACAGTGGCTAAATGGTAATTGTAAATTGATGCAGGAAGGTACTACAGAACGAAAGCATGATGAATACCCTTGACAGTTAATTAACTATAATAATAATATCTGGCACTTTTGTTGACGCTCAAATATGCCTTACATGTGGGGGGCCAGGGGGGTAAAGACAAGGCAATGTGATTAGAAAAAGCAATTAAAAGAATAAAACCAATTAAACAATGCATGTAACAACTACAGTATGTCGCCTTATAAGGATGAATGGCTGTAATCCACAGTATCCTGGTCCCAAATACGAGAACAATATCAAATTATGTGCTCACACAGATCCTAGGAAATGTGAGTGTTGTGTTTTTCCCCCTTTTTACAGGGGTTGCTATAGGGAGAGCACAGTTGCACAGTTAGGTGCTGATCACACCTTACACTCACGCATCTTACACTTAAACACTTACAACCTCTGTGTGCCACACAGCTTGTCAGGGGCGGATGTAACATTTCCCAATTGGGGGGGGGGGGGGGTGCAGGAGAAAATGGATTGGGGGCGACCATTTTTGCTTACAGGACTTTCATCAGTTGTTGAAGTTGCAGCAGACACGCAGCATGCATAAAGCCAGAGGTCTGAGAGTTTTCCGTTTTCAATGATGAAATGGTGTTGGTTTAGTGGTGCCACAACTGTAGTTAGTTAGTAGCAGTATTTAGTGTGTTGTTTTTAAATATAAGCACTTTAATTTGAAATATCTTTGTCTTGCAGGCCATCGTGTTTGGTGGGGCAGACTGGGCATTTAGGGGGGGCATTGCCTCCCCCATGCCCATTCCTAGATCTGCCCCATGCAGCACACAGCTCGCAATGCATTTCAAATGGTTTGAAGAGTCATGTGGAGGAGGGCAGGAAACTCAGCAGTGGCAGCCAATGTGAGTCTAATGTGTGAACAGCCCCTTAGGGCTGTTTGGTCTTCAACCACCAGCCAGTGTTCTCACGTCTCCCCCGGTTCTCCATTCCCTCCATTGGTCACGGTCCCTGCCCATATCAGAGTACAACACTCTGATGCCATGGCCTTCGAAGCAACCAAGTATGGCACCCCCATATCTTGCCAAGTGTGACTGAACCGGCCCCTACCAAAACCCTCCCGCGCACGGTGCACCCAGGTCAGCCGTGACAGAGAAGCTTCAAGAACATTGAGTAAAAGCGACAGCGCTCCCCTGCAATCGCAAGTGTCCGCAAGATCAGTTCCAATCTTCCGCCATAGTATGAAAACTAGGGTGATCAGATGTCCTGCTTTGCGTGGGACAGTCCCTCAAGACTTTTCACGTGTCCCACAAATTGAGCATCAGTGTTTGGCTTTCTATTGTCTCTTTCTATTGTCTCTTTTCCTGCTATAGATGTTTTTTAAGTATGTTTAAATAACCCAAGTATTCCCGCCACTATATTTCCACAATCACGGCCACATTGCATATGTACTGTCATGACTCGTATCAAAAATAGCTGATCTACAAGCTCAAAACACATCACACAATGTGGTGCGTTTTGAGCTTGTAGATCAGCTATTTTTGCTATAACTGAATTGAAATGCTGAATTTTGACATCAAGATCTTAAATTGCTAAGCGCATTGGCAACGCGTTTTCCCACCTGTCCCATAAGTATGTCCCTCAAATGAGCGTTTTTAAACCACTATATATGATGATATACAGTATATTTTGTGATATATTTTTTAGTGGCCAGCAAAAAGCAGAACCGCTACATACAGTAATTGCTGTATGCAGGTTGGTGCCTTGCACACATCCATACACAATCACTGTATGCATGTGTGCCCATGAGTGAATGCAATGCACCATTTACATGAAGCATTTTGGATAAAGGCGCTATTAAATGCACCATTTACCCTCTACCCGCCTCTCTAATTAGTAACCCTTTCCTGGAAAGGGAAAGAGACTGAGTCTTCCAGGTGCTAAAGGTTAGGCTACCGTAGTTAGGACTAGTTCTGGGTTCTGGAACTGGAGGCAGGGGCAGGGGAGGGGGGGAGAGAGGGAGAGAGAGAGAGAGAGAGAGAGAGAGTGAGTTACAGGGGCGCCCCTGCTTTCTATTATTCCCTGTTGACCTGAGCTTCACCCTAGATCGATTTATAGAGGCCACTTGGTCAGGGTCAACCGGATATGTCTTGCCTTCTTACAACCACCGACTGACCAGAGCGCATATAAGCCACACTGCATGGGACGCCGCCTGTCGATTTATTTCTCTGTCCATCACCGGGGAGATAGACACCTAGCCTACACACATGTGATGTGTGTGTGTGTGTGTGTGTGTGTGTGTGTGTGTGTGTGTGTGTGTGTGTGTGTGTGTCAGTGTGTATGTGTCCGTGTGCACGCGCTGATGTGCGCGTGTCTGTGATGAGAGAGAGATGGGGGGGGGGGATTTAGAGTATTTTAAATCTCAATCTCAGAGAGTGAGGGAGAGAGAGACACAACATCTCTAAGGTGTATTGATGGCATAGTAAAATGTTGAAAATGGGCAGAATTCCTTGCCCATTTTTTTTTTTTTTACTTTTTTGTATCAGAGAGAGAGAGAGAGAGAGAGAGAGAGAGAGAGAGAGAGAGAGAGAGAGAGAGAGAGAGAGAGAGAGAGAGAGAGAGAGAGAGAGAGAGAGAGCTCGGGGGAGGTGGTGCAGTGGTGGCGTTTTGAACCAATTTGGAGACCTAGGCAAGATTCTTACAGGAAAATCTCTGTTTTTATAGTGTTTTTTTATTATGTTCAATTCTAGTTATAGAGGACAAGTGTTGCCAACTCTGCACATTTGTCGCTATATTTACCTTTTTTTCCCAGACCCCCCTAGCGCCAAAATTAGTGAAAAAACTGGTCGGAAAATCTGGTGCTGGTGCTTTTTTCTTCGTGAGTTGGGGCGAAATTGGTTAACAGATGCCAGAAATAAAACCCTAGTTTTTCACAGTTTTTCTTCCATAGGGTCCTCCTTCCTTACTAGAGAGGACCATTGGTAACCAAATGGACCCTTATAGATCTGTAAGTTACTCTTGAGATCGTAAAATGGAACCAAATGGGTCCATTTGGTTTCATTTCACACTCTCAAGAGTTACAAGAATCTACACATTGAGAAAATGTAGAATAATCGCTATTTCGACCAACAGTTTTGCCAGTTATTTCTCCTAAATTATTCAACATCAAATGATGGCTGGTGGCTAAAATGGAGAATAAATAGTGGGCCCTGGTATGAAAATGGTTAAAAACCCAGTGTTCTAGCGCATTTTATAGTGCATTTTGGAAGTGCCACTAGTGCATTTTGGATTTTGGCAGTTGGCAACACTGGACAAGTATGATGTATTTATCCATATGAGGCTTATGGTCGCCCCCATCCCCTCATGGCGCCCTATAGGCAACTGCCTAGTCTGCCTAATGGCAAAAAACGCCCCTGGAGGAGGGACTACATGCAGTGACAGAGGGTTAACGTAGGGAGAGAGAGAGCAGCTCAGTCTCCCACAGTCAGTGGCTTCACTTCACTTCACTGCGCGTGGTGGTGGTGGAGGAGCTTAGGAGCTGCGCGTGTGTCTCTCTGGTCTACAGTAGTCTCTGCACGCGGAGTACACGAACACACCGTCTCTCTCTCTCTCTCTCTCTCTCTCTCTCTCTCTCTCTCTCTCTCTCCCGCGCGCGCGCGCACACACACCTCGCCGGTGACTTTTCTTTTGGACTTCTTGAGGGGAGCAAGTGCGCGCTTGCGTACGTGCCAGGTCTAAAAAAAAAAAAAAAAGCTCAACCAAAACAGCGGGGCTTTGGCGCGCCGCTCCACAGCAACAACAATAACGCGGTTCTTCTTTCTCATCTTGTTTTGTTCGAACGGGATTTATTTCTTACTTTTAAATAAAAAAGTGCCAGACTACCAGACCGATGTAAATGACACTCGTGTTTTAGTTCGGAGCAGACTGACTCCAGCAGTCCTCATGACCCTTGGAGCATGTGTGTAGGAGCTGGAGTCGCCGCTGTCGCAGAGAAATGGTGAGTAGAAGCAGCACAGTTCATCTCCTACAGCAGGGGTTTTCAACCTTTTTGACACCAGGGACCACCATTTATTCAGCATTTGAGCCACGGACCACCATTTGAGGATTTTTTTTAGACCCACAGAACCCCAAACTAAAGATTTCTTTTGCTTCTGTCCATAACTATTGATCTTCTAGTTGTGTGGATTTGGACTAATTCGCATGATGGATATTTTAACTCTTGAGAGTGTAAAAATGAAACCAAATGGACCCGCCAGGGTCCATTTGGTTTCATTTTTACGTTCTCAAGAGTTACATTTGGTTAAACAACTTAGCTGGGGACCACCTGGAACCCTCTCAGGGACCACTGGTGGTCCCCGGACCACCTGTTGAAAACCTCTGTCCTACAGCATAACGAGCTCTGATCAGCTGTGCATTGCATGTCACGTTAAAGTGGAATTCCACCCATTTTCAACATTATCCTGAGCGTGTCCAAATGTGAACCAAATGGACCCGGGTCCATTTGGTTCACATTTGGACACTTTCAGGAAGAAAAAAAAGGGTCCTAAAAAAAAGCATTAAGTAGATTGCGTCATCAAGTTGTGGACTTTTTGTCAGACCTCCATTTCTAGGAAACACGGAATTGGGGGAACTTTTCATCACGTCCACCCAACGTGTAAGGTGTATTGACATGGTAATGTGTTTTAATGACATGGTAAAATGTTAAACGGGTGGAATTCCACTTTAAATGTTGTGTCTTCGTGAGATGTACATGTGTGTCCGACCCGTCCACACTGTCTCGTTGACGTCATTCTCAGAGAGAAAGAGACTGCCGTGCTGTTGACTTGGCAATAATTACTTTGGTACTGGAATATGACTGGCTTTGGAGCTTGGAGTCATTCCACGGTTGTCATTTTATCGTTTCCATACTGTGTTGTTGTTGTTGTTGTTGTTTATTATAGAGACGGAGAGAATTGGTGTTATTTAGTGGTCCTGATTTGAAACAGGTTTAATGTGAATGATCTGTCGGCCACGTGGTCGCGGACCCGAGCAGCTGCTATCGATCAGGTTGATTGGCGACACCTGCGCTCAGCGCGCTGTCCTGCCGGCCTATGGGACGGTTCTAAAGTGGTCTTAACCGGAACCACCTGCGTCCCAAAACCGATTAAAGTGGCTCCACCTCCTGGGCTAAGTTAAAAAAGGACCCCCAAATGGACACTGCACGGAGATATGCCATTGACCCCCACAAGAGAATATTTTTACAACTCTAACGCAGTGATTCTCACCCCCCTCCTATTTTAATGGCATTTCCACCTCTGCTCTGTTTAGAATCTGTACTCCAAAAGCAATGTTAATTTAACTCTGGGAAGGGTCCATTTATTGATTCCAACCTGTCATTTTAGCAGGGGACCCCCCTGTAACTCCCTCTAAAGGTCTCCTGGACCCCACTTTTGGAAGCACTGCTCTCTCAGAATGTCGAAACCACCTGTGCCCAAACTGACGACAATGCTTTCGTTTTGTCCTCCTCTCCTGGGCTAAAAGTTTAGTTAGGTGACATCGACAGAGTGTACTTTATACTTTTATAGCAGGGCTGTAAATTATGACAGTGGCTTTTAACATGTCTTATAGTCTCAACTGTTTCTGTGACCAACCAGACGTAAAGGGGCAAATCTAAAATGTCACCTAGATTCACTGGCTGTGATAACTGTGGAATACATTCTAGGCTATGACCTTAATTTATTTGGATTCTTTTCTATTTATAATGTACCACTCAGGCCGTGCCGGTTAGAAGATCTTACAGGCCAGAGCTGTGCTTTAATGTAGCTTATATTGGTGCTTAACGTGATCTGCTGAGCTGGATGGACGCTTTAAGGGCATTTTTATGGCCCTTTATCGTTATGCAATGTATAATATTTATGGCATGGGCAGTTTCTGCACGATATGTCCCCGGAAGCACACTTGCTAGATCAAAAGTGCAGGGCAAGGTGTGAAGACAATCGTTGCACACAACACACAGGCCTAGATAAAGTTTGGATTCTCTCCACCATGAGTCATTCATGATGACCAAGAAGATGAAAAGATAATAATTTACAGTCGCGCATAATTTGACATTTTAAAATGTCAAATGTCAAAAAGGAGTAGGCACTGACGTTTGTAATTGGTGATGACTAATTATTTATGCCATTTCTCGATGATCACTAGTGAGGACCAATTATAGGACGTTATGAGTTTGAAAATGGGGCTACTTCAGTTGCCTTGGCTGATCCAATGTAGTTTATTTATATTCCCCCTGTGATTCAATGAAGTGAAACCAAATGACAATTCAGACTGAGGTCAGGCTAACTGTAACATAAATAAACCCTTCTGCATTCCATAAAACAAGCTCTCTCACCCTACTATGCCTGTCCTTAGCTGAATGATAGTCTCATTCCTTCTTTCCTACACGTAAATGTCTATTGATCCAATTTTGGCCAGAAGCAGTCTTCATTTGTTTGTTTTGTATTTGTTTTGGTTTTATCCTTTCTATCCCAGGCTCAAGAACGGCCAGCCAGTGAGACTACATTACTATACAGTATGTTGAAAGTCGTGTTATTAAAAGAGTCCAAGTGGCGGATTTTAGCATCTTAAACTTGTACTTATTTACACATACAGCCAGGGGGTTGCTGACAGCACAGAAGTGTGTGTGTGTGTGTGTGTGTGTGTGTGTGTGTGTGTGTGTGTGTGTGTGTGTGTGTGTGTGTGTGTGTGTGTGTGTGTGTGTGTGTGTGTGTGTGTGTGTGTGTGTGTGTGTGTGTGTGTGTGTGTGTGTGTGTGTACGCGTGCGCAAGTTTATGGCAGAATTTGTTGCTTGATTCATTATTCCATTGAAACTATCTATCTGTCTGTCTGTCGGTGTAGACTACAGTAGCACATATCGGTAGAATGTATAGCACAGTAGACTTTGGAAACAAGCTTTTTATCTTATAGTTTCAAGATAAGGGTACTTATTGTGGGTGAAATGTTCATAGCCCCCCACACACACACACACACACACACACACACACACACACACACACACACACACACACACACACACACACCACACACACACACAGCATACGTCTGACATTCGTGCTTCGACAGATCCCAGATGCTGTTACATTTAGACTAGATGTTGAACAGACAGGATGGCATCTTAAAAAGAAGACATTATCCTTCTCTTGGCTGCTAAAAGAAAAACATGTGAATGAGAGTGAAGATACTTGGAAGACGCATGTGGATTTATTTAATCTCATAAACTCAGCATTCGTAGTGTCACATTTCTACTACAACAAGACAATGTATTGGCATGTAAATAAATAGAAACGTGTAGGACACGTGACCTCAATTTTCACGTTTGAGCCAGAATTGTGCGGCAGTAGATGCAGATTGCTGCACTACTTTTCTCTTAAGTTCTCCAGGAGGGAAATGGCATTATTATTAGCTCTATTCTTGTCCAAGTGCACTTTCTGACCACCTTCAGAGGTGACAACGGCGTGGTGGCTGATTGGCTCCTTGTTCGCGCCGTTCATTGTGCCTCAGGTGCATTTAATTACGCATGACTTATGAATTAATGCGCTATCCAATTACAGTCAATGAATCCGCTTATCAGACTCACCGACGGACGGAGAGGCCCGGGAGTGACGGCGAATGAGGATCTATACATGTTCATTGTTCACCGAGGCAGACAAACCTCACACACATGCACTACTGTTGCCAACTTGGCGCATTTGTCGCTATATTTAGCTTTTTCCAGACCCCCCCCTAGCGCCAAAATTAGTGAAAAACTCCTGGCGGAAAATCGAGTGTTTTTTTTTTGCTGGTGAGTTGAGGCGAAATTGTTTACAGGCGCCAGAGATAAAACCCTCGTTTTTCACCATTTTTCCTCCTATGATAGAGTCCTCCTTCTCTCCTAGAAAGGACCATTGGTAACCAAATGGACCCATATAGATCTGTAACTCTTGAGATTGTAAAATGAAACCAAATGGACCCTTATGGGTCCATTTGGTTTCATTTCAAATCAGATGTTTAAATTATATTTAAACCTCTGATTTGCTTACACATTTAGAAAATGTAGAATGAAGAATTGCTATTTTGACCAACATTTTGGCTGTTATCATTTTGCAGAATAAATAGTGGGCCCTGGTATAAAAATGGTTGAAAAACACTGCTGTAGTGCATTTTGGAAGTGCCACTAGTGCATTTTGGAAGTTGGCAACCCTGCACTAGAGCTTAAAATCTTGGCCCGAGACCGCGCCGACCCGACGGGCCGGGCCGGGTTCGGTCGGGCCGAGTCCAAATGGTTATGTATTTGTCGGGCTTAGGGCCGGGCCCGTCAAATTATGACGGGCCCGATATTTTTCATAAAATGATACATTTTGCGACGCCGCGCGGTGCGCACAGCGGCGAGCTGCGCTGCACCGTGTGTGTGTGTGTGTGTGTGTGTGTGTGTGTGTGTGTGTGTGTGTGTGTGTGTGTGTGTGTGTGTGTGTGTGTGTGTGTGTGTGTGTGTGTGTGTGTGTGTGTGTCGTCGCCCCAGGACATGCCGTGTGTCAGATGCGTTGATCTTCTTTACATGTCAGCGGAGTTTAAAAAAAAAAAAACGGCAACAAAAACGGAGACCGATGAAGTAAAAAAGAAGCTCGCATCTGGAGATTATATGGCTTGGTTCTGCACGAAAGCAAAAGACAAAAGTCTGAGGTATGGAAGTAGCCGAATTTTACAAGGCTGCATGACGAGAACAATGACGCTGTGGATTTTGTACAGTGCAAGCGCTCTAATTTGCCGTCATTTCATTCCTGCACAATAACTTGTGATTTGGTGAGTAGGATAGGCCTACACCCAGTCCATAGCGTTTTATTATATAGGCTACTCACGTTAAAATGTAGGCCCGGTCTCTGTGTGATTTTATCATCATTTGGCCTTCTCTCTCTCTCTCTCTCTCTCTCTCTCTCTCTCTCTCTTTTTTTTTTTTTCGTCGCAGGATTTTGTTTATTTAGGAACTGATGTGCACACTAATAAGTCTTCATTTGTTAATGGTTTAGCACAGTGAAGTTCTTAAATAGCTGCGCTGCTGCGGTAATTAATAGAGCCTGACCTATTTCCAATAGTTTGCTATTAAGCCTACAGGCTTTTCGTTTGTTATTTAAATTAAATATATAGGCCTATAGCCTACTTTTGTAAACGGTCTTGAACATGTCATACTGTAGCCTGTAACCGCCTACAGTAGTAATTCTCAGGTCGAGGAGGCTCCATGGCATTAAATGTATAGAACCTTTCTTATTACAATTAGCCTATATTGTACCCGTGTTATTTGCTATAAGCTGTTTTGTTTGTACCTAGACAGTTGGACATGGGCAGAATGACTGCTTTTCTTATAACAAATTAACGATTTATGAGAAAAAACGTCTGCCTGCAGCAATTAGCTCGTTTAGAAAAAGTGTCGGGCCGCGGGCTCATGCTGTCAATCATGTATCGGGCTTCGGGCCGCACCGGGTTTAATTTCTTACCGGGCCGGGTCGAGCCGGGCTCAATATTTTAGACAATTTTTAAGCTCTACCCTGCACACATGCAGGCTGTGGAACACACAAGCATGCATTCACGCACACACACGTACGTCAAGTGTGTCAGTCTAATGACACACTCTGACTTATAGTATGTCGAAACTAAAGACCTGTTCCCACATTCTCTCTCTCTCTCATATTGAGATTTAAAGGACTCAATCTCTCTCTGTTTGCTGTAGCAGTATGGAATAGTTGCGTATTGCCGTTGCACTGAGGCAGCGGACGTCATCTAGTCATAATAGTCCCCCGTCGTGCATTATTTCTCTTCCCGTCTATGCCTCTCTCTCTCTCTCTCTCTCTCTCTCTCTCTCTCTCCCTCTCTCTCTCTCTCTCTTTTCATCTCCTGTCTTCCTCGATCTCCTCCCTCTCTCCTCTCTCCCTCTTACTAAGATCTATACATTCCTACTTACTTCACTGTCAAATCCATATCTCTCTGTCAGTGTAGCAAATAGCCTGCATTATCCTGCACTATCATTGTGTTAAATGAAGAAAGGTCACCCTCCCGGGGTCCTGGGATTCAATACTGTACTAGTAAAATAGTACAGCATTGACCCACGGGGACATACAGTGTCCCCTGGCTGGGACCCATCTACTGTAAATGACCACCCCTGGGTCCCAGGACCCATCACATTGAAAACCCTCTTTAAATCTCACATCCCATAAAACTTATACAGTATATGATATGGAATCACTGCATTCCATATCTTTTGAATGAATGAATTCATTAATTAATGTATGAATGAACAAACAAACCACCACATCTCACACCTTCACAGTTGATTGGTGGAATGTGACGCATGAGGAGCTATGGGATTGGTCACAAGGTGGACACACAACACCAAACAATTGAAAACCTTCACTGTTGCCGTTGGTGTGAGGTGATTTCATGGAGATGGGCCTGTCACAGTAACTACATAATAATCACCTAATTGCAATTCGCAATTAGTTTTTGGCCACTGGTCCTAATCCATGTTGACAGGTTCATACATTCTGAAACGGTTTCCATACAGTAGTTTCCAAAAAAAACATTGGAAATAGCAACACACACACACACACACGCACACGCACACGCACACGCACACACAGCCATCTAACCTCTTTGTGCTGAAAGTGCTGAAACGATGCAGAGGGCGTGTGAGCAGTCCGTCTGCTGTTCTCTCCCACCGGCGCTGATAATGACCTGTCTTCTATCTGCCAGCCAGAGAGACGGGCAGGGTGCCTCCTCCAGTGTTCTAACTCACTGATGGCACTTCATTGTTGTCAGGTCAGCCCATTGTCCACTGTGTTGAAGGGATGGATGGATGGATGGATAGATGGATACGCCCAAGTGTGTGGAGTGCAGTTTAGTTGACTCCAAAGGCTCTTAGATACTCCAGAGTGAAGTGAAAGGTTTTCACCGTTTTAGGTGGGGAGGGGGCGGATTTGGGCGTCTTCTAGACCAGTGGTTTTCAACCAGTGGGACCACCAGTGGTCCTTGAGAGGGTTGCAGGGGTTCCCCAGCTAAATGATGGACAGTTGATTAACCAGATGTAATTCTTTGAGAGCGTAAAAATGAAACCAAATGGACCTGCAATGTTTACACTCTCAAGCGTTAACACACTTAGAATGTAGAAGATTAACGGACATTTTGATCTGTATGTTGACTCTTTTGTTTCTGAAATCCAGCCTGGAATTGGTGGTCCATGGCCCAAATGATGAATAAGTAGTGGGCCCTGGAAAGGCCCAGGGGGGTGAAAGCTCCTGGGTGAAAGGACTCATCGGATAGTGTGTGTGTGTGTGTGTGTGTGTGTGTGCGCGTGCGTGTGTGTGCGTGCGGCCCCATGATAACAGCCTCATGATTCCACTGAGTGTACTGCTGTACAGTGCATAATGTGTACTTATGCTTCTGGATACAAGAGCTTAATGTCATCCTGAAAGGAGGGAGCTAAAGCTACTGTAGATTCTGCAGTAATGCGTAGCCTGGGGAAAGTAGTTTTTGTTGGGTTTCTGATCCAGTAGGCAGCGGATTTTAACTTGCATCGTATTGTACTCACTGGTTTGCAGTGATTTAGGCAGGAAACCACAGACCGTAATACCGGAAGTAAACTCCCTGTGATCAAGGGCATTGCAAATTTTAGGGCCTACCCAATAAAAGCCTTGATGCGGACAATGAATCTGACATGCTTCTTCAAGTCCTTCTAGGAATAGTTTGTTTGGTATATCCATATATCGCCTGGTGAGATCAAAACAAAGCAATGCTGAAAACCACTAATGCGAATACAATACATTTTTACCATCCCGTTTACCCCTGGATCACACCCTTTAGAAACACAGACCAGGCTTTCTTTCGAGGTGGACCGGGAAGCCTGGTGACGCGAGGTTAAGTAACGGGCGATCTCATTAATTGGTTAAACAGCTGGGTAAACAAAAAAACATACGTTTCGTAACTGCCGAATTGAAGCCAATTACTCCTCTAATCATGCAAGATTGCTCTGGCAGTGATCTGTGAAACAGGTTGGAGAAACAGTGCCGCCGTGACGTCACTGGTATAACCTCAGCGTTCCCCTTGTGTGAATAAAGGTCTAGGATGGATGGTTGGGGATGTATAGACTACGTGGCTGGGGCGAGATAACAGAAGAAGTATAGTCAGAGGCAGTGGAAGGCAGGGGCCGATCTAGGCATGGCCATGGCGGGGCAATGCCCCCCTAAATGCCCAGTCTGCCCCACCCAACAGAATGGCATGCAAAACAACCCAAGAAATTTCAAATTAAAGTGCTTATAATTAAAGTGATTTGAAACACTATTACTACTTATTACTTATTATTATTAGCACCATTTCATCATTGAAAATGCATAAAGCTAAAGGTCTGAGTCAGAGACTCGGAGCTTTAGCTTTATGCATGCTGTGTGTCTGTTGCTTCAACTACTGATGTTGTTATTGATGCTTAATTGCCTAATAAAAGTCCTGTACCAAAAATGGTATGGGTGCCGCTTTCTCCTGCCCCCCCCCCCCATTTGGGAAATGTTACATCCGCCCCTGGTGGAAGGGGGAACCAATATAAAGGGATTACTCATAGAGTGTGTGAAGATGGAGAGAGAAGAAACAAAGGGAAAGTCTAGATAAATTATTTTCAACCTTTTGTCAAGGCCCATTATTTATTCAGCACTTGAGTCACGGACCCCCGTGTGATGACATCAATGGCCCAGACCCCAAAAATACAGAACGTTTCGTTGCCATTGGATACGATTCTGTCCACACGCTTGTATTGATGCGGCGGTACCTTTTCAGGAGACATAACAGCGGAAAAGGGAGAGATTGAGGGAAGAGGTGACATTTTTGTTTGAATTAATATTATTACTATCAGGGTGGATTGGAGGAGAATTGACTGTCTGGCTCGGAGGGTTACCACCAGGAAAGTGGAGAACCTTAACGTCTGGCTTAAGAGCATGTGTCGCCCGCAGCTGTAAGCACGTGCAAAGAATATCAGAGATCACAGCCCCCCCACAAGTAAGCATGAAGTGAACTGACCTCGGATGCCCAGGAAGTGTTGTAACATTTTTTTATATATATATTTATATTCCTACAGCTTCCCCATTATTGGCTGACTGATATCCGAGGTGACATTTTGAGTCTGCTTGCCTGCAGCCAGTATGAGAAGTAATTCAACATGCTCAGTTTTTAGTGCATTTACTCAACACTTCTTTTTTTAGTGCAGAACTCACTCACCCTTGTGGAGTTAATCAGATGAACACACTTAACTTCTCGAGCACACCCGAGTTTGCAAGTGAAAGTAAAGGAGGGACAAAGGGTCACCACCAGGCTAATGACAAGGCACCCCCATTTGGCAGGATTTGTTCAACAAGTGACTACAGAATGGGACAGTAAATCATGATTAAACCTATTAGAATTGAATCTTGTGATCATGACCATTTCTGATCATTTCTGAAAAACCTGGTATTGCTACGTCTGTGGTTCTTAAGCCTAGGTTGTCAAGGATTATATGTAATTGACCGCCGAATGCCCTTCTGAAAATAGGGTATTTATAGGACCTTTTGATGGCTAATTAATCAATTAAAATGGTGGTTGCTGACGCAACGGACGCATTTAGGTTGCTTTGTCTTAAAGAAAATTTTAGGTGATTACCTTTTTTTTCCTTGATCGTTTAACTTCAGGTCCAAAGCAGCTAGAAATGACAAACTGTCGGATGCACACTCATACATGCACGCGCACAGCCTGTATGTCCATCTCTGATCATAATTCAGCAATCTCCGTGGCAATGGGCTTGATTTGACTTATTTATGATCTTATTTATGACAGGATCGCATCGATTGCACCCTACCGACTTATAATAGTGAAGCCGAGAGTTGCATCTAACTGTGACCCGGTGGCACCGGAAGTAGAAGTTCTTCTTTTACCACTTCCAGTGATTGGCCACTTACTGACACCTAGTGGTTATAGTTATATGTAGGGCATACTCAAGAGCATTATTGATGGCCAATGTGGAGGTTCTGACGCTATTTCAATGGAAATAACTTGATTGAAAATGGAATGGAACAGTGTACATCATATGTTGATTTTTATTTTGGGATGTTTAGGCTTTATTTCATGGTCTGGTTGCTAACTGGCTGAGCCAACAGAAGGGTTGTAGTAGGCTCCAGTGTACTGCCAGTATTACTAGATATCAGAGAGCCACACACCACCACAGCACCCAGAGAGAAACCGAGCGGAGAGGAAGATACTCCTGACCGAGGGAGCACTCCATGAACCGAAGAGGGTGTAGAAAAGAGTGTATGGGGGCGAAAAAAAGCGCCACAGGGGAATTATAAGAAGTTGAAATGTTCAAATAAGTTCCCCAAACACACACACACACACACACACACACACACACACACACACACACACACACACACACACACACACACACACACACACACACACGAGCGCATACACGCACTTACATCCATAAATTGTGTGGGGGCGAGGCTGGTAAAAGAGACTGAATACAGTCAAATCAAGGTAGAGTGACGGATCACTTCCCTGTATGTAGGGTCCACCACCCGACAGCAAAGATAACACAGTAGCACTTAAGATCTATAATCCTTTTCAGTGAATGAATGGCACCGGCTACAGAGCCCTTTTTATCCATTCCCCGGTCTTTTTTTTTTTCTTGATGGCTGGGGTGGGAGCGCTGCCAAGGGAGGTTAACCGATGCAATAGATTTTGGGGGCACGGAGAAACGAAATTATGCCTGGCGAGGAGCGGAGGACGCATGTATTGATCTGAAAATAATGGCAGAGGTTCGTCAGTCAGTCACCTCCCCAGCAGATGTCTATATAGCCCTGTGTGACACGACGAAACACAGACACCGTCATCACACCACGGAATACTGTGTGCATCGTTTGCTGTCATCGATAATGAGAACTGTCACAACACAGAACGTTAACACCCACAGAGCAGTTTTCAACCTTTTTCATACCAGGGCCCACTATTCTGCATTTTAGCTACAGACCACCATTTGATGTTGAGTTTAGTCCCTCAAGATCCAAAACTATGGATTTAGGAGAGATAAACTGGAAAAACATTCAAAATAACGGTAACACTTTCTATGATACCCACATCTATAATGCATTATGAGGGCATTCATAGTGCATTATAATGCGTTCATAATGCTTTATAACTACACTCATAAGCACACATGATGCTTTCTTATGCACTATATCAACAGTCATACAACATTATAATGTCACTTATAATGCATTATAATGACTTGAGTCCAAATATTCTGTGGATGCTCTTGAATACCTATGAAGACCATATCTATAACGCATTATGAGGGCACTCATAGGGCATTATAATGCTCTTGACTGACTGCTTATATACATTATGATTACCTATACACACAACTCAAGTCAACTGTAGTAACGACTCATAGTATGCTATAATAGCCCATGCAGTATCATGACTCATCATTGCATGTGTTAAGTAAAGTGACATACATATGGATGCATGTATAATAATGCATAATTCATCATAATGCTTCATTGTAGGGGCTAAGTGTGATGCATTTTCATGCATTTAAAATAATCTATGCTGCATCTTAAGTGATTATTCTGCAAGACACAATAATGCAGTAACATGTAGGTGTTGTAAGAATGGAAACTGAAGGCATATGCATATTCAAAGAAAAATACCTAATAAATCTCTCATGTTTATTTAACCCAATGGGGGCAAAATTACATGCTTAAATGAATGAATCTCAGTATGGTTTGATATTAGGATATTAATGGACATCACAGAAGTGTAACAAGAAAGTTAAACATGGAATGTGCAAGACACATGTTCTGTCCAGCTTGCATCATAATTCACAATACAGGATATGGATTCGGAATTGCCTGAACAACTGGGCATAATACTCTGCATAAACAGAAATCACGACAACAGAAATTTGGTTTAAACAAATTAACACAAATGCATGACACCAAAGCGATCTGTGTCCAAAATAGCATTTTGTGATCACAGTGAGTTGGAATTAATCCTTAACATTTCTCACACAGTAGCAGCTTGGGCCCCATGCATTAAGCTAGCTTTAGCTGCTAAGTTAAGCTAACAAACTGCAAAGGCAAAGCAGAACAAAACTATAAACCAAGTACAACCACAAATTATTTTGGAGACACAAAGCCACCTTCTCCACAACCAAATATCTCCTGGTCAAAATGCTACTGTATGTGTATAAATCAACCTACTTTCTGATATCTGACCTACAACAATACAAAACAAACACACAGGGTGAATCACAAGTTCTGTCCAGGTTACAGTGCATGCTGTATTGCTGTACCAACCACAATACAGCATGTACTCAGGGTTGCCAGATCGGAATGTTAGTTTCAAGCCCCAAGCGCAACTTGAAACCAACCCACTTCAATAAACACCAGCCCATTGCCACCAGATTTGACAAAGATAAAATTAATATCTATGTGCAGCTACAAGCCACCCATTGAATAGATGGGTGTCCTGCGCTATGTACACACAACATGCTGTTGTTGGATCAAACATAATGTCCAGTAACTTGGTTACTGGACAGGATACACCCAAGCTGGCTTGGGTGTATCTTTCCTTGTCAAAACTCGTACCATGTAATGCCTTTATCGTTTTATATGGGTTTGTCCGATATGAGCTGTTTTCATTGGGTTGGTTTCAAGTTATGCTTGGGGCTGGAAACTGTCATTCTGATCTGGCAACCCTGAGTACATGTTGTGGTTGATACAAGCAGGACAGAACAGGTCACTCAATGTCTGTGTGTTTAAACAGTCTTGTTGCAGGTCAGATATCAGAAAGTGGGTTGATTTAGACACAAAGTAGCATGTACTGTAACCAGGGGATATCTTGATAGTGGTTGTACTTAGTAATAATGTCTGTGTGTCTCCACAATGTTTCGGTTGTACTTAGTAATAATGTTGTGCTTAGCACTCGGCAGGTTAGCTTAGCAGCTAAAGCTAACTTACAATAGTGATAGTGACTGCAGGGGCCCAATGTGTATTATGGTTTTTATGTCCAGTCAGTCAGGTAATGAGGAAACCATATCCTGTATTGTGTGAATTACTGGACTGAACATCTGTCTTATGCCTTGTGTGTTTAACTTTCTTGTTACAGCTCTGTGATTTCCAGTAAAATCCTAAAATCATACCACACTGAGATTCATTCATTTAAATGTTAACAGAGTACCATTTTCACCAATTGTGTGCATGAGATTTATTTATTTTTTATTTTTTATTTGAATATGCATGTGCCTTCAGTTTCCATTCTTACAACACCTACATGTTACTGTATTATTGTGTCTTGCAGAATAATCACTTAAGATGCAGCATAGATTATTTTAAATGCATGAAAATGCATCACACTTTACTTAGCCCCTACAATGAAGCATTATGATGAATTATGCATTATTATACATGCATCCATATGTATGTCACTTGTACTTAAAGGTAGGGGAAGTGATTTGAAATTCATGGTGTAGTACCAGCCTGGTGCACTAGGGGCCCCCCAACAGTAGCTACACTATGTGAACCTGCTGCTCGCTCCTGATTGGAGGAGAATTGGTGGTGACCTGGGGAACTTTTATTAGCTCCTCTGCTAACGTGGGGGAGGGGGAAACTCCATATGTGGTTTCCACACCTTATAATAGAGCATTTTAACAGAAAAATTTTTTTTTTTTGGGTGATATCTGACAAAAGTGAAATCACTTCCCCTACCTTTAACACATGCAATGATGAGTCATGATACTGCATGGGCTATTATAGCATACTATGAGTCGTTACTACAGTTGACTTGTTGTGTGTATACGTAATCATAATGTATTTTAAGCAGTCAGTCAAGACTGCATTATAATGCCCTATGAGTGCCCTCATAATGCATTATAGATATGGTCTTCATAGGTATTCAAGAGCATCCATAGAATATTTGGACTCAAGTCATTATAATGCATTATAAGTGACATTATAATGTTTCATGACTGTTGATATAGTGCATAAGAAAGCATTATGTGTGTTTATGAGTGTAGTTATAAAGCATTATGAACGCATTATAATGCACTATGAATGCCTTCATAATGCATTATAGATGTGGGTATCATAGAAAGTGTTACCAAAATAACTATTCCTCTACATTTTCTAATTGTGTACTTGAATGTGTATACATGAATTAATAGAAGTAATTCAGATGTTTTGTGCCTTCTTTATTCAAATGTTTAAAAAAGTTTTAAATTACAGATGTACAACCTCACAGTGTGTCGCTGTGACCTTGTAGATTGGCTATTTTCATTTGTGCTTGATTTCATACACCTGGCTTGTTTCTTTTGCAAATCAGGCAACAAATCACAAGACAACAGGAACTTCTGCACACACTAATGCAAAGACTTATGGGTAGTGGATAAGTTGTGGAAAGGCTAAATTGAAGTCATTGAATGACATAGTTCAAGGTTGAAATCAACAAATTAATCGTTTTCTAGACAATGACTAGGCTTTGCTAGGAGGGACCAGTCTATTCAATAGACTAGTACTAAAGCACTTACCGTGCATGTGTATTTGTGCATCTTTCAAATCATACTCTATTCTATAATAAAGTGTTTGTCTGTCGCATGCATGCATGCAATATGTTGGCTTTCAAGTGAAGGAAGCTGCAGTTATCTTTAGGTTCTATAAACTGAGCAGTGAATGAGGCCGCAGCCCTACTGTAGCTTCTATAAACTAAAGTAAGGGCTTCTTGCGTAACTGAACACTGCACCCATCCGTGTCTATATGATGTGACATATGACCAGTGGTGCAGTCAGTGGCGTTTTTTTTTTATCTCTGTTGGTGTACACAGCTACACGTCACTTACAGTTAACACTCTGGGATTTATCAGGTCACACAATGGAGCAGTGATGTGCATGAATCCAGCCAGAGTCGTCGTTCCTATATGTTCATTCACGCCGTTGACACTGGGCAGTCGACAGCTTTTGTAAGCTTTGTTTAAAGGCGTGATCTAAAGGTTGCTGGATGCATGTACAGTATGTGCTACTGGCACATGGCTACTGGTGTTATTCAATGCTGCATGTTTCATCTAGAACATTATATACTACTCTTTCTATTCATCGATCTAGTAGGGTATTGACTAAATATTTGATTATTGGTCTAGCCAAAACCTATTTGACTATTAATGCGTTATTTGCTATTGCTAATAATAATGTTATGATATATATATATATATATATATATATATATATATATATATATATATATATATATATATATATATATATATATATATATATATATATATATATATATATATATATATATATATATATATATATATATATATATATATATATATATATATGGGATGCGGGTGTCGCATGCTTGTCACATATCATCCTTCCTCTTGAATCAGGGTATAGGCAGGGGTGGATGTAACATTTCCCAATTGGGGGGCAGGAGAAATTGATATGGGGCGGCTTCATGAAGCCGCACCCATACCATTTTCAGTTACAGGACTTTTATTAGGCAGTAAGCATCAATAATAACATCAGGTGTTGTTGAAGTTGCAACAGACACACAGCATGCGTAAAGCTAAAGGTCTAGGTTTTCAATGATGAAATGTTGGTTTAGTGGTGAGACAATTGTAGTTAGTAGCAGTAGTACTGTTTCAAATCATTTTAAATATAAGCCCTGATATATCTTTTTTTTTTTTGCATGCCATCGTGTTTGCTGGGTAGTATAGGGGGCATTGCCCCCCCCCATGCCTAGATCCGCCCCTGTGTATAGGCCATTGAGATTTGGGCAGGCTACCGCCTTCATTGCCTTTACAGAGAATACCTACTCCTCCGTCATCTTCTCTGCCGGCATAAATAAATTAGACTTGGTCACTAATCTAGTCTTCCTTCTGAAATGACGCCTGTGTGTGTGTGTGTGTGTGTGTGTGTGTGTGTGTGTGTGTGTGTGTGTGTGTGTGTGTGTGTGTGTGTGTGTGTGTGTGTGTGTGTGTGTGTGTGTGTGTGTGTGTGTGTGTGTGTGTGTGTGTGTGTGTTGCTCGGCAGTCTGGAGGGTTTGGATGTGTTGCTGAAAGCAGGAATCTGACTGTGTAACTGCTGCCAGTGTTAAAAAGCCTCTCTGGGGGAGGCTGTTTATGTCCGAATTAAGAGTGCTCTTGGCATGATGAACAGAGGAAAAAAACGGAAGACAGAGAGAGATTGTGGTTGATAGAGAGAGGAAAAAATAAGCTTTGTATCTGCCTGCATTATGCATGTGTGCTCGTGGGACATGGAGATTAACAGGGTGACGCCAAGCCTTCATGATGCCGTTAGTCAGATCTAAACATGAACGATTGACTCGATTAAATGCAAGACCTTGGCCAAATGTCATATTTTTACGCTGGATGGCAACCACAAGTTTGCCAGTTGCTCCCCCAGAGTTGGTAGATAGATACACGCATATAGATAGATCTTTATTGTCATTGTAACATGTGCAACGAAATTGGTGTGTCCCTGAGTATAAGTAGCCTTGTCCGTCTCCTTGTTTCTGTAGTGTGAGGAAGCTTGATGTACAAGTACACCCCTCTGAACGCTAGTATGTTGCAGGGACTTACCCCTCAATCCAACCCTTGCTGCTGGGTTTCAAGCATGGAGGCATTGGGTCCCTTTTTTCAGTCTTTGGTATGACCCAGCTGGGAATCGAACACCCGACCTCCCAGTCTCAGGTCTGACACTCTTAACCACAAGGCCACTGAGCTGGTCTGGTCCACCCCCTATTGTTCTGAATGTACTGAATGTACTAACCCTGCCTCTAACGCTCACACCCACACCATAACCATGAGCATGTCGCAGCGTGGATACAGGGCTTAAAACAAGGTGTTTGGAATAACAGGACTTCTATGGGACTTTGGGTCTCAGATCAGTTCACGTTTCCGCCGCCATTTGGTGTGCGAATGGGTGAATGGGGTCCACAATTTATGTAAAGCGCCCAGGATAAAGGCACCACTTAAACGCTCCATTTACCATTTTATGCTCCTGTGACTTAAAAGAATGTATACACACTTTGGAAAGTGCGTTCTCTGAAGCGTTAGCTGAGGGCCGGTTAATTATCTCATGCTGGCTAAAGCACCGCTTGTCTGTGGTGAAGACAACTGTAGTATGGAGGGGAAAAAAACTTTCTTCCCTACCCAATTGCTTTTTCAAATATACTCCATTATAATAATGAATGGGAATTCCAGAGATTCAGCCCAGTTTTGCTGGAGCGCCGGATGCATACTGTACAGCAACATCCCACTGTGTTCAGCACTGAACCGAGATGATGTGCAGGCCTGCAGGCAGCCCTGACTAAAATCCTTTTCCGTAATATCAATAATTTGCTATGAAACCACACCGTAGAAGCAACTAATGACCTGCCAATTATTTATTTTTCACCCCAGGCCGTGCCCACAATTAACTTCCATCGACATAAACAGTCTCAGAATCAAATAGAAAAAGGTTTTGACAGAAGGGATATGATATCCTCTATTTGATTTACCGACCCAATCTGCCGGTAACATAGGAGTGGCTTTGAACTTTGTGTTGCGCGTATGGCTGAGGTTTGGCTGTATAAAATGCCTCTCTAAGGGACTACAAAACACGGCTTGACGGAATTTAATGAATGCAAAGAGACGACACACCATATCCCGCTGTGTCCTCCACCAGAAATGTTGAGATGTTCCTGTCGAATTCCCTTTAAGTATATTCCAGCACTGCACTCGGCGGCCGGGGGACTAATTCGACACTCGGAAGCAGACGTGCCATATATATAGAGTGTAAGAAATAAGTTGTTTGGCCTGAAAAAAGTTTTAATTCTTCTGAGGTATGACTCCAGCAATAGGACAGTACAAGGTCAGTTAACAATCGTAGGCCTATATCTTAGTTTTAGGGAATTTCAGTTTTGAGTTTGAGGGAATGAACACACTACATACAGTAGAGGGTAGATACCCTCCCAAAAACATGCAGTAATCCTGGGCTCTAGACTGCCTCCCCCTGGCCAGCCAGGGCGCCTGATGGAGGGGACAGGAACTGGTTGGATTTGCGTCTTCCTTCCCACGCACTACGCCCAACCAGGGAAACTCCCCCTGACTGTCACGTGAAAAGAAGGCAGCTTGGACTCCTCATGAATTGAAGGAATCATGCGGCAAGTCCGCTACCTCCCCAGGTTGGCGGAGGGTGTGTAGAGCCCAGGATCACATTAGGGATTGGCACCGGGTGAAAAATGGGTTCCAAAATCATAGGATGAGAAAAAACACGACATAGACGGTGATGTAAATACATATGTCAGGGATGGTCCTTTTTAGATGGGTCCCAGGGACATTGTATGAGTCCTAATGGTCAGAGTACTGCACTGAGTACCGTATTACATCCCAGCCAGGACACCCGGAGGGGTGACCCGATTGCATCCCTTTCTCGATTTAGTGGGTCTATCTAAGGATGCAGGATGCTGGCTATAGTTTGCTCCACTGCACATAATGTGTGTTCCTCCAAGTCCCCGTAAGGTATTAGATCATTTGGACAAGTATTTTGCCACAGTCTCTGCGAGGTGATTCATATAGATCAACGGTGTAGGCGCCTCAACATGTCTTGTTCCTGCACCCACAGCTTTGGCT
>CM076984.1:8762940-8785440 GCA_039105355.1 Benthosema pterotum
TTTGGACCATGGCAGACTGTAATCTATCACACAGACGGCGATCAGGCAGGCATGGAGGCAGGTCTGCCCCTGCTACTGCTCTCCACCCCGCTGGGCTGCTTATGGCTGGGCTTTCCTTCCACTCTGTTACGCTCTCTCTGTCTCTCTTTCCCCCTCCCCCATCTCTCTGTAATACAATTGGCATGAGTAATATTAAAACCAATATTAGTAGAATCATTGCGTCTGCATGGCAGGGATGCTTTATGCATGTGTTTCTATGTCTGCTCTGTGGAATGCTTCATATAAATCGCTTTCCCCATATAGGTGACCAGATTTGACTGAGAGCCTGCCATCGGTGAATCTGAATTATTCTTTTTTTTTAATCCAAAAAGAGTTTATTAACTCAGAGGCCTTTGTGTTTGTCGTATGTAAATATGGCAATACACACTGCCACGTTTGCCTGTGTGCTCAGGTCATGTCCAAATACGGACACACAGGTGACGCTGTCTATTGGTGGAACTAAGAGTGGAAACATGGCCACACACACACATACAGCTGTGTAGGGTGGATGGTACTCCTATGTGATGTCCGCCCACGGCTCTCTGCAGGGGCGGATGTAACATTTCCCAATTGGGGGGCAGGAGAAAATGGTATGGGGGCGGCACCAATACCATTTTCAGTAACAGGACCTTTATTAGGCAAGTAAAACATCAATAATAACATCAGTTGTTGTTCAAGTTGCAACAGACACGCATAGCATAAAGCATGCATAAAGCTAAAGGTCTGACTCATGGTGGCGAGCATTGCCCCCCCATGCCTATGCCTAAATCCGCCCCTGGCTCTCTGTCTCTCAGACAGAGGGCAGATGAGAGGAGACGAGGTCAATGGAACTAGAGCTCATTTCAAAGCTACACTTACTTACAGTGTTTCAAAGTGGACGGTCTGAACTGTAGTGTTCAAATTCCACGTTTTAACTTTTTATTGTGCGCAATGTTACATCATCTACAGCAGAGGTTTTCAACCTTTTTCATACCAGGCCCACCATTTATTCAGCATTTTAACCACAGACCCCAATACTAAAGATTTATTTTGCTTTTGTCCACAATTCCAGGCTGCATTTGGGAAACAACACGGTACAAACATACTGATCAAGATGACCATTAATCTTCTACATTCTCTAGTTGTGTAAACTTGGGCTAATTCAGATGGTGAATATTTTAACTCTGGAGAGTGTTAACATGAAACCAAATGGACCCTTACGGGTCCATTTGGTCAATCCATCCATCCAACATTTCATCCATTTAGCTGGGGACCACCCCGAATCCTCTCAGGGACCACTGGTGGTCCCCGGACCACCTGTTGTAAACCACTGCTCTACAGCCTATAAAAATGCGCCTAGCAATTTGAAAAGGGCTTGTGAAATCCAACAAAAAAGAAAACATTTACTTGGGGCTCATTGATTTATTTTGATTTTGTCAACTCAAAACGTTTCTGACGAAAATGTAATGGAAGCTAAACAAAAATGAAGCTATGATGACTAAAACTAAAGCTGAATATATTGACATTTTGATCAACAAATGAAAACTAGCCTCAACTGTTATAAAGGGACTAGTGGACAGGAGATCTGTATACTGTTATACTTGTGTGCTGAAAATTACCGCTATATAAGCTCACAAAGCATTGCAACACTTCGTGCTTGTAGATCAGTTATTTTTATGGTGCGAGCGATAGACAGAGAGGGGGAGAGAGACCGAGAGCATGCGCACATGAAAAACATTCCATGCGCGCACGGTGACACTTCCAGCGCAGAAAGGAGAGTCCATAAACGCCGCGCAGGCGGCAAACTGCGCTGACGTGCCCCGCCGTGTTTACCTTCAGTCTCCAAAACCCGGGGAGAAATCACCACGGTTTGTTCTGGCAGCCGCAGAACTTTTACACAGCACTTAATAACAGCAGGGTGACGAGATGACACACTATGTATCCTGGGGGCGCACACTGTGTGTGTGTGTGTGTGTGTGCGTGTGCGTGTGCGTGCGTGCGTGCGTGCGTTTCTATCTATTGTGGGACACAGCTGACTCTTTAAGGGTGCTGGAGAGGTGAGAAACACTGGGCAAGTTCTCGGAGCCTCGGGCTGACAGACAGTACAGGGACTGTCGCGTGTGTGCACGTACACGTGCATGTGCGTGTGCGTGCTGTGTACACGTTTTCCCAGACGGCAAGGCTGACTGCAGACACAGACTTTTAGGGCCTCTCTGAAAGATGCAACAGATGGAAAACAAAAACAGTTCAACGTTTAAGGTTGTATTTTGTTATACGTCTTGTGTCCAGGTACAGAACTTGGTTTTGTTTTGCGTTCTTTACAGACTATTCAGCGGCGTATACAGTAGACAGCATTACATTCAAACAAGGATAAAAAAAAAAAATAACCACCGCGCGATACATTCGTCTCTAAGGCAATATCCTCCATACGGACAATTTATGCTAATGTGTTAGTTTAAATATGGGTCCATAAATTGGGTTCACCTTGTACACTTGCAAATATTTTGCGGCGTTTTGTCTCTCCGCCATGGTCTCTTCTGCCTTCTCCTGTACTTTGCCACTGGCGTGGTGTTGTAGTACTGCATGTGTTGAAGCGAGGGAGATGGTCCTCCGGGACACCTTTTGTTGTGGGTATTTGTTTTAGAAGGTTGTCAATGAGGAACTTCGCTCCTGGTTGGTTGAGGTAGCTATAGGACCTGTGTGTGCCTGGAGTACTGCACAGACATATCATATGAAGAAGTCTCCATGGTGGTGTTGAATAATAGTAGCAACCTTTCTGAATTTGTTTTGCTGAATTTGTTCTTCTGAGATGTCTGTGTTTCTGTGTGGACTTGTTTTTATGTGTTCTTTGTTTGTTGGTGATCTTGCTGCTCTTTTTTTGTTAGATTTACAGTGCATTTGGCCTTTGAGCGTTCTGTACAGCACTTTGCACACCTTGAGTAAGGCACTTTAAATAAAGTGCCAAGTGGAATGGATTGGACAATCACTCTGAGAAGGACGTCTTAAGTTTGCAGTCACGATAGCAGCTTTATAAGGATAGCAATGACTCTCCGTTATGTCTTTGTTTTTTAGTAGCTTTTGAGTTTATTTTATTTTTATAGAGGGCCAGTAGGCTGACATGGAGAAATGGGGGAGAGAGAGCATGCAGTCTGGATCGGGAGTCGAACCCACGGCACACTGCCAGGTTGGGGTCTGGGCAGTTGTGTCTTTGATTTAATAGTTATAATGAAGCCTGCACAGTTAGTTTCAACTAAAAAAAACTCTTAACAGTCATTATGCACACTCCATTTGATTGGGGTGTGATATTGAGATAAACAAGATAATAAGTAAGACGCCTCAAGGGCAGGAAGCGACCACACGGCCTGGTGACTTGTCATTCAATAGTTGGCAGCCCTACTACTTTCATAAAGTTGGCAACCTCTCCCTGTTTTCATAAAGTTGGCAATGTTGTTTTGGCAACGCTGCGTTCATTTACTAATATATAAAAGATAAATGTAGTAAAAAAAAAAAAACAAGGTGAATCAGTTCATCTTGCCCAGTTTTGTTTTCAAGGTTGAGCTGCTCACAAGCGTCCAAACGCTTTACTTTATTAATGGGTTACTCTTGGGATTGTACATTTTCAGCGTGCAAAGTGAAGTGGTCCATCTACGCGTCGACCATCCGTGACTAATGCGGGGATGATGAATAACACACTGTCCGTTTTTTATGAAGAAAACAGAGTAATAAGATGCCTGTTAATGACAGACTCTGACACTAAACAACACTCTGCAGGCGGTGGTGGCAAAACAACGAATCATGAACAATTTATGAAGACAACGTGTGCGTGCGTGCGTGCCTGTGTGCGGCGGTGCTGGTGGTGGATAAACATGGTGAGACAACAACACAGTAGCAGTGGTTTCCTTTCATGCTCGTAGGAACTGTGCCGGATGAGCCTTGATGCCAAATATGCCTTGCAGACGTTGCTGTTCCATATGTGTTGGATTTATCCGCAATAAACACACTTGTTGCATGACTGAATTGGCATCAAACGTTTTATCCGCCATTTGAGCACAAGAACGATTTAATGGCTCATTCCATCGCCTAAGTCAATTAAAAATAACGTCCATCATCCTTTTTAGGACCAGCACAACAGCACTGAACAGAAGTAAAAATATATGCCACAAAACACCATGAAAGAGACAGTGTTTACGGCGGTAGCAGTGATTTTTCAACCATTTTCTCCACCACCAACACCAAGACTTTTAAAATCTCACCTTAAGGCCACCTTTACACCTTGGCTTTTAATTCATTTTGAGAGGTTCTGCTGAGAGGTCTATGTTTCTGTGTGGACTTGTTGTTGTGTTGATGTGGTGTGTGTTTGTGATCTTGCTGCTCTTTTTGTTAGATTTACAGTGGATTTGGCCTTTGAGCATTCTGTACAGCACTTTGTACACCTGGAGAAAGGCACTATAAGTACAGTGCAATGGATCAAGTGGAATGGATCGGACAATCACTTGTGAGAAGGGCGTCTAAAGTTTGTTTATTTTTATTGTTTCCTTTGTTTTGTTTATATTTTGTGGCTCCAACATTTAATATATTTTATCTATGAAAAATTTGAAAATCAATAAAAAGATTTGAAAAGAACTTGTGAGAAGGGCGTCTTAAGTTTGTAGTCACAAACTGTAGAAGTTCATACCGTATGCAGATCAAGGTGAATACGCTAATCGGAAGAAACGCAGCCCTTCAGAAGGTTGAAGAGGTTTTTTATTGAAGTAAATGAGGGAGGGATGGGGGGTTCCCGGAGTGGGGGACGCCCACCCTGGAGTCTTTGGGGACGAGGTCGTGTGGCGGTCATATTTGTGCCGCACGTGGATTAACCCCCACAGAGGGAACGTGAGAACTGGAAGAAGGGGAAGTGGAAGTGAGAGAGAGAGGAAGTAGGAGAGTGAAAAAGTGAAAAAGCTAGCTTTGTTTTGATCGCTTTGTTCCATTTAACGAATAGAGGATCCTGGGTGTTTTTTTTTGCGGGGGGGGGGGGGGGGGGGGGGGGGGGGGTACTGTAAGGGGGTTCACCTCATTTGTGAACCACTGTTCACGACTATAAAATGATGCATATCACAGTTTTTTTTGCCCTAATCACTGGCTATTTGGTTTGCACAGAGTGGAGAGTACATTATTTTATTCCAGGATCTAAACAGCAGCAGATATAGTTTTCTCTCTCGGGAGGTCTCGAGAGAGAAGATTTGGCTGACAGGAAACGGTGGGAAGTCTCGCGACAGTTGCAAGTTCAGAAATTTTAGATGCCTCTATAACATCACACAGCGTACACATCAAAATGCAACACATATGACAGCAATGTGTTGTATTTCTTCTGTTGTTTTTCAGAAGTGATTACTTTGCAAAATGTCTTGGTTATTCAGAAACATTATTTGTTCATAAGCTGGTCACTGAGCTCTCATTTGACTCCAATGCATTCCAAGAAACTTCCCGGTGAAGTTGCGCTCTCATGGTGCCACAAATTTGCCATCTGGAATTGCATGATAGCGAAAACAACGTTCCTGTCACTACCTGAATAACATCATACAGCATACCTCGGTCAAGGCGCGTTTCTCTGCCTCCCGAACATCCGCTGTTGTCATAACCAACGTCCACGTCTGTCCTTTGGGGTTAACGCTATCGGCAGAGACAGAGACGCTGCGCCGGAGGAGGCCCGTCACACCATGTCTCTTTACAGTACAATCAATTAGGCTCAAAGTCACCCTCCTGCGAGTCAGACTTTTCTAATTCGGGAGCGGTGTGATGGAGGAAAACCTCGGAGGAGAACTTGTGATATCATTCGACCTTGGCGATACGGAACGCGAGGGCACAGAGTGATGGTGGATGTGTGTATGTGTGTGTGTGTGTGTGGGGGGGGGGGGGGGTGTTGCCACAGAAATGTCAAGACAATTCCACTTAACAGTTGTTACCCAAGATCCATGATTCATAGAACCATGTTAAGTCATAAATTATTTATAAAATATTGACTTGGCGAGGGAGAATCTCAGCCCTCGCCGAGAAGGACACTCTGTACCGCCAAATTGACACCCCGCCAATAACAATCCCAGGATGATCAGATTAAAATCTCTCCATTCGAAAGCTTCCCTCCCATTTTTACGAAAATACCCAAGAGGACTTCGAGACCGCCACAGGGTCGGAGCCGCGTTTTTATCATAATCACTTGGAACGCGGGTCTGTCAATCATTATGTGTAATACCCGAGTGGATCTGCGGAGGCACATACTGTGTGTGTGTGTGTGTGTGTGTGTGTGTGTGTGTGTGTGTGTGTGTGTGTGTGTGTGTGTGTGTGTGTGTGTGTGTGTGTGTGTGTGTGTGTGTGTGTGTGTGTGTGTGTGTGTTGCACTGTCTAGGGGAAAAAAAACAATGAACTGAAGTGCCGTTTGACTTGTGTGATGGTTTATCTTTGGCTGGACCTTAAGATCGGCAGCGACATGAATGGCTGTGTGATGTTCGCGCCGGTTGAGGTTCTGCAGCGCGATTGCGCTGACCTCGACAAGGTGAAAGCAAGGCTCAAAACAAAATATGGAGGTTAAAGAAGTCGGCAACTCTCCTGCTTTGTGCAAATTGTGGATCAAGAAGAGAGCAAAGTAGGAGCTGTTGGTGCGTTGGGTGTGGCCCCTTGTGGGACCCCACATCTGCTGAAAATGTATTACAACACTGAGGAGATAAATATCTCTCCAGCTTTAAAGGAGGAATAACATGAAATTGAACTTTTATTTTTTGTGTGTTTGAGGTGCTCCGTGTGGGTTTCTATCCCCACAATGTATGTAGACATGCACAATCAGCCGTTCATATCATATAGGAGCTTTAATGTAAACTGCTCTCAGGAACAGCTTGTTTGGCTTTGGCCTCACAATGATGTCATCAATGCACCCTGTTTTGTATAATTCCTCCTCTCCTTCAGTCTTCAGTTCCAAATTTGTATTTCAACTTTGTTTACAATGTCCACCATTGTTGATTTGCCAAGTTGACATGGAATTTAAACAAGCCTGGTTTTATCTAGCATCAGTATTATAATAAATTAAAATAAAATCCTCCATATCACCCCCACTTCGGGGAATAGTGATACTGCAGGTAAACTGTCCAGAAAGGGATTGACAGGGATTGGTTATATCAGTAGCGATTGAATCTCAAACCTTTAGAAATAAGCTTGAGGGACATGTGCAGTGTTGGGGAAGTTACTTTTAAAAAGTAAGGGCATTATAGTTATAGTTACTTCCCTGAAAAAGTAACTAGTTACTTTATTCCTTACTAAATTATGAAAGTAAGGGCGTTACTTTACTTTACTTTACTTTTTTAAAAAAAACATACAAAAAAGGGGGTGTTTTTCTGTAGTATTCGTGCTTACAAGTTTAAGTGAAATTCTTCCCATTTTCAACATTTTACTGACATTAATGCCTTAGAGATGTTGTGTGGACAAGACAAAGATCTCCCCATTCTGTGTTTACTAGAAATGGAGGTTGTGTTTCGCCATGTTAATGATTTTTCTTTTAGGACCTTTTTTTTTTTTAATTCTTAAAGCGCCGTTCTCGAGCTGCTCGTGGACATCCCGTGGAGACCCCCCGCCGGTCACGCGGACGGCTCGTATCACGACGAGATGTAGATTTCATTCTTTAATCCAACTATTAGTCCGTGCGCATCGTCTGATGATCATCCCGTTGCTGACTTCCATTTGGGACAGAATTGGGGACAACTTTTTTTTTTCCCTTCCCATTGACATGCATTCAGCCCAATGCATTCAAACGGCTCTCCTCCGGTTTGCCCCCTCAATGTCGCTGGCGCATGGGTTAAGCAGCCAGGGCTACACAGCTCTTCCTGACTTGTGACCCGGATGTTTTTGGGTACATCGCCAGATGATCGATTAGGCAAGACAACAGACACAGCATAACAGAAACAGCACATCCTGTTTAGGAGATCTGAGCTTCAAAATAAGGGCTTTTTTACCGATCGAACTGGTTTGAGCCGCGGCAGTGGAAAGAAAACAAAGAAAATCCGATCGCGCTGAATGAGTTAAAAGGGGTTGGAATTCCCCTTTAATGGCAGCATGCTGAGCATGGGCTGTATTAAGATTTTCTTTGCTGAGGACAATGCTTGCTGTCTACACTTCACCTCAATGTTTTTGTTTTCGTCCACGTCCTATACCACAGTCGTTTTCAACCTTTTTCATACAGGGCCCACTGTTTATTCTGCATTTAGCCACGGACCACCAATAGAGGACATTTTGGCCTCACAGACCCCAAAACTAAAGATTTATTTTCTTTTGTCCACAATATCAGGCTGGATTTAAAAAAATAAAACAGTCAAACATACAGATATAAAAAAACATTAAACGTCTACATTCTCTACTTGTGTAGACTTGGGCTAATTCAGATGATGATTATTTTAACTCTTGTAAACATAAAACCAAATGGACCCGCAAGGGTCCATTTGGTTTCATGTTTACACTCTCAAAGAATTGCATCTGGTTAACCAACTTTCCATCATTTAGTGTGAGGACCACCTGGAATCCTCCCGGACCACCTGTTGAAAACCCCTGCTTTACCAGCAAGAATGTAAAATAGTGTTTATATTTCCATGCTGCAAAGGCTCCAGTCACGCTGTCTTCCTCGTATCATTGCGTCTGAGAGCGTATTTTACCGCAGCTAATGCTAGTGTGTGCGCAGCAACAACACACTACAGCTGGTTGTGTCTGTGTGCTAGAGGCCAGAGCCTTTAGTTACGCGAAAACTCTGTTCACTTCATGGGGCCACTTCAATGGCGGCTCATCTATATACACTTCTATTGAATTGGGACAACCGAGGTTACCGGATGCATTTAAGTCTATGGGATCATAAGCATTTTTTCTGCCCCCTCAATGTCGCAGCTGTTCTACTAGATGGCTCTGCTCTGCTCGACGAATAAGACTGGCTCTGATTGGCTTATACTTATCACATGACGTTACACACATAGATATATTAAAACTAGATCAGGCATCCGGAGGAAACAATGCAAGTGGAGGGGAACTTTCGTTCGGTGCCTTCTCTATTCAATATACTCTATGTTAGACTGTGAAGAAGCGAGCTGAAGAAGACAGACAGCACACAGTGCAGCGAGTCCTGCCGCCGCCGCGGAGTAACGACAGTAACGATGGTACACTAATCATAACGGCGTTATGAATTTGAGAAATGTAAGGAGTTACGTTAGAAGTTACTGAAAAAAGTAATCCCTTACTGTAAGGGCGTTACTTGTAAGGGCGTTATTCACAACACTGGACATGTGCAATATGATATTAAGCATTACAACAATTTTAGGAATCCATGTTATTCCTCCTTTAATCACAAATAGTAATTGGTCAATGTGTCTGCTTTATTGTTTCACATAGTCCACATTTGGGATCTCGGAATGTCTGAAATAATCCAAACTTAGTCTCAAGCCTGTCCATTCGTGTTTGTTTTTCACTTAGCTAGTCAGAATTGGATCAAATTTCACAGATTTGGGTCGGACCCCGAAGACAAGTCTGGATATGGAGCAAATGGTTACCGAAGTCTAACCAAAAGCTCAACTGAGACATGATGTTATTCTTGTCCCACAGAAAGCCACCTTAAGCAGGCACCTGACCCAGAATCCTAACCTCCAGTTGAAAGACAACATTTCCATGAAAGGGATGCCCCCCCTCCCCTGCTCCCTGCAGCAAAGACATACAATAACTGACTGCAGTTTGTTTATTTATTTATCCCCCCGACTCTGTTCTCTGTGAAAATGACACACAAATGGCACCTGCCATCTGCAGGCAGGCGTTTGGGGCTCATCATGGCTATATCTCAGTCTGGGCCACGGACGGCCCTACTCTGGCTTGGAAGTCACATACAATAGCCGTCATCATCCCCTAACTGCTAATTATCTATTCTGCCGGGGTGTTAATTGCATTCAGCTAATGTCAGACGTGAGATGAACACCTAAATTAGGTGATGCGACGTCTACGTAGCCTCGGCCAACCTGGTTACGTAATGCCAGTTCCACTATCCATAGTACTCATTGTGCCGGCCTGTGCACATTTTAGACCTATTCATGGGGCTAAATCTCTCATCTCTCTGTCTGTCCGTCATTCATTCGTGCCCACGATAAACATCGGACAATGCACACGGCCGCGTAGCTGTGGACTGTTGTTGACCTTTTATTAAATCTTCCCTAAAGCGTTTTCAGAGACGGGGTCTAAAGTGCATTTGAAATGCACGGCTTCATAATAGTGGTGTAGGGGTACTCATGCTGTTTTGTTGGATTCTGTAAAATTTGTGTTTACTGTGTGCATTCGTAGCTGTGTTTTTAATGGATGGAAGCAGGGTCTTTGAGAGTGTAAAAATGAAACCAAATGGACCTTGCGGGTCCATTTGCAGTAGCGCCGAGATCTAAAAGTGGTATATGGTATACCGCTAGTGCCTCAGCGGCATATACGGTGGCCCAGCGGCATATGCCGGTGGCTCAGCGGCATATGCCGGTTCTAGAGTGGTATGCCGCTCGTGTTCCACCGGTACATACCATTTCCCAACGGCAAATGCCGCTCGTTTTCACCTGCACATAACACCCCTGTGTTGTGGCACGGTGTTTCGCGACATTGAAGGGTCAGAAACTGAGCGCTCCGAACATGCGCTGGAAATCCACTATCAGCTGCGACGTGCTTGCGGTTAGGGTTAGGGTAGGTTTAGAGAAGGTGTGTAGCAATGTTTTGTAGCAAAACCCTAGACCCCTCCAAGGATTAGGGTTACGGTTGGAGGGGGCTAGGGTTTTGCGTCTCGTAATTTCGGAACAATGGGAGGTCGCAACAATGGCAGTTCGGAATTGTGGAATGGCACCGGGCCACCGGCATATGCCGCTGAGCCACCGGCATATGCCGCTGGGCCACCGGTATATGCCGCTGAGGCACTAGCGGTATACCATATACCACTTTTAGATCTCGGCGTCACTCTCCATTTGGTTTCATGTTTACGCTCTCAAGAGTTAAAATATTCATCATGCGAATTAGCCCAAGTCTACACAACAGAATGTAGATAATTAATGGTCATTTTGATCTGTATGTTTTACAGTTTTGTTTCCAAATTCCAGCCTGGAATTGTGGACAAAAGCAAAAAAAAAAATCTTTAGTTTTGGGGTCTGTAGGGGCTAAAATGTCCTGGGATCAAAAAGGCTGAAAACCAGAAGATTTCATAATAGCTGTATGGGGTACTTATGCTGTTTTGTAGGATTCTGTAAAACCTGTGTTTACCGTGTGCATTCGTAGCTGTGTTTTTAATGCTCCCAATCTACCAGCCCATCCCTGTTCCCTCCCAAAGTGTCCTTTGTACTGTCACTTTTCCGCCGTCTGTCTACTTGTCTCATAAATTAAGTTAGTAGAAAAGGGGATAGACTACATGCTCCACACAAAGGAAAACGTGGGTAGACTACATGCTCCACAAAAAGGAAAATGTGGATGTTAAGTGCATCTCTTAAGGTCAGGTCAGGTCAGGTAGATGAGCTTCCAATGCGCATCCGCATTTCCCAAATAAACCTGTTCTCACTTTGAACATGTATGTTGTTCTTTTGTTGAGTAATCTGAATCAGTGGATTTCAACCCATGTCATATCAAGGACCATTATTTATTTACCACCATTTGACAACCACTAAATAAATATATAGCTATATTGTTTGCCTTTTTTCCCCTCTACGTTGCTTCTGCTTTGATGCTGCAGCCGTTTCCCTGCAGACAGACACTTGCTTTGCCCTGCAGACGGTCCAGAACTTTGTTGTTGTCAACAAATCATGAAAAAAAAAAACATTTGTCACACTCAGGAAGGCGGTGCTCATTTGTGGGGTGATTTGAGGGTGGTTGTTTGGGGTGAGGCAACGTTTTAGCCAATCACAGCATAGCAGTCTCCAGCAGATTGATAATGAGCCAATAGAGAGGTGAGGTAAAGTTAGATTCTGTTTTTAAACTAATATGTTTACAGTGTTTCTTATACACTGAAGTTGCCTCTATTACCTTTAACAGGCGGACGCTGATCAAAATAACAATTATTCTGAAATGCTGGTGCAGATTGTTAGCAATGAATTCACCCTTGTTTGCATTCATTTTTTGCTCTCAATAGCCAACGTTTTATAAGGGTCCATAGCTGGGGACAACGTCTAAATACCTGTTGCAAAAATCTGAGGTATACAGCAGCCTTTTTTTCTAGCAGTTCCCATGCATGCCACGGCATCAGCAACGGTGATCTATTATCTTTTTATTTGGAGTTCCTTTTTCCTGGTTAAATCATACGCTGGCAAAGACAACTGGAGCCAGTTGGAGTGAGTGAGCGCTTTTCATCTTTTTTTTTTATTGCTCCAAGTTTCCAGAAACCCTCAGCAAAAGGAAAAGAAATGCCTGCACTGGGAATATCTGATGTTGAGCAGATAATAGACGTATCTGCTTTGCGCATACTGTATCTATATATTATTTGCCGGCGTACGCCGTTGGACTCTGGGGTTTTTTAAGGCACTTATCAGCAACTGAACCTAACGCCAGCACACTGGGTTTGCTTGCACAAGTCTACTGGGGGATTATGACACCAATAAACATGCACAGGATTACAGTCAGGAAGGCAGCCCAGCACACCCAATTGCAAACACACAGATAATTCTTATACACACACACACACACACACACACACACACACACCACACACACACACACACACACACACACACACACACACACACACACACACACGTGCGCAGGCACACACATGTGTACGCGCACACATTATTGCTCAAATACCTTTAGTCCCACAGATGGACATGTACACAGTTAATTATTACAGACACACACGCTCGCAATGACACACACAAGCTTGCATGGACACACATACACGTTGTTGCTCAAATAGTACACATAGAATGACTATTACACATAGCACACACACACACACACACACACACACACACACACACACACACACACACACACACACACACACACACACACACACACACACACTTTGCTTTATTATACAACTCTGCGCAATCCGTCGTCAAGGAATACGAAACGTGTTGTGGATGAGTAATAATATGACGCACAAATACATACCTGATGGATTTACAGAGGAAGAGACTGTATTTTCATTCTCATAACTCTTAACTCTGTGTGTTTTCCACCTCCATCCTTCATGTGCTTAAAAGCCTGGCTTGTTATTCGCCGCCACACGATCTGCGCTCTGGCGACGCTAGTTCCATTGTCATTAATGTGAGCGCAAATTGGCGTTATTTCAGTGATGTATGGGTACATCTCTGCCCGTGCATTCCTCGCACTCGTAGACTGTCTTGACACGGAGACCCGTTCAGAGTGATGGAGCTGGACGACACGCATGATCGGGAGTGTGCAATGAGGCCTTTATTTTCATGTCTGCATCAACGGTGCCTTAGGGTTTCTGTGTCTTGGACTTTAACGGGAGCGTTAAGTAGTGGCTGTGCGAGTTCCTGTTTTAAAGCAGTTCCACCAGAAGGCACAAATCATCAATCCGTGAAAAAAACGAGCGTGAGGTTTATTCACCAACGTTAGTCTGCTGAATAATCCTCGTTTTTTTTGTGAAGCGGCATAACTTCAAATGTAGATTTTTTCTCCATTAAGTATATTTAGATAAAGGGGGGGGGGGACTTTACTGGCCATTAAATCTTGCATAAAATGGAAAATGGGCCTTTGGCACGCGGCGCTCGGCTGGCGCACGTTTTTTTGCTCAGCGATAGTTCAAAGACGCAAAGTAAGCAGGTGCTGAAACGATGGTGATAAAAAATCTCAAGTGTAAAGAAAACGGAATGTAAAAAAAAAAAGCTAGACATAATGTTGTGGATATTCCAGAAGCCGTACGGCCACAGTGTTCTGAGTATACCTCAGGAGCGGATGTAACATTTCCCAATTGGGGGGCAGGAAAAAATGGTATGGGTGCGGCTTCAATGCCCATGTCGCTTCGCGCCATGGTCGATGAAGCCGCACCCATACCATTTTTGGTTACAGGAGTTTTATTAGGCAATAAAGCATCAATAATACCATAAGTTGTTGTTGTAGTTGCAGCAGGCACACAGCATGCATAAATCTAAAGATCTGACTCATAGAGTTTTCTGTTTTCAATGATGAAATGCTGTTGGTTCAGTGGTGCCACGGCTGTAGTTAGTCAGTAGCAGTAGTAGTGTTTCAAATCATTTTACTTATAAGCACTTTTATTTGAAATATATTTGAAATGTTGGTTGTTTGCATGCCATCATGTTTGGTGGGGCAGTCAGGGCTTTTGGGGGGCATTGCCCCTCCATGCTCATGCCTAGATCTGCCCCTGACTCATAGTATACCTGTGTGGCTCCGCTGAGGAGCTCCTTTATGAGACCAGCCTGTGGCTTGGACATCGCTCTTTTGCCCTCGGAGGTCCTGAATCCCAGAGAAGAACCAGAGCCTGCCGGTAATGACTCGTTAAATTGCGGGCGGGTGTTGGATTGTTAAAAAAAAAGAAAAAAAAAAAAATAGTATGGCATACATTCAATAATGCGGGCGGACTAGAGTCTCCAGGCTGGGTTCATTTTTTTCTTTAAAGGGGAGGAATCCTATAGAGACAAATGAAGAGTGAATATTCTAGTTGCCTGTTGTGTTTGGAGTGGCACCTTCCCAGAGGCCAACGCTATTATGAATGCTGCTATTTGTTCTCCTGTTTGGAACCGCTGCAGTTACTACTTTAAAGATGTGCCGCATTTACTTTATTTCCTTTTTACTTTTTTCTGTTTTGCATGCGTCTAGAGTTAACATTACTCTTAATAGTTATCCAGGTGTGCTTATAATATTCAAATATATTGTTCCTGTGTGTAGTTTTGGGGGTTTCTTCCTGAAAACCAAAAGCCTGTTACTCTGCCAAAACATGCCTAGTTACTATAGAGCTTATTGTTGTATGTTAAAATAGAACAGAATTACAAGCTATCAACAGATAATAGATGTGTAGATCCTAATCCACCGTAGCATTCTGCACACATTACATACACTACAAGTTAAGAAGATTGTGTTGTGCATTTCTATTCCTTTGCTGGTGGGGGAGGGGGCAGACTTGGGAAAGTAATATTGCAATATGCAATATGTTATTCTTTGACTCTAGTAATAAGTAAAGTAACACTGTGTAACACTGTAACAGTAACACTGTGTATATATAGTGAACTGGGGGGGTGACTGTGGCCACATTTCACTTTCTGTACCGTATTTTGAATGAAATCGTCCTCCTGGTATAACCATAGTACCAGATGATCATGTTTTAGAGGAGAAAAGAATCAGACAACTCCATATTTGAGGATTTATTTGTGGGAGAGTACATACAGTAGTGCATCAATTCAGGTTTTGCTAAATAAAATATAGGTAATAAAATACAGTATAATCAGACGCAAAAGAAAGTCCAAGAACAATTTGATTAAATAAGAACTGACTCATTGTAATGCTTCCTGACGATCTTAATTCACTGATAAAAACTACATTGGAACTAAATGGAGACTAAGTTATGATGACTAAAACTAGGAACTCAGTCTTTGAACACACAGGGGGAAGAGTTCTTTGAGGACCACCTTGACCTTTGGCCCCTGGCTGTATTTTGCCAGCAACACATTTTGCAGTGTGGTTTTCCTTTCAGATTGGACAGATGCACGATGTGGTCTCCTTTTATGGTCAGTAGCACTTAGATATATGGTGACGACAGGAATACACTGTTTCTCAGTGGACTCAATGGCTTTCAACCCTTTATATCAAGGCCCAGGGCAGAACCAAAAAGAATATTTTGTTAGCGTTGGAATAGTCTGTCCACAATACCAATGTGCATTGGTGTTGGTACCAAAGATATCAGCTATAAAGGTTGTCTGATGAGTTGTGGCGCCGTCTGACAGGTATGAGGATGCTGTATGACGTGTGAGAGTTGAGCAGGTTGTCTGAGAAAGGCAGGGTTAATTAGACAACATTGAAGACACACAATAGGAAACGAATAGATTCAGTCGCTTAACGCGTCACCACGGCATGACGCACCGTGAGCTTGCAGAGTGGCTATTTCGGTGACATTATAGCATCGGTCGATCCGTTGGAAATTGTATACAGATCTCAGAACAGGGGATATTCAAGGAAGGCACAGGAAGACTTGTTTACATATCAGGATTCCATATTACATTTCATCAAAACGTTTAAAGACATAGATAGCATCTTGCAAAGAAAGAAAACATTTTACATTCTTAGGGAAAAAAGTGAAACGTGTGCAGTATAGAAAAATAAAGGAAGGCAGCACTTTGACTGTACAAGCTGCATAACACACTTGTATGACAACGTTGATCAGATGATTTGTTTTCTCAAAGCAGATTAAAGGGAATATTATCTTCTACCTTTTGAATTAGACATGGGCCTAACTTTTGTAAAGTGAATATGCTTTTGTCTGATAGTGTTAATAAAACAGGAGTACTCAGAGGATAATAGAGCTGCGCAGTCCCACCACTTTCATGACGTCGCCCACACTCCAGAAACGGAATCCTCATTCATTTTCCTCCTAGACTTCGAATATGGTTAATAAAAGCACAATTGCACCGCGGACTAAGCCAACTCAGGCTGTGACAAATCATGACAACAAACACAATATTCTAATTAGCAAGTTGAAAACGGTAGGATACAACACTTTTTGTTTTGTTTTTCTTAAATATTTGATTGTCCCAAAAGATTGTGTGTGTCATCATGATTTGTCACGATCCGAGTTGGCTTTGTCCTCGGTGTAATTTTCTTTATATGAATCATTTTTGAAAAGGCTGAGAAAAATGAATGGAGAATCCGTTTCTGGAACAGGGGCGACGTCACGGTGGGGCGGGACTGCGCAGCTCTATAGCGGAGAGGCGATAAAGCAAAGGAGAATATACAGTGTGTACAGTAGCCTGCCTGGCCTAACCTGAAATGTTTTTTTGCCTAGATGGGGTTGGGACCACGCGGCCGCGCCGGCAGATCGGGTTAGATCTGATTTGATCTCACCAACGTGTGGTCATCTCCGGCCCCTCCCCCAGCCCTCCACTGCTGTTCTATGGTACATCATTTAGAGCCACGCCTACCCCGAAAGGTTGACTCCCACTTATAGGCCACCGTGGCTAACGATTTAGTCCAGGCTTTCTGTTTTGAAAGTCTAGATGTACGGTAATTGAAGGAGGAGTGGCTACGTTATGATTTCCTGGTGACCGCCCTGCCTCCCTCAACAAAAACAACAAAACAATGTTTCCTCTGTGAGATTTACTGTGCTATTCGTTCTCCCGTTTAACTACACCAGCTCTTATAACTTTTTTTTTTTTTTGGGGGGGGGGGGGGGTTGGTTTATAGATGCAGCCATTGTAGAAGCTCTTATAACTTCTGTTTTATGACGGCATACTTAAATATTGCTGCATGTTGGTTTCATGCCTAAGATGATTACCCCCCCACCCCCACCCCCTCAACAAAGGAGAGTGATGAGTTGTTTGTGCGAGAGCTTGCGTTGTAAAATCCTGTGTTTGATATAAAAATGAACCCTTATAAACCATGCTGGGTTTTGCAGCATGCTGTCAATGTTAAACACTAAAAGATAATTGTAACCAGTGCTCATGCAAAGTATATAAAGACCCAATGACCCCATGAGTCAAGAATTCGCTGTGCATATTAAACGGCTATAGAACTCTCGCCTTGCGTTGCCAACCTTCATCTGCCTTTGCGATGCGTTTTGACCCAGGCAGATTAAATCTGGCCCTGCTCATTCAGTTACGCAAACTGTTCACTTCAGGGCGCCAGTCCAAACAGCGCTACGCAATGCATTGGGGTCTGTGGGCTGCTTGTGCGAGGACATGAACCACGCAACCAGGCTGTTTTCTGGACCCTAACCCTAATACTAGAAGGCTCTGGGCTGGAGAGGAACTTGCGGTATTAGGACTGGGACAATATGGCTACCTCACGATACTACAGTACATAGGTGGCGATATTAGGCCTTCGATAAAGAATATGTCACAGTATTTTGTATATTGCGATATTTGCGATATACTGTATATTGCATGCAATTCATGAATGATATAGCATGATACTGAAAAGAACAAATGAGTGAACGTACAGTGTATCCTTGTATATCTCCGAATTGCCCCTCTCCTCTCCTCATTAAAAGTGTCCATTGGTTATTGTTGACATTCCCGGGCTTTTTAAAGGTTCAGTGAGTGAGTGTGAGTGTGTGCATTTGGCCGTAGTTTACGAGTGTTCATGTTTACCCAGTGGATTCACTTTTGTACATCCGTTTGTATGTGAGATGATGTGCGTGCGTGTGTGCATGCATGCGGGTGTGCGTGCATGCTGTACGGAGTTCTTAGTGGGCTGGGAGGCCAGTAGATTTTAATAGGCTTTGCGGTTGATCTCTCCACCCTGTGAGTCACCACTTATATTGGACTCAGGTATTTCCTCAATAGAAAGTTTAGGAGGAAGAGATGAGAGAGAGAGGGAGAAGGAAAGCTATATGGGCAGAATGAGAGGGAGAGCCTATAGGATCAGGGGTTAAGGATCGTGTTGAAAGGTCTTGATGATGACAGTGACATAGATGTAGTGACCAGGGTTATTGAGCATGCTGGCGCTCCGGCCTTTAACATGTACTTGAGTGACTGTTATGACTCATCTGTGCTCTCCGGGGGTCTCTCTCTCTCTGGTTATACAACCATACTTCATGTGCAGCAGCTTGGACCAGTTGTTAACACGCTGGACGCAAAGGACGAGTGACGTGTAAAACCACAGGGTGCCTTAGACAAGTGTGCTCCTCGAATCGGGGCGGCTGTGGCTCAGGAGGTAGAGCAGGTCGTCCAATGACCCGTGGGTCGGCGGTTCGAATCCCGGCTCCTCCTGTCTATGTGTCGAAGTGTCCTTGGGCAAGACACTGAACCCCAAATTGCCTCCAATGAATTGGTCAGTGTGAGCTGCCACCATTGGTGTGTGAATGTGGGAAGTGGGGACGCTGGCGTCGACTGTTCGCCGCTCTACTTCCCAATGTATGAATGAATGGACCATTGTAAAGCGCTTTGAGCACTTGGAAAAGCGCTATAAAAATGCAATCCATTAAGTGTACTCCTCTCGATTCATCCGTCAGTGCTGCACAAACTGTGACAAACCGAGGAAGTCATTGGTTCCTCCATATAATGCCGGGCTTCTCAACCTGTGGGTTGCAAGTCGCGACCCCTCAGGTGGTCCCGGAATTATTCTGGGGGGAATTATTTTGGCGGACATCCTCCGGGATAATGGTTCCTCTCGCTCAATCGTCCCACGATAGGATTGCTTATTCATGAGATGATGTCCGGTTAAGCTCCGTCCCTCTAGGGTATATTCTTACCCCTTGAAAAAAGGCTCCCATACCCTCAGCACACAAATGGACACAGAATGGGCACAGTCGGCGGCAAAATAAGTGTTAATTGCCATTTGAAAATGTCATTTTGCTTCCGAGAGGTAAGAGTTGCTGTTCAAAGGCCACAGGCTGTGACGCTGTCGACATTCAGCGGGGCAAACCTGCGCTGAACATTATATTATTTCGCAGTGCAGATGTGAGCCTAGGGACCGAGGGTACCTGCAGGCTAATTTCATGTGACGTGATTCGTTCCTTCTTCCTACCAGCGAGGCGTTTTCCAACCTTTTTGTTTGTGTTGACACATGAGGACGGCGTACAACGGGCATTAGTAGATGCGTCCATCTTTCCTGACGGACTCGACGAAAAACACATTTCAATGACATTGGTAAAATCGTGTTGAAATTTAAATTTGCATTTAAATGAAACTGGGATGTCTGTCCATACTGAGGAGCAAGTCCGCACACTTAATTTGAATTATCAGAAGATTCCACTTTCCACTGTATGACCCGTTTCTCTTTCCCTCTCTCTCTCTCTCTCTCTCTCTCTCTCTCTCTCTCTCTCTCTCTCTCTCTCTCTCTCTCTCTCTCTCTCTCTCTCTCTCTCTCTCTCTCTCTCTCTCTCTCTCTCTCTCTCTCTCTCTCTCTCTCTCCCTATCTCTCTCTCTCTCTTTGTGTCTGTGTAATCCAGTGACACGCTGCCTAGCTGAGATCTGTCCATATACAATATGACCTAACTGCATGTGCTGAGATATATTTTATATATTCTTTTTTTTTTTTCTTTTGTATTGTCATATCTCAGAACCAGCTGGCAAATTCCAATTACTATTGTTGAGCGAACATATTCGTGCATGCATAGGAACTGTGTGTGTGTGTGTGTGTGTGTGTGTGTGTGTGTGTGTGTGTGTGTGTGTGTGTGTGTGTGTGTGTGTGTGTGTGTGTGTGTGTGTGTGTGTGTGTGTGTGTGTGGGTGGGGTGTGGGTGGGGGGTGGGTGTGTGTGTGTGTGTGGGTGGGGGGTGGGGTGTGTGTGTGTGTGTGGGTGGGGGGGTGGGGTGTGTGTGTGTGTGTGTGTGTGTGTGTGTGTGTGTGTGTGTGTGTGTGTGTGTGTGTGTGTGCACGTGTGAGAGCACGCACGCTTGTGCGAGTGCGTACTGCCTTGCATATTAAACAGTTGCCATGCGTGCCATGTATACATTGTAATGGGAAATACATTATTGATGTTAAAAATCTTGTAGTGTGCCTGGCTGTTTTTATAAGCAAAGCTTATGTATCCTAGATAACATTTGATGTAGACACAGCCAGCGGAGTTAGAAGTAGTCTATCCACAATTTAATTAGCATATATAGATTTCCTACTGTTATGTTCCTTGCTTATGTAAATGTATCTGGTGTTGGTGTATTGCCATGAACATATTTTGTTCATGTTTAATGTAAGTCAATCTGGATTAAGTGCCTAAATTGTGGCAGCTATTATTATAATATACACAAACTTTATTTCACACGTCAGTTAGGGCTGCAACTAACAATTATTTTCATAATCATTTAATTCGTTTAATTTAGCATTTATCATTTAATTTATTTTCATAATTAATTTAAACGATTCATTGATTAATCGAATTATGACAACTGTCACCTTAGAATATATATTTTAGCATGTTCTAACTAACAAAAAATACATCCTGTTAGCTGCTGATTAGGCTGCTGTTCAAACAAACATATATTACTGATTGATTAATTAATTAATTAAAGCATCTCATGGTGTCTTTAGGCTTATCCTGACTACATTTGATTGAAGAATTTACAATTTAGGCATTTAGCAGACTCTCTTGATCCAGAGCGACTTACAATGGTAAAAAGTTTACAATTTAATCAGGATTAAAATACATTTTAGAATACATTTTACAATATACAATGAAGCACTAAAAACTTTGTAATACATTAGGCAACCTATATAAGTCATTTCAGTAAGTACTGTGGGTTGGTATGTAATACAAGTGCAGTGGGCCGAGATGGAGTCTGAAGAGGTGTGTTTTCAGACTGCGGCGGAAGATAGTGAGTAGTGAGTCTGTGGTTCTGATTGCAGTGGGAAGTGCATTCCATAGTTTTGGACCCAGGAGGGAGAAGAGCTTGGGGCGCGTGGAGAGTTGTCCAGGTGTTTTTAGTGGGGCTACTGCCAGCTTCCCAGTGTCTGATCGGAGTGCACAGGAGGGCTTGTAGGGTTTTATGAGGCCAGTGAGGTATGGTGAGAGTCCTTTGGTTGCTTTGAATGCAAGTGTGAGATTTTTGAACACTGTGCGTGCAGTGACTGGGAGCCAATGGAGGGAGCGGAGGAGACATGTGAGAATGGCTGGTTAAAGACCAAGCGGGCTGCGGCATTTTGGATCAATTGGAGGGGCTTAACTGCACATGCCGGTAGACCAGTAAGGAGGAAGTTACAGTAGTCCAGTTTAGATATGACTGTTGTCTGGATGAGAAGCTGGGTGATGAAGAGTCTAATCCATCTGATGTTGTGGAGTATGAACCTACAGGATCGGGTGACAGCTGTGTGTTTTGAATGAGAGCTGGCTGTCCAGGACAATGCCTGGAAAGCCAGGCATTGCCTGGCTGTCCAGGTATTCAATGACAATGAATGCTGTATACACATGTCAGTTTAAAGGAACAGTACTCTACTAAGCTCAAATAATTCATTTAAAAAAGCAAGCCTTATGTTTTTTTTCTTAAAAGGATCCCTGGCTAATAAAACAAATATGCCTTAAAACACTATACTTGCCTTCTATAACTAAAACATGCAGATAAACACCTTCAATACTTTATTTCTTTCATAAATAGAGAATCTTTCACTCAATAGGAGGTGCTCCGGTCTCAGGATGATGATGTCACAGGAGCATGTTCATCCATATATTCTATAGAGCTAGATCCCACGTGACATCATCATCCTGCACTAGGAGCAGTTCCTGTTGAGTGAAATATTCTGTATTTATTTAGTTTATTTAGTCGACAACGATCTCTTCTGTTTAAAGAGAGATGTTGTTATCACAGCACCATGGCAAGATCCTCCAGTTCCTTCTCTCCTGTACCCCTCACGACCCT
>CM076984.1:8790440-8905440 GCA_039105355.1 Benthosema pterotum
CTGGGATCCACCTGGGACCCTCTCCCACTGCTTGAAACCCCATTCTTACCCCTGTAAAACTCGATGCTTTAGAATTTATAGAACAAGAAAATACAAGTACTGATGACACGGCTGCTGTGTAAAGGATCATTTTTAGTGATCCTGTGATTCAACGTCAGCTCTGGGTATCATCATGGCACACATTTCAAGGATCAAAGCCCTACAAAAAGGCCGGTCCAATCCAAATCCATAAACTGTCTTCTGGGGAAAAAACGATGTGAAAGCAACATTAACAGATATTAACTGGGAAACACGGTTCAGCCTTGGCCGGGTTGCCAGAGCAAGAACACTCAGGGACAACCATCGTCAATCCCTTGATTGAAGCCGCCCCATACCATTTTCTCCTGCCCCCCCCCACCCCCGATTGAGAAATGTTAGATCCGCCCCTGCATCAATCCCCAAGCACAAAACACACCAACTTCTGCCTACTATACAGTAGGCAGAAGTTGGTGCATGTGTGCGCTCTTCCACTGTGGGAGTGTACCCATCCCCTGTCTCCCTCCCTTCTCGCCATAGCCTGGTTCTGGCCAGACAGATAATGCGTAAATCCATATTATCAGTCCTCTACACCTTGTGTTAGGGTCTCTTCCTTCCATCGATCTCCTGCCTTTTTGTCAGTCAGTTGCTCTCATGAAAAGTGGTGAAGTGGGCCTTCAATAATGGAGAACATACTTCATGTTCCAATGATTGATTAGTCTCATTAATGATTGTTTTTTTTTGTTACAACACATTGCATTCACCCATTCTCACACACACATCAGCACACCGATGGCAGAGAGAACCATGCAAGGCACCAATCTCCATTGAGAAACAGGCGGTTCTCTGTTTTTCACATGCTGCAGATGAGAATGAGAATGAATGCATTCAGTATCATATTGGAAACTTTCTGGAATATACCCCACCACCAATACAAATTATCCACTATGAAGGACCATTTCACCGTCTTTCAACCAGTCTTCAAATAATTGGTCGTCGCTATCATGTTCATGATAAAATACCACTATTTTATTTTCTATTCTACCTCAGTATGGGTCTCATAGGAGGACTGTGGGCAGTTCAGACCCATCCACCATTGTTGGAGATTATTATTATTTAATATGAATATTAATAATTTTTAATATGAAAATATGAGAATGATTGCATTCCATTATCATATTGCAATTTTTCAGGAATATCCTGCAGTTTCGATGATGTGCATGGTGAACGAGTTTCTGATCTGCCCACAGCCCTCCTATGCGACACGGACAGAGTAGAGTAGAAAGAAAAGCGTGTGGTTATTTATCATGAATACTGAGGTGAGGACCAATTATATGAAGGCAGGTTGAGAAGTGGTGAAGTGGCCCTTCAATAATAGAGTAGATACTTCACGTTCCAATGATTGATTAGTCAGCCGGTGCAACACATTGGTCCAAAGTCTCCAAATGCACATTGAAATCTCTCTCTCTCTCTCTCTCTCTCTCTCTCTCTCTCTCTCTCTCTCTCTCTCTCTCTCTCTCTCTCTCTCTCTCTGGTATTTTGTTTTCTCCATTGTGATGTTTTAGACCGTTTCGAAAAATGACAATGTGAATTATGTTATCAGCCCTTCACCCAGTATTTATTCTTCTTTTGAGTCACCACCATGTGATCGTGATGACATTTCACCACTCAAAGTTATAGCATATGTTGTTGTCGTTATCATCGATGTGTAAGATTTTGTGCTTTTGTACTCAAAACATTTTCACGCCAAGGACCCCCGAATCGGCATTATCATGCAGTAGCCCCATTTGAAAAGACATGCCACGGACCCCCAGAACAGAATATCTGCATGGCTCTATAGCGATGCGCAGTGACGTCACCAGCCCTGTTCCACTAGTGGATTCCTCATTCATTTTCCTAATAGACTTTTCGAAAATGGTTAATAAAAACACGATTGCGCCGCGGCCAAAGCCAACTCGGGTCGTGACAAATCATGACAACAAACACAATATCGTCATATAATATATAATTAGGAAGAAGTAGGAAACGGCATGATACAAGACTTTTTGTTTCGTTTTTCATCTTAGAAATTATTTTATTGTCCCAAAAGTTTGTGTGTGTCATCATGATTCGTCACGACTCGAGTTGGCTTTGTCCGCGGCGTAATCGTCTTGATATAAATTATTTTCGAAAAGTCTATGAGAAAAATGAATGGGGAATCCACTAGTGGAACAGGGGCGGTGACGTCACTGCGCATCTCTATAGCACTGATTCTCAACCAGAATATATATGAAGACGTGTATGGTGGCTCGTTTTGTTTAACTTGTCGGCGGTTAAAAAAAAGACACACACCGCTCAGCACACTCAACAAACATACCGCATTATCAGACGCATTTCTGAACACAACCGTGGTTGTGTTGGCTACCATTCCTCTCCATCATTAGGCTGCAGTGGAGAGGGACCACCTGGGGAAAGAAATCCCCTCAAGGACCACCGGTTGAAAAAAAAAACTGTTGGAACTCAAAGACTCCGGTCGGGAAAGAGTCTCTGTGTGATGACAGTTAATTAAATATGTGTCTGGAGGCAGATATTATAATGTTCAGTTCACTCAAACACTCCACCTCCCTCCTCACCTCCTGGCCGTAACCTCTCAGCTGTGCTGTTTCAGTTTATTATGGGTCTGTCGTCTCTATTGCTGTCTCCATCCATCTTTTAGCACAGTGCCATTATCTGCCTCTCCGTCTTCATCCTCCTGGTCTCTCTGTCTGTCTCTCTCTCTCTCTCTCTCTCTCTCTCTCTCTCTCTCTCTCTCTCTCTCTCTCTCTCTCTCTCTCTCTCTCTCTGTGTTGCCAACTGACAAAATCCATAAAGCACTAGTGGCACTTCCAGAATGCGCTAGAGCAGTGGGGTTTTCAACCATTGTCATACCAGGGCCCACTATTTATTCTGCATTTTAGCCACGGAGGACCACCATTTGATGATGAGTTCAGTCTCTCAGACTAATTTAGGTGAGATAACTGGAAAAATGGCAATTCTTCTACATTTTCTCTCTCTCTCTCTCTCTCTCTCTCTCTCTCTCTCTCTCTCTCTCTCTCTCTCACACACACACACACACTTTCTCTCTGTCACACTTTCTCACTACTATTGCAGTGCTATTTGGGTGCTTTTCCCAGCACTGCTGCTGCCTCTTCAGCTTCATCGTTTCAATGTATGAAGCCGTCCGGCATGCCACTATGAATCACCTTTAAGATTAGACAGAGCGTGGCCCATCAGCTCTTACCCCTTTTTTAAATTATTTGCATCCCCCCACTGTGTCCGTAATGGATCATTAAAGATGCACAGTATGCCAGCAGGTGCCTGGGCTTATTTTGGTCGATAGATGTTTTGTAAGTGAAGACAGTGTCCGTTGTTAACTTATAATGTGTTTTAAAATCTGAAACCAAGAACGGGGGTCAAATAAAAGTAACCAGAAAGTACAGGGTACTGCAGTACAGTGTACTGTGTATATGGCCACAGCATGGGTTTTCGGCAGGTGGTCCGGGTCCGGGGAAAGGATTCCAGGTGGTCCCCAGCTAAACGATGGTCAATTGGTAACCATATGGACCCTTATAGATCTGTAACTTCTGAGAACATGAGATGATACCAAATGGTTATGCTCTCAAGAGTTAAATTATATTTAATCATTGTAATTGCTTAATTTCCAATAATCTACACATTTAGAAAATGTAGAAGAGTTGTTATTTTGACCAATGTTTTGTCATTTATCTCTAAATTGTGGACACAAACTTGAAAATCCTTTGTTTTGGGTCCTAGACACTAAACTCAACATCAAATGGTGGTCCTCCATGGCTAAAATGCAGAATAAATAGTGAGCCCTGGTATGAAAAAAGTTGAAAACCACTGAGCTGCAGTATTGCGATAGAGATCAAGGCTTCCTAAGATGTGGAATCAGATTATAGCACACATTCAAAAGGAAGGCTCGTTTTGATTTGACTTCCTGATCGATAATCAACTCATTATTATGCGGAACACAAACTCACCAGAGGTCACACATCACTATATATTGTTTTTGCACTGTTGTACAATTAAGAAACCAATCCGCCTCATGCCGTGTTCATTTCAGAGCAATCGATTCACATTTTTCTGCCGCGATAATGGTGGAATAATTGGCTAAGAACCAGAAGAAGAACCACATATGGTGGTCTCACCTCAGGCAAAAGTGGAGTACTGTGTATTTATAGTGGTTATTTTTTAAGGGCAAATAGCCTACATTAACATTTTTATCCTCATGCCCAGATGACAGCCAAATATTTCAAAGCTCAGCAAAACAACACAACAGATGGGAGGTTTGACCTGAAAAAGAAAAGTCATGTTTATGGGAATAGACACGTGCTTAAATATGTGTGTGTCAGGGGCGGATGTAACATTTCACAATGAGGGGGGGGACAAGAGAAACCATTTTGGTTGAAATACTTATTAGGATAGTAAATCATCAATAATAACATCAGCTGTTGAAGTTGTAACAGACACGCAGCATGCATAAAGTGAAAGGTCTGACTCAGAGAGTTTTCTGTTTCCAAGGATGAAATGCTGTTGGTTTAGTGGTGCCACAGCTGTAGTTAGTTAGTAGCAGTAGTAGTGGTTGAAATCATTCTAAAAATTAAGCAATTTTAAATAGCTTGGGTGGTTTTGTATGCCATTTTGTTTGGTGGGGCAGTCAGGGCATTTAGGGGGGCATTGCCCCCCCCCCCCCCCCCCCCCCCCCCCCCCCCCCCCCATACCCATGCCTAGATCCGCCCCTGGTGTGTATACAGTATACGGTAATGAAAAATGACCCGAGCATGAGAAGGGCGACAACAACGAACATCATCAGAGTGGTCGCGTGGTCCTGTGCTGTGATGCTCATGCATCATGTTCTATTATCTACATTATATTATCTACATCTCTGTTCACTACAGGGTGACATTCCCATAGAGGAAGAAAGAAATTGTGGCATGCGTAGGAACATCAGCTTACAGTGGAGCTACAGTGGATATTACTGCCTCCTACATCAGACGTTTTCAACCTTTTTGCCCACTATTTATTCAGAATTTGATGACATTTTTATGGCCCACAGACTCTAGTTGTGTAGACTTGGGCTAATTCACATGATGAATGTGAATTGAACTCTTGAGTGTAAACATGAAACCAAATTTGGTTTCATTTTTACGCTCTCAAACACTTCTGGTTAACCAACTTTCCATCATTTGCCTGTGGACCACCTGGTGGTCCCCAGACCACTGGTTGAAAACCACATGCTTACATGATTAAGTGCTGGTGATGACACTTGGCTCTTACGGTGGAGGTGTTCTGAGAACAAGCCTATAAGGTCACAGTTTGTCGCGCGACTGCACTCCTAACTCTCTCCGTCTGACCTACACAATGGCAGAGACATTTTCCACATTTTTTTGTGTCACTGGCACTTTCAAATGCATATGGGAATTTAAGCTTGTGCTGTCGGACGCTCTCTAGATAAGAGGCTACTATCTGTGATGCTATGCATTAGTGTTCCTCGTTGAATAATATCCAAAAGCTGTGTACAGTTTGTGATGAGTTGGCGACAGCAACCTGTGTCCTTCCCCTTTGGGTGCTCCAGGCCCGGTCCGTCCTACAGGCGAAGCAGTATCCTGCCTGGGGCGTCAGGTCTGCTTAGGGCGCCACTCCTTTTCTACACAATGATCAAATAAGCAAGAATAAATACACTTTTACCCCTGTTTACAATTATGTATTGTAGAATATACGTCAGAAACTCATGCAGGCATTTAAGAGCAAGAACTTGCTATGGGAAAAATGGCGTCCCCAGCCAATGCGCTCAGTTTTACTAGGGTTGATTTGGGTTAGGTTTAAGCATAGTTTTACTGAGATTAAGTGCCGATCTCTGGGGGACTCTCTGCATTTACTGTATGCTTACATGAATGTTTGTCTCTTTCCGCCCTCCAGGGACTCTCTGCATTTATGGTTACATGAATGTCAGCGCTGCAGGCCAGATGCCGGTGATGGAGGAGCTTGTCAGTGAGAGGTGAGATGATTTTGTCAATAATGTGTCTCTCTCTATGCATAGTGTGCATGCCTACGTTCCTGTATCAGCGATGCTAATAATATTTCATGCCAAGCACCCGCAGAATTATCTGGTTGTTTGGCTGCGGAGCCATGGAGTTTTCAAGGATCCCCCCTTGAAGCAAAGCAATTTGAGTTAATAAGGTTCTTGGGATCATCCAGGTGGATGATTTCCAAGGTGGATGATTTTAAGCGGAATAGCTTTTCCTGCAAAAATGTTCATGAAACACGGCGGCCTCTAGGAGGTAAAACTCATTCATTTCACCCAGCCAATCTAGGAGTGTCAAAATTGTAAAAAAAAAAAAAAAAAAAATGACATATCCAAATAGCGCCGTGCAGCATATATACTGTAATAAAGAGGGACAAAGAAAATGAATCCCAAACAAATAGAGACAAACCTGGACAACCTCACATACAGACCAAGACGGGAAGGGAGGGAGGCGTAATGTGAGGAGTAATGGAGCATGTCACAGCTTCATGCTATCCTGTGTTGTTGTTTTGTTTTTGAGTGTTTTTCTCCCAGTCGTATCTCTAGTCTAAGAGTTGAGTTGGTGCCTCTGACGCCTGGTTCCCAGTGACCTTGACATGGCATTATGGTAATGAGACAATGATTTATGATGCCTGTTGTATACAATCGAGTTTATACGCGTACTGCTGCCCTACATACAGCACATGTACACAACAGTTGGAATAGAGGTGTTGTGTTTGCTCTTTACTGTTGATTCTTTCTTGACTATTTCACACTTTCTGTCTGCTTAGCATTTAATGAAGATATTTATAAAATAAGACAAGGCGCTGTATGTCTTGTTTTATTTTTGGCGGGAACACCTCTTGGTGTTCTGAGGATTACTAACAATACTTGGCATTGACATTACGTAACGGAGTGGCGCGCTATGAGCTTGTAGGTCTGATATTTTTTGATAATGTTGAAAATGTGGCGCAAATCTTTGAATTATTTTTCAGTTCAGGACGGGTTAAATAAACATTAATGTCCATGGACTTGGCCGGCGAGCTGTCGTTTTTAATTTGGCTCCAGATCTAATCGAAATGTAAAAAGTCCATAGAGACCTGTCCGGCACATGACATACTGTAACTGGAGTGTCCTGGACTGCCTCCTATCAGTGAACCAACACAACCTCAGTCACAGCCTTACCTCAGGGAGCAGACGGTGATAGTTCCCCAAGCTCGCTCTCTCTCTCTCCTGCTGTTGTGTACCATCCTGCTCAGGCCAGACCCGAGCAGGTGTCCTTTCACAAAGTCCTATTTTCTGGATGATTGGTTTCAATAACACTGATGGATAGACTCTGAGACTCTAGGCTGATGGAAGCTCCGCGGCCGTGAGCCTGGTGCTATGATGGAGATAGGGTTTCCACAGGGTTAGCTGGAAGAGCAACGCTCTACAGTATATTGATTCTTTCTGGCTTCACTTTATTTTCACCATGACTCCTGTGCGATCGTGGCGAGTGTGAGTGGCGAGTGTGAGTGAGTGTGTGTTGTATTTGACCGATGGTTTGAGCAGTGTCCGTCGGTAAATCAACTAGTTTATTCATTGTTTACTTAAACCATTTTGTACTGTACTTGTGGTGTTTTAACTTTCATTGAAAAATAATAGGAGTTCACGGCTCATAGCGCGCCACTCTGTGGCGCGCTATGAATGCTATTCATTAATGCTATTCATAGCGCCGTGAATGCTATTGTTACGGAGAATGTGAGAATGCAGCACAAATCTTTTAGCATGTTCTTAGAGCAAATGTTTTGTAGAATCTACACTGTCATGGCGAAATAGTTTAATTTACACTCCTTAACTTGAAAGTTCTGGTGAAATTCAGTCTGAACACTTTCAGTCTGAACTGAAACAAATCCGGAAGGTCCCGTTCCTTGTTGGCTGTGTAACAGTGGAATCTCATCAGAGGATCCGATCCCTTCAGGGTATGGGGTGGTGGAATCTCATCAGAGGATCCCTTCAGGGTATGGGGTGGTGGAATCTCATCAGAGGATCCGATCCCTTCAGGGTATGGGGTGGTGGAATCTCATCAGAGGATCCCTTCAGGGTATGGGGTGGTGGAATCTCATCAGAGGATCCGATCCCTTCAGGGTATGGGGTGGTGGAATCTCATCAGAGGATCCCTTCAGGGTATGGGGTGGTGGAATCTCACTCACCGCAGCTGTGGCTGTAGCTGTGTGTGTTGTCGCCTGGCTGGCAAGAGAGAGAGGTTTAAAACCACTGCCATGTAACAAGTATGTTTCACAGGAGAACATCAAATCTAGTGAGAATGTTCGATAACGCTTAAGCCTCACTTACATTGCCTTTCTAATGTAAAATTGACGGTCTAAATTGTACAGTGGCTTCACCATTGTGATGTCGTCTTTTTTGGATTGTGGGAAGAACAGCTGGGAGCCGTGGGGAGTCGGGTAGAGTTATTTAACACAAGACCTGCCATTGGCGATCAAAGCTGTCAATTAGTCCTTCTCAAAAACCCCACCCTCTGGGCCAGGGTTTAGTTTCACTGTCCAATGTCAATCCAAATAGTTTAGTAACCGCTTCTATGCCTGTCAAGCTTTCCTCTTCTAGCGTGCCTATTGGACAAGGCCGGATTGGGGAGGGACTTAGTGAAGGGCTAATTATTTTAATATAAAACAATAGTCATAGCTCCAACCATTGGAGATGATCATTGGCAAACATGCCTTTATTGTCTTATTGTTTGATTTGTGCCCCTTAAACATCCATTCAATCTGTTTCTTTCAATGACCTGTATCTCCTATTCCTTATGTTAGGAGGCAATTTTGGTCATAACAGTGTAATTCCCACTGCTCAGAACAGTCACAATGTGACTCTATGGAGGCTGCCATCTTACTACAGGGGAAACAAGGGATCAATGATGCACATCCTGTGCGCTGATGTAACGTGTCTATTTCCGATGTGGAAACTTGGCTGTATAAAATGCGAGCTCACCATTGATAAATGCGAGCTCAGCACTGATAAATGCTGGTGGCAGCTAACTACGATGATGGGCCGGGGTCATAGCCTATCATCGATCAATGGGCTCATTTAAAATATGCATCACTAGAGAGAAGTTTTATTAAGTGCTACAGTCTTTCGATATGTTGTCGTCTTGTTTACTGTGATGTGGCAGTAAGCCCTTTTTAAATGATTACTGGTTGCTGCCAACCCTGTCGTTTGCACACATTTAAATTACTCACAGACCACTTCATCTACATAATATTCTCAGGGATTAAAGTTCTCCAGCATGGTGCCGGAAGTCCGGATTTTGGTGGAACACGCATTAAACCCATGGCCAGAGCTGTGTACTGTATGTCTGCCCATAGCTTTGATTGAGGTTATCCTCTGCCAATGATACTAAAGAAGCGGAACTCTCCAGTTCTGCAACTACCAGCATTAGCCAATCAGAATCACAACGGGGCGGGCCTTAACAGAATATTCCTCAATCGTGACAAAGACACATGGGCAGCGATCGGCGAACCACATTTCATGGTGTGAGGACGATGCAGTTTATGAAGCCAGGAGAAAATACCCTCGCCATAAATGAAGGCCTCAAGAATAAATGGCGCTGGGCATGAGTAGAAGAGATTGGATAGCATGGCAAGCCATTTAGCAGTTGGTGCATGGAGCTAAGAGAGCCAGGTGCTTACTTCTGCATGCTTTGCTCAAGGAAGCTAATACAGTATATGGTTCCAGGGCTGGACTTCCCTACTGCATGGACTATTTTTTCTCGCAACAGATTTTCTCTGTTCTACAACTTTTAGTATATCACATTCACACGGCCACTCAGCAATGTGATATAACTTAAAACACAAAGGTAAAAAAAAACACATCATAGCGCAGATCTCTCTCTCTCTGACGTCGGACTTTTGACGCTCTAAAGTGCGGCACAGGAGAGCCAGGAGACGCACAGGAGAACCAAATTCTCAATGGAGAATATTAAGTATCGACATATAATTGCATTTTTCGTCGGCAAATTCCCGGTATGTAAAATGGGCAAAATTCGGGAAAAATATTAAACCCTAATGTTTACTACAATAGTCAAATTTAATCTGCAATCATCCATGCAATGAATGTGTTTATATCACATATTACAACCAAATACAAAGGCACACACATGTATATGGCTCAGGATTTTTTTTTTTTTTTTTTTTCACTTTAATCCCTTTATTCTATATATGGGCCTTATTATCACCCCTATGTGACAGGTCAGTTTTTTGAGTGGAATCCTCTTTGAACATGGAGCATAGTCTGTATGGCCCTAGCAGTGATTCCAAAAACATCTCAAGGACCCCCAGCTTCACGTGCATTAGGATGGATCATCATTTAAAGGCATTTCTATCTCTGGGACTCATCTTTATACTGTAAATGTAAAAAACTAGACCTAACTGCTCAATTTGTACAGGGCCATGGCCTATTTGTGCGTGTGCGGAGCGAGCAAGCTGATGGCAAGTACCCCGACATCTCCAGAAGATAATACTATCAACAATACTTATATGTATAAACGATCTCTTAACCTTTAGTGTACTGAACGCGTTTTGGTGTTCTAAGCATTATGTTTTAACTATTGAAAAATAGCAGATCCACAAGCTCATAGCGCGCCACCGAGTGGCGCGCTATGAGCTTGTATCTCTGCTATTTTTGAAAAATCGTGAAAACGAAGGGCTCTAGCTGGGGACATGATGACACAAAGCCAACAAGTCCTGTCCTGTACGTGATAGAAGACCATATAGCAGTCACCTAAACCAGGGGGTTTCAACCTTTTTCATCTCAGGGCCCACCATTTATTCAGGATTTGAGCCACGGACCACCATTTGAGGATACTTTAGCCCCACAGACCCCAAAACTAAAGATTTCTTTTGCTTCTCTCCACGACCATTAATGTTCTAATTGTGTAGATTTGGACTAATTGACATGAATATTTTAACTCTTGAGAGTGTAAAAATGAAACCAAATGGACCCGCCAGGGTCCATTTGGTTTCATTTTTACGTTCTCAAGAGTTACATCTGGTTAAACAACTTAGCTGGGGACCACCTGGAACCCTCTCAAGGACCACTGGTGGTCCCCGGACCACCTGTTGAAAACCCCTGGCCTAAACTATTGTCAACTGTCGACTATGAAGAAAGTGTGTATGTGTGTGTGTGTGTGTGTGTGTGTGTTTGTGTCTGCTCTCTTGTTGTGCTGTGCCACACAGAGCCACAGCACCGGTTGCTGTTTTGGAAACCGCCATTAGTTTGGCAAACACCATTAGTATGCTTCGTAGTTGTTGTTAATAACTTATTTGGGTGATTCTTATACCGTGTAGTCCTGAATGACGAACTAACTACACGCACGCACACAGCCGTTGATGCCCGCACGTAATGCAGGTGTACACGCACGCACGCACGCACACGCACACGCACACGCACACACACATAGATATAGACACCTAGTATATAGACCTAGTATATAGACACACACCACAATGTATTGTGACAACCACAATACACTCCTGTGCGCCTCCCGAACATTTATTCAGTTTACATTTTGCAGATGCTCTCAGCTTTCACAATAAAGGCCAGCATATAATATGCCAGCATACAGTATATGAGTAAATTTTACTCTGAAAGGTCCCCCTCTTCCGTTAACACCCCCACACTGGTAACGCTAAAGTCTCCTTAGCAGCAATTTTATTCTAAACTAAATGCATGCTGAAGTTAGAAATGAAGATGAACATTCCACTAAAACACCTAAAGACATGTACTGTATAGACGTCCAAGGCCTCCTGTAGGTTAATTAGAAAGGATGCCTATACGCGCAGGGGTGTAGTGGAGGGGGGACGCGGGGGGACGGTCCCCCCACTTCTCATATCTGAAATATTTTTGGGGCAAAAGTAGGCCTATGTTTTTTTTGTCTTGTCATTTACTTTTATGGATACAATTGTAAACAATGCATTGTAAACAATCTTTCTCAATATGCTATACTTTTAATAGCATTTTAATAGCGTGTCTCTGTGTGTTGCGCAGGTGCACGCAAATGCGTGTGCAAAGTGTGCATGCACGTGTCTTAAAGGGGAATTTCGCTCATTTTCAATATTTTACTATGTCATTATTATACCTTATAGATGTTGTGTGGACATGATAAAAAATTCCCCCAGTTTCCTAGAAATGGAGGTCTGAAAAAAATCATTAGCATGGTGAAATACATCAAGATGTGTTTCACCATGTTAATGAGTTTCCTTTTGTACACTCTCAGAAAAAATAAAATAAAATGGGTGGAATTCCCCTTTAAGAGGCGTCCCCCCACTTCTAAAAGTACCACTACAACACTGTATACGCGTCTTTAGCAAAGGATTGCATCCACGAATGTACAGCGGCTGAGCTGAGCACCCACACAGATGAATTATATCAGCCAATGTTCGGTATCTGTGGATATAAACCCCGCATCGAGCTGCTCTGGGTTCCATATGTTTGCTGAGCTCAATCTCTGCAATCATCATCATTATCATAAGTACATTAGATATGATCCGGGGCATATGCCATGCGGCGCGTGTATTATAATCCGTAGGCGGTGTGTGTGCACACATCTTCAGGGGGTTGTACGCTTACGAGCATTTCTAAATTGTTTTTTTTTGGCCGTTCTTAAACACAATTTAACTGACTTTTTGGTTCATTGCGCTTATTTTTTCAGCCACTCATGCAAGTCATTCTGAATGAATGTGCTGATGCCAATGGATAAAAAAAACCAAAAAAAACACTGCCCTGTCTGCTTGGCCCAGCCCAGGGCAGCAATCACACTCTGGTCCAGTGGAGAGAACAGTTTGCAGTGGCCTCTTCTTCTCCAGTGGGCTGCGTAGCCATTTTTAGCTTTGAAGTTGCTCCTACGGTAGCACTTTATTTTCCACAAAGCACGCTGCCAAGTACCGTAATTTCCGGACTATAAGCCGCTACTTTTTACATATGCTTTTGACCTGCGGCTTATACAACGGTGCGGCCAATCTATGGATTTTCTAGGTTCCAGGTGGGCTCCGCAGATTAAATGATAGAAAGTTGGTTAACCAGATGTAACTCTTTGAGAGCGTAAAAATGAAACCAAATGGACCCTTGCGGGTCCATTTGGTTTCATGTTTACGCTCTCAAGAGTTATGATATTCACCATCTAAATTAGCACCACTTAATTAATAAGTCATAAGTCATGTTCATTTTGGTCTAATTTTGATGTTTTGCCTCTTTTGTTTGCGAAAATCCATCCTGGAATTGTGAACAAAACCAAAAGAAATCTTTAGTTTTGGGGTCTGTGGGGTGAAGTTGAAAACCACTGCTCTAACATGAAGCACCTGACTATAAGCCTGGTGCGACTTATAGTCAGGTGTGGCTTATACAAGGAAAAAAATCAGTATTTTGCCCCAAATTTAGCTGGTGCGGCTTATAATCAGGTGCGGCTTATACAAGGAAAAATCAGTATTTTGGCACAAATTTAGCTAATGCGGCTTATATTCAGGTGCGGCTTATAATCGGGAAATTACGGTAGGTGTGTTAATCGTCTATTGCCTCCTTGCCATTTTTTTTTCTCAATAGACCTTTTTCCATATGCTTCGCCAAGCGTTCCAGGCACACAAGGAGTAAGCGGTCTTCATCAGGGCATAGACCCTCATGAAGACCCTCACCCGCATAGATCCTCGATTTTACTCCTTGTGTGCCCGGATCACGCCTCTTTTCACTATGGATTGTTCCCATTTCGATCCGTGTGAGCACCTTTACTACTTATCACTGATGACCACCTCCATTTGAGCACCTGGTTAACTCCTTTTTTTTTTTTTTTTTTTTTTTAATATCGTGGACATTACACATTAAATACTGTCTCATTTTTTGAAACGGATATTCAAAGTCTTTTCCAAATCAGTCAATGAGACATTTTGTGTGATGTTTCTTTTTTACAACAATGTTTTATCATATAGGAAAACTGCAGGTGGAGAGGCTTGTCTATCACATGTTATGTTTAGCTGTGATTGGACCATAGCAGATTTAGGGAGGGGCTTACGGCATGGTCTGTGGCGCAACCTGGGTTGTAACACTCTGCCTAAATGAATATGAAACACGGAAATGGGTTTGTTTGGGAGCGTTTCTAACACAAGGAGGGAACTTGCGAGTGGATAATGTGGGCGTAACATAATTCCACACCTAGTTCCCAACCCCCATGCCAGTTTAGTACAAAAAAAATCAGCCAGGCACACGTTGTGTCTGTTCGTATTCGTCCGAAGACAAGCGTATGCCAAACAATGTGTACTCGCAGGGCATCGATTTAGAACCGAATGCTGTGGAAACCTTTTGAATACATTCTGGCTCCTCTGGGCTCCTGCCACTATTATCCTCTTGAGATGAGGAGTGTGTGTGTGTGTGTGTGTGTGTGTGCGTGCACGCACGAGAGAGAAAGAGAGGGAGAGGGCTGGCTGCCTGGGAGAAGTGCCGAGTGCTCCATTAGCCATTGTTTCCCAGACGCTCACGTTTGGCGCCTGACAAGGTGATGTATTATCTCACCTGTCACTGACATCAGCGACCATGCAGCCACAGGTTGGCCAAGAGACCTGCAAGCGCTGGCTAGTCTCCACCACTCTTCCCACCACACGGATCTCTCTCTCTCTTTCTCATTCCTTAAACCCCCTTTAGACCAGGAATGTGTCTGTCACCATAAGCACTTTTTTTTACCTGACACTGGCGATACTAAACGTTCACTCTGGAAGAACATATGATATTCAAAGATTTGCGCTGCGTTTTCACGTTTTTTTTTTCTTTTTTCCTCGAAAAATAGGAGGCGTTCACATCTGATATGAGACGCGAACGCCTGCTATTTTTCAGTAAAAGTTAAAACACCTGTACAGAATAGGTTAAGCACTTCATTCTAAATGTTAGCTGTTTGGAAAAACACTGCTGAATATATATATATATATATATATATATATATATATATATATATATATATATATATATATATATATATATATATATATATATATATATATAAAAACTGCGCAAATTGAAAATACCTTCTGGGGAGGACCCCAGAAAAAACATATTTTAGGATGAGGGTCTGCAGCCAAATGCATAATATTATTAATAATATTGACATGAAATAGTTTGAGAACAACTGATCGAAACATGTTTTTTAATATATGAAGCGGATTTACATCTAAATCTGCTCTTAGGTCTACAATTTACAATTACAATTTACAATCGAGGCATTTAGCAGATTAATCCAGAGCGCCTTACATTAGGCGCGAACAAAAGAAAAACATTGCAATACATTTACATACAGATTAGTTGCATTTATGATTTTAAGCACTAAAACGTGGCAATGCATTTGACAGACGTTCTAAAACATGGCAAAACATATGCATACAAAGTAGTTAATGTTTGTCAAACATGAGCACTGAGCAGAGAACATCACAGTAAGACATCTACAGTATATAGTTGACAGCTTTCCAAGTCTTTGTACTGTAAATACAGGTATGTGAGAGTCTTGGCTGGTTAAAGACCAAGCAGGCTGCGGCATTTCGGATTGGAGGGGCTTAAAGTGCACCTGCCGGTAAACCAGTAAGGAGGGAATTACATTAGTCCAGTTTTGAGACTGTTGTCTTGATAAGGAGCTGGGCTTGGCTGATGGAGTGTGAATCTACACTACAGGATCGGGTGACAGGGATCTCAATGGGTAAATGCCATGACCATGGACTGCGGGAGGTGTGTGTCCTTAATGAAAGTGGCTTATTCTCAAATTGACAATTTTAGAGAATAAAAAAAAACAGTGCCCGCCTAACACTAATTTATGAGTGTAGAATTCTGAATTCCGTAGATGCTCATTGAAGTGAATGTGATGCACAGCAAAAAGACTGGAGTTGAATTGACTCTCACAGAGTCAATTTCAACTCATTTTCAGAGTTTATATAGTTCCACACTTTCTAGAGTTAAATTAACACTTTGGAAAGAGTTCAATATTTAACACCAGACCAAGAGTTCTTTATTTAACTCTATACCAGAGTTAAAGTGATTTGACAAATAACACTGTGCTGAGTTAAATGTTTAACTCTTTACCAGAGTTGAATAATGACATAATTTACTCTTGACTAGAGTTGAATAAAAACATGGTTCACTCTTGACTAGAGTTGAATAATTAAATGTTTTACTCTTGACTAGAGTTGAATAATTTAATGTTTTACTCTTGACTAGAGTTGAATAATTAAATGTTTTACTCTTCACCAGAGTTGAATAAATACATATTTTACTCTTTACCAGAGTTAAAGTAATTAGACAAATAACACATATTTAAAATAGTTTAAAACATTTATTTTGTCCACATCTCCCATTAATACATTAGAAATTAAGTTATAACATACAATTTTTCATCTGAAACACTATATTAGCTTTGAACATTAAACAGTGTGTAAAACTTCAGCTCAGACAGTTTAACAATTGTCTCACTTCTCAATACATGATGCTCAGCAAACATATCTGTAAGACTCACAAAAACCAAGAATTGTGTGTATCCCTAGATTATCTCCCGTGATCTGTGAGATTGTACCATTATATCTGCTCATCGGAAGTTAGTTCATCCCATGATTGACGTCACCAAACTGTTGGAAATACCACTCCCCCGTAGTTTAGCTACAATGGATGTACACAATTCTTTAGTTGCATCCTTAATCATTTTATCTCAAAATAAACACTGGAATCGCTACTTTGATGTGGGGAATTATACTCATCCGTCAAAGCAAAGGCCTGAGATGAAGAACAAAGCTATTTGAACTTGTGTCCAGGACAGTAGCTAGCTATGTTCAACTCTTAAATGTGAAATCAACCTTCGATTGCTGGGATAGCCTTTTTGACAAATAAAACAGGTCAGCATTGCTTTTAGCCAGTTACACAAAGAAAGCTGAGGTCTAGTTCAGCAGCCTGGATCTCATTTCCCTGGGAGTTTCCTTTGTGTTCCCCACATCAATGTTGTAAATGGTTGTTTGGAGGAATGTGTAGAAGCTTGTAAGGGCGCAATCATATTCCACATTAAACACAAATTTGTGTTTTGAAAAGTTCATCAAATGCCCCCAGTGAGTGAGTGGACTTGCATGGGATGAGATGATTATCCATCACGATGTAGTAGTTGTCAATGCTGCTCATCTGCCGCCCAACAGCAAGGAGGTATGGCTGTTGATTCTTCTTGTTGCGGATGTGTTCTTCCAAACTGCAGCAGGACTAGGGTTGAGGAAAGAAAACAGAACTTTAGACAAGAATAATGTACAACTGTGAACATCTTGCCACAATCGAGTTCAGGCCAGGGGTGGTTGACTTTGGCTATATAAATACCGGTAACCATTTACATCACACTCAGCTCTGGAGTCTGGACTGGATATAGAGCTACGGTCAGGTCTGACTAATTTAGTATCCCAAATTCACATCATCTCAATGATGGAGCATAACAAACAGAGTGGTTATAAAACAAGAAAATACTCATAACACTAGTGAAGTCTAGGAAAAGCCATATTTCTCAACAGCAGGCACTACTGTTACATTAATGAAAAAACACATCCCTGGAAATGTCCTCAATATTATTACCTTATGAGTCTTTTGAACTGCATCGCTGGCGCTCACTTTTAGACACTTTGGGCCCCCAGGTGGTGGTGGAAGGAGATGTAACAGCAACAACAAGGAGGCCATTTCGGGGTCGTAGGCTAAGGACAGAGTCACAACAGAGAGAACAGAATGTAAATTGTTGGTGATGTTAGTTAAAGCTTTTGGTTCCGTCCGTTCTTCTGTCAAATGACACCTGATGGCAAGGAAGAAAATGTAGTAATACCAAAACGGCCACATAAGGTTTGAGAGTCGCCATGTAAAGCTAGTGTAAATGATGTTTGCAACAATTACTTTTTTTTTAAACAATTATAGGAATAAACTTACTTGTTCGATCAGGATCACTCCCAGAGGGGCTTGATGCAGCCTGCACCAAGCGCTGCAACTCAGGTGTTGAAGTGAGCTTTGAGGCCTCTTTTATGATGTTGTCCTTGAAGACCACATCCCATTGAAGCAGATGAGGTGTCATCATTAAACAGGAGAGTAAAGTCTTGCTCCACCTTCAAAAAGGAACATACAGTATTACTGTATACAGTGACAACAGGACATCCATGTAAATTTCAAGCTATTCTCAGCATTTCATTTTAACTTACCAGTCCCTTTGTATCCATGAATCTTGGGAATGCGTCAAGGACATCACCACTTTTGTTGTGGTCTTTAACAAGCTTCTGGCGGTGCTGAAACTTCTGCCTCATCTTCTGGGAGATCTGGGGGTTGTCAGCAGTATGGTTGAGCAAAGACATGGCTTCTTTGCAAGCATCCCCATCAATGTATCCCGTGTTGCTGCGAACATCATAGAATTGTTCCTGAAAATAAATGAACGTGTGTTGTCATACATAACAAATCTCAACAGCCAATATGATGCTCTTAGCTTTGCCATATCATGTAAGAATAGTGTCATGCAAACAATATTAATGACTTACATAGCCTTTCTGGGAGTGTGGATCCTTGAGGTAAGGGAACAGTGTCACAATCCAAAGAGCATATTCTTCTCTTGTTGTTTAGGGGTGCTGTACCTAGTGAACACATTCAGAGTTTATAAGCCTTTTCCCTCAGAATGGCCAAAATTAAATTTTCTTAATACAGAATGAGATCATAGTGACACCAGTTTTGGTTGTTGACACAACAGCAATCAATTATATTGGGTATCAATATGAGGATAAAAAATACTTATCAGCTCATCCCCAATGCTATGATAAAACAACTAAGAACATAAAACACATACCCATGCTTAGCCACCATAACAGAAACCAGGATGTTAATCATCAACCGTCTAGTACGATCTGTTTCGTTTCCGTTTTTTGGCACTCCTGAAGTACATTGTTTTTATTTGAATTTCTAGCATGATGCTAACTACTAGCTTTCTTAAGAGGAACAACAACAACAAAAACAGCTTTTTGTGGGGGGAACCAGGCAAGGTTCAATGAATCTTCTTCACAGAAAGCATAAACTAGTGCAATTAGAATTACATTAGGGTGAACAAGTGCAATGCAAATGTTCACTGTTATATATAGCTTTACAGAATAAACTTATTTTCAATGCCAAACAACCACCAGACCACAGACTCCAGGTTTCAGGGATGTGTCAACCTGTTAGCCATTGCTAGTCAAGACAAACATTGTGGCCTAAAGCTAGCCGCATTGCAACTCCAGATTCTTTTATAATTGGAATTTATTGCATCTGGAGTCGCATAGCACTCTATTGACTCTCCCATTGCATAAATGTCACCAGTGATCTGCTTGTATTCAACGAGTCAAACTCACCAACTTTGCAGCTGTAGAGAAAGCTTGATACATCCTCTGTCGATCTGCAAGGGTTTTGTGCCATAAAAATCCACCGTAGACATATTATGAGCTACTTTCTGTCCTGGGTATTCCACAACAAACATCACAGCTGCCATTTTGCCAAACAAGAGTTGAAGGGTGGTGCTTGTTTTATACACTGACACACACCAGGTGCACACCTGGTCCGTGCACACGCAGTATCGCCACCTGCTGTTTGTGTGTGTCAGTGTATAAAACAAGCACCACCCTTCAACTCTTGTTTGGCAAAATGGCAGCTGTGATGTTTGTTGTGGAATACCCAGGACAGAAAGTAGCTCATAATATGTCTACGGTGGATTTTTATGGCACAAAACCCTTGCAGATCGACAGAGGATGTATCAAGCTTTCTCTACAGCTGCAAAGTTGGTGAGTTTGACTCGTTGAATACAAGCAGATCACTGGTGACATTTATGCAATGGAGAGTCAATAGAGTGCTATGCGACTCCAGATGCAATAAATTCCAATTATAAAAGAATCTGGAGTTGCAATGCGGCTAGCCTAAAGCATGATAAACCTACCTACATATCTGAGAATGTATCCATTCCTTGTAGCTACATTACTGCAATCTCCAGCACACATTTACATTAATTCAGTAACTTTGCACTTACCATGAAATTATGTTCTTAAAGAACACATGAAGTTGACGAAAAGTCTCTGTCCTCTCAGTGTCAACAACGGCTGGTGTGTGGGAACACCAATCAATTCAAAATGAAATGGGGGCAGGAGGAGCTTAATTACCTCTCTGATGAGTTGAATTGACTCTTGGTGGAGTTGGTTTTAATCAACTCTATAAAATAACTCCCAACACTTAAGGATTACACCAGAAAGTGTTAAAACTACACCTTTGGAGTAAAATTAACTCCTCTCTGATGAGTTGAGTTGACTCTTGGTGGAGTTGGTTTTAATCAACTCTATAAAATAACTCACAACACTTAAGCATTACACCAGAACTACACCTTTGGAGTAAAATTAACTCCAGGCAACTCTGACGTGATCAACTCTATAAAATAACTCCAACACTGAAGCCAATTTAACTCTAAAGGTGTTAAAATTACACTTTGGGAGTTGAAATCAACTCTGAAATATTTAACCCTGAAATTTTAACTCTCCAATTTTTGCTGTGTGGCTGTATGATTCTTTCGGTACTAATATAATAAAACAACATCTGCTCCGCGTTGTGCAAGACTGCGAAGCAACCCACAGGAACAGCCTGATAGAGAGACCCAGAGAGAGAAAGGGAGAGAGAGAGGGAGGGGGGGAGAGAGAGAGAGCACGCCAGGGGCAGATGTAACATTTCCCAATTGGGGGGGGGGGGTCAGGAGAAAACAATTTTTGGTTACTTTTATCTGGCAATTAAGCATCAATAATAACATCAGCTGTTGTTGACACGCAGCATGCATAAAGCTAAAGGTCTGACTCAGAGAGTTTTCTGTTTTCAATGATGAAATGCTGTTGGTTTAGTGGTGGCACAACTGTAATTAGTTAGTAGTTTAGTAGTGTTTCAAATCATTTTAAATATAGGCATTATAATTTGAAATATCGTGGGTTGTTTTGCATGCCATTGTGTTTGGTGGGGCATTTAGGGAGGGCATTGCGCCCCCCCCCATGCCCATGCCTGGATCCGTCCCTGGAACACACGCTTGGCAAGACAAAGTGTTTGACCAGCGCTTTTCCTGTGATGGGCATAATGGCTGACGACAAGAAAATAATCAATGGTTCATTCTCATTCAGGCTTACAGTACGTTCTCTTGGAATGCCTGGAGCGTGTTCATTCCAGAGCGTTTGCCTTGGAATCTGTCCCAGATGCGCACCACTACCGGTCTGGACACCGTTCAGCCTAGTTTCATACACTGTCCTGACACCTGACCAGAGAGAACGGATCACCCTATGCATAGTTCTCCACACTGTCCTGAGTCCTGACACCTTCCCATAGAGAACCATACACCCTCGTTCGCAATTCATTTGATGTCGTTGGGTGGGTGGGGGAGGGGCTAGCTAAGTTACTAGGGCCTACTTAAGATGCTGTTAGCTGCCTTCATGTCATATTTGACCATAGGACTGGTATGGCCTTTTGCTTTTGTTTTTAAACACCTGTTGGGTCTCACATTTTTTGTTCTAAAATGATCAATTTGCTCATGGGCACTATAGCCAACTTGATACTGCAGCCTAGGAGGGGATAATCCCTTTATATTTAAACATCTGTGTGACTTAATTTTCAAGAATCTACACAATTAGAAATTTGTGCAAACTCGCAAAGTTGCTTTGGGTCCGAGAGACTAAATATCAAATGGTGGTGGGCCCTTGTATCAAATGAAAATGGTTGAAAACCCCTGCTTTACTGCATTCACAGTTCACACAGTTGTTGCGGTATGGCTGTCTAAATAGTCTAGTAGTTGTCTTAGCCCTGAAGGGCTGTGTATTAACAATGCATCTATATTTTTTCTATTCTTTTTTAACAAACATTATAATTGCTGTCTTTCAATGCCATTGGTTCATGATATTCGCATACGCCCGCAGCGGCTGAAATTCACACAATCATTAAAAAAAAACACAGATATGAAATCACTTTTTTTGCAGAAATTTTCTAGAAATTTGCATGGGAATTGCAGGGTTACAGAGCATTTTATTCTGCGCTGGATCTGCTGTGGATGTCGGTGTTCTCAATAAACTGACGGCATGTGCAGGGACGGATGTAATATTTCCCAATTGGGGGGACAGGAGAAAATGGTATGGGTGTGACTTCATCGCCCGCATAACATTTTTGGTTACAGTACTTTTATTAGTCAATTAAGCATCAATAATAACATCAGTTGTTGTTGAAGTTGCAACAGACACGCAGCATGCATGAAGCTAAAGGTCTGACTCAGAGAGGCAATGTAAGGCAATGTGTTTTCTGTTTTCAATGATGAAATGCTGTTGGTTTAGTGGTGACACAACTGTACTTAGTTAGCAGCAGTAGTAGGTGTTTCAAATCATTTTAATTATAAGCACTTTAATTTGAAATATCTTGGGTTGTTTTGCATGTGGGGCAGACTGGCCATTAGGAGGTCCCAGAGACCCAAGAGATACAGTCTTAATAGGTACAGTATCTCAGCTCTTACACTCGTCCTTGTGTTAACCACTCCTCCTAAAACCTGTGCATCTGAGTGCAGTCTGCTAATGCATTGTTATCTGCGAGCAGTCTGCGAATGCATGGCTGTCTGCACCCAGCCAGTCTGCAAATGCATGGCTGTCTGCACCCAGCCAGTCTGCGAATGCATGGCTGTCTGCACCCAGCCAGTCTGCGAATGCATGGCTGTCTGCACCCAGCCAGTCTGCGAATGCATGGCTGTCTGCGAGCAGTCTGTCTGCGAATGCATGGCTGTCTGCGAGCATTCTGTCTGCGAATGCATGGCTGTCTGCGAGCAGTCTGTCTGCGAATGCATGGCTGTCTGCGAGCATTCTGTCTGCGAATGCATGGTTGTCTGCTAGCAGTCTGCAAATGCATGGCTGTCTGCACCCAGCCTATCTGTGAATGCATGGCTGTCTGTGGTAGTACATCACTAACAGTCAAGTTACCTCTACCAACCAGTATTTCTCCGTCACTTGCTCCATGTGTGTGCTTCCTGCACCCTTAGAACAGAAAGCACACTGGCTGGACCAGGCTAGACTGTACACAGGGAGACATTGTAGTGTTACCCAGCAAACCGATCACAGGTTGAAAAAAGGAAGGCAGGTCTTTTATTATATGGGCTGTGAGGAAACTGTACAGCTTTGTTATATTGCTATTATGTCTATCCCATTTCATTGCTGACTGTCACATAGGCATATTTACAATAGAGGCGAGGAAAGCAGCCGTCTCCCCAACTCCCTTTGAAAAACACTGACGGGGCGATAGGAGGGTCAATGAGCCCTTCTAAACATCCCACCCTTTAGGGTGAGGTTTGCTCACCTGTCCAATGCCAATCCAAATACTTTGGCGACTGTTGCTATCCAGGTTCAAGCTTTCCTGGTCAAGCTCTCCCCTTCTAACGTGCCTATTGGACAAGGCCGGATTGGCGAGGGACTTAGCGAAGGGCTCATTCAATTTTCAATTCAAAACCCTTTATTGGCATTAGTCTTTAGGGTGGTTGTGTTCCATTTGATTTCCCAGCAGGGAGTTTTTTGGCTATTAATTATGTTTTCAAAATCCATGTAGATGATTGTAATCTGTGGTAAGTACATGGTTGTACTCTAATGTTTTGGTACCAGTTAGGACATGGTACATAGTACATGTTTGAGTAGTGCAGCTCAGTTTCCACTCCGTTTTCATGTGAAGCGGGTGCATAGTCGTGTCTTCAATCGGGATACAGGTCTGCTCATGACAGCCTCTCTCACTCATAAGACGGAGTCACAGTGCTCAGCTATTCTGCCTTGGTGCATTCTCTGTTTAGGGTCAGATAGCATTGTAGTTTACTCTGCTTTTGTGTCGCTTCTTCCCAATGATGACACATACTTAGCCCTTTGTTGTGTTATAATCACACTTGTGTGGAGTGGGTTGTGCTCTTGTCATCATAAGGCAGTGGCTCGAGTAAAGTTGCAGTGGCTAGGGGTGTGGGGGTGAACATGTGTGAACGCAAATGTGTGCTTTGTCAAGGTGGCAGGTTTTTTTTCCCGGTGGGGAGGGGGGGTAATTGCGATAATCCTCCAATCATGGTTGAGTGTTGATGGGCCTTGGTCCACATGCTGTTGGTCTGTTGTACCTCTCACCCACTATTGAGCGTGTGCATGTGCACATTTTCGGCCAGGGGAAGACTGAGTTTTATTCCGACCCGAATGAATGAGTGAATGACTGCTCCTTTGAACACACGGTGTGTGTATTTCACTGGAATTTGCTTTGCTTTCTGGACTTAATTTACGACCCAGAAATGCAATATCACCCAGAAGCGGACGCAGACAGACACAGCCCATGACGCAGATCTGTTGTTTGTTGTTTGTTTTGCATGAATTAAAGTGAGCCGAGCCGCGAGCGCCGCGGTCGACTCGCAGTCGCTTGGCGTCGGTGATGAATCATCGTCCGCGCGGTGACGGCAGTGCCCAAAAACGGCAGCAGTCTGTCCTGACACTAATGCCACGTAACAGTGGTGTCCTGAGCAATGACGGGAACAATGTGCACGAGCCCCGCGGCCCTGCGGCCAGCGGGCACATGGCCTTTTGTTTGGCTCGTGATATTCATCATTCTCAACCGTTACCGCATCGCTCTGTGCCCGGTGCCATGCAGCGGGAACAGGGGCGGATTGGCCATCTGGAGTACAGGGAGTTTTCCCGGTGGCCTGCGCCACCTAGTGGCCTGGGCAAGATCCAAAATGCACTAGTGGCACTTCCAAAATGCACTAGAATGTGCTAGATGCTCGCCTGGAACATACAGATCAAAATGACCATTAATCTTCTACATCCTCTAGTTGTGTAGACTAAGTTGGGCTAATTCAAATGATGAATATTTTAACTGTTGAGGGTGTTTTACGCTCTTAAAGAGTTACATCTGGTTAACCAGCTGGCATGTGTTGAACCGTATGTAGCCCACAATAACGTTTGGAGTATGGAGTGAGCATTGTCTACCTATATAGTCCGTTGTGCTGTGCTTGTGCCCCTCCGTCTCCTGCCCGTGTGAGTGACGAGCGACCTTGTGACTGACAGGCGTCGCCCTGTACCCGTGCAACGGTGTCCCGCCATTATTCAGCCAACGTGTCCTCAAAGTGCCTTCAGAGCCAGTAGTGGCTGTTCTGAGTTCCTTTCCCAGAATGTCACAGGGTACTATGTACTATGTGTAGTTTACAGCATATACCTGTGAGCAGGACGACAGTAGGATGAAATAGCTTTCCAACATTCGGCAATGCCCTGTCCCCAGAGTAATATTAACATGACAACAGGCTCTGTACTAAGAAGCCGCCGTGTGTGTGTGTGTGTGTGTGTGTGCGTGTGCGTGTGCGTGTGCGTGTACGCGTGCGCGTGCGTGTGCGTGTGCGCGCGTGCGTGTGTGTGTGTGTGTGTGCGCGCGTGTGTGCGCGCGTGTGTGTGTGTGTCTGAGATTGTAGCAATATTTTTTTAGGAGGAGACACGGGGTGCATTGCGTCTCCTCGGAGGAACGATAGCGGCGGCGAGATTGCTTTGACTTGAATCTGATTGCTTTTTCCATGTATTTTGGGAGGAGTGGGGGAAAGAGTGTGGAAGTTAGAAGAAGATTCTGACAAATGATAGGAGGAAATGACAATCTCTTGACTTTTTGCGTCTGTCTGTCCCCCCCCCCCCCTCCCCTCTCTCTCTCTCTCTCTCTCTGTCTCTCTCTCTCTCTCTCTCTCTCTCTCTCTCTCTCCCTCTCTCTCTCTTTGTCTTTCTCTCTCCCTCTCTCTCTCTCTCTGTCACATGCACATACTGTATACACACACATTCAGCGCCATACACACTTAAGTCGCTGGTACTGCTGCATGCCGAGCAGGAATCCCCGTCGCTATATTTGCTCTCAATATTTACTCAAGACAGTCTCTGTTCTGGAGAGCTCTCTCAAAGTGTTTGTCCTCAGGGCGCAAATGGCTCAGCACCCGGGCCGCACCACTCCTACGATGGACAGTCAGACAGAGGGACAGAGGGACAGAGTGACGGACATACAGACAGACAGACAGCCCTCAAAGTCCCAGCAGACACCTACAGACTCGCTCAGAAATGCTATATTGGCCTTTGTTTGTTTGCAAATTACGCTGTGAGTAGCGATTGGGCTTCTACAAAGGAGTGATCCACAGTCGGTCTGTTATGGTATGTTACAGTACAGCTGAATTGCACACGCCCCCCTGCCGCTTACAAAGAAAAATCCACAATTGAGAGTCCAGTGGTGCAAAAAAGCAAACAAGAAAAAAACATACACACTTGTCTACAGAGAACAAAAAAAGTTCTGTACGTATCGCATATGAGTCATCCTTCAATCTTTGCTCCACAAGTGGGCGAGTGTGTTTATTTACCACACAACGAGAGCCAAGGAGTCCTTTTTTTAATAATTACATAAAACAGGATTGCTGTAATCAATTGCTAGGCATTACCCTGTGCCACCATGTTTCGCGCTTACAGGATGACAAAACTGTCTATTCATAGTTACCACGTGACGTCACTAGCCCTAGCCACGCCCCCACTGACGGGCAAGAAACCATCTGTGCGCAGTGCACTGTCAGAGTTAAGGGGGATTGAGAGACGTTTTGTCGTGTTGTGCTGGCTGCTGTAGCTACACTTCTGGCTGGCGTGGCGTTGCTCGCCTTCGCTTTGACAGTGGGGGGGCTCTTCACTTTCCACACGGCAGCATTTTGGCCACGGCCTGACTGGAGGTGCAGGTGGCGGTCTGTGCTTTTGTGCCGGCGCCTTCGTCTTCGCGGCGGTGTGGCGTGGGGACGGATTCTCCACCAGATGTATGGGGGCATCATCAGACTCAAGTTCGGTCAGCGACGTACTTGTATTTAAAAGCTAAGAACAGCCGTGGGAGCTAAATACGGACCACAAGTGCCCAACACTTGTAGTTTCTCCATATATCTGCGTTGTTCTTCATGGCTGAGATGATCTAATAGTCATTGCTATTTAAAACAACGAGGAAACTGCGTGTGTTATGTTTACAGCGACGTCCTTCCTGCCTGCCAGGGGGTCGGAGAAACCACGTGACTGAAAGCTATGAATTCTCTTTATATCTACGTGGCTCTCCATGGTTTTGATCAGAGCGCCAATGTTCTGTCCTCATTTAGGACTTCAACCAAACATCTACAGGTAATTTGGAATATTAAGACGTCTAAAGAGAGATGAGATGTGACAGACTATGGTCATAGTTTTTATGTGGCCACACTCACCAGTTCATAGTATGCCTGGTTTTCACCTTAGCACCACCCACATGAACTTAATCCTCGCCCACAGCTGCATGATAATGGTGAATGTCTATTGCACTTCAGTGTTTATTGTAGAACCTTGAACCATATACTATTATTAAAGAACCATCTAAAATAACGTAAAATGAAACCAAAATGGACTTGTACATGTCCATTTGGTTTCATTTTATGCTCCCCACAGTTAAAAATAAGGGTCTCGCGAGATTGTCCCTAATCGGCTCCCCCAGGGGCAACTTGTGGCTGCCATTAGACTCGCCACATGAAGTGCACAGTTTGCATAACCCTGTCTATACTCCAAGGATTCTGGCATAATACACATTGATCACACCAACGCCACGCAACAGCCTAAATATATCCCGTGAATATACAGTTGTCCCGTGGCTGAACTCAATCCTGATACATATAGGACAGTGGACAGGATATGTTCATCCAAACAGATGGATTTTCCCCCCTCAGGTAATCAATACAGCACCGATCCATAATCTATTATTGGGTACGGCCGGGCGGTGCGGTCGCTGTGCCCTGGATTCCAGCATCAATATTATTGTCCGCTAGAACAACGATTACATAATATCCGTCCCATGTTTTTATTAGCGTATGATGCGGTGCTGTGACATTTGCCCACAGCTGTCAGTCGAGATGCTTCAACGCGAAGCGCTTGTCAGCTCGCTGTATCTGTCCTTTTCTGATGAGCGAAACGTCATTCAGCTGTTGCTATGATGGAGTTCTCACAACCACAGGAAAGTTGGGGGTTCGAGGGTTTGGGTACTTCGATAGCCTTTCATGTTGTTGGTGTAAATGCGGAGAATTTTTTCACCTATCTGTAGGTGTGTGTTTGTGCGTTCACACTTGTGCCGTGCGTCTGCGTTATTGTAGATCCAAGGTTTTCAACCAGTGTTCCGGGGACCACCAGTGGTCCCTGAGAGGATTCCAGGTGGTCCCCATGCAGCTAAATTATGGACAGTTGGAACCGAATTATGGGCCCTTATAGATCTGTAACTCTTGAGAGGTGAGGTTTCTTGAGGTTTCATTTTAACGCTTGCAGAATGTGACATCACAAATTCAGCAGGAAATTTAGAGCACTTGTTTGAGGCTGAAAGCCTCCAGACCACAAAAAAATCTACCTAATGTGAAGTGTTCCTTTTTTGGGGTGCAATTGAGCTCCGAAAAGCTAAAAGAAAAAAAGAAATATTACCTCATCCCCCACTTTTTTAAATGTCACAATCCCTTTAAGATGCGAATGAAGGCTGATTAGCATCTGGTCAAATCCTGGTCAAATGCACTCAGTGTGCTGTTATTGTGCTTGTTGGCTCCACTGGAAAACACTCTACTACACACAGTGCGGCTCAAAGTGTCCTTGATTGTACAAAAAGCCCCCGTAAGGGTCTATTTGGTTCCAATTGTACACTTATTTTGGGGGTCAAAACGTCCTGGGAAGAACCACTGTACTTTAAACCAGTGGTCTCAAACTGCCGGCCCGCGGGCCATTTCCGGCCCCCGAGATGATATTTTGTGGCCCCCACCTTAATATGAACGTTTAATATTAATGCGGCCCGCGACGGCCGCGAGTTCCCCCGTCAAATTCCGACCAGGCAGCCCAAAGCATTTGCGGGAGAACAGTCTGTTACTATTGACTGCTCATTACTGAGATCCTGTTTAAAGCTCGCCTACTGGCTTTGCTATTTGCACAGAATAGCAAAGAGGAACCGGATCTGCACCCTGAAACACGCCCCTCCCCCCGTGCAGTTTAGTTCATTCTGTCGCTGAACTGTCAATCTGAGGAAATGCAATGACGCCATTGGCTGCAGTACGGGCGAGATCCTGTCATGGCGTCTCTCTATCCACCGCTCCGTGTTTACAAACACACGTAGGGAAAGAAAACTTTGCCTTTTTACCAAGGACTGCGTTCGGTTTGGTAAATAATGACAGCGTAGCAGTTTTCTAAAGCCCGGTACGGGCGGATGCATGGCTTATAAAGCAGCACGCTGAGCTAAGGTGAGTAGCCTAAAACGAGCTGTTGTGTCCCCCTTGCCCGTAGTGAACGGTGTTGTCGTTGCTCCAGGGCAGGCTTACATCTGCGCTGGATAGAATCATAGCCATCTAGTAGAAAAGTTGCGACATTGTGGGGTCAGAAACCGAAAGTGCTGAATTATTTTCAAAGCCCCATTGCGCGACCACTGCAGACAGCATTGCCAGCAAAGATGAGACGTCGCGCAACTGGGATATAGTTTTCAAAGAGGCTAGCGCAAATAAATAAAAGCCTATTTAGGCATGTGTAAAACATGACAACTATTGGGAAACCAATGCTGCTAGTTGGGCCTAAGTGGCGATTCTGATGGTCTACTCTAGTCATGTTTGCAAGACTAGTTTTTGAGTGACACTGACAAACTATATTTTTGATTTTATTTATTTTATGGCGCTGCTTTGTAGTGGCTGTATAAGTTCAAAATTGCTGTAGTTGGCTTTGTTAGGAATATAAATTGATAGCTAAAGTAAAGATTTTGTTACTGCTTCCTTATTGGTTGTAATTCATGCCATCACAATCAAATCAGAGCCACTTTGTTGATGGGTTGGCTGCTCCGGTTATTTTGTATTGTTTGTAGGTTCTATTGTCCAGTAAATAGTTCATTTAATATTGTTCAGTTATAGTTATTATCATAATCCTATTATGTGCTACTGAATGAAACAGATAGCACAGTGGTATATCAAAGGAAGGAAGGAATAGAAATAGAAAGGAATAGAAATATTATTATAGAAATGTTATTTTTGTTTTTTGTGCGACACAACACCACCTATGCACACACTCTTTATCCACATTGGTGAGTCTGAATCTACTTAAATTTAAGTGAAATGAAGGCAAAAATGGCGAAAAAATAGGCTTGAAATGGCAAAAAAACGTTTGTCCATGTGACGCGCTGTGGCTGCGGCCCAGCCTCAACCAGGCTCTGCTTCTAGTGGCCCCAAGGCAAATTGAGTTTGAGACCCCTGCTTTAAACGGTATAATCATCGGCCTGTGAAGGAAGTAGGAAGATTTGAAAGATGAAAAACACACGTACAGTATGTCTTTGTCTCCTGTAACCTACACTGTCACTGCCACTGGACCTGTTGCAACATTTAGCTGAAATAAAATCCTTTATACGCTTATTTAGTAAGCATACGCATCGTCATTATAGCCCATAATGCTCCATTTGTTCTGCAAAGGCATCGATTCTGCTGCTGCCGCGAACACGCCAACGCCGGCACTTCACGCTTAGCAGCCTTTCAGGACCTGACACTTTAAACACAGTGATTTGACACTCCACAGGGGAGCAGTGATCCCTACTGTGCACGCGCGCACACACGTACACACACACACACACACACACACACACACACACACACACACACACACACACACACACACACACACACACACACACACACACACACACACACACACACACACACACACACACAGCGTGGGGAATACTGGCTATAAATACGCTGTCTGTTGTGGTGAATGTGTACTGGAGAAATTCAAAGTGTCAGAAGTTGTCGTGCAGTGTAGTAGTTGTTGTTGTGAATGAGAGAACCGGACATGAACTGGATCGAATGCTTCCTTTATATCCTTGTGTTATGCTTCTGCGTTTTTCTTTGTTTTTTGTCATGGCATTCATGTCGATATCGGCGCCAATCAAAGGATCTCAAACAATGCTACACTCAATGCCCCTTGCCGTAGCCTTTGTAGTCATTTTGTTTGATCGAGCCATGATGCTACTACTCGTCGTTAGCATCATCTTGCTAGCTCTTGCCAATAACACAGGATCGTACATGCCCATTAGCACAAACAAACAATCTGTTTCTTTCAATTGCCTGTATCACCTATTCCTTGTCCCAGATGGAATTTTTGGTCAAAACCTCATATTCCACAGCGCAGAGCAGTCACCATGGTGGCTTCCATCTTGCTACGATGCCTTGAATATGTAAACCGGAAGTGACTAAGGGCCCTATTTTGAGTTTCTTAAAGGAGTGCTTCGCCGGTACGGAATGCCTTTAAATGCTATACAACGGCCTCGAAAAAAAATATATATGTAAAAAAAAAAAGCCGCACGGTGGCGCTAGAGAAAGTATATTCTGTGCGTGCCTTGCTGCTCTCCTCTGCCTCCTTTAGTGTTCAGTGCTCTGGGAAAAGTTTACCACCTATGTCACTTTTAGGGCAGTGACGTAGGTGGTAAACTGTCTGGAACCCCCTCCTCTGGGGTTCCACTACAGTATGCGCTGAGACGCGGACACAGAGGCATGGATGCACCATAGTATAACCATACAGGCAAGGTTTAATTTCGGCGAAGTATCCCTTTAAGTATCAGGTCTGAAGTCGTAAGTCAAAACTTTGAGGTGTGGAAAAGCTGTTTGGCCACTCAGCCAAACAGCTTTGCCACACCTCATACTTAAGAAACTGTCTGAACATTTGGCTCGAAAAAACGAGTATATCAATGAATGCTGGCGTGATGGGAGTCAAAATATGAAAAAAAAAATGCTACCAAACCTGCATATAAGTTTAATGATGATGTACAGTGGCACGCTTGTCAAAATCAAGTGTCAACAAAAGAGCGAATTTTACATTGCATTGACTACTTTTCCTTCTCGTAACCACGCGCGCACGCGCAGAGACGCAAGCACACTCTGTTTCGGTCCATGAAGTGAGACAATAATTACCATTAATAGACGTGCCAATCATCCATTTGGGGTAATTCTGCTGGTAATTGGAGTGGTCAGCCGACATTAAAGTCTCCAAACCCCAGCTCAGACGGCAGACGATGAGGCCCCCAGGTGCAACCCATTTCCCCACACTTCCTCCCCACGCGACCAAGAACAGGATGACACTAATGAATTATTTATCGTTTTATGGGATTAGCTTTATTGCTGCCAAATGCATTTGTTTTGACGGAATTACGCCGAAGCCGTTCCAACGGCTCTTCTTTTAATGGGAGGTAGATTCCATAATTAGTACAAATATTGGTCTAATTTGTCTAAATCTTTCGGGGCAGAGAGAAAACATGGGTGTGTGTGTGTGTGCGTGTGTGTGTGTGCGTGTGTGTGTGTGTGTGTGTGTGTGTGTGTGTGTGTGTGTGGGTGTGCGTGCGTGTGTGTGTGTGTGTGTCTGTCTGTGTAAAGGGAATTGTTTACTCCGTCGCAATGTAAGTGTTGTTTTCAACAAGGGTGGCTAATGGGGTTTTCTGACACATGAAAGCTTATGAAGTTGATAAAGAGCACATCAAAACTAGGCTGGATGCCAGAACAACAACAACAACAAAATTATCAACAATAAAATAATAAAATGAGAAGTAAAACCTATGTTTGGGATCTGTACAGACTATTATTTCTTCAGTGGAAATAATACCCTCCAATAAATGGTGTGTTGATATAGCGCCTTCATCCAAGGTGCTGTACAACACACTCATCCATTTCATACGCTCATTCATGGGGATGAAATTACATGATTGGAATGAAAACATGCAAGGTACCAACCGGCACATAGCGAGCAATATGGGGTTCAGTGTCTTGCCCAAGGGCATGTCGGCATGTAGACAGGTGGAGCCAGGATTCGAACCGCCAACCCATGGATCATTGCTCATACCATATAACACCTGACTGACTGTCCTGGTCCCCAGCACTCACACTCGGCGAGTGCTGGTATAAGTGTTAATTAGGGGCAGTGCAGCAAAAGCATTTTGGTCATTGTACTAAATCAGTCATCCAGCCAAAATCATAGTCAAAATCACACTTCATTATATTCCTGGCCAAAGGGTGGACGTTTTTAATTGTGCTTCTGTTATCTATCTTTACTATTAACATTGAGTGACTGCAGTTTCTTCCCAGCGGTAAAATATGCATAGAGATCAGTATGCGCACACGGCACGGAGGTCTTTGGTATGTGCGCGGCACATGCACTCGCTGCTGTTCCATGCGCGTGGTGTCAATTTAATCGTTGAGTCGTGAAGGTAGGATACTGCCAGCCAAAAAAATGGGGAGTGTGTGTGGAACAGGGAAACATTCCGATGGCCCATTTTCCACCTTTATCTACCGCTAGAATCATCTGAGTGCCCCCCAAGTGAATCAATTTTATTTTCAGTTGGATTACATTATACATTAGCTTTATGGATCCCCAAGGGAAGATTTGAGTATTACAGAAGCAGAGATAATAAATGCAACTGCAAAGAAACAGCACAAGTTGCACAATTAACCCATTGTCCTCAGGGTGCGTCGGTGTAACCTTTAAGAGTTTAACCATTGCTTTACACGGTGTTGTTTGTGAATACAAACGGCCGAAATGAGTTTTCTCTGGTGGGTGGCTGGAATCTCCCTTAGAGATACAGTAGGGTGAGATGGTGTGTGAGATGGTTTGGTCACACTCCGACAGGAACCGGCTGAGGTGGTTCAGGGCATCTGGTTAGGATGCCTCTCAAGCATCTCCTTAGGGAGGTCCTCAAGGGGACCCCCTGGGCAGACCGAGGCTCAGATGGAGGGATTACATTGATTACTCTCTGGCCTGGAGCTCTCTTGCGATCCCCCAGGAGTAAGTCGCTATTGTTGCTCGGGGCATGGAAGTCTGGAGCTCTCGGGTGGAGTGGTTTCCCCCCGACCCAATTACGGATCAGCAGTTGAAGAGGAATGTTCACAAAACCGCAGATCTACAAGTTCAAAGACATTAGAATCTGGTCTCTTAACGGGAAAAAGATAAGCATACTGTACCGTGCCTATATTTACATCCTGTAGCTCTTATCAGTATTATGAAGAGTCATCAAACGGTTTATATAGAGGGAGTCACTCAATAGTGTTTAGTTGTGCTTTGATGTACAGATGCCCATTATCAGGGCTTTTATCAACCCTTTTCATATCAATGTTCATTATTTATTAAGCATCTGAGCCACAGACGAGGCACTGTTGATTAGAATCCAAATGTGTTATTGTTGGATAAGATTTCGTCCACAATTCCACGCCGTATTGATGCGGTACCTTCTTCTAAATTAAATAATGCAGATGTAATTTAACTCCAAACAGTGTAAAATTAAAGGTAATATAGTCAACTTGACTGTGTACAAAATCTGTGTTCGATTTGAATCTAACTCCACCCCACCTCCACTCTATTGGCTCATCATGAAACTGCTGGAGACTGCTGTGTTGTCACCCCCCCTCCACTCACACACTAGCACTGCCTTGTCTTGAGCTCAACAAAAAAGTGATTTGTTGACAACGAAAGTTCTGGAAAGTCTCCAGGGCAAAGCAAGTGTCTGTCCGCAGGGAAACGGCGGCAGCATCAAATTAGAAGCGATGTGGCGATGTGGTCGCCGGACCACTCGTTGAAAAGCACTGGCCATAGGGATGTGACGTCAGCCTCTAGTTTTATTGTTTTGCCGCGACCTTCAGAAGCAACAACATCACACCCGATACACACTGAGTGTGAGTGCTGGTGACCAGGGCTGTCACTCAGGTGTTATCGGGTGTGATGTGAACTGGACGGGCCACCATCGGGGGCAGGAGCGGATCTAGGAATTGGCATGGGTGGGCAATGCCCCCCTAAATACCCAGTCTGCCCCACCAAACATGATGGCATGCAAAACAACCCAAGATATTTCAAATAAAAGTGCTTATATTTAAAATGATTTGAAACACTACTACTGCTATTAACTAACTACAGTTGTGGCACCACTAAACCAACAGCATTTCATCATTGAAAACAGAAAACTCTGATTCAGACCTTTAGCTTTATGCATGCTGCGTGTCTGTTGCAACTTCAACAACAGCTGATGTTATTACTGATGTTTAATTGCCTAATAAAAGTCCTGTAACCGAAAAATGGTATGGGTGCGACTTCGCCCCCATTCCCCCCCGTCAGGGCGATCAGGTTGTCATCACTCAAATATTTTGGCGGCTGTCATGTTGACCCATAACTTCACCTCCACAGACCCACAGACCCCCAGAACTAAAAAATTCTTTGGTTTTTGTCCACAATTCCAGGCTGGATTTGGGGAAACAAAACAGTCAAACATACAGATCAAAATCACCATTAATCTTCTACAATTCTCTAGTTGTGTAGACTTGGGCTAATTCACATGATGAATATTTTAACTCCTATTGATAACCACGACAGGATACATCACAGAAGACTGTATGCACACTATGATATGAAATGTCCTGGAAGTTGTTGCTTGAGATTAATTGCCAGTGGTACAGTACATGGACGTACAGTACATTGTTCATTAGCTGATTCTGAGGGTGAGAGTGGAGTGTGTGTGTGTGTGTGTGTGTGAGTGTGAGTGTGTGTGTGTGTGTGCGCGTGCGTGCGTGCGTGTGCTGAATTGTACTTGTGTGTGAGAGTGAAATTGTATATACAGTACATATATGAAATGATGGCAGCGGTGGCAATGTTTCATTGTATTTTTTAATTATGAAATACACGGATATGTATTGTTGCTGAACAGGTTGCTGACATTTTCATCTCTAGGTTATTATTGCCTTTCTTCTACATTTTTCTTCTTTCTTTTTTTCTTGTTAGCTTCTTTTCTTTGCTTAATGAGATTGAGAAAGGGGAGATTTATTGGCTACATTAAATACATTAGGCATATAAGCCAGAATATGCAGCGCGATGCCAGAAACGTGAGCCAGAAAATGTCCCATCTGAGCCACGCGCGTTGTTGCCCTCCTGGCATTTGACACGTTGATGGTACAGTATTTCCTCATTACTACAGCAGCTTAGTGAGCTTACTTATGGCAGTGGTTCCCGATGTGGGACCCCAGGTCCCCAGCTACATGATAATTGGAAACCAAATGCACCCTTATGGGTCTGAACCCTTATGACGCTTATGGGTCTCTTTAATCGGCCCATCGGCTAGTTCCAGATGCCGCGACTTTTCGATAACCGCTAAACCGGCTGTTATCGCTTGTCTGTTCGCTGTAAGGGTGCGACGGTTCACCGAAAAAAACCGAACCGTTCGGTACGGGGTCCACGGTTCAATACGCGCTAATGAACCGCAATACTTCGGTTCGCGTTCATTCAGATGCGGAGAATGTATTTCTCGGTCACACACCGCCGTACGGCGCAGTGTAGTAGCACTCTGTCACATGCCGTCGTACTGCAGAGTGTAGCACCACACGGCTGCTATCAATGAACAGCGAATGCTACTGCACACACACACACACACACGCACACACACACACACACACACACACACACACACACACACACACACACACACACACACACACACACACACGGCGTTTGGGGGACTTAGGTGGTCTCCGATGCTTGAAAGAGTACTTTAGCACCAAATTAGCATTTTCGGCTTACTCTGGGATCGTTCACTAATAAAGTCCAAGTCACGGGTGTGCACGTGCATACGTGCATGCCCGTGGTATTTAGGTCCATACGTGCGCATAATGTGACAATCGATAGCCAGATTGATGTTGAATTCACTTCATTCTGTTGCATTTGGAAATACGAGCGAAGTAACTCCAAGACGCAAAGCATGCCTGGGTAGTTCCTTGTGTTTTGGCCAGTGTTGCCAACTGCCAAAATCCAAAATGCACTAGTGGCACTTCCAAATGCACTAGAATGCGCTAGATGCTTGCCTGGAAGGTGTATAGACTTGGGATAATCCACATGATGAATATTTTTTAACTCTTGAGAGTGTAAAAATAAAACCAAATGGACCCGCAAGGGTCCATTTGGTTTCATTTTTGCGCCAAGTTGGCAACACTGGTTTTGGCTGAACAGCTGTCAGTGGGGGGTGGGCGATTTAGACAACTCTCAACTCTGAGAAAACTTAACCCCTTGTGACCACAGTGAGACCCCATGTCAAGCACTGTTGTACAGCTATGGACCAGAGCTACATTTTTCATCTACAGTCCAGCCTAATTATAATCATAATATTACATTTAGGGGACTTTGGGCATGTATAGGTCATCTGTCTGTCAGACAGACAGACGCATTTCCTTAATTCTAGTATGGATAATAATATCCTTATTAATAAAGCAGATATTGTAAACTAAACTAATTTAACTTTGTTGTCTGTCTACAATGCTTCTGCATGCTACCTCCCTGATACTTAACTGAAACGTGCAGTCATTTTATTAACCTAGGTATTTTATATTTCCCTTGAAAATAGCCTAATAATGAGGCACAAATAGCAATATACATTTTTTCTTCTGTAAATAATGAAAAGGAAGAAGACAGGCCTACTGGAATATGTCTGAATAGGGATTATTTTTAGTCTAATACCTTACCATTTAAGTTTATAATACAAGGTTGTTTAATGTTTTGAAAATATTGACTTATTTTTTATATTGACATTCAATGTGCTTATAAGTGAAATAAAAGAACATTTTTTAATTTTTGTTTTTAAAAAGCGAAACGTACCGAAACCGAACCGAAACCGTGGCTCCCATACCGAGGTACAAACCGAACCGTGGGATAAGTGAACCGTCCCACCCCTAGTTAGCCGTGAGGTTAGGTTTGGGGTTTGCAGTGTTGCCAACTTGGCGCATTTGTCGCTATATTTAGCTTTTTTTCAGACACACCCCCCCCCCCCAGCACCAAAATGAGTGAAAAGCTAGTCAAAATTAGTGACCCATTTCGTCCACCCATTTCCATTGTGTCCATTTGGTTTCATTTTTACGCTCTCAAGAGTTAAAATATTCATCATGTGATTTAGCCCAAGTCTACACTGAGAATGTAGAAGATTAGTGGTCATTTTGATCTGTATGTATTCCCTTCCAGGCAAGCATCTAGTGCATTCTACAGTAGTGCATTTTGGAAGTGCCACAAGTGCATTTTGGGTTTTGGCAGTTGGCAACACGGGGGGTTTGGGCCGGAGTAGGTTGTCGGAACTGATGGCGCTGAGAAACACTGACGCCTGACTGTGGGGTGTTGTGGGAAATTGGCGGAGAGACAGTCTCTGTCTGTCTGTCTGTCTGTCTGTCTGTCTGTCTGTCTGTCTGTCTGTCTGTCTGTCTGTCTGTCTGTCTGTCTGTCTGTCTGTCTGTCTGTCTGTCTGTCTGTCTGTCTGTCTCTCTCTCTCTCTCTCTCTCTCTCTCTCTCTCTCTCTCTCTCTCTCTCTCTCTCTCTCTCTCTCTCTCTCTCTCTCTCTCTCTCTCTCTCTCTCTCTCTCTCTCTCTCTCTCTCTGCCCACTCACAAAATAGTAACAGAGTTAGATCAGATTCTGTCTTTAGAAGGTGAAGAATCACACATTTGTTTTTGGTAAAGCCATGTCAACCTACAGTATACAAGCTCTTTCTGAGAACTTTCTGAAGCCATTTTATTGTGTTTCTTTTAGCGCACATTCTTTCGCCAAGCCAAGCCAACGTACTGGCGCGTCTTCTCTTGACTTATCAAGGTTTGAGATAAAGAGGCCGTGGCGTTTGCAAGTGACTCACAGGAACTTGTGTAAACTCCACGTGCGCCGAGCCAAGACCTGTAATAAACTTCGGACCTGTAATAAACGTCAGTGCAGTAATCAAGTAATAAGGAATGTTCTTTCCAGAAATAACTAACAGCCATAACCCAGTTCTCCTCATTGCTTTTTCTTATATTTTTAACAAACAACACGTTTTTTTTACCCAGTGTCTATTGTCTAGTGCAGTGGTTTTCAACCCTTTTCATACCAGGGCCCACTATTTATTCTGCATTTGAGCCACGGACCACCATTTGATATTGAGTTTAGTGTCTCGGAGTTAAAACTAAGGATTTTCAAGTTTGTGTCCACAATTTAGGAGATATAAGCTGGCAAAATGTTGGTCAAAATAACAATTCTTCTGCATTTCTAATTGTGTAAATTAATTAATTCAGATATTTAAACATAATTTAACTCTTGAGAGTGTAAAATGATATCAAATCGACCACCAAATCGAAGGATCCATTTGGTATCATTTTACGATCTCAAGAGTTACACATCTGGGTTAATTGGTTACCAACATTTAGCTGGGGACCACCTGTTGAAAACCCCTGGTCTAGTCTACGCCAGCTCACTACACTCACAACCCGAGATCAGCAGACTGACTTAGTTTCCGTCAATAAATGAGCTTCTTTTCAACCTGACAGTGGGGAGTTTCCCTTGGCTGGACGTAGCGCCTGGAGCGTTACTGCAAGCAGTTCCTGTCCCCTCCATCAGGCGCACCGGCTGGCCACGGGGAGGCAGTCTAGAGACCAGGATTACTGCATGTTTTTGTGAGGGTATCTACCTTATAGGGAAGACAGGGACAACAAACAAAGCAAACTTTACACAGAAAGACCCTTTAGCCAAATGGGTGTGGGCACTGATGACAGGGCAGAGAACACGTCGCCCCGGGGTACTACAGCATCCCCAGTGGGAATCGAACCCAGGACCTCATAGCTGTGAGCCCAACAAATCCCCCCACACTCCAATGCCACTTAAAAATAATTAAAAAAAAGGTTTTCATTAGTGTTTTCTGCTGAGTCGGTCTCTGGCCGTAATGAGAAAGTGAAAGGGAAAGTTTGAAGCCAGTTCCTTTTTTTTGTGCAAGTTGCCCTTTGGTCTTGTCATTCGCGATACACATCACATGCTCAGACACATAAGTGGCTACCGCAAAGTATTCAAATTCAAATTGCCATCATTCGAAACAGTCAGAAGCGCTTAAATTCCCGCTCGAGTTCCTCACAACGGTCGACGCTTTCAAACCAGATTGGGTTTCATAACTGCGCACGCTTCTCCAACACCCCCCCACCCCACCCTGCCTCCTTCACCATTTTTTCTGTTGCCTGCAAAACTGTTTTCTAAAACTTTTAGCTTTTACACCTCATTTTCTTGCTGAGTTAAAAGACAACAGAGCATACGGTAATTGTATTCAAACCCCCCGTGCCGCTGCATGACTCCTGTCACTTCTGTGACCAAACCCGAGAGAGAAACAAGTCACAGCCGAAAGAGAGCTCCGACAGAGAGGGGAAAATAATCGCACACACTGGAAAAACACACGGGCGCCTCAGACCACTTAAGAGGCCAAATCACAGCCAGCTTCCTTCTGTCTCAACCTCTCTCACTGCCTCTCTCTCTCTCTGTCTCTCTCTCTGTGTCTCTAAGATATAGGTGAGCCTGCGGCCCTTCTGCCCGCTCTGTTTTCCGATAAAACGTCGAGGGGGGGAAATCACAAGCTGACATGTGCGTTTTGTACATCGTTCTGTGCCATGAGTTCGATTTCCAGCATTGCAAATGTTTAAAAAAGGGTCTGCAAGGTGACATCTTATTTGTTGATCTTAGAAACTGGAGCACCTGATCGGTGTGAAACTAATTGAGACAGCTGACATTTTTATTCAACAAGCGTTTGTTTTGCGAGTGTAATGGATATCGCCAGGCCCTGTCAATCACCATGTCTGCCGTCTTAGTCACAGTAGAAATGAAGGGTTCGTTGAATCATTGTTTTGTTTATATTGTAGCATTCATCCATGTGCATCTCCCATGTCCAGTTTTGATGGGTCTTGTGTACCAGAATGAGATGATTTAATATGAGTATGATGCATGATAAGAGTGCCCCTCACTTCACATGGGTGTGATTTTATGTTATAGTAGCAGTCTAATAATGCACTACTTTGGCCAGTCTACAATGATTTACATCTTGCCAACCAAATACATTAAATACTCAAAATCAAGACCAAAACTGATACAAAATGCATTGTGTGGCTCTCTTAATACGTTTTATTCATACCAAACTGCGTTTGCTAAAGGAACCTCACTCTATCTACAGTAACAGCTTAATGAATACATTTTCCTGGCGTTCAGTTTTAATAACATGCTGGTGATTTTAATCATAATTATTCCTGTGACACTCACCCTCTGCTTTCACCACCCTTCCTGCACATTGTGCCGTGGCCGTGATGCACTTGTCTCGTGTGCTTGGCCAAGAATTGCTTGTTTTTTGATTCCACATACAAAACCTGCCTATGACTTGTAAGTGGTGCATGGATATGGCGTTTTTTGTTTTTTTCTCTAACCGGTATATACAAAAGGCTCTGCATAGAGGTGGCGAGCAATTATGTGTTCACAGTCGTGCTCAATGTCACCTCCACACTAACACTCTATCCATTTTATTCTGAAATGAAATAAATGACAAAAGAAGCGTTTTTCTTAACGCGCAATTTGCCTGATGGGTTTGAGAAATAAACGATGATGTAGATCCATGAATGGGATGTCGCAGGCCAAATCACACCGGGGCAGCGACGTTAACAATCTTATTTCTTTCTCTCTATCTCTCTCTCACCTAGTGCGCTGCCTACAGATAGATTGGTATTCTTCCACCATTCAGGCCTGATTTCTGGGGACCACCAAAGGTCCTTGCCCTGGCCCAGTCATCAGTGCTGAATGTCTGCTCTTTAGATTCAATCAGAGAACACTTCAGCCTGTTCAGTCGGAGGACATCTGATATGTTCTCCTGGGCTGTCTGGACTCCCTGCCGTTTAAAGTTTAAAAGCACGCTCTGCGAAATGGCCAGCCACGGCCACAGGGGAACTTATTTGGTGTCTCCCGGGGACTATATTATCATCCTACATATATATATATATATATATATATATATATATATATATATATATATATATATATATATATATATATATATATATATATATACACAAATTGCACACACACAATTTGAAGTTTTGTAATTAATTGAATTCAATTAATCACATAACCATATTTGACCTGAGAAATATTTATTGGTCAGTTAGAATGGAGTAGGGTATCAGTGAGTCAGCTTTTCCATCAAAATTCCCCATTATTCATCAATTCATCTCGGCCAAGCAACGCCGTCTGGTTGGCCAAATATGCTCTGGAAATCCCTCAGCATAACGGTTGGCCGTCTTGTTTCATATATACAGTATATACTGTATATTACGATTTCTTTTGTTGTTTCACTCATTGTGTTTTGCTATAACATTCCAGTTGGCTCCAGTTAGCTAATGACAATGGCCGATGTTGCCACTCTGCAGTGCCACGGTGTTCAGACTGTTGACCTTCCACTTCAAACCCAATGCCAGGACAGCTGTGGTGTAATGAAGTTAGGCAGAACATCTCACTCACTCACCTCTGCACACTGCTGCTTCCTGTCACATTGTCCTTGAGCAAAACCTGCTAGTTAAAGCTCCACCATACCTCAATTCCTTTTTAGGTTGCTTTGAAAGGGAGCTTTGCTGTAGTTCATTGTGAAGTATTGTATGTTTCAGTCCCCCCTAAATGCCCTGACCGCCCCACCAAACATGATGGCATGCAAACAACCCCCATTTCTATGATATTTCAAAGTGCTTGTAATTAAAACGATTTGAGACACTAGCAATGCTACTAACAACAATTGTGGCACCACTAAACCAACAGCATTTCATCCCCTCCCCCCCCCCAATTGGGAAATGTTATATCCGCCCCTGTTTTCATCCCAAAATGCAGCTGGCACTGCCACAAAGTGCCACTCGCTTTCCTCTTCCAAAATGTCTCGCTTGGGGTGGAGCTTGGATATCAGTGAGGTCTCCACTCTGCGTGTCTTGAGGCAAATTATTGTGATTTGACACTTCAATAAAAATTTAAATTAAGTGAATGTAACCACGCTGAATGTTCAAAGCTCAGGGCTTTTTTTTTTGGGGGGGGGGGGCAATTGCGGTTAAAAAAGGGAAAACACCTGTCAACCTGATCTTTAATTAGTATCATCGGTAACACCAGCTGTTTTCTCCTAGCTGCCTTTGAGCTCTCCTGTGTGCGTGCGTGCGTGCGTGCGTGCGTGCGTGCGTGCGTGCGTGTACCTGTGCTCTCCTGTGTTCGGTCACGGCAGCTGGCACAAGCTGCCCGGAGCGTCCACTGGTATAGTCTATTCATAGGTCTGACTTTTAAGAAAGTACAGACGTGCCACTCGGCGATGAATCAGGGCAAAGACAAGGGGTGTTAACATATAAATGAATAATTACAAACACATAGCTCTCACCTGGACTGATGGGATCCTCTCTCTCCCTGTCTGTGCTCTCAGTCAATGCCCACAGCCTTTTTTTGGCAGGTAGTTTCTTTGGCGTCGGTGGCAGTGGCCAAGCTATTCTCATCCTCCTCATGCTGCTATCTTCTCTGATACACTTGGCAGTGCCCCGCACAGATGCTTGTTGTTGGTGATGATTTGCTCGTTCAGTACCAAACACAACGTTCTGGGGTTCTAATTCCCTGCATTCACATTACATGAAAAACAATGAGATGAAATGAAATTCCTGAGTTCAGTGCAGAACAGTCAGACGTGCCTGCCCCTCTATTCACTCACTTTTTTGATCACTACGCATAAGTACCGTACCATACCTCAAAAACACGTTGCATCCACTTCAGACGGGCGAAACAAAGCCCATTAGTGGAGCAGGTTCAGACGCAAGTGAATTAAAAAAAAAAGGTCAGGTTCTTTATATGGTTGTGTAGGCTGCGGTTTAAATGGATTACTCCCATCTAAACTGCAGTTGTCCGCGATGACTTCAATTTGACCACTAAAGCTGCACGTAATTAAGCCGGTCACTCTGACTTAATCTGCGACACAAACACGCACACACACACACAAGCTGGCAGCGATCGACAGGGAACCCAGCAAGGCGTATTTGGGACTTGGCTACAAATGCAGCGCTGTGAGTAGTGCCTCCCTGCTCGGCGCTCAGCATCATGGGTTGGAGCGATCGACTACTCAAATGGTTCTTGAGCGCCGTTTTCATATTGTGTTGTTGTTCAGTAAGATTTTGTCCCCAATTCCATGCTGTGTTGACGTCGGTAACATATGGCACTGCCATTGGTGTGTGAACGTGTGTGAACCCCCCTCTCTCTCGGGTTGAAAAGAATGGCAGCTTGGACTGCTCATGCATTGAAGGAAGCATTCTGGCCAGTCCGCTGCCTCCCCAGGTCGGCGGAGGGTGTGTAGAGCCCAGGATCACATTAGGTAACTGGCACTGGGTGAGGGAAAAACTGGGGTTGCAAATTCATGGGGATAAAAACAAATAAAGGTGCTATATAAATGCATATACTGTATACATTTACCTTTTATATTAGGCATAAGTTGATTATTATACGAAACAATTATTATACATTCTCTGTAAGTGCATAAACGTATTGTACTTCAAATAATCCATGCAGTAACAAAATACATATTACTGTATTATTATTACTTTTTCCAGTAGTTTAACAATATTACTGGATAAATGGGTGATGTATTCAAGGTTCAAGGTTTAAGAGTCTTTATTTGTCGCTCCAGTGTATGTCAGGACATATACAGGGATGAAATAACGTTTCCATTGTTCCACAGTTTAATATGACAACATACAGTGCAATAAGAAAAAGGACAAATACAAACAATACAAGAAACAATAAGTGACGTAGTGCAAAGGGCTAGAGCAGTAAAGTGAAACTGTACAACTAAGCAACTAAACCGACACATATACATGTTACTCCACCCAAACACACCTCATAACCTATTACAAATGACCTTGTTGTTGCAAGTGAAAATAGGACAGATGTACAAGCTATCAACAGAGATGTGCAGTAGTTTGTAGAATCCACCGTAGCATTATGTGCATGTGACCCTAAAAGTTGTTGCCACTACAAGTTGTTGCCACTCTGTGGTGCGCTATGAGAAACAAACGCCTGCTATTTTTTCAGGGAAAAACATGAAAACATCTTTGAATATTATGTGCATGAACATTTTGTACAATCTATAGTGTCCGGTCAAAATGGGTTAATATAATGTTTTTCTAAGGGGTCATATAGGTAAAGTAAACACATTACTCGCCTAAGTACATTGCCCAACACTGCAAATAATACAGATTCTGGGACCAACTGGTGGTCTCCACAGAGCGCTGGTTGAAAACCCCCTTTCTTTAGTGTACGGTGGGGGTTATTCCCTGGTGCCCAGTCCTCTACCTCTGAGGGCCTGATTGAGGCTGCTAGTCACTGATTGCCAGCCGTGTGCTCGGCTCAATTACAGGTCAAGGATCACGAGGATCTGATGTCATCTGAAGGCTGTGTACACATGCATGTCTGTCTGCACGCAGGGACCGATGTAACATTTCCCAATTCGGGGGCCAGGTGAAAATGGTATGGGGTGAAGTCGCACCCACACCATTTTCGGTTACAGGGCTTTTATTATGCAAGTAAAGCATCAATAATAGCATCAGTTGTTGTTGAAGTTGCAACAGACACGCAGCAGAGTTTTATGTTTTCAATGACGAAATGCTGTTGATTTAGTGGTGCCACTAGGCCCACTACTGTAGTTACTTAGTAGCAGTAGCAGTGTTTCAAATCATTTTAATTACAGTATAAGCACTTTAATTTGAAATATCTTTGAAATTTGGATGTTTGCATGCCTTCATATTTGGTGGGGCGGTCAGGGCATTTAGGGGGGCATTGCTCCCCCTTGCCCATGCCTAGATCCGTCCCTGTCTGCACATCTCTCTCTCTTAGACTGTAGTGCTTCTCCTCCATTTCCAAGGCAGACATGCACACACGCACGCTTTACAGCCTCCTCTGTGTGCATGCGTACGGGGGCGCGGACGGCGCGTGCCCACAGCGCACGTATAGAGTGTCTGTCTCCGTGTGCGAAGGCTTACACAATGGAACATTTCATTCATGCCACACACCTCGCAGAATACAGCCAGACAACCTGGTCTAGTTCTTGCGCGGAGGAGGGCACATGGAGGAGGACGGATTTTTATCCTTTAAAAAAAAGACAAATTATGACCAGCTAGCAGCTACAACAGGCTTTTTCAAGTCCCTTGTCCACCCTTTGTTTTCTTTGTCTTCATTAAAGTGAAGCAACAGTGGAAACTAGAAAAAGTGCCCTTCCGGGCACGGGTCTTCACCAGTTCAAGCCGTGGCCTCCTGGTGGCGCTGTAGGCCAATGTGAAAAGGGTCCGTTCTTTCTTAAGCCTTTGATGGCAATTGGATGATTTTATGCTTTTTTCCCCAAAAAATGTGTTTTGCAAAAATCCATCTGTTGGTGGAACCACAACAGGCCAATGTGAAAAGCGTGAGGTTTTGTCCGCCTAGTAGGAAAGCTCCCTGAAGATTTCACGTAAATTGCATGCTGTGTTCATGATTTGATGTTTTTGTTCAAAACAAGCCAAACCTGCAAGTCAAACCTGCATAGCAACAGTTGCTAAAGTATTGGGACTGGTATTGGACAGTGACTAAACTCTGCCCCAAAGGGTAGGGTTTTGAGAAGTGCTCATTGGGATGAAATGAGGAATATGAGACTGATCTGTCTTAAGCACATGATTTTTGGACAGAATCTAAAAGAGGAATATGAAATAATGTGTTTTACAAGGATCGCCCCCCTGGTGGCGCCGCTATAACAGGCTGTCCTAGAAAATGTGGGGCGGAGGTTGATCGTTGGCATCTAGGGGTGTGCAAAGTGCAGTGTACGTAAGAAGGGCAAACTCATTTTCCACTCTTATACTGTAGATATACAGTAGAAGGCACACATTGTCAAACTCATTTTGGGGTGGGGGCCGCATTGGACTTAATGTGACTTCATGGGGGCTGGAGCACCGCGGTGCCACTCACGCCGCGGTGTCACTCACGCCGCGTGCCAGTCATAGACCAGTCACAGACCAGTCACAGACTGCAAGCATGCACAGTTGCACACGCATGTTTACGTACACAGCCGTAACTTCTACGCTACAGTATATCACACAATCAAGTTTATTATTAAGAGTAGCTATTAATAGTTATTAATGACTTTCATTATTGGTTTTATACTTGTAGCCTAGATTAAGACATTTGCTATGGGAGATGCTATTTTTATTTACAGTGCGCCAATAAACCAGTCAAAAATACAAAAAATTAAATTTCAAATAGTGTCTTAGCTGAAATTTGGAAATGGCTACACAACCCATGGAATTATGCAGACCTGCTTTTTATTGAGGTGATGGATCATAGAACATAAATATAAAAAAATAATGATGAATAACAATAACTAATGCTTCTAAAATACAGTATATTTTTTAAACTCTGAATTGGATTATTATTATTACCCGTATTTATATTTAAATAGCCAAGCTGTTATCTGAATGATCCCTCAGTTATAGACCCTTATACTGGTGAAGTAACCTGACTCCGCCAGATGGGGCAGCAGAGAGAGGAGGAGGGAATACTCCTCTCTCTGCTGCCCCATCTGGCGGAGTCAGGTTACTGCTGAGGTATAGTTCTCACTTTGCAGCACCAATACACCCCCCCCCCCCCCCTCCCCCCCCCTCCCCCCTCCACTCTCTGCGAGTCAACATTCCAACCAATTAAGCACTCCCAGCTGTGAAGCTACCGGACTAGTGCTCAGAGAAGAGAACTCAGAAGCATTTCTTTAAACGACCATAACTTTTGATAGGAACGTGCTAGAGACTTACTTTTTTTTGATAGACTCAGACATTTTTGCTCTACAAGCCTGGGGCCGGATTAAATCATTGCGCGGGCCGCATCCGGCCCGCGGGCCGTATGTTTGACACCAGTGCTCTAGATATACAGTAGAAGGCACACATTGTCAAATAGCTCTCTGTGCTGAGTGTAACAGTGAGTGAGCCACATGGGTAAACTCCATATAGCCATGCATGTCCGCTGGGGCATGCAGACAGCACAAAAGCCACTGTTCCATGCCATCCATACCGTATACTGTAATTATGATAGTTATTTGACCAAAGTTTATCGAAAGCCCAGTGGCTGCTGCAGGGCACACACTTTGCTCCCCTGGCTAGTAGCCTAATAACTTGGAGGAAATTAGAAGAGGCCAGTGTGCCGTGTGCTTTTATGTCTTTATTTATAGGGGGATGGGGAAAGTCACTATAGGGAAGGGGGGTGGGGGGCTGATCATTTCCTTTCCCTTTGGCTGGCTGAAAGATAGATATTCAGGGACTTTGAGGGAGGGAGTTGTTCTCGCTTCCTTGTGCGTTGTGGCACGTTTTTGAGATAGGTTGTCAGAAAGATATTAAAAAATATGGGCCCCAAACTAAGGAGTTTGTTTTGGGAGGTTTGGAGCAAGCAAAGGGCTCCCGCTACAGTCTTGAGAGGACTTTTGTTGACAAAAGAGGAAATTCTGCCCCCGAAATCTTGTTCTTTGGTTTACTTTTTTGATTACCACTGCAGATCGACGTCAACATACTAATTTATTAAAGGTGTTAAAGGTGCGGTGAACTCAACATTAAAGACATAGGATGTACTGCACTTTAAGCATTTATTAAGTCAAAAGATGTACTGCACTTTAAGCCGGACTAAGAGTTAAGAATTCAGCAACCTTCAACAGTACACAGAACTGAGTCACAATGAGGGCGACAGAGAGAGAGCATCTGTCTCACTTGTCACAAAAAAAGCAGAATCTGCTTTGAACAGCACCGTTCATTCATGTCTGCAGCCTGTTTAGTTTACGATTATGTCTCAGTGGATCGGGACACGATCTGCATTATTTTCACACTTCTGTCAAGTGCGCACACTTGTGCACCCGCATGGGTTGTGTGGGTCGATGCGGTGAGTCATTTTTATTTAAGGGATATTCCACTTTCAAAAAAACTTTTGGTAATTTTATGGTCTACCCATTCCCATGTGAACACGCCAGACAGTCTATAAGTTACTCCATTCAGTATTTAGATATTTGATGTTCATTTTAGCATATCCAACTCCTTCCTATACATACCCATTATAACTTAAAACTCCATTTTAACCATGACACCCATCTTCTTCTGGTGACTAATATTGTCTTCCTAATATGTGAGAGGGCCGTGCAATTTCATTTACACTTTTCATTTATTTTTAAATATATTATTGTTTTGGAAAATGTAACACACTCGTAACATATTTCGACATGCCCACCATGGTTACAAAACAATAGTTTAAAATAAATGAAAATTGTGAATGAAATTCCACCGCCCTCTCATGTATTAGGAGGAAAATATCAGTCACCAGAAAATTATTGGTTGTTTTTGAATAATCTGTCATGGTTAAAATGGAGTTTTTGCTTATAATGGGTTTGTATAGGAAGGGTGCGGGGCAGCTAAATCGAACATCAAATATCTAAATACTGAATGGAGTAACTTATAAACTGTCTGGAGTGTTCACTTGAGACTGACCAAAAGTTTTTTTGAAAGTGGATTATCCCTTTAAGATTGGTCCAACGTGCGACCTACGACGTCAGTAATGAATGGCTCTGTGCGCGATGTACAAGCCTTACGGCCGTATCCTCTTGCGTACCCGTACCCTTGCGTACCCTATCCTCCGACGGCAAAGCGCAGCTTTGATTCATTTTCAATCAGAGCAGAGTTTACGCATGAAAAGTGGGGGTGAGGGGAAAAAAAGCCAGAAGGGTACTAGTGTACAGTATGTTTGTGCGTGGAAAAACGAGCGCGATCCCTTTTCCACACTCGTCGTCGGGCCCAGATAGAGTACAAGCATCCAGAGAGAATCTAAACCATAATGTTCATCCTGCGTAAAACAAGAAGCGACGGAGAGAGCACCAGCATTTCTCCAAGCGGGCATGAACTTGAGCTCATAACTCCCGGTGGTCGAGGCGTCGGCGCCTTGAAATATTTTGTTGGGTTAAAACTAAGTCCAGAGCAGCAGCCAAGGTCGCGCTGGGGGAATGAAAGATCGGATTGTGCACTTTAGCGGTGATTTACAGACAGTGCAGAGACTTGATGCTATCACTTCATTCACGTCACTGTCTGAAACGAAAACTTCCAAGGTTTTTTTTTCCTCCCACCAAGGGTGCATTACATTTATCAGATTTCAATTCCTAGGCTGGATGTTAGAGCGAGTTGACGGCAAAATAAACCTTTTCTCCATCACTCATGCCCTAATGTCCTAATTCTTTGGTGTGAGCGATGCTAATGCAATACAAGCAAGACGCCTCAAGGGTGAGGAGTGACTCGAGGGCGGTGGGCGCAGGTTGTTGACTTGTCATTGATAAGTTGGTCAACCCTGTTTTTGTAAAGTTGGCAACCCTGTTGTCGTAAAGTTTACAACCCTATTTTCATAAAGTTGGAAACCCTGTTTTAATGACAGTGATTTCAGTTACTAATATAAAAGTTAGAGTAAGTAGTTAAAGCAAAGTCAATCTGTTCATCATATCTGCAAACGTCTGCCTACTGCCGAGGAGCATTCAGTGATTTGGAAGAAAAAAAAAAAAAATGGTCACCCTGGTGACAAGATTTGCACATGCACACACTCTACAGTGGGGCAAACAGGACATGCCCCCCCTCCCCACTCAAACTTGATTGGAGAAAGGAAGCTCTAATCCTGATTAGATGAAGGCTTTTCTCCGCGAAGCCCAAATTGAAACCAGGGGTATTTTCTTTACACCAGGGGCTGACTGGGGACAGGGAGGAACTCCTTATTAGTGTACTGACCATATAAATAGTACACTGTTTTCAAACGTTTTGAGTGGCTCACAGCCACAGCCCAAAGGACACAAAAAAGTCTAATATCTTACCCCGACTTTCCCGCAGAACTCGGGTTCGATTCCCGGATGTGTGCATGCTCTCGAGAGTTATCATAGACTAGACACTGACGTTGTGCGTGTTTGTCTTGTTGTCATGTGTGTCTTCACAGCGACAGCATGCCAAAGCGGATCGCCCTGATCTGCTTCCTGTCTCTGGTCATGCTGATGAGCATCCTGGGAAACCTGCTGGTGATGACGGCCGTCTGCAAGGATCGGCAGCTCAGGTACCTGACTGTCTGTCTGTCTGTCCTTGTCTGTCTGTCTTTGTCTGGTCTGTTCTGGTCTTGTCTGTCTGCCAGATGCCTGGGGCACCAGTTGCCTGGGGCACCATCCAGGGAAAATCTTGCCTGTGGCTCCAAATCGCTTAGAAACGCCACTGGTCTGTGTGCAAGGACCTCCAGTGCCTGTACCTGTCTTTCTGTCTGTCCATCCGCAAGCTTGCTCAGGTTGGTGTGCGTGTGTGTGTGAGAGACGTGAAAATGAATGTGAAAAACTATAAATAACTATAAAGGCATTGGTGTGCTGCATGCGACGCGCCGTGTGTGTGTGTGTGTGTGTTAGCGGGTGACAGGCTGCTGAAAACTGAAGGCATGAAGGACAATAAGGGGAGAAAAGCGTGAAAAGGTTATATGGTTGTGTTGTGTGTCATCCCGGAGCTGGTGGGGACGGCGAATCTCACAGGGAAAACGCTGTCTGACATTATACCCATGATTCATTCTGTTCTGTTTGGATCCCATCCTCTGTGGGGAGGCCCATCCTGAACCTACCTACCTGCCTGTCTGTCTATCTGTCTGTGTGCACAAGGTGACCTGCCATCACTTGACATCATGCGCCTGTGTGTGTGTGTGTGTGTGTGTGTGTGTGTGTGTGTGTGTGTGTGTGCGTGTGCGTGTGCGCGCGCACGTCTGTCTGAGGAGGACACTCGGCTAAACGAAAAAAAGAGGAAACGCACACTGGCATATAATACAGAAGTGTCAACACGCACACACGCGCACACACACACACACGCACACGTGTTAGCGTGGGCTCTCCTATGCATCGGGGTGGTCTAGCACACACAAGCACACACACTCAAGGTTGTGCTGTGTGTGTGTGTGTGTGTGTGTGTGTGTGTGTGTGTGTGTGTGTGTGTGTGTGTGTGTGTGTGTGTGTGTGTGTGTGTGTGTGTGTGTGTGTGTGTGTGTGTGTGTGTGTGTGTGTGTGTGTGTGTGTGTGTGTGGCAGTGTGCTTGACAAAGAACAGAACGGTGCAAGCCGTATTAACCCCTTATTGCTGCGTGTTGTTGCCATGTTGTCAGGGCAACACATCACCATTTTTACCTCATTTCCCCGAAATGGAGGGAAAGGAAAACTACATGTAATGACTCTAATAATAATACGTTTGACTGTTTATTCATAATGGTACATTGGTTGGGGTCAAGTTGCTTTACAGGTTGTTGATCTGGTCTGGATCTAGACTCTATAGAGCGGATGCAGAAACACATATTCATACTTTTTGGGAGGAAAAATGCAATTTCTGGGCATGAGGCAAAAAATGCGATACTAAAGTAAATAGTTACTTTTGACAGGGAGTAATAAGGAACCACACAATTATTAATTGGGGTTCCCACTGGAGGAAAATGGGTGAGGGTGGTGACTGTCTAATTGTAGTCTGAGGGAGGAGGGGTGAATTATATTTGGAGTCCAATTCATCAAGGGTCTGGGTTTTTACATATACATGTTTTATTCCAGCTTTTCTGAATTCGAAGTTTGGCTATCAGTGCCCCTATGTTGCTTTCACTTGGTATGTCCCAACGATGCGTGCCAATCACAATTGTAAATTGTGATTGGTCCGAGAGCCATCTAGAAGAGTTGAGACATTGAGGGGTCAGTAACTGAATGCTCGGGCGCTGTTCATGCAGACTGAATAGGGACAAACTGGAAAATACATCCTTTTCCACTGTTCCAACCAACTGTTTTAAAGTACTGTGCAGCAGTAAAATAATCACTCTATCGCTGGCATTTTGTACTCTCACATGTGGTCGTAAATCATAACAGCCCTTAAACCACCTTTAAATCCACAGACCAACGTCTATGGACTTTAATGTTGGTTTATTTAAGGTGTCTTGTAGCCTAATAAATTCAAGAAAAATTGAGAACTATGGACTTTGGTGTTTGTTTAAGACACTAAATGATGACAAAATGTCATGTGACTGATATAATACAGTGGTCACCCATCACTTCACATGAGTGTGATTCTTTGTCGCGCTGACTGGCTGAAGAGGTAACTTGCCTGTCAGTGATGTACTACCACAGTGCATTAGCAGAACGACTGCACACAGACAGCCATGCATTAGCACAGGGGTTTTCAACAGTGGTCCGGGGACCACCAGTGGTCCTTGAGAGGGTTCCAGGTGGTCCCCAGCTAAGTTGGTTAACCAGATGTAACTCTTGAGAACGTAAAAATGAAACCAAATGGACCCTTGCTGGTCCATTTGGTTTCATTTTTACGTTCTCAAGAGTTAAAATATGCATCATCTGAATTAGCCCAAGTCTACACAACTAGAAGATTAATGCTCATTTTGGTCTGTATGTTTTGCCTGTTTTGTTTCCCAAATCCAGCTTGGTATTGTGGACAGTAGTGGTTTGAGTTCTATAAGTGACTCAATGGCAGATGTCAAAGTCAGAAGATATTGCGCTGTGCTGTAGATAAACCGACACAGAGCACATCACAAATTTCTAATTGTGTAGATTCTCGAAAATGAAGTCATTCAGATGCTTAAATATAATTTAACTCTTACAGATCTTTGGTTAACGACTGTCCGTCATTTAGCTGGGAACCACCTGAAGTCCTCTCAAGGACCACTGGTGGTCCCCGGACCACTGGCTGAAAACCACTGCAGTAGAGAACCACGGACTTGCCAGCCGCGTCGCGATAACGTCAGGCGAGCGCAACGGCCGGTCTCCCCTGTTCACCCAGCCATCCTGCTGGTCTATAAATAGTTCCAGTGTCAGGGGGATGGGAGGAAGGTCCTTCCATCTTGCCTGTCATAAACAGACCATTAAACGGGGCTGTTAGTGTGGGGACAAACAGCTGTCAGCTCAGCCAACACATAGATCACAGGAACACAGAAGAATTATCTTAGCATGCATGCACGCAACCATGCATGCATGCACACACACACTCACTCACACATGCATACGCAACTCTCACACACGTAAATGCATGCACGCATGCTCTCACACACGCAGAATTCTACATGGTGCATTCGTATAGCGCCTTCATCCAGGCATTTTAAATACTGCATCAGCATTACATTCACCCATTCGCACACATTTGTACACTGGTTGCAGCAGAAACCATGCAAGGTACCAACCAGCACATCAGTAGCAATTTGGGGGTCAGTAGCCATGTTTCCATAAGTCCTATTTTTTGCGCAAAAACGGCTCTTGCAAAGAGAATGTTGAATGGAAACACCTCAAAATGCGAATAAGTTTCCATTTTGCGCAAAAATATTTTTCCTCTGAAAGCTGGCCGATTTTGGAGTGTATCGAAAAAGACTAATGCGCAAATGAGGCATGCAAACAGATTGCTAAAAAAAATCTAATTGGAAAGCACTGGACACGCATTATAGCGCATTTGAAGAGTTCTGGTCTGCTGATGAGAGCGGGGTTAATGTAAGTTATATTTCTACAAAACCGCTCAAAACGGCTAAAATGTAAGTACAGACTCCCATTGCGTTTGTTCATGGAAGTCCTTTATTTACAGTACCTGTATCATCATGCATGATAGCTCTGAAGATACGCACGTGTACATACTGTGTACACATACACTTACACAGCTGTTTTACATGGCCGAGCTCTGCTTAATTATTTTGTTAATAAAGTTCAAGCCTTTTCCCCTGCACGTGTCGCGCTGCAGATAACATGATGTAGTCTACAACAATACCACAAAGTAGACCAACACCAAATCAGTAGGCTACCGAGTCTCACAAGCGCTCCGGTTCAGGAAAACAGTGAGTTGTCTAGATTATGTATTAGGATTGTGGGCTATATTAATTATTGTTGCTAATTATTTTTGCTACAGCAGAGCCAGAGCACAGCACAACAGACTTATAGTTCAATAGGGAAGCAGGCAGTCCATGTATAATATTATGTAAGCCTAAAAAATGACTTCAAAGTAAAAATATATGTAAAATAACCATGCATCTCACATTACTGACAAAACTGTGCCACCTACAGTACAGTATGCTTATTTTATGAACCAATTTTATTTTTCCCTAGACTCCCATGGGTCGCATTTCATCAATTAATGGAAACAGCGGACAATTAGCTTTTCTTTTTTCGACTTAATTAACATACTCGTCCTATTTTCGCAAAGGTTTTATGGAATCCTTGCTAGTGTCTTGCCCATGGAAGCTGATAATGTAATGTCGCTATATTGATAATGTGATGTCACAATATTACTGTTTTTTTATTTCATTGGCACGTTTGCCTGGGAAGGTTTCTGGCCCCAGGAGGAAACCCTAAAGACAGAGGGAAGATCACTGCACACCAACCATTAAGTACTGTGACCACTGACCACCTTAAATGTGTCCAAAATTGAGGGGAAAAAAAACACTCCAGCTTAAATTAACCTTTGGACTCTCTATACCAATATTGACAACAGACTTGGGCACTCTATATCTTGCCTTGCCAGCACTTTTCACTGACATTTAAAAGGTCCTAAAATTATCCTTCACAGTGATCCACCCGGAACCTGCCAGATTGCAGTAGTATTGACTTCACACGTTCCCTCCTCCTACCTTGCTATGGACACTCTCAAGGCAGAAATGATGAAAAGATGTCACGATAATATCCACTAAAGGGTTGAAATATGAGCGGAGCAAAGGGAGACTTTTTTTTTTTTTTTTTTTAGATGAAAGGAGTAGGAGAGCAGAGGGGCGACAGGGATCTGAGGAGAGAGGAGAAACTATAGCTCGGGGAAACCGAGCCTGACATGGCGCTACCATCTTCACTGAAATCAAAGGACAACGCCAGCTGTCATGTACCGATCTGCTGCCCTGACACAGTGAATGGCACACGTGCACGTTCTCAACACGTATGAAAGCAGGCACAGCGGGAAGATGAAGTGAAAGGAGAGGAGGGGTCTAGAGACAGCAGAATCTTGGGATTAATGCTGTTGGTTTAATGGTGCCACAACTGTAGTTAGTTACTAGCACTAGTAGTGTTTCAAATCATTTTAATTATAAGCACTTTAATTTGAAATATATTTGAAATTTTGTCGTTTGCATGACGTTTGGTGGGGAAGTCAGGGCATTTAGGGGGGCATTGCCCTCCCATGCCCTGCCCCACTGGGTTGAGGGCCCGGGGGCGAGAGTCTGTTTTGCACTCTCTCTGTTGACACTCTGTGTCTGTCCGCAGGTGCGTCCATTACCAGCCATTCTCCAGCACCATAAACCCGATTGAGCCAAACTTTGCACACACATGCTCCCTGGATGCCAACAATGAACTTTTGCCCCTAACCCGCCTGCTCCAAACCCGCCTGTTATAGCACCACCGCGAGGCAGCTTCTCACAGTTTTACATATAACTGATCTGTGTGACATGTCTATTAAAACTCTCCACCTGCCAATTGACATCTTCTATAGCCTGGCCTGACCCGAATGATTTTGGCCTGGGGGGCGGGGTGCCGTGGGAGCCACACGGCAGATCGTGCTGATCTGATTTAATCGCACCAACGTGTCGTCATCCCCGGCCCCTCCCGTGCCCGTCCACTGCTGTTCTACGTCACATCATTTAGTGCGACGCACACCCCGAAAGGTTGACTCCCCCCTCTAGGTCACTGTGTGTAACTAATTAGTCCAGGCTTTCCGTTTTCGTGAACGAAAATGAAAGCCTGGGTGTCGAGGCTACAGCTGCTATGTCATTTGGCTGGGAATGACCTAAAAAGCTGTCAAAGTGTGGTTGCTCTATGAATACTGTGGAACCTCACACAAATTTGGAGGCCTCAAAGCGAAAATACATATTAACAAAGGTGGCACAAAGATGGCACTGGGGACAAATGTGAGATCTTTTTAAAAGAGTGACTCCTTTGAGTCAAAAACACATTCATGAATCAGTTGTTTTGCATAAGGATGTGTCCTTGGATCAACTCTGACTACTAAATCGGTTTTAAAATTGTTATTTCTCTGTTGCCTTTGATGTTATTTTTAACATTCTGTGATATTTTTTTTCGATCTTTTGATGTTTTTTGATGTCTTTGATGGTTGCTGTTTTACATGTCTGCAAAGCACAATGTTTGGAAAGGTGCTATATAAATAAAATAGAAATGAATTAATGTCCGGCTCCCTAACCACATCAAATAGCCCCCCCACACCAGCCTTCTCACAAAAAACTGCCCTCAGAAGCCTCCACTTAATTCTTGCTTTCCTCTGCTACTATTATCCTCCTTACAAATCTTCACAATTTATTGTATTACTTTCCCAAAAACAGACATTGGTGCCAATAATCCATCTCTCTCTCTCTCTCTCTCTCTCTCTCTTCTCTCTCTCTCTCTCTCTCTCTCTCTCTCTCTCTCTCTCTCTCTCTCTCTCTCTCTCTCTCTCTCTCTCTCTCTCTCTCTCTCTCTCTCTCTCTCTCTCTCTCTCTCTCTCTCTCATACATACAATCATTCACAATAAAATAACTGAAATTCATTCATTGAAATGTCATTGAATTAAATGAAAATAATAATAATAATGATAACCAGGGTTACTGATGTAACCTACAGGCCTGAATAACTGAACCAATAATCACTCTAATTCAGATGAACAGGACATATCTATAAATATCACTGATATAATATTAAATTCAAAATAAAGTTAAAGGACCACGTACACTTTGCATGAATGATTAATTAAAGCAGTTGCACGTGTGTTGGCTTGGCAAACCACTGTGACCTGCATCAAATGTAAACAATTCAATGGATGCCTAAGCGTTCAACAATAGCCGATAAAGTATGAAATATGAACACTTATCGCACCAGTGGCATCCCCCCAGATGGCTTGATGGCGATGGTTTCAATCCGTTCAGCTCCAATGTTTGGAGAAGTCTTTGCTGTTTGCCCATGCAGTGTTCACCACTGCTGCCTTGTCCTAGTGAAGAAACACTTGAGTGTTTGCTCCTCCCCAGTCGACAAGTGCCATCAGCTGCTGAGCCGCTCAGGAGTGGTGATTGACACCAATCATTGGTGCCAATTAGTTGCCTGGCTCCAGCCCTGAATCGTCTGCGGTGAATCACGGCTGTATCAATCTGGCTATTAAACCGACCAATGATAAATAGTTTCTTTCAAGAAGCGTCAGTTTTTCTTTTGTTTGTTTTTTTTATGAACCTGATTTGACACATTTATTTTGTCCACAATTCCAGGCTGTATTTTGCAAACAAAACAGTGTAAACTTCTTAATTAAGTGGTGCTAATTCAGATGATGAATATTTTAACTCTTGAGAGTGTAAAAATGAAACCAAATGGACCCGCAAGGGTCCATTTGGTTTCATTTTTACATTCTTAAGAGTTACATCTGGTTAACCAACTTTCCATCATTTAGCCTGGGGACCTGATTTGACACATTTTATAGCTTTTGTTCACATGCTAGCAGCGTTTGTTGGCTGTGTTTGTTTGGTTAGCTAATGGGTAAGGCCATTAGTCACGTGATTGAAAACAACGTTGATTGCTTTTACAATATTCTGATTGGTTTGTAATATGAACCAATCACCAAAGGCTGCTGCTTTGACAACAGATAAACTGCAGTTGTTGAGACGGATTTCTGACTGAATAATGAAGCGGGTGTCCGGCAAGCCAATTAGTTGCTTTGGCATCACAATATGAATCAGTGAATTGGCACATTATGTATTGTGTGTATACTGTAGGCCATGGTGCAGTTATATAGTGCTTTTCTCTTTTTTTCTTCCCTTTCTTTTTTACACTTGTCTTATGTCATCGCGCCCCTCTTGAGCAGACTCTGGAGCAGAGCTGAAGCTGATCCAACATGTGCGTTTAACGCTTCCCTTGCTCTGTTTAGTAGCCTAGCTCAGGGGTTTTCAACCTTTTTGACAGCAGGGACCACCATTTATTAAGCATGTGAGCCACGGACCACCATTTGATTACATTTTCACACCAAAGACCTAAAACTAAAGAATCCTGTTTTATTTTGTCCACAATTCCAGGCTGTATTTTGCAAACAAAACAGTGTAAACCTCTTAATTAAGTTGTGCTAATTCAGATGATGAGTATTTTAACTCTTGAGAGTGTGAAAATGAAACCAAATGGACCCGCAAGGGTCCATTTGGTTTCATTTTTACATTCTCGAGAGTTACATCTGGTTAACCAACTTTCCATCATTTAGCCTGGGGACCACCTGGAACCTTCTCAGGGACCACTGGTGGTCCCCGGACCACCTGTTGAAAACCCCTGGCCTAGCTTGACGCTAGCTTGCAGAACGCTGATCTGAGACGCCTGTCCACAGCCCACTCTGGCTAGTCAGCATGCTGGATTCCGTTGGCTTACTACTTTGGCGGACTGCTTAGGCCTTGTGGGCCATGTTTTACCAATGTCTGCTCCTGCTGTCTGTAACGCATAGTCAATGCCTCCTGCAGACGGCTTCCATCTACCACCATTTTTGCAGTGTTTTGTAAGCTCTTAATACGGAGTCCAGATTTCTGCACTTCATCACATACTGTGACACACACACACACACACACACACACACACACACACACACACACACACACACACACACACACACACATTAATGGCCTATTCTCGGAACAGCTGCGCAATTAATAACGCCATTGATTTACTCAGAAAAACACCGATGGTAAAACCCCTTCTCTGCCACCGGCACACACTTTGACCCATCAGGGGCCTTTTTGATGATCTCTGAAATTAATGCTATTCAGATTTAATTGGAAATCATTTTCTGGGTGGTTAATACTATAACACATTATTATTTCGCAGGGTGGTGGACTCCACATAATGAAGTCCACATAATCCTGCGTGAGAACAATACGATCATGCTGATGGGCGGTCGGATGAACGGACACATAGCCTAGATACTGTTTTGAAGTGGTTGCACCGCTTAAAAAAACAGCTCTCTGTTAGAATGAAAACCTTCAACATTCCAATATTGGTGACCTAAAGGTCATTTTTTTCCCTCATATAGCCCCAGTCACTTTACAGGGGCTTAGAAGTTTTTTTCCTACTCCGTTCAAAGCTGTTTTTGCTATTATAGTGTATGAAATGTAGCATGTGACCATGCAGATAAAATCTTAAGAGTCAATGTGGAGTCCATGCGACCTAAATCCCTGGCAACCCTATTAACACCTTTTATGCTTGACGTTTCCACAGTCCTCTCAATAGGACTTCGTGGGGTGCTAAGGACATGTACAGTATAGGTCCTTTTTAATGATGTAAAACGGGATGACGTAATGATGTAAAACGGCTCCTGTTGCCAGGCAACGCCTTGTTCTCATGCAACACTTACTATACCTTTAATTTCTAACCCTAACCGGTGCCGGAGCATGTGTGGCCACCTGAAAAATCAGCGTTTATGTACTATTATGGTAACCCATCAGCACAAGTATACTGTATGTCTGTGGTTCCCAGAGTGGGGTCCAAGGACCCCCAGGAGTCATAGATTGAGTGCCAGGGGGTTCCTGTGTGTCTGTGGGTTGGGGTCAATTTGACATGAAAAGGTTTGGAAACCACTTATATGCATCTGCATGTTGTTGATTGTTGTTGTTGCCTCCTCTACCTTATCTTCTTTTAACCCATCTAAGCCTGACCTAAGTTTCCTGGAAAAAACACAAATATGTACATTGCAGCATTAATTGTACTCTTCCAAAAATGGATTCCTTGCCTGAACGGGTGAAAAAATACCACATGTTGTCCCCAGCAGGCTAAAATCCAAGTAGCAGTTAAGCTATTGCTTCATAAAACTATATTCCGTATGGGGGCAAAAGTCAAGGGACTGAGACTCTGTTATTCATGCATGGCCATGTGACTCATATAACACAGGCTTGTGTTGTCTAGTGTAGTAGTCTAGTAGTAGCTGAGTGTTTTTTTTGTTTCTACATGCAATGTGATAATTCATTCAAGTTTTATTTTGTAATCAACTATGAGTAGCATATTTGAAAATTAAACTAAAAGTCGTATTTAGTGAGAGAGTCCCAGGTGGTCCCCAGCTAAATGGTGGAAAGTTGATTAACCAGGCGTAAAAATGAAACTAAATGGACCCATGCGGGTTCATTTAGTTTCATTTTACACTCTCAAGAGTTAACATATTCATCATGTGAATTATCCCAAAGTCTACACAACTAGAGAATGTAGAAAATTGAGGGTTATTTTGATATGTATGTTTGACTGTTTTGTTTCCCAAATCTTGTGGACAAAAGCAAAAGAAATGTCATCAAATGGTGGTCCGTGGCTCAGATTCTGAATAAACACTGGGCCCTGGTATCAAGAAGTTTGAAAAACACGGCTCTATAGGTACGCAAGTTGCAGTAACAGGGTACAGGAGCTCAAGTGACGTGCTGAAATGAAGCCCCATTTGTTCCGGACATGTTTTAACTAATTTTGGTGTTCTAACCATTATGCTTTACCTATTGAAAAATAGCAGATCTACAAGCTCATAGCGCGCCACCGAGTGGCGCGCTACGAGCTTGTAGGTCTGCTATTTTTGAAAAATCATGAAAATGTGGCAGAAATCTTTGAATATATTATTTCAGAATCAAACATTTTAGCTCAAGTCTTTGCTTCTGTTGAGCATCACCGACACAGGAGCATGGATTTTTCAGGAAAAAAAAAACAAGAATCTAGCGTCAGAAACCAGAATTTAGCATCCGAAACAAGTGCCACAAACTAGAATCTGGCGTCATCTAGTGTCAGAAACTAGAATCTAGTCGGGACACAATGTTTTAAAGGGCCCGTTGGTACCTCTGCTACTGATAACGGCTCCTCTCTCTGCTTGCTCCTCCTCCTCCTCTCCTCTCCGTTTCAGGAAGATCAAGACCAACTACTTCATCGTGTCGCTGGCGTTCGCTGACCTGCTGGTGTCGGTGCTGGTGATGCCGTTCGGCGCCATCGAGCTGGTCCACCAGCACTGGATCTACGGGGACACCTTCTGCCTGGTCCGCACCTCCCTGGACGTGCTGCTCACCACCGCCTCCATACTGCACCTCTGCTGCATCGCACTCGACAGGTACACCCGTCTGTGTGTGTGTGTGTGTGTGTGTGTGTGTGTGCGCGTGTGTGTGTGTCTGTGTGTGTGTGTGTGCGTGTGTGTGTGTGTGTGTGTGTGTGTGTGTGTGTGTGTGCGTGCGTGCGTGCGCGCGTAGAAGATGGCTACTAGAGTTCAAGACAAATGAGACTCCAGACTCAACTCGCACCCAACCAACAGAGTCTCCAGACTTGACTCGTGCTCGACTTCACTCATACTCGACCCCCAAAGACTCCATAATCGACTCGGATGGTTTGGCTAAAGACTCGAGACTCGACTCGTATTGAGTATTCACCCCTCCAAAGACTCCATAGCCGACTTTGACTCAACCACCGAAAGACTCGATCCCAAAAGAGACTCCAGACTCACAACGTTTGCTCGAGCTCTGAGACTCATGCGCGTCTGCGTGTGTGTGCGTGCGTGTGTGTGCTTGTGTGTGCTTCTCTCTCTGACAAAGCGAGTATATTCCTGACCCACGGCTGATTAAACTACCACCTTCACCACCTTGTAGAGAGACAAAGGTCAAGAGAGAATTAGCAGAGATCCGCAGAGGGAGAAGGACAGTGTGCGTTGCGTGTGCGTGTGTGCGTGTGTGCGTGTGTGCGCGTCCTTCGGGCGAGCGCTAGCCCACTGAGCGGGCGCTAATAGCTCCGTCAGAGAGGGGGGTCACAGGCAGCAGAATATGGAGTATAGGGTCTCTTCGCCCGGGACCCCCACAGGGCCATTGTATCACCCTGCTGTGCTTTGGGGTAAACGGGGCCACGCCGCGACACTGACACACACAGTCATGTCATGCCATGTGCTAAATGATCCGCGTTATGGCAAGCCCTTTTGACAACTTGTTTGACAAGGTGTCAAGGCATATATCTGTCATTAGTCTGTTTTTCTTTGTCTTTCTTTTTTGGTGGGGTCGGTTCTACACATCTGGTTTTAAATTGTCGTCAGATATTGCTGTGGTGTTTAACCTTTTTCACCTCGAGGCCTGTTATTTATTTATTCAGCTTTTGAGCCACAGACCACCCTTTGATTCAATTTAGCCACTCAGCCCAAAAAACAAAAGGATATTTTGTTATTGCAGAGTCATGCTGTATTGATGCGCTTCCATTGGAGAGATCACAGGCAAACGTTGATCAAAAATAGCAGTTCTTCTACCTTCTCTAATACACCTTGCCATAAGCCCCTCCCCAAACTGCCATTGTCCAATCACAGCTAAAATAACCTAATCGGCATTTTGCTCTGTGTATATCAGGTGCGGATCTAGGCATGGGCATGGGGGGGCAATGTCCCTGTAAATGCCCTGACTGCCCCACCAAACATGATGGCATGCACGCAAGCCACATTTCAAAGATATTTCACATTAAAGTGCTTGCAGTATTTTTAAAATGATTTGAAACAATACTACTGTTACTAACTAACTGCAGTTGTCTACACCACTAAACCAACAGCATTTCATCATTGAAAACAGAAACCTCTCTGAGTCAGACCTTTAGCTTTATGCATGCTGCGTGTCTGTTGCAACTTCAACAACAACTGATGTTATCATTATTGATGCTTTACTTGCCTAATAAAAGTCCTGTACAAGATATAAATCTTGTGGGCCACAGAACTAAAGATTTTAAATCAAAATGGCATGGGAAAATGGAAAATGGTATGAGGGCGACTTCATGATGAAGCCGCCTCTCCTCATTACATCCAGGCCTGGCGTATATCACGAAACATGTGTCTGCATTGTAGATACTTCACTCGCATCTCAAATAAGAGACATTCAGGGAGCGGACGCATGGAAGTGTAAAGAGAAGGGTTTAAGTGCCAGGGACTGGAGAGGTGAGTCAGACTGCAGTGGAAAAGAAGGGAATGAGTTTGCAGTCCTCACTGGGGAGGAGGGGGTAAGGGGTAGCGGGGTTGGTCCACATCTTGGGGCACAGCCAGGAGGGAGAGGAGGCTGCGGAGTGTTGGGTCAGGCTGTAGTATAGAGATTAGGGAAGGGGAGGGTCGTGTCCTTGTAGGTAATGAGCAGTGGGGCTGGACTGACGCACTAGCAGTCCGACATGTGTCGCTGGTTAAGACACATGCGTTGAAAACCGGACAAGGTTCTGTACACAAAGCACAGAGACGGCACAAGCAAGATAGGCTGCCTCTGGACACTGCCCATGGGGGGGGTGCTCGGCTATAAATACGACTTAAATCCACAAACCACCAAAGTGGGGAAAAAAACGGAAATTCCAAAATAAAACATGCAAGAGACTGGCTCAGATGCAACTTCACATATTTTATTGAGGACGCTGCCGGCACTGTTCTGTGACGACCAGAGCAGATTTTTTAAATAGGAGACTGCGGGTGTAGGTTCCTGTTTTAATGACGATAGTCATCCCCACCTGTCCTTACTTGACAGTCCATGAATTATACAGCATTGCATGAAGGAACAGACAATTTCTGCGTTATGTACAAAGTTATGTACAAAGTAGACCCCGCAGCTTTCCGCCTTTCTGCGATTGCAGATTATTATTTTTTCACGGAAATCAAAGATGTCCATGGACCAAGTCAAAGAAGTCCGACACCGCTGGTGGCACAGCAAACTCGGATTGTGACAAATCATGATAACGCACGCATTGTTTTGGGACAATGGCGAGACTCACCTGAAAATAATAAATCCACCCAAGAAGGACAAAGACGACGTTGATTATTTTACTAATTCAATGTTTCAAAGTGTTTTTGCAATGAATTTTGATTATTCTGACTTCATTATTACTTCAAAAACATAGGCTTGCTTCATAACTGGTCATTTTATGTATTTATTTAACTTTTAAGCTGTGGAAAGCCAAGAATTGTTCTCCGCAGATTCAGAAATACGGTACACGGAATATTGGATTTTTTTCCCCCCTGCATATTCCTGCATTGACTAACAAAACGAAGCTTTCCGTACAGGCCTCTCATACAGGCCTACTGCTTGCATACACAGGCCGAATACATGAAGGCTCAGCAAAAATAATACTCAACCGAAATGCTGTGACATTGAGGGGTCAGGAAACTGAGCTCTCGGGAGGGTTTCCAAAATCTTCCTGAGGGTGTTACAAATTACCAAATGGACATTTCCATTTGTACACCCTCAGGAAAAAAGGTCTTAAAAGAAAAATCATTGCCATGGTAAGACACATGATGGAGCCGCCATCAGACTGATCCCATGAAGTGAACAGAGTTTGCAACGGCGTAACTCTGTCTATACTCAGGGCCGAGTATTATTTGGGCGGAGCCTTTCTCTTTAACCATAGGCCAGTCCTGGAACAAAAGCTATTGATGCACACAGTCCTGATCCATGGCCGCAAGGCCCGTGATTCCACCTGTGTCATTTGCTTTATTAGGACTGGAGTTGCACGGGTGTCCTGGGCCGTATAAAAGTTTAATATGAATGGATCTAACCGGTGTCCTTCTCTGCACAAGCATCCGTGCAGGATGAACTGCTTCAGACAACACGTAGAGCAGAACTGCAGGTCAGCTGTGTCCTGTCAGCGTAATGGACTTCATAAAAATGGGCTGGAAGTGCGAGTGGAGCTCTTTTGCCTCCTGAATTTATCTCGCGCCTCAACACCCAGGCGATGCATCACGGCCCCCCAATTGAAAAGAACGACGGGTTGTGCCAAGCGTTGGATATTGTCGGCGTCTGGGGACATAAGCCTGATATTCTGTCATCGTATGCAGGTTCTGGCGTGCAGGAATATAGCTGATGAGCGACATGTTCTTAAATGTCTTGTGATGTGCTGCTTTAAAGTCTTTATCGTGGTGCTTCGAGCGTGCGTTCATTCATGGCTGCTCACGTACATACTGTAAATCAAAATTAGGGTTGATGGGGGGGGGGGGGACGCTAGGCAATGCATGACATTGAGATTGTGTTAACACAAAACACGTGTGATGGGCTGTATTTTTTTATATCAAACCTGCTGTTTTTGTTTTTCGGCTCGGCTCCCCGTCTACAGTTAACCGAGGACCGCAACAACCACACGCACTGCTGCTCACCTACATTATGTCTGATGAGAAAACTGAATACAAGACTGCTCAAAGGTTTGAATAAAATGCATGATTGTTCAGGGGTCTTTTCCTGGTGATGCCCATTGGAAATTGGCGTTTTCTGGAGCAAAGATGGGCCCATTTGAGCTCGCTAGCATTAATAATAACGTTTCAGTTTCAGATTTTATTTATAGTGCAACATCCCCCCAGGGGGTCTCTGTGCACTTTACAGCAATAAAATAATACACAGCAAAACAAACAGTAAGAAGATCATATTAAACCAAACTTATTAGTGCAATAAAAATAGCAAGGAAACAGCAAAAATAATATGATGTTCCAACATGCATGGATGTCTTAAAAACATTCCGTAAACCAATTGATCCAGAAACAGTTTAGAAGTGGTGAGCATTCCAGCATCCTGGGAACATAGAGGACGGGGGGGGGGGGGTTGTAGGTTTTAATTAAGCTGGACATATATGGAGGGTTATGTGCATTTAATGAAGTCGGGTCCTGTATGGGTGCAGTGTAGAGCTGTCAGTGTGGGTGTAATATGGACAAATTTATGTTAAGTTTATGTTGTTGGTAAACCGGAGAAAAAGGCATTTGGGTGTGTGTACCGGTCTGGAGCAGTTGTTGTAGTATCGTTTTGTAGTCAACAGGCAAGGGGATTCATGCAGAATTTTCTTTTCCCCTGACTTTCTCAATAAAAGCTGCAGGCTACAAGAGCTTTTGTTGTTATTCTCACAGGTTTGGAAAAGGAAGTTCCACACGACTCTTCCTGTTTGTCAACTACTAGTCTGAGCTAACCTGAAAGCACTTTGGCCTAGAGAGGCGGGACCGACAGAGATGGAGGGCAGGCCTGATTGGATCCCACCGATCTGTCAGTCAATCCCTAAAGCAGTGGTTTCAACCGGTGGTTCGGGGACCACCAGTGGTCCCTGAGAAGGTTCCAGGTGGTCCCCAGGCTAAATGATGGAGAGTTGGTATGGAAAAAGGTTGAAAACCACTGCTCTAGGCCACCATGGCGATTTAGTCCAGGCTTTCCTTTTTTCGCACCGTTCTGTAACACATACCAGGCTTTCCTGTGCATTGGAAAGAGCTGAGAAGCGAGGCTAAGTCATGTCAAATTGGCTGCTGTTAGTGTGTGTGTGTGTGGGGGTGCTAATGGCTGCTATAGTCACTGTTCGCCGCTGTATACAACGTGTGTATGTTCTGAGCTGTACGCATGTTGGAGGAAGCAGAGACCGGCAGAATTTCCTCTCTGCGTTATAGGCCGTTGCTCAGAGAGGAAATTGTCCCTTTCATTTAATTATGGAGCCACAGCTTGCGTGGGGAGGAGCGAGCATCAACGCTTGAAACACCATGTGTCTGTGACCACTGTTAGTCATTTCACTCTTTGTCCTTTTGCCTCCGAAAACGCCGCTAATTTACTACTGTACTGTACCACACACGTTAAGACACACAAGGGCAAGCGCGTCTCACTGGAGTGGGAAGCGAACGCAGCTCGTAAATTGCAATAACACCATATCCAAATATGGAGTCTGCCAGCGTGTGGAGTTCTGAGTCAGGCATGCTCACTGTGTTTGTGATTTATACCTACTAGGGCCTTACCCGTTGTGAATATACTGTATGAACACCAAATGATGTACTCACTGTGTGGGTAATGTGAATCCTTCATCACATTATGTGATGAAGGATTTGATGAAGGATTGCTTTAATCCACACGCACAGACACTGCAATGGCCAGTCATAAAGTGTGTGTGTGTGTGTGTGTGTGTGTGTGTGTGTGTGTGTGTGTGTGTGTGTGTGTTGTGTGTGTGTGTGTGTGTGTGTGTGTGTGTGTGTGTGTGTGTGTGTGTGTGTGTGTGTGTTGGTATTTGCATTGGCCCCTGTGGCCGAAAAGGGAATTGCCAATGTTAAGCGAATCGGGAAATTTAATTCACCAATAAATTCATTATTAATCAACAATTTGTTAATTTGAAAAAAGGGCTTCCTCAGTCTCTTCCTAATGTTATGGTCAATGACTGTGTGAAAAATCATAGTGATCGGTGCAGCCAGTGATGAGTTATGCTCGCTTCAGACATTCAGACATTCAGACATTCAGACAGACAGACAACTCCTTAATTATAGTATTGATTGATTAGCTTACCGGTACCTATTTTTTAGTTCATAGCGTAACACTGTGTGCCATGCTATGGGGTTGTAGATTTATTTCATATGGTGCAAATCTGCTTCTGGGGTGTCTCTGAAACGACATATTTTCAGGCTGGGCTCGGCAGCCAATTACATACATATTTTGGGGGTCCTTGGCATGAAATAGTTAGAAAACCACAGACATGCGCTGAAAACCCACCAGGATTTAGAAGACATTTGTTAAAGCCGCCCACGGGTCGTATAGTGGTTTAAAGAGGAATTCAACCCATTTTCAACATGTTACTATGTCATCAATATTCCTTAGAGATGTTGTGTAGAAATAATAAAAATGACCCCTTAAAAAGCTATAGAGACACAGTCAGGATCTCAAATGGGCCAGTGTGGCTCAATGAACGGTACGAATGGTATGCTTCTGACAGCGACTGTCTCAGCAAACGGCTGCACTGAGAGGGGCTTTCAGACAGAATAATGGGACAAAAATGTGTGTCAGGCTATATAGCCTTCGGAATGGAGGCATCCAATGAAAAATGTCTGGGCTGCCGGGGCTGTTATCATGACCTGTCGCTATGGAGCTTTCAGGTCTTTCAACCTTTTTTTTTACTGGTAGTACTATCTTTGTCAGACACTTCCTTTAAAAAAATGCATCAGCCCTCCGGGGTAGTGCTTTCTTGACATTGTTGGTTCCCAAAGTGGGGCCTGGGGACCCCTACGGGTCCTTTAGGGCAGGGGTTTTCAACCTTTTTGAAATGGACCACCATTTGACGGGACATTTTAGCCCCACAGACCCCAAAACTAAAGAGTTATTTTGCTTTTTGTGTACAATTCCTGGCTGGACTTTGGAAACGAAACAGTTAAACATACAGATCAAAATGACCATTAATCTTCTACATTCTCTAGTTGTGTAGACTTGGGCTAATTCAGATGATGAATACTTTCGCATTTCTATAGGGTTTGGAAAAAATAGTATTAACATGGTGAAGTACATCTTGATGGGCCATATACTGTATCTCCTGTTTCTATGGCATGAGGCAGCTTGATGTACAAGTACACCCCAGGGACATGACACTAGTGTTGTCACACAAGCCCCAATCCAACCCTTGATGCCAAGAGCCAGGGGCAGATTGGCCATCTGGAGTACAGGGAGTTTTCCCGGTGGCCTGCGCCACCTAGTGGCCTGGACAAGATCCAAAATGCACTAGTGGCACTTCCAAAATGCACTAGAATGTGCTAGATGCTCGCCTGGAACATCCAGATCAAAATGACCGTTAATCTTCTACATTCTCTAGTTGTGTAGACTAAGTTGGGCTAATTCACATGATGAATATTTTAACTCTTGAGGGTGTAAAAATGAAACCAAATGGACCCGCAAGGGTCCATTTGGTTTCATTTTTACGCTCTCAAAGAGTTACATCTGGTTAGCCAGCTGCCCCCACCAGGGTGGCCTGGCAAAGGCAAAATTGTCCCGGTGGGAAAATATGTGCCAATCCGCCCCTGCCAAGAGCCAAGAAGGGAGGCACCGGGACCCATTTCATTTGATTCATTTTGAGTCTTTGGCGTGACTGAACCCTTTGCCGTGGATCGACCTCCCAGTCCCACATGACGCGGACACTGTCACCACAAGGCCACGGGTTTGATGTGGGCCTCGTCAACGATGTCACGTCTTCAGCATCTGGCCACTCCTGCCAGGAGGATTTGTTTCTCTTCTATTCATTCTCTGAAATTATCCGGCGCTGCGATCGCACTTCAGTGGTCTTGAGATTAATGGCCGCTGCGCTTTCGTTTTTGCCGGCACGCCAGGGGTTATCTAACTGCTCATTTGAACAGGTTTCTCTTGTTCTAAATCAGTTTATTTCGATAATGTGATTTATTCGGTTAGACAGCGGGAGTAATCCAGTCGCATCAGAGACTTGGGAGCACTCTTTAATTATCGCTCAATATCCTAATAAAACATTTTCGACCGCCATACCTGCCTTGCTACTTGCCAGCTAGTGTGTGTGTGGACGCACGCACGCACACACACACACACACACACACACACACACAGTACACATTACACAGTGTACTGTATAGTACAGTACACTATAATATAGTGTAGTGTAGCATACGGTATAGTATAGTACCACTCACTTCCAATGTTTGGGAAATATTACTTAGGAGAGTAATATCTTTACTTTAATTATGACTCCTTAAATAGTAATACTATTCTATTACGCATTAGTTGAATCAAATTGTAATATGTTACATACACCTGCTAACAATAGAAATGTACAACATAATCTGTTTAGTGGCAACTTGTGACAACTTGTAGTGTAGGTCATACAACGTTGTATTTACAGAATTATCTGGTAGTTTAGGATCTACAAACTATTGTGCATCTCCGTTATCTGCTTGTAAATCTGTTCTATTTTTGCCCTGCAAACAACAAACTCCATTGCAATAGTAGTGTAACAAACCCTTGCGGGTCCATTTGGTTTCATATTTTCATATAATCACCATTTGAATTAGACCAAGTTTACTCAACTAGAGAATGTAAAAGATTAATGATCATTTTGATGTGTATGTTTGCCTGCTTTGTTTCCAAAATCCAGCCTGGAATTGTGGACAAAAACAAAAGAAATCTTTATTTTTGGAGTCTGTGGGGCTAAATTGTCCTCTAATAGTGGTCCGTGGCTCAAATGCTGAATAAATAGTGGGCCCTGGTATCAAAAAGGTTGAAAACCTGTGATGTAGTGCTTTCCCTTCAGATTGTGTGACAGTCCATCACATATTTAGCCTCTAGTTCCAACGTGAGTGTTAATAATTCTCCTCTGCTTTGCCTTTCTCCTTCCTTTCACATCTCTCTCTCTCTCTCTCTCTCTCTCTCTCTCTCTCTCTCTCTCTCTCTCTCTCTCTCTCTCTCTCTCTCTCTCTCTGTCTGTCTGTCTGTCTGTCTGTCTGTCTGTCTGTCTGTCTGTCTGTCTGTCTCTCTCTCTCTCTGTCTGTCTCTCTCTCTGTCTCTCAAAACGACATCAAAGAGATTTGACATTGCAACATTGTAACTAAATGTTCTTTCAGCCGTATGCTAATCAGCTATTATTTATCCCTAACATAATTAGCATTTTTTTCATGTCCGGCACTGATGGGTTTCCTGCTATTGTTGTGTACAATAATTGCCTGTGTAGTAATGGACCTGTTGTTTCCATCTGCACACTGTGTGATGATACGAGTTGTTTTATGTACTAGTACGTGATGGTAGTGTACGTGTTGTTTTGTATGTACTAGTACATAATGGTACTGTACGTGTTTTTTTTTTTGCGTGTGTCACTGTCTACAGTACTCCTTTTCCCTGTTCCCCCGGTGCTGTGCAGTTCGTGTGGGAGTGTACACACACACACATTTGTCATTTTTATTTAATTGACCTCACGCAGACAGCTGCCATCTTGCTATTTAGTTAATGACAAGGTAGTAATTAGCCACAGTTCGCTCTTTGTCAAGTCCCGCTTTCATGGTTGAACAAATCCTTTATCTCTGGATGTGTTGCACAGAGAAACTCGCCCAGTAAAAAGAAACGGCACAATAGGCCAATCATTTTACAAAGGAAAAATACCACTTAACTCGCCCAAAAAACGATACAAAGGGCCTTTCAGTGGGTTCTTGTCAGTCTGCCCCACTAAACGATAGCATGCAAAACAAACCAAGATATTTCAAATTAAAGTGCTTATATTGAAAAGGATTTGAAACACTACTACTGCTACTAACTAACTACTAATTGTGTCACCACTAAACCAACAGCATTTCATCATTGAAAACAGAAAACTCTGAGTATCTTTATGCATGCTGCGTGACTGTTGCAACTTCAACAACTGATGTTATTATTGATGCTTAATTTTCTAATAAGTCCCGTAAACAAAAATTATACCCTTTTTGGGAGCGATGAAGCCGCCCCCATACCATTTTCTCCTGCCCCCCCAATTGGGAAATTGGGTTCAGTGGGTTCTGCTACTGGGGCATGCTAAATGACATACTAAAAGTCTACCAAAATCTAACCCACCAGAAAGCCACCGTTATTATCGAGACCGCGTCCCAGACTGAGGGTGAATTGCTATATCTCAAATGGGAAAACATTGAGTGTCTCTCGACGTATTCTAGTACCTCCAAACATGCTTTATGAAAGTGAAGCCAAATTACAAAATATATGTTTGAGAAAGGTGTCGTTTTCTTGCCTTGGCTGCCAGCCAAGCTTACATTGGCTATACTGTATATCTGGTGCATGTGGAACATGCTTATGAACATAACAAACAATTTAGGAAAATATACCTTTGAGAAAGGCTTAATTTTCAAGATGGTGTTCAAATTGGTGTCCGGGAGCTACCTTCAGCCTTTGCTGAAGGTGGATTCTCCAGCAGTAGCGGAATCAATTTGCAACCATCGGTATTTAGCATGCCCAGTGCTACCAGAATCTACTAAAGCCCTTTTGGATCCATTTTATGGGGGTTCAACTGTATAAACATGAAACCAAATCCAAACCATTTGGTTTCATGTTTACGCTCTCAAAGAGTTACAACTGGTTAAGCAACTTTCCAACATCAATCAGGGACTCACTCAGAAGTCTGACAAAATACCGCTAGAGCATTTGCAATTATCACTGACAGCCCATGCATTCCAACAAAAAAGTCCTAACTGTAAGCGATGTCAAATTGCAGCCTGTATGGAAAGCTTGAATTATCAAGCAAAGTGCATGTCTACCTCCACTGTGAGACACTACTTTTTGTCAATAAATGAATTGCAGGTTGTTATTATTCAAAGTGTCTGCGTTTGGAGGCGTTCGCTTTCAGTATGAAGCAACTGCCTCCTGAGTTCTGTACATGTAAATTCAAAACAGGTTCTTATGCGCTAATCCATTGTTAATACAATGTAGTATTTATTGCTCAGGACAGTGGCATAGACAGAACTAGAAAAAGTGCCCTTCTGGGCACGGGTCTACACCAGTTCATTTAATGGGCCAATGGGGCATTTCATTCCAAAAATGTGTTTTGCAGGGTCAATACCCAGGGTAGATACCCTCACAAAAACATGCAGTGATCCTGGTCTGTAAATTGCCTCCCCCTGGCCAGTTGGGGCGCCTGGTGGAGGGGACAGGAACTAGTTGGAATAATGTGTTCCTTCCACAGTCTACGTCCAACCCGGGAGACTCCCCCCGTCAGGTGAAAAGAAGGCAGCTTGGAATCCTCATGCTTTGAAGAAGCATGAGCTCAGTCTGCTGCCTCCCCAGGTTGGTGGAGGGTGTGTAGAGCCCAGGATCACATTGTGTGTGTTTTGCAAAAAAATAAATAAAATGTTGTTGGTTTGGGTGGGATATTAGTTTAGTGCGTTCATGATTTGAAGTCAGTTATGGCCAATTAGGATGGAATAAGAGATATTGTGTAGGTACATCTCGAGCACATGACTCTAGAGATACTGTGTAAAGATTTACATGATTTGTGGGACATAATCTGGACGAGTAATATGACAAAAAATGTTTGACCTGTAATTTTCACCTATGCTGTTCATAACACCACCAGGGAAAAAAAAAACGCTTGTCCTCTAGGGAGTGTGCAGCACGTCGCCATATTACGGCGCCAGGGGCGGATTGGCACATATTTTCCCACCGGGACAATTTTGCCTTTGCCAGGCCACCCTGGGGGTGGGGGGGTGGTTGGGGGGGGGCAGCTGGTTAACCAGATGTAACTCTTTGAGAGCGTAAAAATGAAACCAAATGGACCCTTGCGGGTCCATTTGGTTTCATGTGAATTAGCCCAACTTAGTCTACACAACTAGAGAATGTAGAAGATTAATGGTCATTTTGATCTGTATGTTCCAGGCGAGCATCTAGCGCATTCTAGTGCATTTTGGAAGTGCCACTAGTGCATTTTGGATCTTGGCAGTTGGCAACACTGACTCCAGCAGCGCGAGCACACTAGTTTGCCTGGCCTGGGCTTGGCACCCTGGCCTGCCCTGGAAAAAAAAACTGTCCAGGCCACTAGGTGGCACAGGCCACCGGGAAAACTCCCTGTTCTCCAGATGGCCAATCCGCCCCTGTACGGCGCCAACTTAGCTTGTTTAATACAATCAGATAGTAGTACAGGCATTATATGGGAAAAAGGGGTCAACCTGCAGGTAATTGCAAAAAAAAACAAACTCAACTGATTTTGAATCTTTAATATGCCCAGAATAACATACAAAAAGTTGCCTGGAATTGTCTGGGGGGAAAGTTGTGAAAATAGCCTGTAAAGTATGAGACTACAAAAACGTTTTTTGTCCCTTTCTGCTAGATTTCACCATGCTAAACCATATAACAATTTGATTGAATGGTTTACCAAACATTTCTCAGTTGTTCCATATGTATTTCATGCTGTAGAATCCAGTTCTGCAATGTATATTTTTGTATTGTGCATAATTATTGAATTTATCAGCATATTCACACATGGGCGGAAATGACAGGAAAAATCCTATAACAATTTGTTAAACGGGTTTATCATACTCTGCTCGGTTGATCAGTATGTATCTTTTCCTGTAGATTCCATTTCTGCAATGCACAGTACATTTTTGTATTGTGCATAATTAATGACAATTAGTATATTTGACACATACAGTAGGCGGAATTAATTTGATATGTTGATGTGTATGCATAATTAGATTGTACGTTTCAGTCCAGTAATAATGTCATTTGACCTTGGACCAATTGCAACTAAAAAAAAAAAACTCAACTGATTTTGAATCTTTAATATGCCCAGAATAACATACAAAAAGTTGCCTGGAATTGTCTGAGGGGAAAGTTTAGAAAATTGCCTGTCAGGTATGACCCTACCAAAAAAAAAAAAAAAAACGTCTTATTGGCAATTTTTGCTAGATTTCACCATGTCAAACCCTGTAACATTTTGATTAAATTGTTTACCCAACTTTTCTCAGTTGATTGTTATTTAGTCCTGTAGAATCAATTTCTGTAATGGCCATTTTTGTATTGTGTATAATTAATAAGATAATTTGCATATTTGACATGGGTGGAAATAACAGGGAAAACCCTATAGCAATTTGACAGTTTTGATAGTTTGGGAAATTTGATTTACCAAACTTTTCTCAGGTAATCTCTGTGTATTCTTCCCTATAGAATGCAATTCTGCAATATATCTTGAGCATATATAATTTGATAATTAGCATATTTGTCACATGGGCAGAAACAATTTGATAATCTACTGTATATGTATAATTTGATATTTGATTTGAGATCATCTGACAAGTGTTATTAAAAGTCATTTGTCTGATGCATTAGTACAAAATCACTGTCACTCTCTAATAAGGAAGAAAATGTCTGAAAAGGATGTAGGATTTTTTTCTGCTTTGCCTTTTCATCTTGAACTCTTTGACCTCTTCCCGGTAATTCTTAATCATTTTCGTCTTCTCCCTTCATTTCCTGGGAGGTTTTCTGTTCAGGCTTGGTGAAAACTCTGTGGGTGAACCAAACTGGGACAAGACCATTGACTGTTGTCTGTTGCCACTTGCAGGCATTGTCCTCTGGTGTACGATAATCAATATATATCTGAGTCAGTGTTGGGACATATTACTTTGGAAAGTAATATTTGCCATTCATTATCAGTAATATATTACTAATATATTAGTAATATGTCCCAACACTGATCTGAGTACACTGTCTCCAGATGTTTAAATTCCTTCAGATTTTCAGATCAGTTCTGTCTTGTTTTCATCACTATGTACTGTAGAAAGGCTGACTTAGCCCCTTCCCTTTTTTGTCAAGTGTCTCTGATGATTCTAACAAGCCTTTCACAACTTCTTCATCTATGGCTTGGCCAGTCTTTAAATGCCTTGCCAATTCTGATGCGAATTGATTCATGTGCATGGACATCTATCTGGTCAACTTGTTAATTTTCAGCACCTTGGATAGTTTCTTTTTGTTTTGAACTCGTCAGTATCAGTAAGTTCTCTTCAATAAGCTCTTCTCTAAGCCCCACCTTTTGTTCACTGTCCAATGCCAATCCATGAATGAATCTCCAGAAAAACTTTTTCCACCCTACAGGATTTGTTTGGTGCAAAGTTGCTAGTGTTACATTCAACACATAAAGGTTGTTCTGCCAGTAATTGTTTTCTACTGAATTTATCAATGCAAGCTTTGTTAAATCATCATTCAGATACCCAATCGTTGTTGTTCTGACCAGTGTTGCTTAATAATAGCAAACAATATTCTCAATTCTGGGTTCAAGATTGAGGTTCTTCTGAGCATAGGGCCGGAACGAACCATTTCCATTGACAACAAGCTGGTATCATCTGTCCCAACAGCCAGGAACATTGGTGTGGTCCTGTACAGTCAGCTCTCATTCAAAGCCCACAATACAGCTATCACCCGTTCTTGTAGATTGATACTTCAGACATCACCCTGTGCCTATTCCTAATGTGATCCTGGGCTCTACACACCCTCTGCCACCCTGCTTCCTTCAAAGCATAACTCCCTCGTTACTGTTAACTCCATCCTTACTGGCATACTTAAGCCTCTCCACTGATCCAACATACTACAGTTTCCTTGGTCCCTCCATTGGCTCCTGGCTGCTGTCTGCAGTACGAATATTGGATGTTGGCATTCAAACCAAATACAATATGGAACTATATATCTTGTCTGATCGCACCCTACAAGCCCTCCAGAGCACTCAGATTAGCCGACACAGAGCTGAATGCGAAACAGAACTGCAAATTCGCTCCCAATCTTCAGCCACAGTCTGAAAACGCTCCTTCAGACTTCATCTTAGCCCATATCACTTGCCCTAGCCTCGACCTATGCTATGGAAAGGCTTAACTTAGTATCTTATTTTGCAGTTAGCAAACATACCGTATACCTTTTTTGTAAACATGGGACCATAGTGTTAATATATGCATATAGAATTTCTATCCTTACATTCCTAGCTTATATTTCAGTCATAGTGACTATGTTGTATGTTTATGATGTAATGCCAGAAACAAATAATCAAATTACACATACACATCAACATATCAAATTAATTCCGCTTATGTGTCAAATATACTAATTGTCATTAATTATACACAGTACTGTACATTGCAGAAATTGAATCTAGAGGAAAATATACATACTGAACATCCGAGCAAAGTTTGATAAAACTGCTTGACAAATTGTTCCGCCCATCCGCCCATGTGTGAATATGCTGATAAATTCAATAATTATGCACAATACAAAAATGTACATTGCAGAACTGGATTCTATAGGAAGAAATACATATGGAACAACTGAGAAATGTTTGGTAAACCATTCAATCAAATTGTTATATGGTTTAGCATGGTGAAATCTAGCAGAAATGGACAAAAAACGTTTTTTGTAGTCTCATACTTTAGAGGCTATTTTCACAACTTTCCCCCCAGACAATTCCAGGCAACTTTTTGTATGTTATTCTGGGCATATTAAAGATTCAAAATCAGTTGAGTTTGTTTTTTTGCAATTAGTTGCAGGTCAAGTGATATTATTACTGGACTATAGAGCGTTCCTCTTGGGATGTATTGGCCCTGTCCACCTCCCTGTGCTCATTTCTGTGTTAGTGTGGGAGTGCACATCTGTGACAAGCATGAGCAGGAGGCATCACACACACACACACACACACACACACACACACACACACACACACACACACACACACACACACACACACACACACACACACACACACACACACACACACACACACACACACACACACACACAGCTCTCCCAATGGCCCACTGCCAAGTTCTCTCTCTCTCTCTCTCCATTTATTTTCATCTCCGGATGTGGTTGTGTGAAAGGTGCGTGCCTATGCATGCGTGCATTTATTCGGTAGTTATGCACTGACACTGTGGGTGAGACATATTTATTCTTGTTTTCCTCTTTTTTCCCATATAATTTTTTCTTTTAGAAGGGTCGGCCCCTGCTGTTAGTTTCTCTTTTGTATTCTAAAATTAAAAAACAAACAAAAATCAATGACTAAGCCTCGTTCAGAAACTATCTCAGATGTCTATTGACTTGCTGTGCGCATAATCAGATTGGAGATACAAAAAACGCAGGCAGAGTGTAAAACATTAGGACAGGGGTTTTCAACAGGTGGTCTGGGGACCACCAGTGGTCCTTGAGAGAGTTTCAGGTGGTCCCCCGCTAAATGATGGAAAGTTGGTTAACCAGATGTAACTCTCGAGAGCGTAAACATGAAACCAAATGGACCCTTGGTTTCATGTTCACACTCAAGAGTTAAAATATTCATCCTCCGAATTAGCACCACTTAATTAAGAAGTCTACACAATTAGAGAATGTACGAATGGTCATTTTTTGATCCATGTTTGCGAAAATCCAGCCTGGAATTGTGGACAAAACAAAAGAAATCTTTCTTTCTGAGTCTGTGAGGGTGAAAATGTAAAACGGTGGTCCGCGGGCTCAAATGCTGAATAAATAGTGGGCCCTGGTATCAGAAAGGTTGAAAACCACTGCATTAGGATGTTGTAACTGGCCGTGTGGAGACAACGTCACGTCACAGACATTTCTCCCTCCACCGTGTAGCACTTAACTCCTCGTCGGTCTCTGGCGAACCGACGGCGTGCAGTTTGCCGACCGTGGCATCACTAAACCGGCCGTGACGCTTCGTCTAGTGGCCTTTTTTTCTCCTACGCAAGTAGTTCGTATTCCGTCCTCCTCTTGTCCCTCAATTTGCAAAACCTTCCTCTGGACGAGTCACGATTTAGCTCTCCTGTCACTCAAATAGTGCGAGCTCTGGCAGTGATGGATGCAGAGGATGCAGTCACATCAGAGCCCCCCGGCACACACACGGATGCTGTTAACACATGTTGGGCCGCTACGCCTTTGGTGTTCTAAGCGTTATTAGCATTACTTAGTATTATTAGCATTACATAGCATTATTAGCCTTACTTGCTTAGCATTAGCAACACTTTCTGCATTATCAGCGTTACTTACTTTGCATCATTAGCATTAATCTGCAATATTACCATGACTTAACATTATTAGCACTAGTCGGCATTATTAGCATTATTAACAATACTTAGCATTAGCATTATTGGCATTACTTAAGCTATTGAAAAATATCAGATCTACAAGCTCATAGCGTGCCACCGAGTGGCGAGCTATGAGCTTGCAGGTCTGATATTTTTTGAAAATGAGGCACACATCTTTGAATTGTTTTTCAGTTAAAAACGGATTAAATGTTTTTTAGACTCTGTCTCGGTCTCGGTTACATCCAACAAACCTTAACTTTGAACACTCCAGAGGACTTTATGTGGTCTGGAAGTTTTTTGGGGGGGTTGGAAGGCATTTGAGCTGCAATGAAAACAGACAAAAAACAGTGAAAGCAGTGACATCTGCTGGCAAATCCCATTGACATATATGGGATTTGCAGAATGTGACATCACAAACAGCAGAAAAAATCAGAGCACTCGTTTGAGTCAGAAAACCTTCCAGACCACAGAACATCTACTGGATGTGAAACGTTCAGGTTTTTGGGTGTCCAACTGAGCTCAGATAACCTAAAAATAAGAAGTTAGAAAAAGATTCTCACATTCCCTTTAAGTTACCATGACTAAGACTAACTACACTTCCTGTCAATAATAACCAGCGTTGCATGCGATTCATTGGGAGGTAAAGGGGAAAGACACTTTATTGTGAAGGGCCCTTCATATCAGAGGTACTGGCTGCATGTGGTTGCTCATAGAACAGTGGTTTTCAACCTTTTTAAACCCAAAGTCCACTATTTATTCGGCATTTGAGCCCACAGACCACCATTTGAGGACATTAAATGTGCTCAAATGGTGGTCCGTGGCTCAAAAGCTGAATCAGTGGGTCTGTGGGGCTAAAATTTCTAGCCCCAAAGCCCCAAAGATTTCTGTTGCTTTTGTCCACAATTCGGAGAAAACATAACAGTCAAACATACAGATCCAAATGACCATTAATCTTTAAGAGCTGAGTGGGTATATATACGTCGTTGTAGAACAGCGCCACCTGGAGGCTAAGCTCATACATATACGTCGTTCAGACATTTATCATTCAATCATATTTTTTTCAATTAAAACCCAAGCTGTATGCATTAAATCCCTAATGGGGCTGTAGTATACTGTTGCTTTAAGGCCCTGACGACGTCACAACCAATACTCCGCCCCCCTACCCATTTTTTTCCCTGCTTTGAGGAAGTAAACACAAGGAGAGACAGCTGGACGTAGCAGAGCCTTAGCACTCGTCAGTCCCCTGCGCTCTCTCTCTCTCTCTCTGCTCTTAGCAAAACAGCATTGTGAAGCGATCGCTTGTTTTTTTTTTCATCAAATGCAAGAGGCTATTTTACTTTACTAGTCATCTGGACACAGTGTGACTGCACTCGCATGGGGATTGCATTCTTTCTTTCTCTATTTCTCTCTCTCTCTCTCTCTCTCTGTCGGAGGCAGAGGGGCGTTATGGAAGAGCAGTCAGGCAGGCACCTGCAGCTCGCTAATGATCGTTAGGAAAATCTGGGTCGTTCGCGCGTGTGTGTTGGGTGTGTGTGTGTGTGTGTGTGTGTGTGTGTGTGTGTGTGTGTGTGTGTGTGTGTGTGTGTGTGCGTGTGCGTGTGTGTGGTCTTCAAGTTATGCTACGCTAAACGTCTTTGCAAAGAAAGCACAACAGCCCCCCCCCTCCCACACACACACACACACACACACACACACACACACACACACACACACACACACACACGCGCGCGCGCGCGCGCGCGCGCGCGCGCACACACACGTGCGCACACGCAACAGATCTGAGGCATTTCTCTGACTATTGCAGGGATTCTGACATAAAATCCCCAATAATTGGTGAACTATAGATGGCATATTTTTTTTTCTTTTTTCTTATTGGAGCAGAGGGTGTGCCCTTTCATATGGTATATGGTTTTTTATATATTACTGTCAACATAATTATATTATATAGACCTGAAAAATATTATTCCATAAATGATATGGTGTTGGCCCACAACGCAAGTTGAATTCAAATGACAATTACAGACGAACGGAAGATGGGAGGAATGTAATTTTTTTTTTCCCCTAAAAATGGACAAATAGGGCTGTCAATCGGTGTATAGCATGTACAATATCTTTATTTGGTTCATATATATATTTGTCTGTCAATGTCTCTATACAATGTATTTTTACAAGACTGCTCATGTCTCTATAGCATTCAAATGGCAATAAGTCCTGAACGATAGGTGGTATAAATGATTTTTTTTTTCTTGTGAAAGCAGCGAGTGTGCTCTTTCAGACGGTATATGGCATGTAAATGTCGCTATAGGACTTTGTTTTTTATTGGCCTTGTTTTAAATTAGTGACATCCCTAGTGACATCACTCAAAATGCTTAGCACAGTACTTCCACCTGTTTTCCCAGAATGGTTAAACATACAGCTCTCAAAGAGCATTAATCTTCAACATTCTCTAGTTGTGTAGACTTGGGATGATTCAGATGGTGGATATTTTAACTCTTGAGAGTGTAAACATGTTTACGTTCTCAAAGAGTTACATCTTGTTAACCAACTTTCCATCATTTAGCCTGGGGACCACCTGGAACCCTCTCAAGGACCACTGGTGGTCCCCGGACCATGGGTTGAAAACCACTGTCATGGAGTGTTTCTGTCAAAAAGCCCTAAAAGAGTCACGTTCGAACGAGAGGTCGAGATAAAGTTGGCCACACGGCACTAAGCAAAACACGCAACAGCCGTCCACACTATGACTGCCGAGGTGACGTTGCCACAGTAAGTATAAATGCCAATCGCTGCCGCAGGGCTCAACCATTATTATACAAGGCGTACAGTCACTAACCCTACGGAAAGCGACCACTTCCAATCTCTGACACCTAATGAATCATATGCAGGGCATTTCTTGGCAAGAAAGTAGCTCACATAACGTTTCTAGATGGATTTTTATGAAACAATCAAAAGGGGAATCTTTTCAAGCGTCCTGTACAGCTGCACGGTCAATGAGTTTAATGTAATTTAGTGCAATCGGATAAGACTTTTTCTGTTTGGATAAATGGTCTGTCAAAGACTGAAAATATTTTTTGGGTTTGCGCATAACTTACGGGTACAATGATGTCACATGCATACCCTCTATACGAGAGTGGGTGGAAACGCACGTGTCGCCTACGTAGCTGGCAGATAACGTCCCACAGCTGGGGGGGTTACGAGTATATTTGTACGCGGTGTAGACACGGTTAATCAACGTTCCCCTGAAGCTGTCCCAGTCGGTGTCAACAAGCTACAGCCACGTGAGCAGCAGTTTACAGTGATTTGCCCTGTAACCGTGTGAGTGTAGTATTTTTATTTATTGCCTTGTGGTTGAGGGTTTGAGTCTGACATGGTAATTGGCATTCCTGCTTAACATTCAAAACGGGAGGGGGGGTTGCATCACAATGGGGACCACCGCTCATAGGGTACGTCCTTGCACCCCTGAGATGTCAGTTTGAAATGACATCGTACCGTACTTGTGGTGCTGCTGCACATGGCTTTGTCACTCATGGTCTATTTTATTTTATTTTATTTGATTTGATTTGATTTGATTTAAAGGCAATTCCACCCATTTTCAACATTTTTCTATGTCATTAATATACCTTAGAGATGTTGTGTATGATAAAAGGTTCCCGCCTACTCTGTGTTTCCTAGAAATCGAGTGTTTCACCATGTTCAAATTTGTACGCTCTCAGGAAAATGTTGAAAATGGGTCGAAATCCCTTTAAAGGTTTCGTGACATTTATTTTTCGTTTAAATTTTATGATCTCAATTATCCCCAGAAAACCTGAACGTTGAACATTCCGTAGCTTTTCTGTTGTGTGGAGTTTTTTCATGGGGTTGGGAAGCCTTTTGAGCTTCAATGAAAACCTGGCAAAGCGGTGACATCAGCTGGCAAATCTCATTGACATATATGGGATTTGCAGTCTGGGACATCACAAACGGGAGGAAAATCAGAGGACTTGTTGAAGTGCAGTAAAGTTCAGGTTTTTTGGGGTTCACTTGAGCTCAGAAAACCTAAAAAAAAAAAAAACAAATGAAATCAAGCAACAAGCGAAGACTGACAGAAAAGAGAAGGTGAAGAGATAGCAAAGGTCGCCATGAACGGGACTCAAACGCACCGCCAGACCCAGAGCCTATATTATAGAAGCATGTAACATTTAAATGGAACAACGAAAGCTGTTAACTCATTGACCGCGATCGGATCTTCTTTGTTTCCTCTCCACTGCCGCGGCTCAAACCAGTTCGATCGGTAAAAAAGCCCTTATTTTGAAGCTCAGATCTCCTAAACAGGATGTGCTGTTTCTGTTATGCTGTGTCTGTTGTCTTGCCTAATCGATCATCTGGCGATCTACCCAAAAACATCCGGTTCACAAGTCAGGAAGAGCTGTGTAGCCCTGGCTGCTTAACCCATGCGCCAGCGACATTGAGGGGGCAAACCGGAGGAGAGCCGTTTGAATGCATTGGATTGAATGAATGTCAATGGGACGGAAAAAAAAAAGTTGTCCCCAATTCTGTCCCAAATGAAAGTCAGCAACGGGATGATCATCAGACGATGCGCACGGACTAATAGTTGGATTAAAGAATGAAATCTACATTTCCGCGTGATACGAGCCGTCCGCGTGTTCGGTGGTGGGATTCTAACGGGAAATCCACGAGCAGCGCGTGGACGGCAGGAAAACTATTAATCTTCCGGCAAGGCAACGAACGGCAGTCAAGCCTCGCTGATTCCCGCCGATCCGCGCGATCGCATCCATTCACACGGAACGTCCTTCAAGACGTAGGAAACTCCCTGCCGATTTCTGCGTCGCGCCCGCAGGCGAGGAGGCAAAGAGAAGAAGTGTTGCGGATTGCACAAAAGGGATTCAGCCCACACGTGTGTGCTTGAAGTGTGACGACCACACCGCGCCCCTCAAACCCCCCACCTACACTTTGTCATTGCATTTTCCCTTCTCCCGTTTCTATTTTGCTGCCGATATAAGTTTTGCTGGCACTGGGACGAAATCCAGGATCGTTTGAATTATTCATTTTCTCCCAAAGCTTATTTGACACGGGGTGAAAAATCCTTAATGTTATAAGTTGACGCCCAGGAGTATACAAATACCAACCACTTGTGGGACTGCTACTTAATCTATTTTTGGCGAGAACACCTCTTGGTGTTCTAAGCGTTATTAGCATTATTAGCCTTACGTGACACTATTAGCATTACTTGCATTATTAGCCTCACATACTTAGCCCTAGCAATACTTAGCATTACCAGCATTGCTTACTTAGCATTATTAGCATCAAGTTGTATTATTAGCATTAATAGCATTATTAAAAATACTTAGCATTACCATTACCTAGCATTATTTAGAAATACTTAGCAATAACATTTGTTGTGTATTTATGAACCACATTGCACATTACAACATTGCACATTGCAACATTACGATATTGCATTGGTTATACGTTGTAATTACAATTGGCTTTTTCACTAAAAGGCTGACAGCTTACTTGGGAGAGTCAGAGGGAGTCCTCAGTTGCCACTCTACAGAAATAACCTAAGAGCCACCTGGCCACAAATGGTTAGAGACAATGCCTAATTTGGGAACATCTGACACCTCTAACTTTAGGGAATTAGGGCATGACATGCTACATGAGTCTTTACTGTGTGTGTGTGTGTGTGTGTGTGTGTGTGTGTGTGTGTGTGTGTGTGTGTGTGTGTGTGTGTGTGTGTGTGTGTGTGTGTGTGTGTGTGCGTGCGTGCGTGCGTGCGCGCGCGCGCACACACACAAGCCGTGAGGCCTGATGGTCTGTGCTGTGATCATTCAAGATGAAAGTAAACCTGGGAGCTTCGAAATAATGCTGCTTCTCGGTTGCTTCCTCTTCGAAACCTTTTCTGCTCTGTTTTTTTTTTTGTATTATATCATTTCATTTTCATCACATTACTTAGCATTAGTTAGCATTGCTTAGCATTATTGGCACACAATAATTATTTTCAAAAATATCAGATCTACAAGCTCATAGCCTCGACGCCCAGGCTTTCATTTTCGTTCGCGTTGCGCGAAAACGGAAAGCCTGGACTAACCCGTTACACGAAGTGGCCTTGAGGGGGGAGTCAACCTTCCGGGGTGGGCGTCGCTCTAAATGATGTGACGTAGAACAGCAGTGGACGGGCGCGGGAGGGGCCGGGGATGACGACACGTTAGTGAGATCAAATCAGATCAGCTCGATCTGCCGTGTGGATCCCACGGCACCCCGCCCCCCAAGGCCAAAATCATTGCGGGTTAGGCCAGGCTAACAAGCTCATAGCGCACCACAGAGTGGCGCCCTGTGAGTTTGTAGGTCTGATATATTTGGAAATCTTTATTTTTATTTTTTTATCTTTTTTTTTTCAGTTCGTAATGGGTAAATGTGTAGCAAGCACACGTCCCCGGGAAAACAAGTTTTAGTAATGATAAAAGCCAGTATTGGGTATTGGCACCTAGAGGGCCTTATCATGGCTGTGCTTTCTGATGGTGTATTAACCTCACAGTGCAGGAACATGACTGTGTCTGTCCCTGGTCAGGGGCGGATGTAACATTTCCCGATTGGGGGTGCAGGAGGCATTTCCCGATTGGGGGGGCATCGCCTGTGTCGCTTCGCGCCACGGGCGATGGAGCCGCACCCATACCATTTTCAGCTACAGGACTTTTATTAGGCAGACACCCAGCATGCATAAATCTAAAGGTCTGACTCAGAGTTTTCTGTTTTCAATGATGAAATGCTGTTGGTTTAGTGGTGCCACAACTGTAGTTAGTAGCATAGTGTTTCAAATCATTTGAATTATAAGCACTTTTGAAATTTGAAATATATTTGAAATTTGGATTGTTTTGTATGCCATCATGTTTGGTTGGGCAGTCAGGGCATTTAGGGGGGGCATTGCCCCCCCCCATGCCCATGCCTAGATCCGCCCCTGTCCCTGATGCCCACCGGGCCTCACACCCACTTGTTCCCACATTACGGAGCGGCAGAGCATGGCTCATGGGTCGAGTGGCCGCGTTGTTGAGCAGCCGTTATGAGGTTTTCAACCTTTTTCACACCAGGGCCCACCAGTTATTCAGCATTTCAGCCACGCACCACCATTCAATGTTGAGTTTAGTCTCTCGGACCCAAAACTAAGGATTTTCAAGTTTCTGTCCACAATCTAGGAGAGTTTTTTTATTGATTTATCAATCAAAAAAAATCTGATTTCTTTTATTATTCTTGTCAGCCTGCTCCTTTGCACCACACTTTGTTTTTTCGTGCATGTGTGCTGTCCTTGTTCACAGCTCAGAGAGAGCGACTCGTTTCTCCTAATCTAGAGAACTCTCAATGGTTTCGCTTGAAAGGGCACATACTTCTGTCTTCATAATAATAATAATCTCTATTATCCTGAAATATATTTGTCAGTGACATTTTGTTCATGCACCAACAACACCAACTAAGGGACTTAGCGAAGGGCTAATTCTTGTATTGATTAATTCCGTAACAACTCTCAACTAAAAATGTTTTATTTAAAAAAATCTATTCAAGAAATCAAGAAGTTTGATGTTTGGTTAGAGACAATGCCTAATTTGGGATGTGTGTGTGTGTGTGTGTGTGTGTGTGTGTGTGTGTGTGTGTGTGTGTGTGTGTGTGCGTGTGTTTTTGCTACATGGTGGGGACAGACATCTGACAACACACTCACCGTCAGGGGACCCAAATCCTGGTGGGGACCAAAAACACGGTCCCCACCAGGATTTTCATTTAAATCAATATAAAAACTGTTGCCGATGTTGTATTCAGCCGGGAGGAGTACCTGGGAGCTCATACATATGAGCCGCATAGGCCACCATCCACCTATAGCCTCTACAACATGCCTGGTGCTGATATTTTGGGGTTTTAAAAAAGGTCCCCACGACGGGATCCATCTGACAAGTGTGTTTAAAGTGTGTTAAAATCCCGCCGCCCTGGTGGCCAAAACCATGCAACTGCAGAAGTGTGTGAAAGTGTGTGTATTCACACACTTCACACACTCCTGTAGCCAATCATATGGCGTGCTGCCCATCACGTGCCACTTTTAGCCAATCAAACCGCAGTACTCTCCACAACAAGGAAGGAAGAACTGAGCAGTGGAGAATCTGCACATTTAAGCCTGTAGACAGTACTGAGTCTGACCGAGACGAGAGAAGTCTGCTGAAGGTAACTTTCAAATGATTTGTTTCTACAGTTCAACTAACTATTAGAATGTGACACATTTGCTGAATCTGTTGCATTGTAACACTTAGAATGTCATTTAGATATCATTTAGACTCTGCTGACTAGAGCCTTAGATATGTTTTGTAAACTCTGTTCACTTCATGGCGTTAGTACAATGGCGGCTCTTCCTCATAGACTTCTATAGAGAATGGGGACAACATATAGGGGCGAGTCCTGAAGTAGGCAGAAGTGCACTGGATGTAGGAGACAACCGCACTTTTTGAAAACAGTTGCACATCTAAAATAACTCTTATCTGCGTCAGTCTTGATGAAAACATCAATGTGTCCCTCTTCGGGCTACATTAACAGTAGCTTGAGCGCTCCGTTTCTGACACCTCAATGTCGCAACGCTTACGCTGTCGGAGACCTCACGTTGACAGAGGGAGGAGGTTGCAGTAAGCCGCAGTAGCCTTAGCACGAGACAGCATTTAGCTTTCAGCATTTAGCTTTCATGTTTAGGCTAATAGGCCAGTATTGTTTTAGGGGTCCATGGTATAATGTAGTCTAGAATTAGAATTATTACATATATCAGCACAGAGCAGCTGAATGTCCCTTTTCTTCTCTCTGAGGGACTTTGTTAAAACACGCCGTCGGATCCGAAAGAAAAAGGCAACCAGGTGCTCGATGGAGATGTATGCGATAATGGAGGTTGGAGAAGTAGTTTCTGAGATCCAATGGACTAAAGTGCAATATTGAAAAAAAGACCTGAGCACTCAAAAAGTTTAAAAGGGATGAGGAGAGCAAAGGTAAAATGACATACTTTATTAATAATAAAAAGTCTACATGTTTCGATTCAACGAGTCTTCATCAGGGCTGGTACATATTCCGTCGGATTTGACGGTTATCTAAAGCTGCTGCTGTTCAGAGCAGGCCCGGGTATACATTTCCCAGTTGAGGGGGGGAGCCGAAAATGGCAGTTGTAGTGGTGCCACAATTGTAGTTAGTAGCATTAGTAGTGTCATGATTTAACTTTAATGTCTTTGAAGTTTGGGTCATTTGCATTTCATTGTGCTTGGTGGGGCAGTCGTTTAGGGGGGCATTGCCCCCCCCCCATGCCTCATCCTAGATCTGGCCCTGCTGCGAGCAAAACAGAACTGAGTTTAATACTTCACCTCCTAACTTCGTGGAAAGGAGAGCGTTGCCTGCGATATATAATGACTAGTGTAATGTATGCTGATGTATGTAGATCACATCTCAGGGCAGTAGAAAGAACATCCGCGATTTTAATCGTTAATAGAGGATGAGGGGTGTGTGTGTTTTTTTTAAAAAAAATTAGGAGCAAACCTTTGCGAAGCTCGGAAATATATACAGTGACAGTTTAAATCAGTGTGTTGAATCACCAGCACCATCATTTTATTTTCTCTCTTTTTAAAAGAGAAGAATCCTACCGTTTTTCAAAACTTTGGAGAGTAAGGGTTAAATACTGTTGGCAGTTCGCAGCTTGTTGTTGATAGGCGCTAATGACCTATTGTTCTCAGGCATGTATCTTAATCACCGCACCCCCCCCCCTCCTCCTCCACCACCTCTCTAAAGCCTCGCAGAGCACTGTGACTAAAACACAGTGAGCAGCACGCTCGGAGTGACAGACGGCTTTCTTTGTACTATCTTTCACAACAACGCACTGGAATCAACTTTGATGTTGAAAAAGCATGAAGCTGAAGTAGGTTGTTGCTTGTAACTCGGAATTGCTGATGCCATTAGTTACGTGTTTTTAACATGTAAAATATTAAATATCTTTAAGCTTTATTTTTCTCACTGAATCTACACTCATCTGTCGAGAGCCGTCTACTGCAAGCCTGGTTTTGCTCTCAGGTTGAGTACATGGTGATGCAGAGGGTGCATTGTGTTCCATGTGTTAGATTCTCAGAGTTGCAGACCTCCATTTGATTCCATGTAAATAGTTGCGTTGAGTCTCAGACCCGTAAGGGTATGCATCTGCTTATGAGGAACAATGTGGTATGTGACGTATGAACTGTTATTTAGATCCTTATGACTGGATATGGAAAATGGATGCATAATTACAATGCTTAAACCTATTCAATGCAGGGGTTGACACTAAGGTCTCGGAGGCACTTGCCCAAGTCAGGTTCTACTTGCCCTCAGCTCATGGTCACTTGCCCCCCAGGGGTTGACACTAAGGTCTCGGAGGCACTTGCCCATCGGGCAAGTGCAAGTCAGGTTCTACTTGCCCTCAGCTCATGGTCACTTGCCTGCCAAAAATATATTGTAAATTTTGCAGATGTAACTCTTGAGAACATAAAAATGAAACCAAATGGACCCTTGTGGGTCCATTTGGTTTCATTTTCACACTCTCAAGAGTTAAAATTCATCATCTTATAATTAGCCCAGGTCTACACAACTAGAGAATGTAGAAGATTAGGTCATTTTGATGTGCGTGTTAATTTGCCTGTTTTGTTTCCCAAATCCAGCCTGGAATTGTGGATAGCGTGCAATGACTGCCTTCAAGACAAATTTATCTTGTGTTGTGTTATAGTGCACTAAGTTGCACACTTGCCCGATTGGGCAACCAGGTAGCAGTCTTCACTTGCCCGACCATTTTTTTTTTTTACTTGCCCCGGCCAAGCGGGCAAGTGTTAGTGTCAAGCCCTGCAATGTGACTCACCGTTTTGCTGTCAAAGTGTTCAGAATTCTGATCCACCAACAGGTTATTTTTATACCATCAAGTTGCCTTGATTCACGTGGCAGATAAATACTGTATATAAAGTGCATGATCTTAGGGGCATGTCATATGGTCTACCTGCACAGCCTTTGTCAGGTGTGCCACATAAAAATGTGCCTTAGATTGTCTATAATAAAAGGCCACCCTGAAGCCTTTGGGCACCCCTGGCTTACAATATTGCAAAGAAGGATTCAACATGGATTTGTACGTTTCGTTTCCCCCATTCTTTATACCTCTTAACTCTGGTCTTATTTATTCACTCTGCAGCCTGAGGACTTGCGACAGCTCGCCATGGAGATCGCCTCATCCCCATTGAAGCCCAAAGCCGCTCAGCCACTCCGAAACACCACAAATGTCAAACGCAAAAACAGGAGGTACGATTCACACTGGATGTGGGAATATTGGTATTGGAGTATAGCTCAAGCTTTAGAAGCATTGGGGGTTTGTAGATCACCTACAGGTATTTTCCCCCAGAATAGTTTTCTTTTTTAAATGTTCAAATGCTGTAAAGCAAGGGCGAAACTTTACCTTTGACATTGGTGGGGTCCTAAAGTTTGGCCCTTGGCAGTGACATCCCATGAGCATTCACTTTATGCACTCAAAGACAGAAATGAAATGAACCATCATCAGCCTATCATTGTTTATAATGGTAAATTACGGGACAACTTTGCCAACTACTAAATCATCATTCAGCTTCACCTGTGACTCTTTCTCTCCATTGCCGTCTGACTGTGTTGTAGTGTGGAGTTGTGGTGTTGGATCTGTCACCTGGACAACATAATGGGCCATGAATGCCAGTTGATTTAAAAATGGATAGGTTAGCAATGGATAGCTTTTTTGTCTGACTGTCACTATGCTAACACCCACGTTTTACGAAGGCACCCTCGTGATAAATGATGAATCTGTCTCATGTTATGTATGATGAGGAGTGATTGTGTCACTGTCACAAAATTTCTATCATTAGTAGGACATGTGCCTATCGTTTTGACAGCCATCATTGGATGATTTTCAACTACAGTCTCTGCAGTTAGTTGTGCGTGTCATCATAAACAACTTGTCTTGATTCATTGATTTAGCAGGGCATGATTTTGCCCTGCTAACGTGATGTGTTCCAAACGTGATTTCATTATCGAGTGATAGTGTGACTTACAGATTTCTTTGGAAAAAAAAAAAGCTCCGTATGTCCACCTTGTTCCTTTTGCTTGCCATCTCACTCGCGTTTGACAGTCATTTGCCCACGTTGCACCAATAAGGCTTTACACGGAGAAATACGAGTTTTTCCCCACGTCTCAGCGCCGTAATGAATGAATGGCCCGATCCAGTCATACCACGCATGGATAGACGCTAGAGACCCTATAATGTTTGTGTCCCAGCGCAACGACACGGCCCCCAGTAGCACCCCCCTGGCTTCAATACAAAGTCAATGGATGGCGTGGGGACACATCCGCACACCCCGACTCACGGCATGTTAGTAGTATCGGTCCCATGCAATGTTTTGGTAAAGGGACTATTTAAGCAAAAAAAAAAAGATGGATCTACAGAGAAATAATTTGGCGCTCCGCCACAGAGGTAATCATTAAGCATATGAATAGACGGAGCACTTTCTTCGCTGCAATGTGAATGAGACAGTTTTTTTTTTTTTTTTTTCAGACCCAACCAATATTATTGGTGGGGTCCAAACAATAATCCCTGGATATTGGTGGGGTCCGGACCCTTGGGTCCACCCCTTGGGTCCACCCCAAAATTACGCCCATGCAGGAAAACGGGCATATTTTGGACATGGTTCGAATGGTGATTACTCATGATTCAATACATTTTGCAGCTATGATTAAGTTGATTAAAATTCTTTAGACAAAATTAAGATATCTGCATTGAGTGGTTGCTGTATTGTGTATTTACGTCGATATGTTACATGGGCTATTTGGCTCACTAATGCAATCCAAAATGCCCTTTTTGTGATGTGTTTGTGTGTCCTGCTTCTACAGTAATATGAAACCCACGTCTGAGGAGGACTTGCATCAGCCTGCAGCTAAAAGGTGTTTGCAGCCCAAAGCCGCTCAGCCGCTCCGAAACACCACAAATGTCAAACGCAAAAACAGGAGGTACGATTCACACTGGATGTGGGAATATTGGTATTGGAGGCCAGAGTATAGCTCAAGCTTTAGAAGCATTGGGGGTTTGTAGATCACCTACAGGTTAAATAAACAGGTATTTTCCCCCAGAATAGTTTTCTTTTTTAAATGTTCAAATGCTGTAAAGGAAAACAGGCATATTTTGGACATAGTTCGAAAGATGATTAAATTAATTTTGAAGCTGTGATTAACTTGATTAAAATTCTTTATACAAAATGAAGATATCTGATCGGTTGCTGTATTCACGTCTCTGATGCGTTACATAATTTATTTCCCATCATGTCTGCCTTCAGTAGTCCCTCAACATCCACCTGCCAGTCGTCTCTCGAGATGCCGAATGCTGCTGCCTCCTCGCCCACAATGGCTGCCTCCAGTATTCCCTCAACATCCTCCCGCAAGTCGTCTCTCAAGATCCCGAATGCCATGCCATTCTCCTGTGACAACCGATCACGGCGCAATAGACTTCCCCCTGGCCTCTCTGGCAACTCCTCTACAGGCGAAGGTAACTGGGATTGTGTGTGCCGACAAATGGTGTTGATAGTGTTCAAAGCTGAAGCCGATCTACAAGCTCAAAACCTGTTTAATCTGCTGCTTTAGGTACTTTATGTTACAGTAATATTCAGTGAGGGGCAGACGGCCTGTCACAGGAGAGCAGTAGCTGCTACTGAATTTGTTACATTAAACCTAACCTTACTTAAAGTTTACTAATGGTGTGACAACATGTTCAATTTCACAGTATCAATAAGACGGACAGTAATAATAAATCCTACACCCCCTAAAATACATATTTCCTGAGATCCCCCTGAAGCAAAATATTAAGAGTTAAAAATAGCAGACCTAAAAGCTTGAGTGGCGCACTATGAGCTTGTAGATCTGCTATTTTTCAATGGCTAAAGTACAACACCAAAAGGCGTTCTCAAAATGGGTTATTTATTTTATTTATTTTTTCCATTATTATAATTATTTAATCCACAGTGAATCGTGTTTTGGTGGTGCAAAATATACGTAGTCTAAAGTTTGGGAAACTTTACACACACACACACACACTAATGCACTTACTTTTAACATGTTATTGATGTTTTCTATTCATTAACGTTTGTCTGGGCTAAATTTACCGTGGAGCAGTCATTGGGGCAGGACTAACTGTTCGGGAGGGGAGAAAAACTTTTTTTTTTTTTTTTTTTTTTTATGCAAAATTACTTAATAGCAGTTAATGGGCAGCCTTTTCACAGAGCATGTCTGAAATAAATATCAGATGAATTTGTCATGTAAATATGAGATTAATGCCTAAACATGTAGCTATGGGTGTAATGTTGAAGTCCACAGAAGTGAAACATTTTAGGCAAACTCCAAAACTGGTAGTTCAAGCTGACCCATTGTCAATTTTAAGCTATGACTTCCTGATTCCACATAACATGAGGGAAACAAAAAATCCACATAACTTCTCCTCCCTCCTCACAAATGATCAGTTTCAAGTATGGCATTAGTTTACCACAAATTGTGTTCGCTAAAACAGATTCATGTAAGAAAAATATTATTTAAAAGATTGTATTGCCACAATGAACATTGCAATAACATCCATGCATCATAGTGTCAACTATGTATCATTTTACATATCATCACTATTAAAATGTATTGTTAAACCTATACTACTAGTAGTAGCCTAATTTGTAAGTTGGTGAATGCTCTTGAGGTTGCAAGGTTTTGTATACTAAAATAGCTAAAATAACTGTCTTGTACTGTACAGGTCCCGGCTTCAACTCGCTGCCCCAAGATGTATCCGATGAGGACATCGATTGGTCTTCCGTTTCAGACTTGGACGACGTCACCTACTCCCCCTCTGCCTCTGCCGACCCATGTTCAACTAAGGGGAGAGGGACAGGATGTGACAGACACTTCCTCAGACGAATCTCTGCGACATCTCTCTTTTGGGGCTTGGTGTGTGTGTGCTCTTAGAGTATGTGCGTCTGTCTTTCACATCCTGTCTCTTTCCCCTTAGTTGTTCCACCCGTCCCTCGCTGGTGTCCTCAAACACAATGTCTTCAAATGGACTGTCTTCCTCCACTTCCTCAGGCGAATCTCTTTAGGCAAACTCCAAAACTGGTGGTTCAAGCTGACCCAGTGTCAGCTCCGTTTCTGTTAGATTCAGAACTGTTGAAAGAGTTGCTAGATGTTTCCTCAGTTTGGTTCCTCTGATTGCTAGGGGATGCTTCAGTTCACACTGTTCAGAGTATTCTCGGAGAAGATCACATGCACGATAGAAGGACTTAGCTCCCGGTACGGCAAAGAGATAGGGGTTGTCTTCAAGGACGCCACAGTCATTTCTGCATTCACAGAGACACTCCAGTGATTCCAGCATTAGCGGGGTCAAGAGAATGGGTACCTTTTTACCTCCCTTACCAACGATCTCTATTCTCGAAAAGTGACTCCACAGCTTTTTCTCGAGATCAGAGAGAGCATAGTTGATGTCTTCATGGTTGGATGATTTGTCTCTCGACAAGAAGTCTTCTAGTTTAATTTGGTTCGTCTCGCTTTGTCTGCGACGGTTGAAAAGCATAACCTGAACTTGAGTAGCTCTGGACATAGTAAGCCCAGTTTCAGTTCTCTAGAGACACTATAGACTTGAGCTCCTCAAGGTCTTGCTGCTGCTTGTTCTGCAGGTACTTGTGTAACTTTGCGACGTGTTCTGTCAGGGGAAAAAGCAGTGGGACGTTCCACTTGGCTCGAAAGGGTCTTCAGACACTCATTGGAAACATCCTCACCCCATTTTGAGTTGTAGATCCTTAGGAAATTATGTGCTTCTTCAGCCAACTTTTTGTCTCTTTCGATGAGAGCACGAAGAAAAGAAAATTGCAATGCTTATGGAGGTATTGCAATTTTCTTGAGGCTGAACCCAAGTTTCAACGGAAGACTGGTAGCCCTCTCTTTTCTTGTCTGTGTTTGAGAGACATGTTTCACTGCCTTCACAGTAAGATCAAAGTTCTTTGGCAGGATGTACTCCTTGATACTCTTCAGTGGTGTGATCTCACTTCCATAAACAAAAAGTCGCCCCAGCTCCCTTAATTTTTGCCGGATGTAGTCATGTTTCGCTGGGTCGGATCCGTGCTTCTTGTAGAGCAGGGGTTTTCAACAGGTGGTCCGGGGACCACCAGTGGTCCTTGAAAGGTTCCAGGTGGTCCCCAGGCTAAATGATGGAAAGTTGGTTAACCAGATGTAACTCTTGAGAATGTAAAAATGAAAACAAATGGACCCGCAAGGGTCCATTTGGTTTCATTTTTACATTCTCAAGAGTTAAAATATTCATCATCTGAATTAGCACCACTTAATTAAGACATTAACACTGTTTTGGTGACAAAATGGAGCCTTTAATTGTGGAAAAATTTTAAATTTTAGGTCTTTGGTGTAAAAATGTAATCAAATGGTGGTCCGTGGCTCAAATGCTGAATAAATGGTGGTCCCTGGAGTCAAAAAGGTTGAAAACCCCTCTTGTAGAGGGACTTGGCTTGGCTAACTCCATAATGCACCAGTCTTTCTGGACTGCATCTGCAATTGTATCCCTTTTCAGTTTACTCAACACTTTCCAGACGTCCATAGATACCCCTTCGGGAATAGGTTCAGCTAAGGCACATAGGGACTGACTTGTGTTTTTCCAGGTGTTGGATTAACGTCTTCTTTGATGAATTTGCACCTCTGCATGTGTCTCCACAGTGCCGATTTTGTGAAGAGCCATTGGCAGTGGACGCAATGCATGAAATCTTGCCCAGTCAAATCTTTTTTTGGCTGCTTGCTTGTTACCAGTTTCCCAACGCCTGTTTTTAAAACTTCAACATTGTGGGCAAAGTTGCCTCTGTTGCGGAGCAGATCTAAATGCAGTTGCCTTTCTTTAGAATTCTTTGGGAAACTGATTGCTTTTATAACTTCAAACTCCCGGCAATGAACTCTCTGCAAATGCCTTGCCATCTTTAAAAACGGCAACTCACAATAGAAACAGAACTGGGCTTTACTATATTCACGAGATCCGTCTGTTTTTCTTTTGACGGCAGGAATTATCACAGAAGATTTAGAGACATTTTGGGTCTTGGTGTGTGTGGTCTTAGAGTATGTAGTAGTAGAGAGTATGTGTCTGTCACATCCTGTCTCTCTCCCCTTAGTTGAACATCTCTCTTTTGAGGCTTGGTGTGTGTGCTCTTAGAGTACACACCCCCTAGCAATCAGAGGAACCAAACTGAGGAAACATCTAGCAACTCTTTCAACAGTTCTGAATCTAAGAGAAACGGAGCTGGGGCAGCTTGCAGATTTCATGGGCATAACTTTTGTTTTGCTCCCATTTTTCATGAGATGGACTTAAACATCTAAAATTCATTTCAGATATACAATGTTACCATTTCTCCCAAACACTGTTCACAAATATGTCTAAAAGTGTGATAGTGAGCAAAAGGTTTGCTGAGATAATCCCATCAAATTTGTGAGCAATGTATGAAATGGTAATATTGTATATCTGGAATGGATTTTTGATCAAGTCCATCTCATGAAAAATGGGAGCAAAAACAAGTGTTGCATATATATTCAGGGATTAAAGTAAAAAAAAATCTTGAGACTGAAAATTATCTTTTGCAAATAAGCACTGATCTAATTAAATGACCCCTGTGAAATCCTCAGGACTGAAATCAGTACCCAGTACTGAGAACTTTAATCCCTGTATATTCTTGTTGAGTGTACCTCCATGAACTGTTGGGAGGTGAGGGGAGACATGCTTTACCATTTTGTCCTGACTAGATTCTAGTCTCTGGCACTAGTTTCTAACACTAGCTTCTAGTCTGACATTATTTTCTAGTTTCCAGCACCTAATTCTAGTTCCTGATACTTGTTTGACGTACAGGCTCATAGACTTAACAGTCTAGTCTTAACAGTTTTTTTACCTCTTTTATTGTAATCTGTTATAGTGTTCATGTTAAAACCTGATACTGTTTTAGTGTTAATCCTGTATTTCAGGGGTTTTCAACATTTTTGACACCAGGGACCACCATTTATTCTGCATTTGAGCCATGAACCACCATTTGATTACATTTTTACCCCAAAGACCAAAAACTAAAGAATTATTTTGGTTTTGTCCACAATTCAGGGCTGGATTTAAAAAAAAAAACAAAACAAAACAAAACAGTGTAGACTTCTTTATTAGGTGGTGAATATCTTAACTCTTGAGAGTGTAAAAGTGAAACCAAATGGACCCGCAAGGATCCATTTGGTGTCATTTTTACATTCTCAAGAGGTACATCTGGTTAACCAACGTTCCATCATTTAGCCTGGGGACCACCTGGGACCCTCTCAAGGACCACTGGTGGACCCCGGACCATCTGTTGAAAACCCCTGCTGTATTTGATCTGTGACTTGTCTGAGACTTGTCTTAAGCAAAGCTTGCTTCACAATGTGAGCACCACCATACATTAACTCTTTACAGTTCCTGGAAAGAGTGTGGTTTCCTGTAAACTAAAATAAATTTCAGTAATTCTCTAAGAGTGTGTGAACTGGTATATCTGTGCTATGGTGAATCCAGAAAGATGTGGGGAGTTATTTTCAATTTAAAGGAGTTTATTGACAGAAGAAAAAAAAACATTTGAATTGCCAAAGCAAGTGTCTAACTATACATACAATTGAAGGAGGGGAATCTAAAAGAGTTGTAGGGGCACAGCACATGGTAACGCTGTGACTTGTACCCTGAATGTGTGTTATATAATAAATGGTATGACATCTTTTGCAGTTGTTTTAGGACAAAAAAGCTGCTTTTTTTCTGCAGTGACTTGCAAGTATTTGTAAAATGCATGTAAAGGTAGCAGAACTGTTTATACAGTATATACAATAATGCTAGCTGCCCATAGGGTGGCTGTAATCCATTCTCATGCTGTCTGTTACAGAACAGTGCATCCATTTTTTTGTGCTGTCTGTCCACTTATTTTGCATTTCCTCCTGTAGGCATGTTCCTAGTGTAGCTGAGTGTCTCAACCTGATGGCCGATATTATATCTACTTTGAATTATCACAGGGAAAACCCTTTCTTTGGCTTAAAGGTTAAGATGTGTGTTTTAGAGGAGTACAGGCCAGATCAATGACGGGTGAGGGTGGGCTGAAAACTAATCTTAGCTAAAGAGGATCGAAGGATATAGGACTAATCCCTGCATGGGATTTTGGGCGGACAGGGTGAAAAATCACTTCATTTAGATTCTATGAAAATAGGAAAATAACTAGATGTAAATATCTTTACTCCTCAAAGCATCAGGAATGAAACATTTTTCTATTCTATAGGCCCATACAGCCTAAATACTATATGATTTAAGTACAGGCTGTAGAATACTGTGTTTGTTGTAGTGAAACATCTTCTGAGGCACATCATCAGTGATGGTCCTGAGCTCACGTGGTGTTTTGAGCTATTCGAAACATCAGACACCCTCTCAGGCGGTTCAGCTGAGGTTCATGATGACTCAGCTCTCCTTCCATTAACCACTCCGTCAGTTCTCTCCACAATGCTCAAAAGAGTGAATAAGCTATGGATAAAAACATTGTATCAAAATATATTTCCTGTTTAAAATTACTTGCGTGAGCAGAGCAAGCGCAAGTTGCAATGGGTTTGCGGTGGTCGACTGGCAGGTTCAGGTGATGTTAATGGTGACATAATTCAGACACCGCTGTGACTAATGTTGTATTCTTTCTCCAAAAGCCCTTGAGTACGACCCACTATGATTGGACGAGATTCATTACACATTTCTGTCTGTATCCACTGTAACGATATAGTGACATTAGTTGTCTCTGAGAGAATATTAAGAGTATTTCTTTTTGATGGATAAGTGTGTATTTGTTTGCTCTGCTCACGTAGAGGCCATGACCTACCTACCTACAGGGTTTGATGAGGGCTGGGCTGTCATTTTGGGGCCTCTTGAGAAGTCTATTTTTTGTTAGCTGCCATGGCATGGCTACACTAATACATTTGAAGCTGCCCATCCTACTGAGCTCCACACATCACTATAAAGACACTATAGACCCATTTTAAGTTGTTATGTGTTATGTCATTAGTCTATTAATGACATAGTAAGCTTGACCTTAACCACTACCAGGGGCGTAGTCAAGGGTCTGGTAGTTTATCGTTGGTGCGGCCTGCGAGTTTCCCTTGCAAATGCAGACTAGGCGGCCAAAGGTTGGACATTGTACATGGTACCGAAAAAGGTGAATAAGGCTTATAGTGATTTTTGTCATGGTAGACATGTCTAGAGTTAGAAAATATGGTTAGCCTTGCTCCAGTGGTAGCTTTATGGGTGCTATCATGATTTTTATTATAATAACACTATAGGTGGAAATTGCATCAATATATATGAAAGCATACATAAACTACAAAAAGAAAGTTTTCTTTTTTCCATTTCTATGAGGTGTCTTCAGCAACATACTAAAAGTTCTAAGAAATCATAGTTGCAGAAGTATGTGTAATACCAATATTCCAATGTGTGTACCGATATCGCCAGATAATATACTCCAATGAGCTTATTTTTTCCTTTAATCACAATCACAAACTTTGCAGAATGGAAGTTGACATGAAAAGTAACGTATTTTTCTATTATTACATTTTTGGTTTAATGGATTTGAATGTGCAGATTAGCTCAAAACTTAAAATGTGGCCAAAAAACAACCTAAAAAAATGATTTTCCCCTGAACTAGCGGTGCTGTGCTACAAGCTTGTAGGTCTGCTAATCACAATGATCAAAATGCTCTTGGACTGGCTTCTAACCTGAAAACTGCCGAGGGTTATACCCCTGTACCTGCCATGGGTATAACCCTGGACGGTATAGTCCTCAGGGTCAGGGAGGTGCACAAGCCTCTCCCCCTTGTTTTTGGCCTTTAATTAGATCAGATAAAATTTGATATATAGTGAAATGCATAACTCAGTGACTATTGCGCTGATTTGGATGATTCTGACATCAAAGTCTACATTTTCAGTATACTTTGTGTACAGAAAATGTATACCGTCTACACGCCATACCTTGTTGTAAAGGTGACTAATCAACGATCACATACAATACCAACCACTATTATTAAGGTAGAGAAAATAATTCCCAAAGTTAGGTTTCCTGCAAACTTATGTGGGCCAGTTTACATTTGTCTTGGATTTGTTTTGTTTCTCCTGTTGTCTTCTGAGCTGTAGATTAATATTGCACATGTTGCTTAAGAGCACACTTGTTCAGAAATGTATGTCTATAGATACCAATGTCTGTATTGAATTATGCAACCTCTTCTTCATCAGAACTGTTCTGTTCCAACCCTCGGTGTGAGTTCCTCAGTTGCTTAGTTTGTACAGATCTGGAGTATGCAGTGGCTTGTATCTCAACTAGGAAGCTTGTGTTCTTGTGCACATTTACAGGCCAAAAACTCAAATACTTCTGGTGCAGGTGCTGTACACCCACTGTCTACCAACAACAGGTTCAGAAAAGCTGGTAGTCTGGATCACGTCACTGAAGGTGGTCCCAAAGAGGTTCCAGCTACAAGTGAATGGCAGCAGGTGTTCATAGAGCTTTGTCGAAGCATCCTCAGTTTGGGCAAGGGAATCGTTTGACTTCTAACCTCAGTCAGTGCATTCAGTTTACCATAGCCTTGACAACCAAGGCTTTCATTTTCGTCTGAGTTGCAGGGAAAAAGGAAGCCTGGATTAGCACACCAAGCAGACTGGCCTTCAAGTGAGAGTCAGCCTTTCGGGGTGGGTGTCACTCCAAGAGATGTGGCAAATCAGATCTAACCGATCTTCCGCCGTGGCTGTGCTGGTCCCGGCCCCTCTAAGCCAAAATCATTGCAGGTTAGGCCAGACTAAGTTTACCATGACCAGCAAAGCACACACTAATGCAATGCAACCAGACTGTCATCAAGGTTTTCTCCCAAACCAAAGTCCCAAACTTGTGTATGTTAATTGTTCACAAACCATTTGCGGTTTTGTGTACCACACTTCTGTGTGTGCACATGAGTGTGTGTTAAAATAGTTAAATCACCCATGTTATATTGATATTAATTATATTATTATAATTAATTAATAATAATTATTATAATTATTATAATATTGATGATTTTTTTCTCATGTTCAATTTGTCCATCCATGGTACAAACATCAAAAATGTTCATACAAGTGAATTATTTTGTTCAGACAATTATTAATTATATAGTCATAACATAATCAGATTATTAGCCTAAACCACAATTCAGATATTCTTATGAAACTGCTATCACACATTTGTGGCATTCCTGGATGTCTTACGAACATAATGATACCACATATGCCTTTTGATGGCAAAGATAATTCAATTCATCCAGAACATCAGGCCATGCAGTTGTGACTGCGTGTATACTTCACAGGCTCACAGGCTATTGGGAGAATGGTTTCTATTTACTGCTCATTGTTGAGATCCTGTTCAAAGCCCGCCTACTGGCTTTGCCATTTGCACAGAATAGGACAGGAAACGGATCTGCAGCATGAGCCCTCCTCCCGCCATGCAGTTTATTTGTCGCTGAACTGTCAATCTGAAAAAAATACGATAATGTCATTGGCTGTGGGACGGGTGAATGTTGCTTCCTTGATTACTATGTTTAACCGGCACAATGCGTGTGTGGGGAAAGGATAGCTAACTTTTTATAAACAATGATAGTGGACTGTTTTCTATTGCCCGATACGGGCGGATGAATGACTTCGGCAGCACGCTGAGGTGAGTAAAATGCAACTGTCTGTTGCCTATGTAATTTCTGTTATTTAATAAGAACATTAAGTTGGGGACCCTGGACAGATTATTTTGAACACGGAGTGAGAGCTAGCTTCCTGCAGCTATCCTATCAGAAGCTGTGTCCGTTGTCAACAATAGCAGTATGATTACGTTTTGAATATCACAACGTATGGCATGTTCTAAGTTCGCCATTTCACTGCTGTTGTAGCTAAAACACGTGGCCATATTTACAATATTGAAAGGCATTACTTGGAATCATAGTTGTAGCTGTAGGTGAGAAGTTGAGCTGCTAACAAGCATTCTCCTGCAGCAGAGTCCTGCTGCTGCTTATTGCCAAATACACTGTGTAGCTTTGCATCTGCCCATGTATGCCTAAGCACTGGGCAGGACAACCCTGGCACTGGCAGAGAAATGTACATGCCCCTCACCCCTACCCCCGCTGTGTGCACTTAAGGATGCTCTTTTAATGTGCAGCCCTGTGTATTATCCATACATCCATCTTCAACCGTTTATCCATAGTTGGGTTGCAGGGATAATTATTATGAGACAAAGGACAAGTAGTCCTAGTCTTACTCAAAAAATGCCCCTGCATTAAGTGGTCAAACTAGGTGTCCATGGCTTAAGGCTAGTTGGCAGGCCACAGCTGTAACCCCACTTTAAATTAAGTGAAATGTTGTTGGTTGATGCATAGCCTTTTCTCATTTTCCTCCCGCCGTGGAGATGGCAACATATAAAGACACTATGCCTATATGCTCAACTATTTGTTGGTGGTTTGGTTGTATAGACACTATATGCCTATATGCTAAACTCTGTGTTGGTGGTTAATGGTTGTATAGACACTATATGCTAAACTCTGTGTTGGTGGTTAATGGTTGTATAGACACTATATGCTAAACTCTGTGTTGGTGGTTAATGGTTGTATAGACACTATATGCTCAACTCTGTGTTGGTGGTTAATGGTTGTATAGACACTATGTGCCTATATGCTAAACTCTGTGTTGGTGGTTAATGGTTGTATAGACACTATATGCCTATATGCTAAACTCTGTGTTGGTGGTTATTGGTTGTATAGACACTATATGCTCAACTCTGTGTTGGTGGTTAATGGTTGTATAAACACTATATGCCTATATGCTAAACTCTGTGTTGGTGGTTAATGGTTGTATAGGCACTATATGCTCAACTATGTGTTGGTGATTAATGGCTGTATAGACACTATATGCCTATTGTATATTCTGAACTATTTGTTGGTGGTGAGTGGTTGTATAGACACTATATTCCTACAGGTATATGCTCAACTATTTGTTAGTGGTTACTGGTTGTATAGACACTATATGCCTATATTCTTAACTATTTGTTGGTGGTTAATGGTTGTATAACAAAAGTTCTCTCTCACTCTATCCCTCCCTCCTTTCCTGTGGAATTGCTCATTGTGTTAATGTGTTCATTGTGTTGTTGTTGTGGGTGCAATCATGTTTCATGACTATATGTTTATTTGTTCTGTTGAGTATAATATTGTCTTTATTTGCTGTATAATTGGAACACATACATGTAGCCCTTTCTCCATTTTTTGCGTTGAAATCATGAATGCCACACCACGAAAAATTTTCTGCAGACAGCTCTGCCACTTACCTGATATATGGAGGAATGAATGCTTTAGCATTGTCCCACAAAGGTGCCATATAACACCAAGGGGGAACCATTTTGGTCATGTATAAATAAACAGTAATAATAAACAGTAACAGTTCTTCAGTGGTTTCATGGTAACTGTTGTGTTCAGGGCTGCAAATCTATGGATGAAAGGTTGGAGTGAGATTCAGTGCTGGGGAAAAAAGGCCTTTTTTAAAATATGATTTGACCAGTTTTAAAGATTTTTAACAAGACTCACATCCCTTGGGTTCCCTCTCTGTATAGTGATTGTCGTGGGGGTTGGCACATCCCACTATTTATTAGTGTGGTTGTCTGAAGGGCAACAAGACTCTTGTCTTGTTATCCTGGGACTTTATTATTCTCCGAGAGTAAACTTGTTTCGGCATGCTACTTTACATCACCATTACCATTACGCCTAAACCAGTGGTGCAGTGTCACCATTACTTCAAAATTCCTCTTCCTCTAGAATAACATTTTTAGGCGCCTTTAACAAAGTCCCAGGATCACTTTACAATTGCAAATTGCATCGCTCTATTTACTATATTATTACAATCCATTTCTTGACTCTAATCCCAAACATTACACCCAATATATGCGTTACCAATACTTTACATAAGTTAAGTATCTGCTGTTTTCTATTTGGCATTAATGCATTCAACTTTGAGTCTGTCTTGTCATGTCCATTTGTGTATATTGTCCTTTTTATGATCCGGCCTATTTTCCTAATTGAAACTAGATCAGCACTCAGTAGAGTGAAAACTTGCACACAAGTAGGCCATGGCCTACAACCGACCACACACTGATTGCTTAACTTGTGCTCACTCTGTCAATAACGACAGGTTCCTTTCACCTCCAATATGATTTGGTGCTTCAGTCTTTACAGAAGTGACTGTCTGCATTTGGGAACTAAAGGAGCATGAGGGCATGGGAGAAAAATAAGGCGAAAATGAAAAGTTAATAAATAATTTGTTAGGCGTCTAACTGAATCCATTCCAATGTGCAGCATATAACATATGTTGCCAGCAGAATTGACCATAGGACTGTACAGTCCATAATTCAAAGGGTCATAAATAGAGCACAATGCAAACAAGAATGCATAAATGGTGCATTTGCGCCTTTATGTAAGACTATCTACGTAGATTTTGTATTGCATTCACCCATTTATGCACCAATGCTGGGGGAAACCATGCAAGACATCAACTTGCAATATATTATGTATGAAGCTCATGTCTACTGATAAACTGCACCAAGCTTTGCAATTGTTGAGATCTGTTTAATAGGAAAATTCTGCTTCTGTTAATAGGTGAGTTCATGCTGGTTTCAAACTACAAATATAGGCTAAAGTTGAATCCTTTAAAACAATTTAAGCATTCTGGTATTTTACAAGGCGCAGCAATTGAACAAGTTAAACAGGCCGAGTTGTTGGATGTGATTAGTGACTATTAAACACTGTCCTTGTTGATGCAAAGTAATACTTGGTTTCTAAAATGAGTAGCAGCAACATGCCAATAAAAGAAAGGATTACATATGTTGACTGGCTCAGCAGTTATACTTGTATTACAGTTAATAGTTTTATAATAGACTTGATTATTGCCCAAACTGACACCAGGTTTCATCAAGGCTGTGTATGACTGACACCAGGTTACATCAATACTGCGCATTTCTTAGTTTAAAAGTATGTAATAATTTATGTTCTTATGGAAAATGACTTGGTCTTTACTCAAAAGTTAATTTTTATCTTTTCATTTTCCCCTTATTTTTCCACCCATGCCCTCGGTGCTCCTTAAGTTCCCAAATGCAGACAGTGTATCCCACTGAGCTTGGGCACAGTCGGTGTACACTCTTGTCTTATTATATTTAATAGAAGCAATTCACCAATACAATAATCCTCTAGTTTACACTATTCTATATGGACTACATTACGGCTTAATAACCCATATACCAATGTTGCATGGCCAGTGGGACATTTTTTACTCCAAAAATGAGGTTTGGAATGGATTCTGCACCCCTGAAAATCCCCTTGTGGGGCGTCTAGCCCCACAGGGGATATACACCTATATATACACCTACCTATACACCTATACACCTATCAGAACACATTAGTGAAGAAAGCTATTGGTTGTAATTTTTTCAAAGATGGTCCGAACATCTTCAGCTTCTCTTCCACACTCCTACATGCTGTTTTGCACCAAGATACCTTTGAATGGCTTTCAGTGAGGGTTCAGAGTTGGATAGGGTCTGTAGATCCCCAATCTACAGAGAATATCAGCTGTTTCCACCAGAGTTGAGGTCAAAGTGTCCTTGAGCATGACACAGAATCCTTAATTCCTCCCAATGAGTAGGTTGGTACATTGCATGTAGTGTATGCATGTAATGTATACTGCATTTACAATTGTGTCCCCACACAGATGGTAATATCTGAAAGTGTGTTATGGTGTCCCCAGGAAGTCTATAATCTGAAAGTGTGTTATGGTGTCCCCAGGAAGACGTATCTGACAGTGTGTCCCCACGAAGATAGTAATATATGACGTCCCCACATGGGAGGACCCAGACGGATCTGGGGAAAAAAGTATTGAATTTTGCTAATTGAACGTTATATTCTTGTTCCTGATTTTTTTCTGATCATACCTGATTTTTTTCAGGGCTGTAGCATGTCTAGAAAGGGGTGTCCCCACATGGGAGGATACAGTCATGCGTCCCCACCATGTAGCAAAAACAAGTATGTGTGTGTGTGTGTGTGTGTGTGTGTGTGTGTGTGTGTGTGTGTGTGTGTGTGTTTCTGTGTAGGAGAGATAGCTGGCAAAATGTTGGTCAACATAACAATTCTTCTACGTTTTCTAATTGTGTAGATTCTTGAGAATTAAGTAGTTCAGATGTTTAAATATAACTTGAGAGCGTAGAATGGACCCATGAGAGTCCATTGCGTTTCATTTTAATGGTCTCAAGAGTTACAGATCTATAAGGGTCCATGTGGTTACCCACTGTCCATCATTTAGCTGGAGACCACCTGGAATCCTCTCAGGGACCACTGGTGGTCCCCGGACCCCTACTCTAGATGTAATGTCCAAGAAGTGTCCTTGAGCGAAACGGCACCGAACACCTAATTGCTCCTGAAGAGCATATGTGCGCCTGTGTGTGTGAGTGCGTGTTCATGTGTGAATGCAATGCACTCTCTATGGAAAGTGCTTTGGGTAAAAGTGCTATATAAATGCACCATTTACTGTATAATGTGCCACTTACCGCTGGAGCCTATAGCCCACACTGCAGGCATGTTCACTGCATATGTTCTGTCCCAAATGGTACGTTACTACAGTGATGTTCTTCTTTCTCCACCTATGGTCCTTTGATCAGTAAGATCTCTGCTGTCTGAATGGCTGCATGAATGGTGGCCACAAATACCGTACATATGCGGGTTCCAGATAACGTGTCATGTCATATTGACCCATTTTTTATTGATTTATCAATCAAAAAAAAATCTGATTTTGTTTATTATTCTTGTCGGCCTGCTCCTTTGCACCACACTCTTTGTTGTTTCGTGCATGTGTGCTGTCCTTGTTCACAGCTCAGAGTGAGTGACTCGTATCTAGAGAACTCTCCATGGTTTCGCTCGAAAGGGCACATACTTCTGTCTTCATAATAATAATAATAATCCTGTTATCCTGAAGGATATTTCTCAGTGACATTTTGTTCATGCACCAACAAACACCAACTAAGGGACTTACGAAGGGCTAATTCTTGATTGATTAATTCCGCAACAACTCTCAACTAAAAATGTTTTATTTAAAAAAAAAAAAATCTATCCTAAGCATAATATGAGTTACTTCCTGTCAAGAAACGTCCTGTCAAGAAACGTAGTGTTTGACGTTTGGAAGAGCTGGCTTTCAGCACTTACCTATACCTGCTCACTCACTGTACATCACACAGAAATACAGCTCTGCTGTTTGACGTGGCAATAGCTGCAGCTTGACAAGATAGAAAACAAGCTCTTGAGCATTGACTGCGGTGTGGACGGCAGACATTAAATCGATCTCAGGAGCACAGTAACACGTATTATATGTGGCTCAATCCTTAGACGACGCCGCGTTTAAAATGAGATGTAGGACCTACTTTTTTAACTTCAGGGGAGATGACGCTTACTGTTGAAAACAGCTGAGCTTCTTAACACTTTGGGTGCCCACACGTATTCATCATTACAGCCGCAGGAGGCCCGTGAGGACGCGTGGGCATGTCTCGAGAGCCCTTTTAATTATAGAAAACGCAAAAAATATTTTAAGTGGCCGTTGCTAGACAACACCCTGCTCAGCCAGATTGATCATAGCAGGTGATGTTCTAATTTCTTCTTCTAAGAAGAGACTTACAGCAACAATGTAAAGAGGAGTTTTCAACCCCTGTTTTTTTGTGGAAAATTGAAGTTTGTGCAAAATCTCCCACATTTGCTCTGCACTCCTATCGCGCCACTTTATTCTGAAAGATTCCCTGGCCCAAGAAGTGTATAGATCAAATGGCGGTACTGTAAGACAATCTGAAACTGACCCTAAGAATCTACATGATGATATTGTTGTGTGTGCATCCGTGCCACTCATTAAGACATAGGCAATCCTGTAAAAACAATAAAAACATCTCCAAATGTGCATTTGAAATGCAATTTGAATCCGTCCCAACTTGGTGGCTGGTAAGCATTATGAAGTGCATCATGACTGGGGGGGGGGGAGAGAGAGAGAGAGAGAGAGAGAGAGAGAGAGAGAGAGAGAGAGAGACATAGACAATCATAGAGATGGAGAGAGAGAGACACACAGATAGTGAAAAGGAAGGAGAAAGGCAATCAGGGAATCAACAGACGGGAGACAACAAGTGCACAGCTGCAGGACATAATGTGTCCCTTTCATTCACATTAGTAGCGACGCGGCGCTGCTTATGAGGGCCTCGCTGAATACATGGAAATGAACACGGGACTAAAAATACATCCCCAACAACCCCACAACAAGACACGGCAGGGTGCTGCCATGCATCCTCCACTTCTGAAGCACGGCGTGTGGCGCAGACACAGACAGGAGAAGAGGAAGACTCATACAGAGACGGGGCTAGAGGAGAGGAGAGAGGAGAGAGACGAGGGGGCAGAGGTGGCGAACGAGGGAGGTGATGATAGGAAATGATTTCAGACACAACAGGTTCAAACGAAGAAACGATAGCGAGATGATAAGAACATGGACATAGATGAGAGATGAGATGAGATATAACCCTTTCCATCAGCCATCGACAACGGTTCAATAGGACGTGGGAAGTGGGAAGAAAATAACGTTTGAAGTGGTTGCTTTTATGGTGCCACACTAAATCGTCTACCAGAGGGCAACATCTATCTCTCTGTCTGTCTGTCTGTCTATTCATTTAATTTAATTTCACAGCTATACTTGAATCGACCTGGACAGAGTCCCAAACCAACTCAGCACTGCATCGTACAACATTGACGTGACGTTCGCACCGACAGACTCAACACCGGACACTGCACACTGGGCGGAGTGTGGGGCTTATTGCAAGGTCTATTACAGACATGTCTAGAAAATAATAATTTCTCTAATGGATGAAGACGGAGAGGGAAACATTGGAGACGGGGGCGAGACGCACACAGAGAGACGGACAGTAAGGAGCGAATTAGAAGGATTTACAGACCTACAGCACGGTATCAGAGCAATCAGTGTGGTATCAGATCGTCTACAATGTCGCTCGATGTTACGAGGATGACGCGCACCGAATTATAGATGGGATGAGATTGAATCGAGAGGGAGAGGGAGAGAGAGGGAGGTAGAGAGAGAGAGAGAGAGAGAGAGAGAGAGAGAGAGAGAGAGAGAGAGAGAGAGAGAGAGAGAGAGAGAGAGAGAGAGAGAGAGAGAGAGAGAGAGAGAGAGAGAGAGAGAGAGAGAGAGCACCAGACACTAGCAAGCACATAACGGTCGGAACAGGAAATTGTGCTGAATTGGGCAGTAAATAAAAGTGTAACCTATCATGTTGCACCATTAAACACACAGGAACAGCCTTAACCCTTCTAAATCAACGGTTTTTTTCATACCAGGGTCCACTATTTATTCAGCGTCTGAGCCACGGACGACCATTTGAGGACATTGTAGCCCCACAGATCCCAAAAACTAAAGATTTCTTTTGCTTTTGTCCACAAAACAGTCCAACATACAGGTCAAAATGACCATTAAACTTCTACATTCTCTAGTTGTGTAGACTTGGGCTAATTCAGATGATGAATATTTTAACTCTTGAGAGCGTAAACATGAAACCAAAAGTTTCATGTTTATGCTCTCAAAGAGTTACACCTGGTTAACCAACTTTCCATCATTTAGCCTGGGGCCCACCTGGAACTCTCTCAAGCACCACTGGTGGTTTCCAGACCACCTGTTGAAAACCACGGTTTTAAATCTCTGTCAGTGGTGCTCAACCTTTTTCCATGTACAGGACCCCCATGAATAACTATCAGTGCTTCGCCGTGGACCCCCCTCCTGAAAAATGTAGATTTGTTGGAGAGGCAGGAGTACAGGGAATTGCAGCGGAGTAGTTGAGCCGCAAATAAATGAAGGTCATGGGTTACTTTAGTTAAATCGGGGGTGGATTGGAAGGGCTTGGAACGTTAACAATATTTCTGAGATGGTGAAATTATATCTGAATAACCTTTTTTATTATATGGCCTTCAAAATTGAGGTCAGGGTTGCGGATCAAGTGATGCTTAAAATATCGCATCCCGTCCATAAGGGCTAAAAGGATACAGAGACTGCGTCATAAAGAAGTAACGCTGAGATGGCCAAAGCAGGAAGAGAGGAACAGATGAGGTGTACAGAGGAGAGAGACCAAAGAAGATGTTTGGAAATTCAAGTACGGCAGCTTAAGAATGCGGCCATTTGAGCTCCGGCTAACCATATCATGAACAAAAACATACACCCATTTAACGGAGCTATCGTGATCGCCCCCTTTCTGCAAAAATGGACGATTATTTCCAGACCACTCCGCCCTTCAGGAAACGACTCACCGTAAATACCTTGGAACTCGTGACGCATTTAAACCCGGGAAAAAAAAAAAACAGTGTGTGAATGCCAAATGTTTGTTTATGGATGAAAAATATAGTAAAACACCTCATGAGAACATCTGGTGCTAAAATTCTAAACACTTATATGAGGGATCTTGATTGTAAAAGTGTAAAAAATGTTTGTGTTTAAAAAGTGTTACCGGCGATTAAACCTGTTCGTAGGTTTACATTCTAAACACTTCTCTGATCGCCAAGAGAGAGACAGAGCAAGGCCAGATGTAACATTTCCCAATTGGAGGGGCAGGGGAAAATGGTATGGTGGACACTTTGTGCCACGGGCGATGAAGTCGCACCCATACCATTTTTGGTTACAGGACTTTTATTAGTCAAGTAAAGCATCAATAATAACATCAGTTGTTGTTGAAGTTGCAACAGATACGCAGCATGCATGAAGCTAAAGGTCTGACTCAGAGTTTTCTGTTTGTAATGATGAAATGCTGGTTTAGTTGGTTTAGTTATGTGACAATTGTAGTTAGTAAGTAGCAGTAGTGTTTCAAATCATCTTAAATATAAGCACTTTAATTTGAAATATCTTGGGTTGTTTTGCATGCCATTGTGTTTGGTGGGGCAGACTGGGAATTTAGGGGGGCATTGCCCCCTCATGCCCATGCCTAGATCCGTCCCTGGGGAGAGAGAGGTCGGTAGGAAAGAGAGGCCTTGACAGACAGATGGTGAAGAGAAACAGAGTGCTGAAAAAACAGCCTCTAAAGATAGATTTTTAGACTCACTTTATTGATCTCCCAGGGGAAACGGGAGAGGTGTAACATTTAGAGCTGTAAAGGGTGTGATTGAGAGAGGAGGAGGAAGAGGTGGACCAAAAAAATCGTTATGATTCTCGGTCGCAGTGAATGAGCTACACCTTTCCAACAAAGAACTAAAAAACGGGGGAGGCTCGGCGAATGATGCCTGCTCACAAGTACGCTCTTAGGATGTACTTCTAGTCTGACTCATTCTTCAAAAGAAGTTCTTTTTTTATTCTCCCCCCATGTGAAAGTGAAGCACGCTGCGTATACAAGCATGCAGTTAACAATCAGCGTTGGTTGGCAGACGGACAGTGCGGCAAAAAAAAAAAACTTTTGGCTCCGAGTCAGGGGCAGATCTAGGCATGGGCAGGCGCGGTCTTACAATATAGGCAAACGAGGCGGCCGCCTGGGGCCCCTCAACTTTCCCATACAGCAGGGGCCCCCGGAGCCGTTGGCAACTAACCATACAGTTGGCCATCTAATTGGGCCCTCCTGAACAGTGAGCATCAGTCAGTGAGTTAATAAATAATGATTTTGTATGTTTCAAATCAAAAGTAAAAACAACACAATAAAATTGGCCCTACAGAAACCGTGTACATCACCTCCCATTTGCGTTAAAGTGGAATATTCCATGATCCATGCCATGTGCGCGAGACGGTGAGAGCACTATTCCAAAACATTACCCATCACGTTACAACAACCTATCAGAGACATTCTACCTAGCCTACTACTTCAGAAAGAAATAAGTTAAGTAGAGGTCTTCACAGGTCTCAAGAAATCCATCCGAAAACCGAAATAAATCCATGCAATATCGCCGAACTGTTCGGCAAATTATTAACAAATTTAAACCAGAACCAAGTCGATCCGTGACATTTTTCCCGATTCCGAACTGTTCCGAGATTTCTTTTAAATGGCGGCGCCGAACCCGTCCGAAATGAGACACGCACGGTTATTCCAAGAGACCCGACTTTATGAACTAATATAGCTGACGAATTGACCATTATACATTTTACACTCGTCACGAGAGAGGAGAGAGACCCAGACAGAGGGAGGCTGTGCCGCCAGCAGCTCTATGCCGCTGCAGGCTGCACTCTCCACGTGAGCGGAGGAGCAGGGAGGTGGAGGAGGTGGTTTACCTTACGCACGCAACTTTGTCATTAACTTGCATTGAGCTTTTCACCTCGTGTAGGCCAACGGTACTGTTTTAGGGGTCCGTGATATAATGTAGTCTAGAATTAAACCCCCGCAATATTATTACCGTCCATCAGCACAATTCAGCTGCAGCTGAGAGACACACAGAGCAGCAGGGCAGTGCGCTGCCTGTAGACAGAATCACATTCACATACCAGATATTTAGGGGAATTCCACCCAAAAATCAAAAATTTCCTGAGAGAAATGTTGTGAATAAATGTGAACCAAATTTGGTACCATTTGTACCCTCTCAGGAAAAAGGGTGTTAAAGAAAAATCATTAACATGGTGAAATACATCTTGATGATGTCATCAGATGTATTTCACAATGATTTTTTCAGACCTCCATTTTTAGGAAATACTGAATTGGGGGGACTTTTTATCATGTCCACACAACATCTCTAAGGTTAAGGTATATTAATTAAATATTAAAATGTTAAAAATGGGTGGAGTTCCCCTTTAACATACAGTACAGTACGTACAACATACAGTAGCCTAGAACACACCATCTTATGCGCATCATTCTCTATCTTTCACCCACACACACTCATACACAGGCACACGTCACATACCCACAGACCTCTCTCACATAGTCTCTCTCTCTGTCTCTGTCTCCCTGTCTCTCTATCTCTCTAGCTCTCTCTCTCTCTCTCTCTCTCTCTCTCTCTCTCTCTCTCTCTCTCTCTCTCTCTCTCTCTCTCTCTCTCTCTCTCTCTCTCTCTCTCTCATATTCTTTATTGTTCAGGTACAATTTTAGATAAAATGTGACTGAGTGACTCACTCACAAATCTTTTCAGTCATTTTTTCTTAACTATTCTTAAAAAAAAAGTAAATATTTTGCTTTTTGGAATACAATGGTGTGTTACATGATACGTATTTCTTGCATTTTAAAAGATTGTAGTTAAAACTTTTAGGGCCCCCATAGCTAAATCCGCCTGGGGCCCCCAAATTGCTAAATCCGCCACTGGGGATGGCATGGGGGCGCAATGCCCCCCTAAAAGCCCTGACTACCCCACCAAACATGATGTCATGCAAACAACCCAAATTCCAAATTAAAGTGCTTATAATTAAAATGATTTGAAACACTACTACTGCTACTAACTAACTACAGTTAAGGCACCACTAAACCAACAGCATTTCATCATTGAAAACAGAAAACTCTCTGAGTCAGACCTTTAGCTTTATGCATGCTGCGTGTCTGTTGCAACTTCAACAACAACTGATGGTATAATTGATGCTTACTTGCCTAATAAAAGTCCTGTAACCGAAAATGGTATACCATTTTCTCCTGCCCCCCCAAATGGGAAATGTTATATCCGCCCCTGGCTCCGAGTTGGCCTCAGATTTTCGTTGAAGCCAGCTCCGAGATAAACGAGGGTTCAACGGTAAACAAACACAGAGGCAACTGTCTTAACAGTCCATAGACCGTTACAACCACACTAGGGGTCAAATGTATCAAACCATTTTTGTATATATAGCAGTGGAAATCTGTATATGCACCAACCAGGAAAACACGCTTTTGCGGTCACTCATCGGTCAACGTGTGTTTTTTTTTGTTTTTTTTCCCCCCGATGAATCTAAATCATCCTCACTTCGTTGCTATGTCCAGTTAAGTACATACATGAGCCCAATACCACGCTGTGTTAACACCCACAGTTAGCCTATAAACATGACGGGATACAGCTTAACGTTGATGACAGTTGTTATCAATGCTGGTCTCCCATTTTAAAGAGCCAAGTTTCCAGCCTGGAAATGGACCAGGGGCGGATCTAGGCATGGGCATGGGGGGGCAATGCCCCCTAAATGCCCAGTCTGCCCGACCAAACACGATGGCATGCAAGACAGCCCAAGATATTTCAAATGAAAGTGCCTATGTTTAAGATGATTCGAAACATTAATACTGCTACTAACTAACTAACTAACTGCAGTTGTGGCACCACTAAACCATCAGCATTACATCATTGAAAACAGAAAACTCTCTGAGTCAGACCTTTAGCTTTATGCATGCTGCGTGTCTGTTGCAACTTCAACAGCAACTGATGCTATCATTGATGCTTAATTTCCTAATAAAATGGTATGGGGGCGACTTCATCGCCCGTGCTATGGGATGCGATTGGGTGCGACTTCATGTGTATATTGGGTGCGGTATGGGTGCGACTTCATCGCCCGTTTCGGTTCGCGCCACGAGTGATGAAGCCACCCCCGTACCATTTTCTCCTGCCCCCCAATTGGGAAATGTTTTACATCCGCCCCTGAAATGGACATATTACAGTATATCAGT
>CM076984.1:8907940-8955440 GCA_039105355.1 Benthosema pterotum
TGTTTTCCAATGTATAGGAGAGCATATTAGCATAGACGTACTGTGACTGTTTTTATGTATAGGAGAGCATATTAGCATAGGCCTACTGTGACTGTTTTCTATGGAGAGCAGCCAGGAGGGGTGAAATAATTTCCTTAGCAGTGGCCCTACAGTCGCAACTGATTCATGGAATTTTCCGACTGCCAGAACGACAATTGGCGCTCTGCCAACGACCGCGGCAGTTGGCCCAACAGTTAAGGTTAGGTTCAGGCATAGGTTTTACTGAATTTATGTTTAGGGTTAGGGTTTAAGATCTGGTTTAGTAGCGACCAGTGTTGTAGTGGTACTTTTTAGAAGTGGGGGGACGCCTCTTAAAGGGGAATTCCACCACATTCATTAACATGGTGAAACACATCTTGATGATGCCATCAAGATGTATGATAGTGTTTTTTTCAGATCTCCGTTTTTTAGAAAATACAGAATTGAGGGAACTTTTTTTAAGGTATATTAATGACATAGTAAAATAATGGAAATGAGTGGAATTCCCCTTTAAGACACATGCATGCGCATTTTCATGCGCATTTGTGTGCACCTGCAACACAACACACACAGACAACGCTTAAAATAAGTATAGCATATTGAGAAAGATTGCTTACAATGCATTATTTACCATTATATCCACAAAAGTAAATGACAAGACAAAAAACATAAGCCTACTTTTGCCCCAAAAAATATTTTAGATGTGAGAAGTGGGGGGACGCCGTCCCCCCGCGCTCCCCCTCCACTACACCCCTGGTAGCGACTGGTGAAGAAGGTAGTAAAACAGCTGATCGTTAGTAACAGTCACAGCTGTTGGACCAACGGTTGCAACCGATTTATGATTTGCCAACCCGTTGGCCAACATTCGTTACCGTTTTATAGCGGTCGCGACCAATGCTGCCGCAGTCCGGAAATGTTCCGGAGATGTCTCTCAGAGCATGCAGTAGCCTACATTAGGCCTACAGTGACTGATTTCTACCACACGCAAGTCACATGGCCGTGCCTTGCGTGCATGATACAGAGAGAGCCTGGAGCCTGGTGTGTTAACAACACAACCAAGCCACATTGAACACTCTCCACCAGCAGTGTTGCCAACTGCCAAAATCCAAAAATGCATTAGTGGCACTTCCAAAATGCACTAGAATGTGCTAGATGCTCGCCTGGAACATACAGATCAAAATGACCATTAATCTTCTACATTCTCTAGTTGTGTAGACTAAGTTGGGCTAATTCACATGTCATATTTTAACTCTTGAGGGTGTAAAAATGAAACCAAATGGACCCGCAAGGGTCCATTTGGTTTCATTTTTACACCCTCATTTTTACGCTCTCATTCAAGACATGTAATAAATCTGGTTAACCAGCTGTCCAGCCTGGGGACCACTGGTTGAAAACCACTATCATAGGAGGAAAAATGGTGAAAAATGAAGGTTTTTATCTCTGGCGCCTGTCAATCAATTTTGCCCCAACTCACCAGTAAAAAAGCACTCGATTTTCCGCCAGGAGTTTTTCACTAATTTTGGTGCTAGGGGGGTCTGAAAAAAAGCTAATATAGTGACAAATGCGCCAAGTTGGCAACACTGTCCACCAGTGCCAGCCTACTCTTCAATGCTGCAAAGGGGGACTTCCCTGCGTTAGGCGTCGTTGACGGTGCCATGTCATCGGTTCCGTCTTTCCATTTTTCCGACATTACTGACCCTATCTCTATAACCCTAAAGCCCTTTTCACACCAACAGGACAGAAAGAGAGGAGCAGTGTCACATAGAGACATATTACGGAAGGGGGGCAGGATGAATGGAATTTGACATCACAGTCCAGGGGCAAAATCACAGCACTTTTCCGATCCCAGACCACAGAAAATCCATCGTATTCCACAGGGAATTTTATGTCATGAAAATACATACATAACACTTAGTCAACACACACAAAGCTTCAGATGTTACATCAGATGACAACGAGGCTAAAGGAGAGAGAGATGAAGAGAGAGGGAGAGAGAGAAAGAGGAAAAGGAAAGAGAGGAGAGAGAGAGGGGATCAGAGAGATAATAGGTATTGTATTGTGCAGATGAAATACAGAACATTGACGGCAGAGAAGGGAGCAAGGAACCCTCCTTCTAATGGGAGCTTGGAGGTGCCGCGACATCGACTTCTGTAATATATGGCAAACCTTCCCCTGTGTTTCTTCACTAGTCCCACCCAGAAGAACACGGTTTTATCGTGTCACGAGGTTATATATCTTACATTCTTTTCTGGAATTGTGCCCAAAGCAGACCAGAGGTATAGAACACTGTCATTTCCTAATGTCATCGCTATATATAGGGACATATGCATCAGTAAGCAGGAACTGGGGGATGGGCAACGAAGGGCCGGGAGAAGTCCATGATCCATGATGTCTGATGCCACAGTCAAAACATGGATGAGCCTAGCACCAATAGCTGTGTCTCGATGCACAGATAATCGTTTATCAAATGTGATATCAGACCCATGATTCAGTTCATAGATCGTCTCATAGATCGATATCACATGAGCTAGAGCCACGCCGCCATACAAACATGGAAAAGCTTTGCAATAAATGGTCTATGGTCAATCTCAGCCGAAGTGTGTCAGTGAAATCCAGCGTAGCGTTAGTTCATTGAGGCACGGAGGGCAGAAGGTTTATTTAATTCCCCTTATTCTCAATCAGTAATTCATCCTGTCCCTTTAAATCTGCAGTCTCTCCATGTCAACTCCCCTCACTCTCATCGGCTGTCAGCTAAGTCAGTCCACCCACATTCAATCATGTGCTCTTTATAAGCAGTCTGTCTTCAGTCTTCCTTCTAGCTGTCTCTATCTTGTTGATCAGATGCCAGTGTTCAAGTGGATAATGGTGGCTGATGGATTCATGGAATTAATTAAATGATTAAATTACTGTTTGCAAGGCGAATGCATAATTATGGCATTTCAGGTGACTACTTCTCGAAGCTCATCAAGAGAATGCCAAGAGTGTGCAAAGCAGTAATCCAAGCGAAGGGTTGGCTACTTTGAAGAAACTAGAACAGGGGTTTTCAACAGGTGTAACACCTTTTACACCATTCCACCTAGTTTTGATGCCTTCAATGAGAATCTACAATGTAAATAGTCATGAGAATAAAGAAAACACATCAAATGAGATGGTGCGTCCAAACCTTTGCCCTGTACTTTACTGTATATGTAACTACTAATACTAATCCATATGTGTGTGTGTGGTTGTCTGCGTCCAGGTACTACGCCATCTGCTGCCAGCCGCTGGTATACCGCAACAAGATGACCCCCATGAGGGTGGCGCTGATGATCGGAGGCTGCTGGGTCATCCCCACCGTCATCTCCTTCCTACCCATAATGCAAGGCTGGAACAGCATAGGGATAGACCATCTGGTGAGCAGCACAACAACTGGCACCCGCCAGGCGCAAACATGCAGGCATTTCATTTGCAGTACGTGTTGCCAACTGCCAGAATCGCAAAATGCGCTAGTGGCACTTCCAAAATGCACTAGAATGCGCTATAGCAGTAGGTTTTCAACCATTTTCTCATACCAGGGCCCACTGTTTATGCTGCATTTTAGCCACGGAGGACCATCATTTGGTGTTGAGTTTAATCTCTCGGGACTAATTTAGGAGAGATAACTGGCAAAATGTCAATTCTTCTACAATTTCTAGATGTGTAGATTCTTTAAAATGAGGTAATTCAGATGTTTAAATATAATGTAACTCTGTAAGAGTTACAGATCTATAAGGGTCCCTTTGGTTACCAATGGTCCTTTCTAGGAAGGAAGGACGACTATCATAGGAGGAACAATGGCGAAAAACAAAGGTTTTATCTCTGGCGCCTGTCAACCGATTTCGTCCCAACTCCCCAGCAAAAAAAAGCACTAGATTTTCCGCCAGGAGTTTTTCAATAATTTTGGCGCTAGGGGGGTATGCAAAATAGCTAAATATAGCACCAAATGCGCCAAGTTGGCAACACTGTTCATTTGTCACTTGTAAACTCGCAAATGGTCGAATCGCACATCCGTATACAGTCGTACCTTTGCAGCTTTGTATCTGAAAGTTGAGCTCAGTTTAGTTTCAAATTGTAGCTTTGGAGCTTTTGCGGCAGCTGCAAACGTCGGATGCATCCTCCCATCTTCCGTTTGACGAAGAATCGTAGACTGTATCTTTGCGTCCCCCCCGAGTGAACACGGCATGAGAGAGAGAGAGAGATAATCTGTGTGCATGTTTATGGGTGAGTTTATTGGGTTCATTAGGATGCCCATTAGCGGGTGCATAACAAACAGCTAATCTTTCACAGTGCTAAACAGAGGGCGTGGATTAGCCTCTTTCTCAGCCTTCCACTGATGCCTGCTGATACCATGGGTTGGATGAGCTACACCGCCGGGAGGCTGAACGTGACGGATAAGAAAAGAAATGTTCGTCGACTGCTTCTTTCACAGTCAAGAACTAATTGGAAACTAAAGAAACACTCAAACTGTGATGACGACATTTAAGAGTAGGATTTTATGTACTTAAACGGGAACTCCACCCATTTTCGACATTCTCATATGTCATTCGTATACCCTAGAGGTGCTGGGTGGACATGATAAAAAAAAAAGTTCCCCCATTCTGTGTTCCCAAGTTAGGGTTCATTTGGTTGCATTTGTAAGCGCTCAGAAAAAATGTTGAAAATGGGTGGAATTCCCCTTTGGGCCGAAATTAAAAACTATCCCGAGGAGATCTGATTGAAGTAGTTTTACGCTTTGTTGCTTTGAAAATAATGGATCTCTAAGCTCACTATGCATTGCAGCGTGACCTGTTGTGACCTTGTAGATCTGCTATTTCTCGCGCACGCCTTTAGGGCCTTTATAGGACCTTTAGTAATGTTATTAGCCACTTTTTACAAACAGCTCAGGCCTCATTGACAGAAAATACTGTATGTACTACGATGCACGTGCGTGTCCATAGATGTTCACAATACTCAGAGCCTGATTAGAGCTTGATTTGACTTAGAGATGATGATGATGATGGTGCATCGTAATAGCAAACCATCAGCAAAACATTACTGGTCTACCGGCATGCACACTTAAGCCCCCCGAATTGGTCCAAAATAGCACAACCCACGTGGACATTTAAAAAGCCAAATTCTCACGTCACTCCCCTTCTCCATTCCCTCCATTGGCTCACAGTCGCTGCGCGCACAGAGTTCAAAACACTCACGCTTGTATACAAATCAACCGAAGGAATGTCATCACCATATTTTGCTTGTCACCCTACAAGCCCTCCTGTGCACTCTGATCAGCCAACACAGGGACGCTGGTAGTAGCCTCGCTAAAAACGCCTGGCCAACGCGCTACAAAACTATATAAAAAGCACTTCCCATTGCAGTCAGAACCGCAGACTCACTCCCTATCTTTCGCTACAGCCTGAAAACACACAAGAGATGGAGAGAGAGAGAGAGAGAGAGAGAGAGAGAGAGAGAGAGAGAGAGAGAGAGAGAGAGAGAGAGAGAGAGAGAAAGAAAACACACCGGGTGGTGACCTTCAGTTGCCACCACCACTGTCCAATACTTCCCAAATGAGCCATATGTTGGATATACCAGACATTCTCGCATTGGCATTAAAACCATGAATAGAGCTGGCACTATAGAGCAATTAAGCTTAATTAGGCTGTCTTTTAAGGATCGAGTTAAGCCACGGGCAAAAAAGATTATTGTTAGAATTTGTCATCATCCGAGTTGGCTTTGTCGGAGGTTTTCAAGGTCTTTACATTTTCAACATTTTACTATAGATGTGTGGGATTAAAAAGAATCCCCCCCCCATTCTGTGCTGCCTAGAAATGGAGGTCTGAAAAACATCATCATTAACATGGACATCGTCATGAGGGTAGAAACAGAACCAAATGTACCCGTTAGGGTCCGTTTGGTTCCATTTGTGCGCTCTCTGATGAAAATGTTAAATGGATGAATTTACGCTTTAAATGAATGGAAAATTCACTGGTACCTTCTGGTCATTGTCAAAAGGGACAAGGCCGCGATGTTCTATCTACTATACTATACGTTAATATGTAGTCGTTACCTTTACAACCTTTTCTCTATGGCTATGCTATTACCCTTTGTTGCTGTTGTTAGTTTACACTCTCAAAAGGTAAAATATTCATCATCTGAATCTACACAACTAGAAAATCCATATCTTTGCCTGTTTTGTTTCCCAAATCCATATTGTGGACAAAAGCATAAGACATCTTTGGTGTTGAAGTCTTTGTGAAGCTAAAATGTCCTCAAATGGTGGTCCGTGGCTCAAATGCTGAATAAATAATGGTCCCTGGTATCTAATAAGTTTGTATAAGGTCAAGCCGAGCTGCTCTGTTTTGAAGCGCAGTACTTTCGCACTAGCTGTCCCCGCACCATGCCTCCTTGTTGGCTCCTCTGCCACGGACCACCTCCCAGGTGGTGACACTGACCAAGGTTAATTACGCTCTGTACTGCGGATAAAGTATAGTTTTAGACCAGTGGTTTTCAACCTTTTTGGCACCAGCGCCCACTATTTATTCAGCATTTGAGCCACGGACCACCATTTGAGGACATTTTAGCCCCACAGACCCCAAAACTAAAGATTTATTTTGCTTTTGTCCACAATTCCAGGCTGGACTTGGGAAACAAAACAGACAAACATAGAAAATAGTTGCGGAGACTTGGGCTAATTCAGATGATGCATGTTTTAACTCTTGAGAGGGTAAATATGAAACCAAATCACGTTTACACTCTGAAAGAGTTACATCTGGTTAACCAACTGTCCACCTGGAACCCTCTCAAGGACCACAGGTGGTCCCTGGACCACTGGCTGAAAACCACTGTTTTAGACCGCAGTAGAGCCACGAATGAATCGTGTGGTACTTTCGAGGTTGTTTTCAATTCGGGAGGAGTGAAACCGTTTGCCGGCCACGATGGATGGCCAGCAGTCATTGAGTCGCGGCCGATAGCAAATCAGTCACGAACGTGAGTAAATGAGTCCCTACCGGTCGGCAAACCAGACGACTTTTTTTTGCGGTCGGCGGTTAAGGTAGTTGATGGCCGACAGTAAAGGTTGCTGCTATCTGTTGGGACTCTAACCACTGGCCGTGACCGTCGGGAGTACCAAACTTGTTTTGCTGTCTCTATAATTTTAAACTGCAATACAGCCACAAATGAATTACGTGGGACATTTTAGTTTTTTATTTATTTCTTCCTTTGGTTGGCTCCCTTTTCTTTGCGTCAGCAATGTGCTTGTTTGCGTTTGAAATCTCAGCACTTAACAGAAGATGTAACCATATTGTGAGTCTATAATCCTCGCCGCGGCGTTCCCAACTCCCTCTCTTAGTTTGCCCTTGGCCAAAATCACAGAGAACTTGGAAGCATACTGTCGTCAAGAGAGGTGAAAGGACGGACTCCAGTCTGAATAATGCAAGGCCGGTGAGGTGAGGAGAATTGAGGAGAAAGAAAAGAATATAGAGATATGGAGAGAGGATTAGTCGCAAAATAGCTCAGGTTATGGATGGCGGAGCACTGGGGGGAGAAGAGAGAGAAGATGAGACAGGGGCGGATCTAGGCATAGATATGGGGGGGAATGCCCCCCTAAATGCCCAGTCTGCCCAGTCTGCCCTACCAAACACGATGGCATGCAAAACAACCCAAGATATTTTAAATTAAAGTGCTTATATTTAAAATGATTTAAAACACTCCTACTGCTACAAAGTAACTATACAGTTGTGGCACCACTAAACCAACACCATTTCATCATTGAAAACAGAAAACCCTCTGTGTCAGACCTTTAGCTTTAGGCATGCTTTGTGTCTGTTGCAACTTCAACAACAACTCGAACAACAACTTTTTCACATGCCCCCCCCCCCCCCCCCCCAATTGGGAATTGTTACATCCGCCCCTGCGAGGAGAGAAGGGAGGGTAGAGAGAGAGAGAGAGAGAGTGAGAGGGGCATGAGTCACACAAACGAAAAATGAACTGGGGAGAAGAAAACTAATGATGTGACGAGAAACGGCGTCTCCGAAGGGAAGGGCTTTGTGTCGGTTGCTACAGAAAACAAAATAACAATCAACAAAGATGTGGCGAAAAGAAGAGAGGGGTCACTGACACAGTGGGTTAACAAGGTTGCTGTTTGTGATTGTTTTGATTAGACACAGAGAGAGTAGTGTTGCCAACTTTTATATAGCGCATTTGTCACACTAGACAATACATACTGTATACGTACATTCAATACATACATACATACAATATGTATGTCCAGGCAAGCATCAAGTGCATTCTAGTGCATTTTGGAATGCCACTAGTGCAGGGGTTTTCAACCTTTTTGACACTAGGGACCACCATTTATTCAGCATTTGAGCCACGGACCAACATTTGATGACATTTTAGCCCCAAAGACCTAGAACTAAAGAATCCTTTTGGTTTTGTTCACAATTCCAGAGTGGATTTTGCAAACAAAACAATGTAGACCCTTTAATGAAATAGTGCTAATTCAGATGATGAACATTTTAACTCTTGAGAGTGTGAAAATGAAACCAAATGGACCCGCAAGGGTCCATTTGGTTTCATTTTTTACATTCTCAAGAGTTACATCTGGTTAACCCACTTTCCATCATTTAGCCTGTGGACCACCTGGAACCTTCTCAAGGACCACTGGTGGTCCCCGGACCACCTGTTGAAAACCCCTGCACTTGTGCAATTTGGATTTTGGCAGTTGGCAACACTGAGAGTGAGAGAGGTGCAGAGAGACAGGAGAGAAAGACAGGAATGTCTCTCTCTACTTGCCCTCTGTCTGATCGCCACCCAACGCGTCCTCTGGAGCAGAGTCTCCTTGGCTCAGCTGGGGGGGTTCGTTCGGCTCATTACGCAAACACACAACGCACACGCCTCACACACGCCATCCGTACGTGACGCGTGCGCCAGGGCCGGACTTAGCAAGCCCTATACTAAGGTGGGCTGTAAGAATGGCAGGGTGGGCAACTCTAAAGTTTTTTTCCTATGAAGCAGTGGTTTTCAATCTTTTTGACACCAGGGCCCCACTATTTACTCGGCATTTGAGCCACGGAGGACCACCATTTGATGACATTTTAGCCCCACAGACCGCAAAACTAAAGATTTCTTTTGATTTTGTCCACAATACCAGGCTGGATTTAGGAAACAAAACAGGCAAACCTACAGATCAAAATGTCCATTAATCTCCTACATTCTCTATTGTGTATACTTGGGCTAATTCAGATGATGAATATTTGAACTCTTGAGAGTGTAAAGTATACCACCTGGAACTCTCTCAAGGGTCAACAGTGGTCCCCGGACTACTGGTTGAAAACCCACTGATATCGCCTTTCATTGGGTGGGCAGGATGCACGTTTGGGTGGACTCTACCCACCACTGCACCCCCCCCCCCCCCCCCCCACACACACACCTCTAGATCCGGCCCTGGCGTGCGCCCACACACCGACGCATAAACACGCAGAGACACATTTTACATAGTTCCAGCCAATTTCCGACTGGCCATCTCGGCGGATGCAATTAAAAGCCACCACTATACGCTTTGCCCAGTCCAATTAGCGAGAAGCGCAAAAAAACAAAATTTTGTTTGTAGCTACCGGCGTCCGAGCTGCAATCTGGGTATCGGGGCCGTCGGCGTCATTAGATCTGGAGAGAGGGACGTCAACAGGGGTGGATATGACATTTCCCAATTTGGAGGGCAGGAGAAAATGGTATGGGGGCAGCTTCAAGCCGCACCCATGCCATTTTTGGTTACAGGAATTTTATTAGGCAAGTAAAGCATCAATTGTTGTTGAAGTTGCAACAGACACGCAGCATGCATAAAGATAAAGGTCTGACTCAGAGAGTTTGCTGTAGTAGTTTTTCAAATCATTTATGACATGGTGTCTGATTAGTGATGCCACAACTGTAGTTAGTTAGTCGCATAGTATTTCAAATCATTTTAATTATAAGCACTTTATTTGAAATGTGGGTTGTTTGCATGTTTGCATCAGGGCTTTAGGGGGGGGGGCATTCCCCTCCCATGCCCATGCCTAGATCCTCCCCTGGGCGTTAGTGATGCGCGGGTCGACCCGTGACCCGCGGGTCCCGCGGGTTACCCGCGGGCTGGGTTGGGTCGAGTCAAGAAATGTTCACTTTATTCGCGGGCTGGGTTGGGGCGGGTCAAATAATGTATAATGGGAGTTTTCAAAATGACTGTCTTAAACACAAGTCCTGGGAGAACATTTGCGCATCCCACCTGATTGTTGCATGTTGCTGTGGTGGTTGGTATATCCTCCAGTGTGACCAATAAATCCACAAACAGCTACTTTAGAAGCCTACTTAGTACTTACAGATCGCTCTCAACAAAGCAGTCACGTACTGTAACGTAGCAGTAGCTGGCTTTAGCCTACAATCATCACCATCAGGGACGTGCACAGACAGATGAGAGGGGCTTCCGCCCCTGCCCTTTTACTAAACAAATGCTCTGCATGTTGTTACACAACTCCATCTTTAGCTAAAGGGTGCTGGGCTGCAGCCCCAAATATAGTCTACGAGAATCTACTAGAATCTACAAGCTCTCAGTGCGCGACAGCGCGACGTTCTGAGAGCTATTTTTGTCCAGATGCCCTTTGGGTTGTCAGCCCCTGCCCCTTTCCAACACTCTCTGCACGTACTGGCACTGCAGTGCTTTTCACTTGCAAACTTTCTTTTCCCTGCGCGACAACAGCGGTGAGTTTTCTTCTGGTTTTTACTAGCGTTTCAGCATGTCTTCAGACTCCAGACCTGTTGTTGTTGTGTTATATAATGTAGGCTATATCTGCGATGCACGGACGCATCGCTGCTGTCTTGTTTCTCTGAGTTGCACACATGTGTAAAAAATTAAGTCCTCGCATCGTCGCTGTGTGTGTGTGTGTGTGTGTGTGTGTGTGTGTGTGTGTGTGTGTGTGTGTGTGTGTGTGTGTGTGTGTGTGTGTGTGTGTGTGTGTGTGAGAGAGAGAGTGTGGTGGGCGCGTCTCTGTTTTCGTCCTCTCTTCGCACACGTTTATGTCGCATGTTGTGATGTGATGATGTCCATGCTTGTCAGTGTTATAAGACACAAGAAAAGCTTTTTTTTTATCACATAAAAGCCGCGTTCTTAGGCATATTTGGCGTGTATTTAATGTCGGCGGGCTGCGGGCCGAGTCGAGTCATGAAAATGAATCTAATGCTGCGGGGCGGGCTGGGCCGAGTCAGAATTATTATAACAGGCGGGCCCCGCGGGTCATAAAAAACCCTGACCCGCGCATCACTACTGGGCGTCAATCTGGGATGTGAGGAATTGCAGTGGCACCTGCCACTTAGCGTGGAAAGCAGTGCGTTTATTTTCTGTATAGCGGTCATTCTCAACAGCATTTTGGAAGTGCATTTCAGTGAGTTCTTATCCTACTGCAGTTATAGGGTATAATTTCTTTGCTTAGCTGAGAAACATTTTACAGTTGGTATAGGTCATATAGGCGTAAGTGAAACGATCCACGTTATCCATATTTTATACATTGGAAATTCAAAATACTTTCAGAAAACCAACGTGGAATCAGCCTCAGTCTATGTGGCGGGCGTTGTGCATGCGTCCGTGCGCGTGTGTGCTCTAAAAAGCATGTTAGATAAATGCAACATTCATCATTTTACAAATGTACACACTCGGCATTCTAGGTTTCCCACTCTTTGTGTGTTCACACATGCATTCATGCACTCGATGCGCTTACTTTTCTAGCGGTTATGCCGTACAATGAGTTACGCTTCTACGGCGTTGGTTCTGTATGTCAGCAATAACCTGTCTCTACACGTACATTTATAAAATCCTATCTGTTTCCTAGCATCACTCGTGCAATGTACACATAGCGGGCGGTCACGGTCAAGTGTCGTGATTAATATAACACAGATCCATCTCCTTCAAGTTTCATTTATACATACCGGTATACTGTATAGACGAATGGTCGTTTCGAGGATAGCAACTAACTCCAGCACCTCTCCCCAGCCTCTTGTGCATGGTAAACGATGAGGCAGTATTGCTTTGTTTTCCAGCAATATGAGATTTTCTTCATTTCCTGAAAAAAATGCGTGATTAGAATTTCATTAAAAAAAATTGAACACTGTGGAGTTAGGTGGTTTCTTCCTGACCTCAGAGATGTATGATAATAGACGTTTGTATGCCGTTTTTGAATCTCCTTCCATATTGGAATGATATATGCATGTGTGTGTGTGTGTGTAAAGTTACGTTGTGTGTACGTATTTTATGCAGTCGCATAACTCCCGCACCATTAATGGCCTCATATTGTCCATAATGCATCGGCCACGGTGGAATCCCTCCCTCGAACGTGCATCTCACATCAATCTCGTATAGAATCCTTTCCATTGTGCAAAAATCCGAGCCCCCCGCGCCCCATATCACGTTTAGTGATTCCATACCGAATCTGTATCTGCATAATAGCCATTTTGCGACTCTCCCTTCTTGCATTTATCTCGCGTCGATCAGCGCCGTGTGCAGATTTTGCAAATGAAGAGCATACCGACTCCCTCGCACGTCTATCCGGTGATAAGGTTGTTGTGCACCTTATCACCCCTTCTCGTCTGCCGAGCCAAAACTCCCATCGAGGGACCATGAAGTTGTGACGCGAAAACAGATTAGTGGAAAAATGTGGATTTATGGTTGTATGCTCAGGGTTTCCTGAGGACTGTTGTGTTGTCTCACCACACACTGTGGAGAGGGATATGTGAACAGGGCCGGATTTAGCCAGCCCTACTGGGGTGGGCTGGAAGAATGGCAGGGTGGGCAACTACAAGTTGTTCATATGAAGCAGAGGTTTTCAATCTTTTTCACACCAGGGCCCAGTATTTATTCGGCATTTGAGCCACGGACCACCATTTGAGAACATTTTTCGCCCCACAGACCTGAAAACTAAAGATTTATTTTGCTTTTGTCCACAATTCCAGGCTGGATTTGGGAAACAAAACGTACAGATCAACGTCAAAAGTACAGATCAAAATGACGATTAATCTTCTACATCCTCTAGTTGTGTAGACTTGGGCTAATTCAGATGATGAATATTTTAACTCTTTAAGAGCGTAAAAATCTTTTTTTTTGCGCTCTCAAGAGTTACATCTGGTTAACCAACTTTCCATCATTTAGCTGGGGACCACCTGGAACTCTCTCAAGGAACCACTGGTAGTCCCCAGACCACTGGATGAAAATCACCTTTCATTGGGTGGGCAGGATGCACGTTTGGGTGGGCTCTGCCCACCCCTGCCCCCCTCTAGATCTGACCCTGTATGTGAAACGCTAATTCTCTCTCTCTCTCTCTCTCTCTCTCTCTCTCTCTCTCTCTCTTTCTCTCTCTCTCTCTCTCTGCTACTGAGAGGTGATTAACGGTGATGCTCACACATACAGTGGCCTCTTGAGCCACATTACACACACAAAAAACCCAGGAAAGTATCCTAAATCTTCTAAGTAGTACTAACTTTTTTTTTTGGCAAAAACAGTAAAATCTCCCTTTAAGACGTTAACTAACCATCATGACTCTCCCCTCTCTCTCTCTCTCTCCCTCTCCCCCGTCCAGATCGAGGAGCGGCAGCACGCGCAGGGCAGCAACTCCACGTCGTGCGTGTTCATGGTGAACAAGCCATACGCGCTCACCTGCTCGCTGGTGGCCTTCTACGTGCCGCTGGGCCTCATGGTGCTGGCCTACCAGCGCATCTACGTGACGGCGCGCGCCCACGCCCTCCAGATCAGCATCCTGCAGCGGGCGGGCGGCTGCGCCGCCTCCACGGACCACCAGCGCAACAACCACCGCATGCGCACGGAGACCAAGGCGGCCAAGACGCTGTGCGTCATCATGGGCTGCTTCTGCCTGTGCTGGGCGCCCTTCTTCGTCACCAACGTGGTGGACCCCTTCATCGAGTACACGGTGCCCGACAAGCTGTGGGCGGCGTGCCTCTGGCTGGGCTACATTAACTCCATGCTCAACCCCATCCTGTACGCCTTCCTCAACAAGTCCTTCCGCCGCGCCTTCCTCATCATCCTGTGCTGCGGCCGCAAGCGCTACAGCCGTCGGCCGTCCGTGCTGCTGGGGGCGGGGCCCGGCGGCGGCGGATGCGGCGGAGCGGGTGGCGGCAGCGGGGGAGGCGGGGCGCTGCCGTGCACGGCCACGACGCAGATCAACGGCTCCACGCACGTGCTCAAGTAAGTCGAAAACCGTGTCTTAAAAAGTCACCCGCACAAAGCCGGAGTGAGGTACGTTGTTGTTGCCTGAGTCGTCTGCTTTCGAATGCTATCGATCCGATGAATGTTCTTGATGGATGTTCTTATTGGGGACCATGCAATGGTGGCAATATGTGACAGTCTCTGACTGAGGCTATCCTAGCTTCAGACTGACATGACGGTTGTTCAGTTCGACCCACGTGTTGTGGAGAGAGTAATGTCTTATGGAGAAACAGCAGTTTGAGACAGCAGGCTTGAAAGGTTCACTTCTGTGCATCTGTGCTTACCTTACACCTAGGTACATGTTCATATTTACATGGATACACATTGATTTCAGACAATTAACTCAAAAAGAGTCACATTATGGAAATTTCCTACATACCACTGTCACACTCTGCCCTGAGTGAGAGTAATGTGGGCCGAAGGCACTCGATTTAGTTCACAAAAATACTCCAAAAAGTTCTAATAAAGGTTTCCAAATGGCAAAAGTACTCCAGACTACTCAAGTAAAAATACTCAAGTGGAGAAAAATACTCAATTTAAATACCAAAAAGAAAACCAAAAAGTACCAGGAGTCCTTGACACTATCAAGTTTTTATTCACCTTTTCGTGCTCGTGGATGAAGATACAGGAACAGCAATAGTAAGCAGCAGCAAAACAAGGTATTTACACCTGAAACTGGCCCAGTTGGCCTTGAGGTCTCTTCAGCTTGGCTGTCACTCCAACACTAACTGCTGGACAGTGGCATCTGCCTCTTATAGGCCCAAGCCCCTCCCACAGGACCATACCAACCCTGATTGAACAATTCAACCCCCAGTTTCTAATCATATGTCCAGAGACATGAACCCACTTATATAGAGCAAACCACATTATGAGAACAAAGCATTTCAATAATGGGTCATCTACTGTATACATTCTATTTATCTGTACATTCTATTTACAAAAACACACAGACGGACTGGTCTAACTCGGGGACCAACCATGTGCTCCCATTTTTGGTCAGGCACTATTTAAGCCTGCCGCAAACATACTTCTGGTTTCCTACTATTACCCAGGAGGGAACATCTGTGGTGAGCTTGGACAAACAAAAGTCAAACACATGGTAAACTAAACACAATATAATACAGAAAACAATAAAGACCTAACTTAAACCTTCATATGTGTGTGTGTGCGTGAGTGTGTGTGTGTGGTGAAAGTTCAAAAGTCTTTAGTGGCAGGATGAACTGCCACAACCACTTACCGCGTAGGTGAAATGCAAAAGTGAAATAACTTAGGCCAAAGCGAAATCATTGTTAAATGCAGTTAGTGGACTTGTGTGGACAGTTTTGCAATCAGAGCTTATTTTAATTATGCTTAGGCCACATGGGACACTTTCTTGGAGTTTTTTATGTGTGTAATGTATTTTTTGATATGTAGTCCTGCAAGTTATATGTAGTCCAGGAAGTTTCTTCCTGGACTACAAAGTCATACCTCCAGTGCACTTCCCCTCCTTGTGGAGAGGCTGCATGGAGGTGGTACTTTGTAGTCCAGGATGAAACTTCCAAGATGAAACCTGGATGTTCATGACCTCATGAACATCTATTCATAACTAAATAAACTACATTACTCACACAAAACGCTAAAGGGGTGAAGTGGCACTTTAAGACTTTGTTTCTGGTTTTAAGGACGAAAGTGTTTTTGTAGGATATATTACAGTGAGCCCTTACTCTAAAAGGTCTTGTATGACCACAAAGCTGAGAATGCATTTGCGTCGGGGCAGTTATGTTTTGGTTTGACTAGAATTGCTAAAAGCTTCTCAAATCTTACATTTATATTTAGTCTGGCGTAAACTAGTCTGGTGTTACAGGAGATCAAATGCTTCAAGTGTGATTTCCTGATGTCTACCTACTCCCATTGGTGTCAGATTTTGGGTTAGGGTTAGCAGTAGTTGGACAACGCGACCAACACCATTTCAGATCAATGACTGCAGACAATAATGTGAAAAGGCTCATATTGGCTCGCATTGTATAAAGGCTGATGATGACAGAGATAAAGCCGCCCACTAGTAGCACGCATCTTGCCTATTTTTTCCGGAGCTTCTCTGTTATGTCCATGAAAGACTCTTATCTTGACGTCTTTCTCTGTGCTTTTCAACGTCATCAAACTTCCAGCGAACATTTCTCATTTCTCCTAGTGAATCACGCTCCCCTTAAAAATAATAAATTCACAGGTGATGCATTGTGGCGCATGTCACCACCATGCACGCACGCACGCGCGCGCGCGCACGCGCGCGCGCACACACACACACACACACACACACACACACACACACACACACACTCAGCTGTCAGTCTCTCTCTCTATCTCTCTCTCTCTGTGTGCAGTATATACAGTATTTTCTGACACGCCTCTATAGTGCAATTGCACGTTTCTATAAATAAAGGCTATGTTTCAGAGCGATAAGGGCTTGATTCGGGAACTGTATGTGCTCCGCAACAGCCCCGGTGGGTATTTTGCATTTACATATTATTTCCATTATTCGCCTGAGGGGAGGAGAGGAGGGATTCACTCGACGAGCAGAATCATGCGCCACCACGTGAACCACACTCCACACGTTAATGCGTCTTTAAAATCACGTTAAGGAGTGACTCAATTCCTCATCCTAGCCACAGGACAACAATAAAAATAAGATATGTTTAAAGGCAATTTGAATCATAGAGTTAAACATATACAGTAATGTCGCTGGCGATGGTAGGGGACACCATGCCAACTCAACCAACCTGTGCGTCAAGAGAAATTAGGGCAGTGGTTTCCGAAGTGGGGTCCGGGGACCCTCCACGGGTCCTTGACAGAGTTCTAGTGCATACCCAGCTGACCAAGTGATAGTTTGGACCCAAATGGACCCTTATAGGTCTATGACTCTGAGAGTGTGCAACTGGAACCAATATGGGCCCATTAGGGTCCAGACTTGAATTGAATCAACATTGATTTTACAATAAATTGAGGGATCTCAGAGATAGAAATGACATTAAATTGGGATCTGCAGAATAAATGCATGTCAAACTGGGGGGTCCTTGAAATGAAACAGGTTGAGAATCACTGCTAGCACCGTCAAGATCTTCATGGTATATATCTGACAGGATCATCATTATCAATTTTGGGGAGTTGGGAACCACTGAAGTGTGTGTGTGTGTGTGTGTGTGTGTGTGTGTGTGTGTGTGTGTGTGTGTGTGTGTGTGTGTGTGTGTGTGTGTGTGTGTGTGTGTGTGTGTGTGTGTGCGTGCGTGTGCGTGTGCGTGTGCGCGTGCGCGTGCGCGTGCGCGCGTGCGCGCGTGTCTGTGCGTGCATGCGTGCGTGTGTGATGAGGTGCATACAGTATATCCTCATACTGAGCAGTTGACTTGCAATACTATTCAAGCTCTACTAATGCTGTTAGTTTAAGCCTGTCGTATGGATAATGTAGTCCTCCTACAGAGTGACATGGTTTAGCCTCTCTAACAACCTCTATCTGAACACCACCAGCTGTTAAGAAGCATGTATGGCATGCAATGGGTTAATATTTGAATACAAGAAAGCATGAATTACTTCGGACATAAATCAGCACCACTATTTGTGACGGTACAGTTCCTAATGCACCGTCCATCCAAAATTGCTACCAGATCCCATGCCAAACATCTCAGAGAGTCTCAGAACGTGGATTTGTCACATAAACACATAATGTCTCGGCCGGCCAAAGCTACTTACAGTAACCAGCCGCTGCTTACTTTGACTGGTGTGCAGCCACTTTGAAACTATACTAAGTACATGTAAGAAGCTTTAAGGCGACGTATATATGCAGCAATGCATTGCACGTACCAATGCTATTTGATCAGCTGGGTGACATCCTGTTGGTGGTCTATAATCCATACAGCATTTGATGACAATAGTAAGCCTTATAGCCCCATAGGGGGGACGGGGAGCCTATCCTGTTTCTGTAGCGTGAGGCGGCTTTGATGTACAAATGCATGGACACAACGCTAGTATGTCGCAGGGACTTACCCCCCTAATCCAACCCCTTGACACTGAAGTGCTGAGCATGGAGGCACGGGGTCCCATTTTGATTTGATTCTGACCAGGGGAATCGAAATCCCGACCTCCCATGAGTCTCAAGGCAGACACTCTTAACCGCCAAGGATATTGACATTGTATTATGGGAGCTCATATTAGACTTGGACGCTGTTGACCCCCACCTGTCTGCGGGAGGTTTATTTCAGGAAAAACATTTATCATGGCTTATTTATGCATCCGTGTCCGCATCGTTAAACCTTATTGGCTGCATCCCCGTGTTTACGGCATGGCGTAAACCACTCGCCTCCTAATGTGAGCCCGATGAATTATTCATGGCAGAGCATAAATGCCTCTGGCTATCATCAGGCTACTGTACGGATTATGATTCGTCCTGGAGTCCCTGAATGTTTGACACTGACGCTGAGAAAGAGCTTTGTGAATGTCGTCCTACACTAATCACTACTCAAACTGTATGTCATTTTCAGGAAATACAACTAGTAGTCCCTCCTCGCAAAACTATGGTACTTTAAATTAATAGTTAATCACAAAACAACATAATTAATGTTGCTTTATTAATCCTGTTAATCCCTTGATTACTTTTTTTTAAACATCTTTGGACTGTGCAGTGTGCAAGATACTCCCACAAATGTAATGTTTTAATTTAGTATAATTATTTTTAATAATTGCTTTATATTAGCAAAAAAAAACATTTTATTTATTTATTTTTTATTTTTACAAATCATAGTAGTACTTTCTTTTTTCAAGTACAAATAGATTTGGGTCTTCCAAATATAAAGTTTGTTATCAAAATGTCTTGTTTGTTTGACAGCTGTTCCATGAGATTTTTTTTTTGCCATTTACTGTAGCTTTAACACAACATCAGTGCACTCATAAATGATTGTGTAAATGCTTATGTGTTGCAACTATGCTGGCTTACAACTGAATCAATTTGACACATACAGAATACAACATTCTGGGGCCTTTTGGCGGAAATATGTCAACCAATATGATTCATTTCAGTTGTTCCTCTTGCTCCTCAATTATTTGACTAGCTTCATTTGTAGCGTGTCTGCTCTATAGCCTGTCTCTGGAGAAACACTGAGCATGTAAACCATAATGATTCTGTGCTACCTGTAGACCAGATTGTTGCTGCAATTTCCTCATTGGTGGAGCGAGACTCTTGGGTACTGTGTAACCTGCAGCCGTATGATTCTGTATACAAGTTTACTTTTCATAATATAGTCAAAGACTGACTTGCAGGTATATCTGGGAGTTGGAGCTCTTATTCCACCTCATTTATTCACATAGACCAGAAGCGTTGTATTGGGCCCAATCTTGACTACTCTAGCCTCTTAACATTTTAATTAATTAATTACCTTTGGAGTAGTGTTTTTGCTTAGATTCATGTTTTTGTTTTGTTTTTTTTTTTTGGCTTAGTCCTTTATTACTTCACAAACAAAAAACATTGCATAGAACCAAGACTGTATGTATAACGGCAGAGGAATTCTGCGGAGGGATACTGTTATCCTTCATAACATTACAACACCGGGATGTGAAATGCCACACTGTACAACAAGCCCCATTGACTGCTGCATTGGGATTACGTTGAACTCAATTTCCCAGAGGCCCTTGCGGTCACATGATTGGCTCGATTTACGTTTCTGTCATCATAACCGGTCATCCTCGTCCCTATGTCTGCGACAAAGTCGTCTTTTCATCATAACATTAACACATCTGCGAATAAGCACTATAAATCATGAAATGCGGGTAACACGCGTAAGCGGGGTCATTCATTGCCCAAAAAGACAAAAGACCTAAAACCAAGGATACACTGGCATCCCATCACCCGCTATATGCATGCAAATCTTCCTTTAGGAAGTTGGCAGATGTTGCCCGGTGTTGCTCAAAATTTGTTATGAGGGAGTCCTGTGTTGCTCCTCATTTCTTTCACATTTCTAAATGTGAAATCACCGCTTCCTACAATTATAAACGCTAAAGAAATCTGTGCAACTTGGCCGCACAAATTGCTTTGGAAAAAAAAAAAACTGAACACTAATTGACTGTACAAGTGGAAAAAGACATTCATGTACTGCATGTTAAATGCACTGTGCGAGCTTGCCAGGCATTGACTGGCAGGCGTGCACACACACACACACACACACACACACACACACACACACACACACACACACACACACACACACACACACACACACACACACACACACACACCGAGAGAGAGTATACTCTCTGGTGTCTACTCGCAGAAGCTTCAAACTCTAATGAGGCCTGTCTCACCGTGTCCACGTTGATCTGTCACTCACACGTGATTGACAGGTCTTCTCGGCTGCCGTGTCTTTTGACAGTACCGTGTCAGTGTCCCAATCTTTTTTTTCTGAGAGTGTAAAAATGCAACCAAATGAACCCTAACGGGTTCATTTGGTTCCATTTGTTCATTTGGTTCCATTTGTACGCTCTCAGAAAAAAAGAAGCGTCTAAAGAAATCCATTAACATGGTGAAAATACATCTTGATGATGTCATCAAGATGTTTCATGCATCCATGTGAGTGGTTTTCTTCAGACCTCCATTTCTTGGGAACACAGAATGGGGGAACTTTTTTTATCATGTCCACCCAACACCTCTAGGGTATACTAATGACATATTAGAATGTTGAAAATGCGTGGTGTTCCCCTTTAATAGGGAACTTTTATGTTTTTGATGCTGGCATTTGTACTCCGTTGCCCTCTGGTCAAAAGAATCAGAACCACAACAAACACAAATACACACAGTTCAAGCATCCTGGACTCACACCATGTCTAACTCATTCTCAGTTCGTGGGAGACGTAAGAGGTCACCTTGGGCATGTCTATAGCCCGTCCAGGGGCGGATAAAACTTGTCCCATTTGGGGGGGCAAGAGAACATGTTGGAGGGGCAAGAGAAAATGGTATGGGGGCGGCTTCATCGCCCGTGTCGCTTCGCGCCACGGGCGATGAAGCCGCACCCATACCATTTTCGGTTACAGGACTTTTATTAGTCAAGTAAAGCATCAATAATAACATCAGTTGTTGTTGAAGTTGCAACAGACACGCAGCATGCATAAAGCTAAAGGTCTGACTCAGAGAGTTTTCTGTTTTCAATGATGAAATGCTGTTGGTTTATAGTGGTGACACAGCTGTAGTTAGTTAGTAGCAGTAGTAGTGTTTCAGATCATTTTAAATATAAGCACTTTAATTTGAAATATCTTGGGTTGTTTTGCATGGCATCGTGTTTGGGGGAGCAGACTGGGTATTTAGGGGGGCATTGCCAAGCTCATACGAGTGAAAGTAGACACCTAACGATCACAACAACCACTCATATGGACCGCCGAGGTCCCAGAGTGTGTGTGTGTGTTTGTGTCACACATTGTGTGTGTGTGTGCGTTTACTTGCAATTCAGGAATTTGACTGACACTGGCGCCACACTAGTTTAGGCTGGCGAAGGCTAAACGAAAAGACCATTACAAACTATAAATTATATGGCTTATTGCACCAACCCACATATGCCCACGGTATAAGAGTTAAATGAGAATGCCCAAACTTTAAATTAATTTTCTAAAAAAAAAAACTTGCTTACTTGCTTGAGGCAGGAAAGAAAGGGAATCACAAAACTTTATTATGGAACTTTGTAATTTGGTTAAGCCAAAAAGTGTGTGTGTGTGTGTGTGTGTGTGTGTGTGTGTGTGTGTGTGTGTGTGTGTGTGTGTGTGTGTGTGTGTGTGTGTGTGTGTGTGTGTGTGTGTGTGTGTGTGTTCATGCACGTGTGTATGCATGTGTGTGCCACTACACATGTTGTTGTTTTTTTTGCTATGCAGCCAGACCCAGCCTATGTGTGATTTCTCATCTATAACCCAGTCTGTGTGATTGCTGGTCTAGCCTATAGTAAGCACGGTGAGTAATAAATCGCGCATTCTAATTAATTTTCAATGGGACCGGTGTTTTGTGCTCAGAAAACGACCTGCGATAAAGAGAGTGTGTAACGCTGGTCGTTTATCGCGCAGCGTCCAGTGATTTGTTTTGCGTGTGCACACGCACGCAATGTTTTTGAAAGCTCAATCCAGTAAGCTTTTTAAAACGCCTGGCGTTAATCGACGGGTGATTTTCTTTATGTCAGCACTGCAGAGAGAATCGAGAATGGCGCGTTTATCCGGGCATTTGTCGTTGCCGTCTGGAAAGCCCTTATATGTATTCTCGTCTAGAAACCCAGCCTATGTGTGATTTCTGGTCTAGCGGCAAAAAAGCGATGAATCCTATTGGTTTTCAGCGATCCGAGGCTCCGCCCCCATCCTCCCCTTCTTTCCCCCAGTAGAAAACGGCAGAGAACAACACCGACGTCACCAGATTTGGTTTTCGGGCTAGCAAAATCCAAACCAAGCCGGGCAAGCTTCCCTGGTGCTTCCCTCATTTCAAACACATCTCAAAGCACAGGCGATTCAAAACTAAAAGCCCCGGGTTTAACTGAGGCTAAAGTTTTGTTTTTGGCCGCGGTCATACCGTCACATTTCCTCCTCTTAAAGGGGTGCTACACTTTCAAAAAAACTTTTGGTCATTTTATGGTCTACTCAGCCTCATGTGAACACACCAGACAGTTTATAAGTTACTCCTTTCAGTATTTAGATATTTGATGTTCATTAGTCTGCCGGAACGTCCTTCCCATAGAAACCCTTTATAACTTAAAACTCCATTTTAACCATGACAGATTATTCGAAAACAACCAATCTTTTTTCTGGTGACTGATATTGTCCTCCTAATACGTGAGAGGGCCGTGGAATTCCATTTACAGTTTTTATTTATTTTTAAAATATTGTTTTATTCATTTGGGTAGGCCTACCCAAATATGGAGGCGGCTACATTTTCCAAAACAATATTTTAAAAATAAATGAAAACTGTAGATGCAATTCCACGGCCCTCTCACGTATTAGGAGGACAATATCAGTCACCAGAAAAAAGATTGGTTGTTTTTGAATAATCTGTCATGGTTAAAATGGAGTTTTAAGTTATAATGGGTTTCTATGGGAAGGACGTTCCGGCAGACTAATGAACATCAAATATCTAAATACTGAAAGGAGTAACTTATAAACTGTCTGGTGTGTTCACATGAGGCTGAGTAGACCATAAAATGACCAAAAGTTTTTTTGAAAGTGTAGCACCCCTTTAAGTGGCTCATGTTTGAGTGGTGGTAGCCCATGCTTTTCCTCTATCTCGGAGGAGAAGAGGGTGACACCGTGATGACAGCCGGATCGACTCCTAACGGCTTTCCCCCTAATTGGAGACATGCGAGTGGGACTGTTTTCATCAGCCCACATCCGACATCCCCCTCCCCTCCCTCAGCACCATCTAATAAACAGACGGACCACACTGAAAGGACCCCCAGACCCAAACAGGAGGTAGGGGGGAAAAAATGACCCACATGGGTTGCCACCCCCCCCCCCCCCTCCCCTTCCCTTCCCTCTTACTGTATGTCCTTCCCGTTGGCTACATGGTCTTTGTGTTGGCAGGCCAACGGCATTTTGTAACTCTCTCTCTCTCTCTCTCTCTCTCTCTCTCTCTCTCTCTCTCTCTCTCGCCACACAAACACAAAATGCTTCCAAATGGTCACAGACCGTCAGTCTGTTAATCCACACCGTAAACACTGGAGTGAAAAGAATTCCCGCCTGGCTCCCTCGCGCTGTGCGAGGGAGGGTGCTGAACCACCAAGCTTTTCTAAATGATTTTATTTTAGTTTTTAAAGAGAAAAAGATAGACAAGTTCACAGCACATGGCGAGGGGAGATCCGCTAGTTTAGAAGGGGAAAAAAACATGAAAAAATAAAAATCACACCCCCCTCACTTCTTAAAACAAACATCGCTCTCCTATAGACTTTGACATGATGTCACTCAAGGGCATGCTGATTATAGGTGGGGCATGTTGTTTATTTGAGGGCTTGCTGGTTTTTTGGGGGGTACATGAATAGGACAAATGTTTGGTGCCCCTAAGGGTACGTACAGACATTTACATAGCACAGAGCCAGACTCTTTGCTGTAGCTGTCTCCAAAGTCAACACTGCTCCGCCCCCTCAATTCATTTCAAATGTGAGTCACGTGTTTGGAAGTAGCAGGCATGATCCTTGCTGGAGCTCTGCTCTTTCGCTGCCTCCCCTCCACCGCAAGGCTCATGTCTGCTGCTTCAAACCATGTGACTCCCATTGGAAATGAATTGAGGGGGCGGGGCAATGTTGACTTTGGAGACAGCTAGACAGCAAAGAGTCTGGCTGTATTGATGTAAATGTCTGTACGTACCCTTAGGGTTCACTCGGAAAACCAAGCCAGGCGTGCATTGAGTTGGATGGGTGAAGTGGGCAGTGACGTCACCATTGTGTCTTATTTACAAACGAGCAGTTAAAACCAGCTAACAACACACCTTCCTCAAAAAGAATCACTGCCAGAGTCATAAATCCTCTCTTAGGCACATACAGCACTTAACCATTAGCCATCGTTTAGCTTCCTCGCTCACAACAGTTCTATTGCTTTTCAATGAATGTGACCAACCCCTTCTCCAGCGTAAGGTTGCGCACACTCTGTGTGTCATGCACTAAATAAACAAGCAAAACCACACCAAATGCCCTGAATAAACCAAGTATAAACGATCGACCACAGAATACACCAATGCGTTGAGGGTGCATTTCTAAATGGACCCTTCCCTGAAAAAAACATTAACAAAACATTTCACCTATATAATGAATGACATGCCCACAATTGAGACATCAGTTGAAGTGGTTACTTAACATCTTCAGAACAGTAATTTAGTCCAGGACACTATGTTCATCCACATGAGTTTTTAGGATGAAGACGGGGATTTGTAAAACTATATATTTTTGGAAACCTTATAGCCTAAGGAATCAGAAAATGTTTGATTCCATTTTTTTCGGGGTTGTCATAGCAGCCATCTTGGATCTTTAAAAATGGCTGCTCTCAAAAACGAATTTCTCAATATCTGGCCTCCCAGATGGCCTAAAATCAGGGTTGCAGTGGTTAAATCTACATTTTTGGGCACAAGGAATGCAGTGGAGTCGATTACATTGTAAATGAAATATGCATGAGTGTGTATTTTCCATTTTAATCATGTTTTATGTTGTAAAACGACACAACATGGAAAAATAAAAAACGGAAAATACACACAATGCATCAAATTACATTCTTCATGTCAAGGTAATATAAAGGTCCCTAAAATATCTTGATGAATGCTGGTTTTAGTCATAGCTCAACTCTTAGGTTAGCTGTGAAAAACCCTATGGTGCCAAAAACATCTCAGATGAATCCAGGTATGTGTGAAAAGTTTCTTCATCAGTTATGTTAATCTTGGGCCTATTGGAGAAAATCTGATTCTGCTGATTCAGACTCCGCTTGTTGGACTCACAGTTGGAGTAGGAGTGGGTGGGATTTGTTAATTACCCAATGTGGTGCACCTTGCATGGCCCATTAGCCATTAGGTATAGTAGGGGGAATTATCGTCATAACATAATTCTAGTCGTTACGAAGTGGACAAAAGCACCAAATTTGGCACACACACTCTTCAGGGTGGTGTCTCTCACCATCCCAGAAGGGGTGCCCAACATTTTAGATTTACTAAAGTCTAATTTGGGGGTAAAATCCAAAATGGCCACCAGAAATGACCTATTTTTTTTCCTAAACGTGATAAAATTTAACTGATTGTGGCAAGTATAACCTTTACATAGTAATTAGATTAATTTTAAAGGATTTAGCAAAATACAGCCAATTAAAAATCTCTTAAATGTTTTTAAATGACTTTAAATGCCAAAAAATGCCTTAAAAGCACTCGTATTGAGATGAACTTCCACTTTATACCCGTGATACATTGTCAATGCTAAAATTACAGTGTTTAAAAAAAACTTTTATAAGACCCTGTGAATGATTACCAATCACTGAGATTTTGTAAAAATCTTCATATGGCCAGAGATCAAGCCTTCCAATTCTGGTAGCCCCCTACCCAGGGGGCAAAGGGGTGTGCTGAATTTGCCATAAGATCAACGGTTTTCCACCAGAAAATATCCATTGGATATAATGGGGGCAAACAGGACAAATTTTAAACTAATGCATATTTTCACGAATCATCACATGTTGATTAATGATTAATTATGAATAAGAACATTTTTATATTGCAAGTTTCTGTGAAATCCAATATTCAATATTAGCCCCCATAAAATAGGTTTTGCTTGAACTTCTGAACCAGATGATCTAGAAACGCAAACTTGTTGTCTATTTCTTAGTTTCTGAGCATGAGAGTCTTAATGGAATACCTATTTTTTATTATTGGGTGTGTCTGGACCCTTATTGTGTATATTTACAATATGGTGGCTACCCAAAATAGTGGTTCATGACTTCTACAATAATTGTTGACTTGAGTTTGTTGAATTGAGTTTGCATATTGTTAAAATTGTTGCAAATGTCAAATCCTATTACCCAGGGGGCAAACTGCATCTTTGGTGCGAACACCGCCGCTGTACGATAACAGTTTAAATGTAGTCTTAAAAGCATTACCCAGTCGAGTCGAGTCGACTGTAGAGCCCTTGGCTGTTGTGGCGTGCCTCATTGTCCTCCCCATCACCAACATCACATGTATAGGAATTGAATTGTATAGGCCACTATCAGCTGCGTTGCTGGTGCAGCAGTGGAAATATGACAGTGGGGTAACACCGAGAACGGTCGCCTGTAACGTTAGGGGGTGGTTGGAGTTTCCCCATGTTAAGTCTATGGGGAAAATGTAATTCAACGATTCATCAACAATTGGTTAATTTGAAAAAAGGCCTTTGTCAGTCTCTTCTAATATTATGGTCAATGTCCGTGTGAAAACTCAGTCAGTGAGGAGTTATCGCGGTTTCAGACAGACATTTAGACAGACATTTCCATAATTATAGGATGTCTGCCACAATACTGGCCACCAGCCTATAAGTGAGGGGTATTTCCACAAAACTTGACAGGTTGGTCAATAATTAATTCACTTTTTTTGCTGGATGGAAAGTCTCGGTGAAGGGAATGCAGTCACCTGTATACTTACAGTATACAGTATGTTAATGAACAAGGCAATATCATACCATTCTCTATTCTGTCTGACTTTCCATCATGAAATTACACCATGAGAAAGTTCAATTTCCCTTGACAGCCAAACTTTCCCAGAATTTACCATAGGCCCTCTTAAGGTAGACAAACTCCATAGAGACCCTTGTTCTGCTCTCTGCCCTTTCTTGATGGCAAAGATCATGTGATCAAGTACCTCTGCCTGTGTGAAAACCACATTTATCCCAATAAACCCTAAAAGGATCCAGGGACAACATTCTCAGCTACATGGCTGATGAGCCGGGTTATGTTGATTCTTGCGAAAATCTTTCTTGTTATGTTCAGGTAGGCTATACCATGATGGTTATCGCAGGATGCCCTCTCCCCTCTCCTCTTGTAAACATGCACTATATGCATCCTTCTTGGGACCCTTCTTTTCCTCCTGGTACAGATGCCGCCATTCTTATAGATGTTTCAAAGTCAAAGTCGTCAGATTAGTCACTCACGTTACTGCAGTGAAATTAGTTCTCCGCTTTTGGCCCATCTCTTGGAGCGGTGAGCTGCAGCGTGCGCCGCACTCGGGAATCATTAGTTGATTTGACCCCCAATCCATCCCTTTGATGCTGAGTGCCAAGCAGGGAGGCATTGGGTCCTATTTTTACAGTCTTTGGTATGACCCGGCCGGGAATTGAACCCCGGCCTCCCAGTTTCAGGGCGGACACTCTAACCACAAGGCCACTGACTGGTGGTGTGTGGTGGTGTTTGCGGGCAACCCATCACGTCCTGCTGCCAGAAGTGGCCTTTTGGAGTGCTTTCACTGTCTGCACGGGTGAGGGGGTCAGCCAGTTCAGCTTTGAATGGCAGTTCAGGTATTGTGGCAATTGGAAATTGAGGACTCTGTTCAAGATCTCACTCTGCCCAGCCTGCTAGGATGTCACACTTGTCAGTGAGAAGGAAAGACCTGTTAGAGGAGCAGACTGGAGTTGAGCCAGTGGTTTTAGGCGCATGAAGATCATGCAGGCCTGAATGAAAAGACCCAAAGTCCTTCATGTCATCAGCCATCTGAAGATCTTATGCAATCTTTACCCACAGGTTGTTTTCCATCTGCCATGTCCTCCACAGCAGCTTTTGCTTGTCTTGTTGGTATTGCTGCTTCTTCTGGCTGAAAGCGCAATAATCAAGATGTTGGTGGGAGTCTTGATTAGGATGTGGATCTCGGGATCATTCTCGTCAATCTCTCTGCTTCCTTTTGACAAAACCGAGCAGCAGCAGTGTAGACATTCTTTCTCTGTTCTTCCATTTTCCCATTCTCTGGATCTGGGTCAAAGCTCTGCAGTTCTTGATTAAAGGTATAGTAGTAAGTGATTTCACTTAATGTAAATATTGTTTGTGTTTTTTTTTGCTAATCCCCTCTACTATAGCGTGGTGACCATATAAGGAGTCCCTGTGCCCAGTGAGACCCTGGGGTCATAAAACCCTAGTTTCAGTTTGGGCTTTGGGATAAAAGCCTTTCGTCCAATCAGGATGAGAGGGGCCTTCCTCCAATCAGGATTGAGTGGGGACAGGCCTTGGTGTATAGGCCTATAGTTGGCCTGTTGCACTCCTCCTCACCGTAGAGTGTGTGCATGTGCACATCTTGCTACTGGGGGGACCGGAAGGTTTTCCAAATCATCGAAATCACTTACTATACCTTTAAGTTTTTGTCTTTTGAGAGATTTGAGAAATGTTTATGAGATATTGTATTATGTGTCCAGATTACCAGAATAATACCATTTAGTCATGTATAAATGCAAAACTCCTAACCATACATCTCTGATTTAGAATGAAAACCATTTCCATTGTATTCCTTGCCCCAAAAAATATAGATTTAACCACTATAATCATAATTTTAGGTCATCTTGGAGGCAAGATATTGAGAAATTCGTTTTTAAAAGTAGCCATTTTTAAAGATCCAAGATGGCCGCTATAATGACCTTGAAAAAAATGGAATCAAACATTTTCTGATTCAGTAGGCTGTAAGGTTTCCAAAAATATATAGTTTTAAAAATCCCCGTCTTCATCCTAAAAAATGACATAAGGAACTGGACTAATTGGTGGCTGCGTCATGAAGTGTCTGTCTGGATAAAGCTCAAGGCCTCAGCATCTTGTTTGCCTGTGTGCTTCAGTCAGGCATTGGCTGATACAAATTAGGATAATTTGAGGATATATATATGTATATATATGTATGTATGTATGTATGTATGTATGTATGTATGTATGTATGTATGTATGTATGTATGTATGTATGTATGCATGTATGCATGCATGCATGCATGCATGCATGCATGCATGCATGTATATATGTATATATATATATATATACAGTATATATATACAAAATACAAAAACTGTCTACAAATACTGTGTACATAATATGCTACACATAATGATGTGTGAATAAAGTAGTCGGTGGATTTTGGTCATTCAGCACAATATGCAGGTATGATGACCTGCGATATATAAAGTATTTTACTGTACATCCTCCCAGCAATATCTCAGTATATTGAATATTGTAATATTTATTATGTCAGTAGTGGTAGTGGTAGTAGTAGTAGCAGGCTACTATTGTTGTGGACAGACAAGTTGTGGACAAGTTGTTACATTGGCAAGATTCATGTTCATTTATTTATTTATTTATTAATTACAGATATTTATTTATTTATTTATTTATTTATTTATTTATTTATTCATGTTCATTTATTTATTTATTTATTAGTTACAGATATCATGATGCAATATATTTAATATTTCAACATAACTAACATGATGATATCATTATCGAGGGCCTAACGTCGCCACAGATATTGCATCGTGGTACCCATATGCACTTTATTAAAAGTTCTAACATAGAAAGAAACGACATTTCTCTGAGTTGTAGAGGCGGGAGAAGGGATCAGGGAATAGGGAGAGGAGATAAGCAAGGTTTCATTGCCAATCGGTGACATTTACAGAACAGGTGCTATGATGAGAAAAAAAAAATGAAATTGTTGGATAAAGACTAGACACGAAGATGTTATTACTCCTGTCACATAGGAAGTTAGATGCATGCCTTTGCATCAAGTCACAATTACATTTGAAGTAGACACACATGCATGTGCGCGCCCCCACACACACGCACACACACACACGCACACACACACACACGATGCAGGAAGGCGTGAAGGCATTTGACTTCCACCAGCTGTGGCGCAACTGGATTTTGTCTCAACAAATCCTCTTTCTCTTTCATCACGGGGCATCATGGGCGCCGAGCGTCGGAAAGTCAGAGGAATACAACACCAGGGAAGAATTATGGATAGCCATCGTGGTCATGTTGTGGCAGGAGGAAATGGGTTCTTTGTCTTGTTGTGTTTTTGTTTTACAAGCCTCAATTATTGTTATTTTTCTTTGTCTGCGGAAGGCTGATAAATGAGGTCCATTGTGTTTTCGCCTTTTGCTGTCAAGTCGACCGTGGAACGGATGCAGATACGGAAACAGACAGATTTCATAATTGCCAGGTAGAATATAAATTGCCACCAGCCCTTTTGTCTTGGGAGGCGAGCAGCGCCGCAGAGCTGCCATCGCGCTGTCACAAAATATAGAACAATAAGTTACAGCGTATGTTCACAACACTGACATAATAGACCGACTAGAGCAGGGGTTTTCAACCTTTTTGACTCCAGGGACCACCATTTATTCAGCATTTGAGCCACGGACCACCATTTGAGGACATTTTAGCCCCAAAGACCTAAAACTAAAGAATTGTTTTGGTTTTGTTCACAATTCCAGGGCGAGATTTTGCAAACAAAACAGTGTAGACTTGGGCTAATTCAGACGATGAATAGTTTAACTCTTGAGAGTGTGAAAATGAAACCAAATGGACCCGCAAGGGTCCATTTGGTTTCATTTTTACATTCTCAAGAGTTACATCTGGTTAACCAACTTTCCATCATTTAGCCTGGGGACCACCTGGAACCCTCTCAGGGACCACTGGTGGTCCCCGGACCACCTGTTGAAAACCACTGAACTAGAGGAAACAATCAGCAGTGAAGGACTATCACACAGCGCACACCGAATTGCTTTCTTCATTCAGAGGACAGTATAATATTGATGAGACTTGCAGAGTTAGTTCAAGGTTCAGTCAGACATACTCGAGAGGTTTTATGTTTTGCTCTCGAGCACATACCGAAGGGGTTGTCATGCTGCGATTCAGTATGTGCAAGTCCCAAGCTGACCAATTCGGCGGGGTATGCAAGTAGAAATATATCCGGGGCTTCGAGGGTTAGGCTCTCTAGTCTTGCTGCCTCTTCCTGCCCTTCCTTCTGCATTATGGTTCCTCGTTGTTATGTGATGTTTGCTCCATAGAGTAATAGAGAGTGGACTCGGGCGATAGCCCCTCCCCCTTGCCGTTCATTTCAATATAAGTTGCTCAGTGGCGTTTTGAAGCTCCCGTAAAACTGCCAGAAGTTCCCATTGGAATAACATTGTAGGCAACTTCCGGACACCAAATTTTGGTGTCCACATGTGTGCCGCCATGACACCTGTGACGTCATGAAGCCCGTTCACTTCCATTATAGGGCTGCACTTCCACTTTTCGCCACCAGGGCCCGTTGCTTCAAGCCTGGAGGCGCTGTCGGTGGATGTGGTTTGCTCCCACCACCACTCCAGCACCACCGGTGGGCTCTAGGGGGATTATTATTGTAGATCTCTCTCCCTGCTCTTAATGTTTAATGATGGTGGTAGATGCACACTTCTATAATTAATATTGGTTAAATAAAAATTGGTTAAATGTTTTTGTGAGTTATCTGACTGAAATATTATGATTATTATATTATGTTATATTTAGATTTTTTTAAATTATATTATATTATGATTTTTGGCAGCTGCTGGCTGCCTCGTAAACAGCCTTGGGGAGATGGAATCATCCCGGGGTCTAAGAGGTTGAAGCCGACCTCTGAGCCATGGGATGAGCTTTGTAGCGACAATTTGATCTGGTCTCTATGGCTCTGGTCAGAGCTACATTTCATGTCATTACTATCTATTTACACAGAGAAAAACCAATGGTCAAAAACAACCTAACTTCGGTCAAATTTCAACCAAACGTAGAGGTTGAATAAGGACCAACTGGGTCTTTGGTCAATCTGACCGAATAATGCGTGTTATTATATTTGACCGAATGCATTTGGTTACATTAATAACCCAATTATGAGGGTCAACATAACCTAAGTACCAGTTGATTTGACCGAACATATTAGCTTGCATTAATAACCTAATTTTGAGGGTCAAGATTACCCAACTGCCAGTTGAATTGATACAGAATATTCAGTTAACCCATTTGTTTTATTAAAGGGAAATTCCACCCATTTAAAGGGGAACTTCGCCACTTTTCAACACTCTTTGTGTGGTGTTGGTCATTAGCATACATGCTAATGGCCTCCTGATTAATAACATTGGGATTCTGTGGCTCCAGCGCCGTGCTTCCCAAGTTGTCAGATTCTGACCCAGTGACGTCATTGGGTCAGAACGTCCCACTGACTTAAACTACAGCGAGTATGTGGACGGGTAAGGTTACCGTACCGGTCTGAGTAACGGTCTGAGTGCCGGTCTGAAGGAAAAGTCGTTGCAGTGTTGTGTTTACAGTGTTGGATGCATTCCTCGGCATTAGTATCCTATCTGTTCCTGTAAAAAGTATAAATAATTTCATTTTTCGTCATTTTGTCCGAGAAATTCTACAATACCCACAGTGCACCGCGGCATCAACCAAAGTCTGTGACCTAACAAATTGGTTACCGTACCGGTCTGAGTAACGGTCTGAGTGCCGGTCTGAAGGAAAAGTCGTTGCAGTGTTGTGTTTACAGTGTTGGATGCATTCCTCGGCATTAGTATCCTATCTGTTCCTGTAAAAAGTATAAATAATTTCATTTTTCGTCATTTTGTCCGAGAAATTCTACAATACCCACAGTGCACCGCGGCATCAACCAAAGTCTGTGACCTAACAAATTGGTTACCGTACCGGTCTGAGTAACGGTCTGAGTGCCGGTCTGAAGGAAAAGTCGTTGCAGTGTTGTGTTTACAGTGTTGGATGCATTCCTCGGCATTAGTATCCTATCTGTTCCTGTAAAAAGTATAAATAATTTCATTTTTCGTCATTTTGTCCGAGAAATTCTACAATACCCACAGTGCACCGCGGCATCAACCAAAGTCTGTGACCTAACAAATTGGTTATTCTCATTAAAACAACCCAAAACCAATAACCAAATAAAACAACCCATGAATTCGGTCAAAATAAAATCCCTGCAACCAGGAAAAGGTTATGGCTTCAAGAAATAACCCAGGAAAGTGACCTAACACCATTGACTGAAGTGTTTAGTTGCAATTTTGACCGATTAGTTTTTTGTGTGTAGTATTAGTAGGTATGACCGCGTCCCTTTCACTTCCTCGTTTTTTTAAATCAGGTATTTGCATTTCACAGAACAATTCTGCAGAAATAATACAGAAGCTGCCAAGTGAATGATGTGACATTTCTTGTTTAGGGGGGTTTAGTTTACCGTAAGTCTCTGTTGTCGACACTGAATAGTGCTTATTTTCCAGCAGTGTAAAGACAATGTATGGAACAGTTTCCATATTTTACTATCTTTGCAACATCAATGTGGAAACTTCATGTGGGATAGAACAGTTTCCATATTTTACTATCTTTGCAACATCAATGTGGAAACTTCATGTGGGATAGAACAATGTTCTGAGGGGATATGAGCAGTTCTTTTAGTTCTTGAGATATTAAAGTATTTCCACTCAAAGTTAAAAACTATACATTTATTGTTACTTAACTAAGTACCAGTGTTGGTCAATATTACTTAATTATATAATGTATTACTTATTACCCCTTTAGAAGAGTAATAAAATTACATTACTTATTACTTGCACTCGAGAGTAATATTACTTTTATATTACCTTTGCACCATCCCAGCAGCAAAAAGGTAACACAATTGTTTCAGTCAGAAGAAGAGTCACCCACTCTACAAATCTGTATAATCCTGATGCAAGGAGGACGCACAAAGAACTTTGTTTCAATGTCGCAACTCTGACACTAGATGTCTTTGTACTTCTGAATGTAATAATAATTGCAGTTTTTCTTTGACAAATGTTAGTGAGTGGGGGTCCCCAGGCGGTCCCTGGAACATTCAGGAACCGCCAGGGGGCCGGGCTGATTCCAGTGCCAACCTTTCCCCGTGTTCGAAGCAGTGAAGAAAAGCTTCCTGTGCTCAGACAGACACTTACACACAGTAGGGATACACACACATAGCGGTATGGTATCACTGCAATGTGCAATTATTCCCATGTGTCACTGTACATGTGGTGTTGTTGTTTTTTTCCCAATAAACTCAATATGATTTTGACACACACACACACACACACACACACACACACACACACACACACACACACACACACACACACACACACACACACACACGCACACGCACACACACACACTCTGTTATCAAAGCACTCTAGAGGCTGGCTGTGGACACGGGGTGTATTGATCCTACAAAGTAGACATAGATGCACTTCCACGCAGAGCTCTTAATGATCCTTCACATCGTCTCGAAACCTCCGTCTGCCTGTCTACGAGATGTCAACTGAGTTGGCCCTGCGCGCGCACACACACACACACACACACACACACACACACACACACACACACACACACACACACACACACACACACACACACACACACACACACACACACACACACACGTTTATGTTTTGATCCTCCGTCCAAGAAAGATAATGAAAGTCTAGGGAAAACTCTGGGAACTCGAGGGAGGATGAAGGCTTTATTAAAAACCGGCCAATGCGTTTTTAACCACACCAGGTCGCGGGGTCAGAATTGTGTTTGGTTTATTCTTTGACTAGTGCAGCCCCAGGCAAATACCATGTGGCACTATTAAGGTATGTGAAGACAGGAGGACCAAAAAAGCACAGCTTAGGCAAAAGATCACAATAATAACACATTCCAGGGGCGGACTGGCCATAGGGAGTACTGGGAGCTCTCCAGCTACTCTGCCAAAACACACTCCGTTGCTCGTTACGGATTAGCTTGTTGGCGCAAACGAAAATAGAACAGATCCACAAGCTATCACCAGACATGCGCAGTAGCTTATAGATCGGCTTGTTCCTGGCTGTCCGACCCACACACAGTTATGACCTACTGTATGCGACAGTCACACTTCTCTTCTAAACAACAAAGAGACGGAAAGATCAGAGAGCGGTGGGACATGACAGAGAAATGTATCTGTATTATTTAGCATTCCTGTCTGTCAAAGACGCCAAGTATGCTTCCCACAGCCAAAAATACAACACCATATGAACGCGTGCGCGAACATGACAGAATCATGTCAGAGCCATAGCTGACACAGTTGACTCAGCGTCATTTAGTTCCGTCAGAGTCCATCAAAATATATTTAAGAACCCATCGGCCAGCGCCTTTTTGTCCTTGACATTTGGATGCAAGGATCAGCAGTCTCTCCTGAGAGACTCGGCTGCTTCAAAAGTTCTGAGCGCTCCACCATGAATTTTACATTTTTCAAGAGTTTTGGTGTTTTTGCCTTCCCCAGTGGAACCCTGGAGATGGTGCCCTGTCAGTCAAGACTGCATTGTGATATCTGTGATCTCCTGTGTGTGTCTGAATGGGTGGCGCAGGAATGGGCAGTCTCAGATTCTCCTATTTCGCATTAAAATACCAATTTTAATAGTCCTTTAAGTTTGCCTCCACTGTTTATGCCATTGTTTTTTATGTGTGTGTGTGTGTGTGTGTGTGTGTGTGTGTGTGTGTGTGTGTGTGTGTGTGTGTGTGTGTGTGTGTGTGTGTCTGTGTGTGTGTGTGTGTGTGTGTGTGTGTGCGTGTGCGTGTGTGTGTGTGCGTGTGTGCGCGCACGTGTGTTAATGATAACAACTTCTCCTGGAAGTCAGCTGTACTTTTGACTCAAGTTTAGAGGAAGCTTTCCTTACTAAACAAGTAAAATACCAACCATACAGGCCATTATACAACTGGGCTATACATGTCTGCTCATTGTCTTTATATTTGGCAGCCTGGGCCATGTCCACAGGCTAGTGGTCAGAGGTCTGATGATTTTGGGGTTGCCCAAGTATAAGGCAAAGCAGCTATTGTCTATTTGGAGGAGAAGGTGCTTTCTATACCCATTACCTTTTTTCTTCGTTCAAGATTCAAGATTCAAGAACTTTATTGCCATGTCAACAGGTGTTGATAGGAATGTGTTTTGCTCATGGGGGTACCCAGGTTGTACTGAGCGAGGCTGCCATTCTACGCCGCCAACATAGATACAGCCTGGGGGGGGGGGGGTGTGTGTGTAACACAGGGGAGAGATTCAAAAAAAAGAACGCAATATTCATGTCATAGGCCCGCATTTTGAGTCATAACAAGTACATGGCATTCCAAAAACAACCTCAATTAGACAGACAAGTTACAGAGGGAGGAGGGAGGGGGTAGGAGGCAGCATGTGTAGTTATCAGTCCACGCTCCAAGGCCTTTTAAGATCGTTTGGTTTGTACTCTACGGTGGAAAGCAAGAGTAATGACAGACTGAAGTGTCCAGTGTCCATATTCATGTGCATGTGCGTTGTGTTGCTTCCTGTACATTTAGTGTTCTTAGTTTGAACACTGAAATGTGATTGCTCAAGTGCAGGCTTCAAAAGCAACTGAAAACATTTGGGCCCTTGATAATGTATTTTATAAATGTGGTCTCAAATAAATAAATTGAAATGAATTTGGATTTACTTGTAAAAAAAAAGAAAAATAAAGTAATAGATACTTGAGTGAATGAATGACTTTTGTTTAACAACTTAGAGGCTTACAATACAATTCAAACACAACTCAGTAAGACTGATATTTGAATGGACAGCGCTAATTAATCATTACAGTTGTTTGTAATAGCGGCCACCATGTACAATTCATCAAGACATTTAGAAGCACACCAATAGTCACTTCTGTGGAGCAAGAAGCAGCAAATCGTGGTAGAGGTAAGAGGGAAAAGAAATATACGCAAGAAGGGTTAAAGGGGGTGCATGGGGGGGAATCGTAGTATATGGCGGCAGCCGTATTATATGGCGGCAGCCGCATAATACTAACATTATAATATAATATTACTCTTGCTTCGTAAGGTAACATTATTACTTTTTCTGAGGAAAGATATTACTCTCCAAAGTAATATTTTCCAACACTGTTACTGATTTGGTTTAAATATGACGTGCTCTTGGACTCATCGCTGACTCAACTTGGAAATGACATTAAACCTAAAAAATAATTTAAAAAACACAACACAGTTGACATTAAAAGAAAGTGAGTGCAGAGGAAACGACTCTCCAGATAGCAAGCAGCTATAGCGCCATCGTTACACAAGGGAATCGATCTGTGTGTGTGTGTGTGTGTGTGTGTGCGTGCGCGTGTGTGTGTGCGTGTGTGTGTGTCTGTGTGTGTGTGTCTGTGTGTGTGTGTCAGAGATCGCGGCCATTGGCGCGGGGGGAAAAGGTTAAAAACCCCCGTGTGGCATAAAGGTCACATCACTCATGTCTCCCTGCAGGGTCCTACGTTCGTTCATATCGCTCACACACACACTCACACAGCCATGATTAGCTCCCTTATTGCTTGTTCCCTTCTTAACGACCGCAGTCCGGATCTTTGTCCTCTCACCCTTAATACATTGTGTCCGGTCTAGATTTCTAGTTTCTGAATAACACCACGTTTCACGATTTCTCAAAAATAGCAAGATACAAGCTCATAGCGCGCCACTCGGTGGCGCGCTATGAGCTTGTAGATTGCTATTTTTCAATAGTTAAAACATAATGCTTAGAACAACAAAACACGTTCAGTACACTAAGGGTTAATAGCACGAGCATGATTACGTAACAGACGGAACGGATAACACACAGCTCTAAGGAATCATACACGTGTGTGTGTATTTGTGTGTGTGCTACGGGTTGAATGAGGACGGATCGTTAATGCACCTTGAATAAGAAAATTTGAAGACAAATCCTACTACTCGGTGGCATTTCCATAACCGACGTGCCAGTGCTGCTGTGCGTATTCTCTTGTCTTGTTATGTCCGTTTTTTTAGTATTCTGTTCGATGTCCGGCGGTTCTGCTGATGGAGATTACCATCTGCTATATCTGGTGTATTTCTGATATACATGTATTGATATTACTTGTATTGTAATGTTCATTAACAGACTTATCACCAAAACCGTGCGGGTGCAGCTTAGCGCCGTCAGAGCCCCGTATACAGAGCTCCAGTCCATTGGGACCCATTCAAAATAAAAACATGCTGTTTTCTTGAAAATCCATTCAGATCCATATCAGGAAAATCGATTCTTTTGTGAAAAGCGGCCTCCATTTATATAGTGATTTTTGTCTGCATGATGGGCAAAATTCCACCGATTGATACGAGTGTTAATATACTCTCTTCCGTCCACATGGACAAAGTAAACGGCACATGCAGTGTCTAAAATGGCACGCTGCGCTGCAGATTGATGGTATGTGGAACGTATTTTATCGCTGGCAGCGTGAATGGTTTCAGCTTGAGAGGCTGGACATCAAAGAGTGCTGTACTCTTTAAATGTGCTGACTCAGAGATATCTGTGATCTCCGATGTTGGGATAATCTTGTTAATGGACCACTTCTCATGTAGTCAATCTAATCTGCAGTGCACATGACCTGGACTCTGAGCTCTAAATCCTATTAGCCCCCTGGTGGGGAGAGAGAGAGCAGGTAACTGCATGCGCTGCTTGCTTGGGCCATGCGTGCCAGCTGGTGCAATACCGAAAGGCTTAATAATTATTTTGGTTTGTTTGTTTTGTTTTCTGCAAATAGCTTATTCACAGGGCTGTGCGTATAAGCCCCGAGCTACAGCTTAACTTGAATACATTTCACAAACACATCAGGGTTAATTCATCTATTAGGTTATGTTCACACCCTTACTGCCCAGAGCACTTTGTTTCTGCTGAGCATGAACACAAGGAGGCAGGGGCGGATTGGCACATATTTTCCCACCGGGACAATTTTGCCTTTGCCAGGCCACCCTGGTGGGGGGCAGCTGGTTAACCAGATGTAACTCTTTGAGAGCATGATGAATATAATATTCATGATGATGAATATAATATTCATCATGTGAATTAGCCCAACTTAGTCTACACAACTAGAGAATGTAGAAGATTAATGGTCATTTTGATCTGTATGTTCCAGGCGAGCATCTAGCACATTCTAGTGCATTTTGGAAGTGCCACTAGTGCATTTTGGATCTTGTCCAGGCCACTAGGTGGCGCAGGCCACCGGGAAAACTCCCTGTACTCCAGATGGCCAATCCGCCCCTGCAAGGAGGTGATGTTACAAACCCATTAAAGAGGAATTCCACCCGTTTTCAACGTTTTACTATCACACCGTGGACAAAACCAACTCAGGTCCTGAAAAATCACGATTTGTCAGGACCTGAGTTGGTTTTGTCCGTGGTGCAATCGTGTTGTTATTAACCTTTTTTCGAAAAAGTCTATGAGGAAAATGAATGAGGATTCCATTTCTGGAACAGGGCCGGTGACGTCACTGCGCAGGTCTAGATACCTTAGAGATGTGTGGACATGATACAAGCTTCCCCCATGCTGTGTTTCCTAGAAATGGGGGTCTGAAGAAAATCACCATCAACATGGTGAAACAGTTGTGTTTCACCATGTTAATGATTTTTCTGTTAGGACCTTTTTTTGGTTAAATGTTGACAATGGGTGGAATTCCCCTTTAATCTTAAAACTCAATTTTAGCCATGACAGATTAACATAAAAGGAACAATATTTAGTTTTTCCCTGGTGACTGAACCGTGGATTTTCATTTATTGTTTTTAGTTAGGCTATTTTTTAAAATATTGATTTGGAAAATGTAGTCAGGCTCTGCTCCACACTGGTGGAGACAATGAATGAAATGAAAACACTAAATGAAAAAGCACAGCCCCCTCACGTATTAGGAGCACAATATGAGTCACCAGAGAAAAAAATAAATAAACGAATCAACGACAGATGTTTTTGTTGAATCTGTTATGGTTAAAGTGGAGTTTTAAGTTATAATGGGTTATAATTGGAAACAATTAAGTCTACTCAGCGACTATAGTGCGTAGGCAGGGATCAGCCTATTAAAAAAAAGTGCACAACAATTACACACATACTGTCAAAATGGACACTTAGGCCTGTTTATTTATTTATTTTACGGAAACATTGCAGAAATGTTAATGGTTAATGGAGGCAACTTTAGTGTGCACAAACACTGTGTTTGTAAACAGATTAGTTTAAGAACAGAATCTAACTCCACCTCACCTCCACTCTATTGGCTAATCTGCTGGAGACTGCTGTGCTGTGATTGGCCAAAACGCTGCCTCACCCCACACAACCCCCCTCCCCCACACATATTAGCACCGCCTTTCCTGAGCCTGACACATGTCTTATCTTTCATGATTTGTTGACAACAACAATGTTCTGGACCGTCTGTGGGACGAAGCAAGTGTCTGTCTGTGCAGGGAAACAGCTGCAGCATCAAACCATGTTTACGCTCTCAAGAGTTTAAGTAATAGTCATCTGAATTAGCACCACTTAATTAAGAGGTCTACAGTCTTTCGTTTGCGAAATCCAGCCTCGAATTGTGGACAAAAACAAAAGAAATCTTTAGTTTTGGAGTCTGTGGGGATAAAATGTCATCAAATGGTCATCCGTGGCTCAAATGCTGAACAGATGGTGGTCCCTGGTATCAGAATGGTTGGAAACCTCTGCTATATACATACCCATGTTGATTTTTGGCTAAAAAGTTGCATCTAAGTGTGCGGTTTGTCGTCTACTTATTGGGGCATTTATTTGACTACCAGTGAAAGTCAAAGCCACAGGTTGGGCTGACATTTTGGCTATTTCCTATAACTGGAGTTGGCCAGTGAAGTAAATAAACAAATAAATGGCTGTAGGAGTGTTTGTACTGAAGGCTATACCTGTTGGTTTTGGCTGCAGAGAGTTATTTGAAGTGAGAGCCTGGAGGCATTAAAGTCTGAATGTCTAGAGGCTGTCAGCCAGGCAGGGATGGATTTCTGCCTCACACACACACGCACACGCACACACACACACACACACACACACACACACACACACACACACACACACACACACACACACACACACACACACACAGAGACTCCGGTGTGGTATTAAAACCCCATATAAATCCATATAGTTTCAGGCTTATGATGAGATCCAATGGCTGGAGGTGATGGATAGTCTTATTGTCCTCCAGGGAGCGCTGGGAACCTCCAGCACGCTGGCAGACGCACGTACACACACACACACACACACACACACACACACACACATACACACACACACACACACACACACACACACACACACACACACACACACACACACACACACACACACACACACACACACACACATATATTGTGTGCGGAGACATGACATACTGTATATCCACAATGCACAGTCACGCATAGAGCTTGTGTGTGCATGCGTGCGTGTGCGTGTGTGTATGTGTTTGCGGAGCATGTCGCCACGCACACACACCCTTCCTAAATGATCTCCAGTGGATATGGGAGCTATTAATCTAAAGCATTGCACACGCTGAGAGAACGTTGAGTGTATTGGAGGCAGTCCTTTTATTGTCTGACCTTAATAATATGGAGAGGAGAAGGGGGGGCATGGGAGAGATGAAAGGAGACAACGAGAAGAGACTGGCAAGTGTTGCCAACTGCCAAAATCCAAAATGCACTATAGTGGCACTTCCAAAATGCATCTAGAATGTGCTAGAGCAGGGGTTTTCAACAGGTGGTCCGGGGACCACCAGTGGTCCTTGAGAGAGTTCCAGGTGGTCCCCAGCTAAGTTGGTTAACCAGATGTAACTCTTGAGAATGTAAAAATGAAACCAAATGGACATGCCATTTTACACTCTCAAGAGTTAAACTATTCATCATCTGAATTAGCCATTTTGGAATGTATGTTTTGCTTGTTTTGTTTCCCAAGTCCAGCCTGGAATTGTGGACAAAAGCAAAATAAATTTAAATTTAGATAAATTTTGACTTTTGATTTGGGGGTCTGTGGAGCTAAATTATCCTTAAATGGTGATCCGTGGCTCAAATCCTGAATAAATGATGGTCCCTGAGATGAAAAAGGTTGAAAACCCCTGCGCTAGAGCAGTGGGTTTTCAACTATTTTCATACCAGGGCATTTTAGTCACAGAGGAACACAATTTGATGTTGAGTTTAGTGTCTCGGAATAATTTAGGAGAAATAGCTGGCAAAATGTTGGTCAAAATAGCAATTCTTCTACATTTTCTAAATGTGTAGATTCTTGAAAATTAGGTAATTCAGAATTAGTAAAATATATTTTAACCCTTGAGAGCCTAAAATGAAACCAAATGGACCCTTACGGGTCCATTTGGTTTCATTTTACAATCTCAAAAGTTACAGATCTATAAGGGTCCATTTGGTTACCAATGGTCCTTTTTAGAAAGGAAGGAGGACTGGTGAGGAGGAATGGTGAAAAACAAGGGTTTTATCTCTGGCGCCTGTCAACCAATTTCGCCTCAACTCACGAGCAAAAAAGCACTAGATTTTTCACCAGGATTTTTTCACTAATTTTGGCGCTAGGGGAGGGGTCTGGAAAAAAGCTAAATATAGTAACAAATGTGCCAAGTTGGCAACACTGGAAACGGGAGGAGGGTGAGAGAGAGAGAGAGAGAGAGAGAGAGAGAGAGAGAGAGAGAGAGAGAGAGAGAGAGAGAGAGAGAGAGAGAGAGAGAGAGAGAGAGAGAGAGAGAGAGAGAGAGAGGGAGAGGGAGAGAGAGAGAGAGAGTCCCTGACCATACATGGGCAACTGGTGACACGCACCTTCACGTATAATGTGGCCTTCAGGTTAATCAGAATAGTGATATAGTATTGATTCCAGCTGCTACAATTCACACAAACATGACCCGCTTTAATAGCCGCCGTCGCTGACGGCGACGGCTGAAGTATTGCCACCCTTGCACATAAAGACCAAACATCTCCAAATGTCTGTAAAATAAGTTGGAATTGACAAGTATTTGGTGTCTCAAATTCTTTATTAAACTAATAATGACACAGAAACTTTTTTTTCCCATCATAACTTAATGTTATTTTTTAAATATTTTACACAGAAATTGCATGTCAAAAGTATTGATACCCTTTTAGAATTGCAAAGAAATTAATTTCAGGCAGGACATTCACCTTGAACTCACCTGTTTAGGTAACAATCTAGGAATCAGTCATCCATCCTGTTTGAATGGAGCAAACCCCTCATTCTGCTGTTGTGTGTCACTACATGACCCATACTGAGCATGGACAAAAGAAAAAAAGCAGAGAACTGAATTTGTAATTAAGTAGTTTGTGCCGAAGATCGGCTATTTTGTAGGCTGGCTATTTTCACTACGACAGTAACACAAGGTATCCCATCTGGAGTGTGGAACTATAGCGGTCCTCCGGAGTGAATGTGGAACTATAGTGGTCCCCTGGAGTGAGCATGGAACTATAGTGGTCCTCTGGAGTGAGTGTGGAACTATAGTGGTCCTCTGGAGTGAGTGTGGAACTATAGTGGTCCTCTGGAGTGAGTGTGGAACTATAGCGGTCCTCTGCAGTGAGTGTGGAACTATAAAGGATATCTAAAGTGAGTGTGGAACTATAGTGGTCCTCTGGAGTGAGTGTGGAACTATAGTGGTCCTCTGGAGTGAGTGTGGAACTATAGTGGTCCTCTGGAGTGAGTGTGGAACTTTGGACACACGCACACACACACACGCACACACAGGGCTGCAGTCTGACTGCACAACCTATAAATGCCATTCAACTTGATTTACACTGCACTATTTCAATGGCTTGACTTAATAAGCATTTTCCATCATCCCAGACACGGCGCTAGACCAACAGTATTTGCTTATACAATCTTACCGTCTTACACAGATCCCCTGGTGCACCAAGCTGAAGTGTGTGTTGTTCTTTTATTCCTGTCCACACACAGTAAGTCAGTCATACTAATGGGAACACGAATGAACACCGCACTCCCCACTGTGTTTTGTGAGACAATTCAGGATTTCAACTTGTTTTAAAAGTCAAGCATGGTTTATTCTTTTATACCGCAAAGAGTAAGCCATGCTTGATCTGGCACATTCTAAAACAAACAAACAAACAAACAAACAAGCAAACAAAAACAAATAAATGAATAATCTAGAAAATGTGCCCTTCTGGGCACGGGTCTCCACAATCCACTGGTCGGGTTGCGGCCTGTAGGCCATTGTGGATTGGTACCATTCCTTCTCAAGAAAAGTTACAAAAACTGCTTTTTAATGTGACTCACAATATCTTTAAAACAGTGTTTTTCAACCTTTTTTGATGTCAGGGCCCACTATTTCTTCAGCATTTTAGCCATGGACCAACATTTGATGACATTTTAGCTCCACAGACCACAATACCAGGCTGGATTCGGGAAACAAAACATACAGATCAAAAATGACCATTAATCTTCTACATTCTCTAGTTGTGTACTAGACTTGGGCTAAGATGATGAATATTTATATTGACAGCGTAAAAATGAAACCGAATGGACCCGCTATGGTCCATTTGTTACATCTGGCTGGTTACATCTGGAGTTACATCTGGCTAACCCACTTTCCATCATTTAGCTGGGGACCACCTGGAATTCCCAAGGACCACTGGTGGTCCCCTGACCACTGTTTGAAAACCACTGCTTTAAAACACACCTAGAACTCATGACAAACAGCATGTACTGTTACATGGAAGCTACATGCAATAATAGATAAGTCCAAGTTCGTGAAATATTATAGGCAACACTGCAATCCTCCTGTTATTAAGTGGAGCACCGATGCGTGCACCGTCGTGAGTTCTCAGACACCCACACCTCTCTTAACCCCACATAAGCAAGCGTTAAAGCTTCCAAAATGTCTCTGTGAAGACTGAACTTTATTACATAACGACGTGGTTGGAGCATATAGTTTACAAGTTCATTTCATGCAGAGCTCCGGCACCTCCAATTTCATCTTGCATGGGATAATGCCAGCGCATCTGAATAAAATGAAACCTCGTCTTCTTCCTTTGCGAACAATATTGGGCAATATTACTGAGGAGAGACATATCTTAATATACTTTACTTATGACCCCTTAAAAAAGTAATAATATTACTTTACTTATTACTTGAATCAAAGAATAATATATTACATCATTACTTTCCCAAGTCACCCCCTCTTACTCCTACAATCCGTATAATACAATCTGTACAACACCATCTGTTTAGTAGCAACTTGCAAGGACTACGACAACTTGCATCTCTGTTGTTATCTGTTGATAACTTGTAAATCTGTTGTATTTTCACATGCAACAAGAGCTCAAAAGTAAAGAGTAAAGAGGGATGTTTGACAGAGTAACATTACTTATTTTGGTAGAGTAATATCTTTACTTTTGGTAGAAACGGTAATCATATTACAGTAATATGTAATTTTTAATTAGTTACTGCCCAACACTGTTTGCGAATGTGCAGGGTGAACCAGGCATGTACTGTATGTAAACAGTAAACAGTAAAGTTTTGCATCCAAAATAGCCCATAGGCATACCGTAACAGCCATTGGAAAATCAGCAGGAGACTCCTTGTTATAGGCTTACTGCAAGTGTGTTCATGTTACGTACACAACAACCGCTTTGGAATTTAAACAGTCATAGTATGGCTCCCGAGCAAGACGTACGCTCACAGTGGAACCTTCGGTGTAAAACAAGGGTTTTCAACCTTTTTCATCCCAGGGCCCACCATTTATCCAGCATTTGAGCCACGGACCACCATTTGAGGACATTCTAGCCCCACAGACCCCCAGAAACTAAAGATTTCCTTTGCTTCTGTCCATGGCCATTAATCTTCTAGTTGTGTAGATTTAGGACTAATTCACATGGATATCTTTAACTCTTGAGAGTGTAAAAATGAAACCAAATGGACCCGCCAGGGTCCATTTGGTTTCATTTTTACGTTCTCAAGAGTTACATCTGGTTAAACAACTTAGCTGGGGACCACCTGGAACCCTCTCAAGGACCACTGGTGGTCCCCGGACCACCTGTTGAAAACCCCTGGTGTAAAACGATGCACTGCAGTGCAGAGTTCGGCACATACACCCACACTACGCTGCACCGCTGAACCGATCGATGTCAAACAATAGGTGTTTTTTTTACTAGGTTCACTATTTTAAAAGAGGCACTAAAAGTACACAATGGCAGATGCCTGAAGGACTTTCGAACAAAACGCATGGAGAGGTTTATTGGGACAGCAGGTGGTGGATAGCTATGAAATAGTGCATTTCCCATCAGTACCCTCCCAGCAGCCTGTACATCACCCAGGCACATGCGGTTCTACAGTTTTTCCAAAATATACCTTTACTCTTTTTTGCTTTTTTCTTGCTTTTTTCTTGGTTCTTTTTTTGCTTTTATCTTGTTTGAATTGAGGAGCATACTACAGTGCAGTGTGCAAGTGCAGGTCTGTGTATGTGTGTACTGTAAAGTTCTGTGTTATTTTAAAGTTAATAGAGGCAACTTTGCAAACAACAATCAAAAACGATACAGTATATGTAGCTACATATTTTTTTGCCTTTCTCCCTTCTATGTTGCTTCTACTTTGAGGCTGTAGCTGTTTCCCTGCAGACAGACACTTGCTGAGAGCTGGACTTGCTTCGTCCTACAGACGTTCCAGAACTTTGTTGTCGTCAGGAAGTCATGAAAACAAAACATTCGTCAGGCTCAGGAAAGGCAGGGGTAATTTGTGAGGGGGAGGTGTGGGGTGAGGCAGCGTTTTAGCCAATCACCGCACAGCAGTCTCCAGATTCTTAGATTTTTAAACAAGTCTGTTTACACACAGTGTTTGTACACACTCCAGTTGCCTCAATTACCTTTAAAGAGAGGGTGCTGTGATTTTTGTATTTTTTCCAATTTTGTAAATGGTGACAGTATGTAAATAGACCCCTTTGTGTGTTTTTATGTGCAATGATGTCTTCCCTTTGTATTTA
>CM076984.1:8960440-8967940 GCA_039105355.1 Benthosema pterotum
GACTATGATTCATGTATTTTGGATAAATGTTGCAATGTCTCATGTCAGACTGCTCTGGATATGATGCTCACATGTTATTGTCTTGTCTTGTATTGTTTTTGGTTACTGTACCGTGGCTCTGCTCAGGGGGGTTGTTGATATCAGAGCTGTGTCTCGGTACACAGGTAATCGGAGATATCAAATGTGATATCAGACCTATGACTCAGTTCATAGATTGTCTGATATCACAGGAGCAAGAGCCACGCCACCATGCAAACATGCAAAGCTTTGCAACAAATGGTCTATGGTCAGTCTGATTCTGAGCCGAAGTGTAAAGTAAAATAGATCCATTCAATGTCAAAGGGAATTTCATTTTTGTGTAGGTCATCGTTTGTGTGCAATTTAAGCACCAAAAGCTTTTGCCACAGAATGTGATGTTCCAAATGGCTGCTGTCAGTATGTGGTGATGTGTGGTGATTAGAGCGCCACTCACTTCACACAAGTGTAATGTTCTGTATTTCTGTGTGGCAGCCATGTAGAGGAAAACACAAAAGCAGTTTGACTAAACAATCGTTTCATTTGTCTTGAAATTACGGGTGCAACTGAAATATAAGTGGCAGGTAGGATATAGGATGATGCAAAGGAGACTTAATGAAACAATCATTTGGTTTTGTGTTGGGAAAGTCGTGGTCATGATACTAAAGTTTGATCAAAGCAATCGCAGTGAATGAATGATGATGGTGGTGGACATCTTGCTTGTTCACAAAAGAAACTAGCGTTGTCCCGATCGATTGATCGATGATAGATTATGATTTTTGGCTCCGTCTGCCCTCCTGATGAGTCAAACCCAAGGAAGGAAAGTGAAAGGTTGACAAACACAGAGAACAGAAATGGAGATAGAAAGTAGAGATACACACCTCAAGTTCTGAGGATCTTGTGGTTGGAACTTGTGGTTGGCATTACTCTATGCATGATCTGAACACCAGCGCATTTGTGCATTCAAGGTGAAAAATCGTCTATCTATCAGTCAACCAGGGGCGTCCCAGGTGGGCCCTAGCTAAATGATGGAGACTTGATGAACTGACCCATATAGATCTTTGGCTCTTGAATGAAAATGAAATCAAATGGAACAGTACAGAGCCATAGCTTCATGATGCTCAGTTGAAATTGAAGTTTAGTGATCGTGTGATAGAAGAAAGAAAAAATCTTTCTTTCTTGCTTTCTTGCTTTCTTGCTTGCTTGCTTTCTTTCTTTCTTTCTTTCTTTCTTTCTTTCTTTCTTTCTTTCTTTCTTTCTTTCTTTCTTGCTTGCTTGCTTGCTTGCTTGCTTGCTTGCTTGCTTGCTTGCTTGCTTGTGCGTGCGTGCGTGCGTGCGTGCGTGCAGTAATAGTAGCCTGGTAGGCAGGTAGGACGCCTCACTCAGTCGCCAGCTGATTGGACCTTCGGGTGCAGTCGCTTGCGCTACAAAATGTTTTCCTTTAGACCACGTGATATGCTCTAAAATCCTGAGCATGTCATCGGACCTTTAAGGAATATTTTAAAAATAATACTTTTTTTTTTTTTTGCCCTCCCCATCATAGGTCTCCCCCATGTTTTTTTTGTTCTTGTGGAAATTCATGATGAAATATTAAAGAGATAGTAAGTAAGTTAAGGTGTATGAAATACAGCTTCATACAGCTGTATGTAATACCATTTATGTAGTGGTGTCAACCATATTAATTGATGTCAGAGTCCCGTGATGAGACTTCTGGTGAAATATGAAGTAGTTCCATTTTTGGGAGATCACTGGGGCCACACGTACAAGTACAGTACTGTAAATTAATCCAAAGAACTAACTTCCTTTGTATTGCTGACCTATTTCTAAAATATTCACACATCCTTTGTTCATCTTTTACCGCTCTTTCACAGGGAACTATGCATTTTGTGTTCATATCACTACACCCGAAAAGTAGTTACATGTCATAGGAGGGTCCAAAATGAATGAAAGAGGTCCTAATATTTTAGAAATAATTCAATAATACAAAACATGTTAGTTCTGTGGATTAATTTACTTTTACTGCGTGGCCCCAGAGACCCGCACAAAATGACCAGATCTACTTAATATTGACTAAAACCAGAGCAGAACTCCCACCACGGAACTCTGGGAATCAATTGCTACAGTTGACACCACTATATTAATGGATAGTAGGCTATTTCATACAACAAAAATATGAACTATTCCTTTGATGAGAACCCCAAGTTGCCATGTATTGGTCTACTTTGATATACAAGTATTGTGACAAGAACTATTTTTATTAAATATTTTACATTGGATAAAATATACCCCTGTTCAGTGATGGTGTACCAAAAGTGTGTTCCAGGGTTAAAAAATGTTGCATCTACATTGCTAGGCTAATTTACACAAAGACTAAACAATTAGAGAATGGAGAATCAATGTTTGCTAACAGCATGACCTTAGCCAAAGATAACAAAATATTCTGCAATTTTCCTAGCCGGCAAGACTAAATGTCATTAAATGGTGGTCTGTGGATCAAATGGCAAATAAATACTGGGCCATGACCTGAAAAAAAGGTTGAAAGCCACTCGTAGCGCTAAGCTATTTGACCTTCACGGCTGTTTATATTGCATAACAGATCTCTGCGCTGAACATGTGGAGTAGTATCAACTTCCTGATGTCACTCCATAGGTCCTTCCCATTGGAGAAGAATGTTTGTTTGGTTCCCCCGTAACAGATCTGAGACACACACACACACACACACACACACACACACACACACACACACACACACACACACACACACACACACACACACACACACACACACACACACACACACACACACAGCTGTGCGTGCTCCCCGTGTCTGTGCGGAAATTCATCACATTTGTGTGCGTTTCCTGTGTGTGCTCTTTTTTTTATTTGTCGGTATGTGCGCGTTTGTGTGTCACTGTGTCACAATTTGTGCGTACAGTGGATTTTTACATTTGTTCCAACTAGTGTTGTAGGTCTCGAGACATTGTCTCACCTCGAGGACAGTCTCAAGAAAATGTGTTGTTTAGGGATTATTTTTGTCTCACCCTCAATTTGTCTTGGTCTTGTCATGATCAAATGTCTCGGGTCTCTTTCACCACCAAGACCACTCGAGACGAGACAATGCAAAGGAAATGTTCTATATCCATCGTGTGGACCGAGGAGCTTATTCATGAAGACGGCTGTCTTATACAGAGCGCAGTGCTGGATGACACGCATATGGTTAGCAATCCGTAAACCGACAGTTAGTATTGTACAGTAACAACTAAAGTGTCTGTAATGTGTTATGTTGTACTACTATTGCTACAACATAACGCATAACACTACGTCGACCTCTAGGTCTTGGATTCGGCCTTGACCCCTCTAGGTCTTGGTGTTGTTCTCGACCCCTCTAGGTGCTAATGTCGTCTTGATCTCGTCTTGACCAAGGCCATGATCGTCTCGGTCTGCTTTTGGTCTCGACCCCCCTAGGACTTGGTCTTGTCTTGGTCCTGATTTAGGTTGTCTTGACCACAACACGAGTTCCATCCATTGGTTTCTGTCAGCCTGTGTGCGTGTGTGTATGTGCAAGGAGTGTCTGGAGTGCATTGTCTGCAGACCCAAACAAAATCAAACAGAAACGTCAAAACAGGAAGCCGTGAGAGGAAGGACATATGTCACAGTGCTTGATAGGGAGCCTGTCATCGCTGGGCATACAACCATTTTTTAAATTTCTCTGTGTTATTATTTGGTCTAAATAGATCTGAAACCATTTTCGCAATGGTGTCATTTCAAGCTACATTTCACTGAAACGTCAGAGCTTAAAGGAGAATTCCAGGCCTAGAAGTCTTTCTTATCTTTATTCGTAGTTGATTTATTTCCCCAAAAAAGGGTCCATTTATTTTGTGTAAAAATTGCCTTATTCCCTGATTCCCATACTACACCATTAGATTAGAGTGGGGTTATGAAGTGTTGTTCAAAATTGTTTGTTTCCATAGTTCCAAAATACATTTTTTACTATATATCGTCTCTCCATTCTCCATTCCCTTAAAAAACAACTTAATACACGTGTGAGTGTGCGAGCATGTGCGTATAACGTCTCCTTTATCCTTGATTGATGTCTGCTGTAGTGTGAATTGTACTTCATCTACCAAACTCCTCTCTATAGTCACTTTGTACCTGGCAGTTGTCCTACTGTCTGACTGCACTGGCACTGTGTTTATGTCCTTTGTACAAGCTACAGTATCTGTGTGTGTGTGTGTGTGTGTGTGTGTGTGTGTGTGTGTGTGTGTGTGTGCGCGCGCGCGTGTGCCTTCTACTTGGATTTATTCTGTCTGCAAGCGAGCGAAAGCTTAATGTCACTGTGCATGACTTCATCTGTTTGACAGATGAAGTCATGGGGTCCCGACCCCCAGGTTGACAACCTGTGGGTCGGGACCCCAACATGAGAAGCAATCAGAACATCTACAAACTAAACTGTGAAAAATGTCCCTAACATTTCAGAAAGATAGAAAACATAGAAAACATCAATGCTAGTTTCATAATATTTGTCTGGGAAAGCAAGTCAAAGAAAGCGCCTCAACCATTAGTGCCTCAAACATTACAAGTTCTTAGCGGGTGTGTCTCCAGTTTAAATTATTATTTTGACATCAACAACCACTATGTAGTCAAGTTATGGCCTTCAGATACATCTGTCGTACCGTCCAAAGTCCACTGAAGGAGTTATGACATCTCTGTTTACTGCATGTGGTTAGTTCATTGGCGGCAGTTCTAGGTAGACTTCTACGGTTGATGTACGTGCTATAGGCGAAGTGTGACAAAGTACTGGACCGTAAATGGGCTGGAAGTGGACCTGGGACTTTAGTTGTTACCATACAATATACTTTAAAACAGTTGGCATGTTGCACACGTCTTGCTAATATTTGCTCCGCCCTCACTGAAAACATTGTGTTGCTCCAGCTTGTCATTCTCCAGGCTGTGTGAACAGCAGGGGCGGATTGGCCATCTGGAGTACATGGAGTTTTCCCGGTGGCCTGCGCCACCTAGTGGCCTGGACAAGATCCAAAATGCACTAGTGGCACTTCCAAAATGCACTAGAATGCGCTAGATGCTCGCCTGGAACATACAGATCAAAATGACCATTAATCTTCTACATTCTCTAGTTGTGTAGACTAAGTTGGGTTAATTCACATGATGAATATTTTAACTCTTGAGGGTAAAAATGAAACCAAATGGACCCGCAAGGGTCCATTTGGTTTCATTTTTACGCTCTCGAAGAGTTACATCTGGTTAACCAGCTGCCACCCCCAGGGTGGCCTGGCAAAGGCAAAATTGTCCCGGTGGGAAAATATGTGCCAATCCGCCCGTGGTGAACAGCGTTTGAGTGCTGTTTTCAGCCCCCTCAATGACGCCATGCACAGTCTGCACCTCTCCGATATCATCCTGTTCTTTTCTCCAAAATATCTTTAATCAGGCCTCTTTGTCCGTATTTCAAAGCCAAACAACAAATTGCTTTTTTTTTGCTGTGCAATTTAGGCACTCGATTTAGGATTTAGGGTTCCCCAAGGCAGCAGCTAATTACGAAATCAATGCATGAATGGCAATGATTTATAGCCTCATTCTGCATTTTGAAATGAAGCTAAGAAAGTATGCTGTGAAATATGGATGGGATTTAGAGTCCTGAACCAGCTTAAGAATTTGAAAAGGAAAGCCAAATTCAGTAATGTTGAAATTGATTTGTTGATTATTAAGTAATATGCAGCATCAAAGGATCAGCTCCAGATTTAATTTTGGGGCGAGTTTGTAAAATGTTTCAAAGCTTTTCTCTCATTCCATTTGTTTTTGGCTTTTTGCTTGTTTTGACAGTTAAAGGTAACAGAGGCAACTCTTTAGCCAAAAATCTAAATATATAGCTATATTTTTTTGCCTTTTCCCCCTCTTCATCGTGTCTTGTACTTTGATGCTGCAGCTACTTCCCTGCAGACAGACACTTGCTTCCTCCTGCAGACGGTCCAGAATTTTGTTGTTGTCAACAAATCATGAATACAAAACATTTGTCGTGGTGGGGGTTGTGTGGGGTGAGACAGTGAGACAGTGTTGTAACCACATCGGCCGACAGCGCCTCCAGGCTTGAAGCAGGCGGGTCCTGCTGGTCAAGTTTGGTACTGCAGGCGGGTGGAATTCATGCACTAGCGCCCCGAGAGCACGTGTGCTCGTTTGCTTCGTGCACGCGGACAGGGCAGTTTGTTTTTAAGTTGTTTTCTGGATGACCACCGGTCCTCACGTAATATACTACCTCTCAAAACATAGCAGATGTATTATATGACAGATAATAAGCTCACCACAAATCCACAAGCTTGTTTTTTGATGCTGTTTAGTTTTTTTTTCCTTTGCTCGTTCTCGACGGCGCTCGTTCATAAATCCCTTCTCTTCCCATGATCCCTTGCTTCAGCGCGTTCATGGAGGAAATATTTCTGCATTTGGACACCAAGTTTTGGTGTCCAAATGCAGAAATAGGCGTGCTTCAAAATGCCAATGAGCAACTTGTATTGAAATGAACGGCAAGGGGCGGGGCTATCGCTCGAGTCCGGTCTCTATATTTTATTACTCTATGGTTGTAACCAAGCACAGCACAGCAGTCTCCAGCAGTTTCATAATGAGCCAATAGAGTGGAGGTGAGGTGGAGTTAGATTCTGGTTTTAAACAAATCGGTTTACAAACAGTGTTTGTATACATTAGAGTTGTCTCTATTACCTTTAACATGAAAGCAGACAGGACAGAGAGAGAGAGAGAATGGGATAGATTCGCAGCAAAGGCACTCAAACACGTGGTGCACCGTCAGGCAAAAGCCTGACGCCCCCGCTTCTATTAAAACTGACTTATAGTATTTAATCATCTGTATTTCCTAGCTGGGGTTGCAAAAACTACAGTATACGCCAGGATAATCGCACAGCGGTAAAATCCTCATCATTAACTTTGTACAAATTGAAACAAGAGAGCGCATAAGGCCCTATTAATCCAGTGCGGTTTATAATCAACCACACTTATCATGCTGTATTTCCTGCACACTAATCGATCTCCCTTAAATGTGTCCATAAATGTGCAATATGCAGTAGGTGCACTTGGTGAAGACAGAAGTGCATTTGAGAATGGAATGCAGCGTTATTGTAAACGTGCACTGATTTATCATGACCATGTTGGTGCTGGTGCCGTGCTTGATTGGAAAGCACTTTGTGACAACAACTGTCGTTTTGTAAGTGTGTCTTGGTCTTGGATGGCTCCAGCTCATGAATATAGGATGGCTCCAGCTCATGAATCGCTAGCACAAGTCATTGGCTTGACAGAAAACAGCACGCATGGAACAGCTTGTCAGAGGTATCAAAGGATCAACACCACCAGTGTTGGCCGGACGCACAGTTGTCCAGAACCTCCACAAAAGGCGTCGTCTCTCTGCTGGGGGTCCGGAAAGGCCCATATATGCTACATATATGGAGCTGACCTGTTCTGACATCA
>CM076984.1:8970440-9030440 GCA_039105355.1 Benthosema pterotum
ATATATATATATATATATATATATATATATATATATATAGGCTGCCGGCGTTAACGCGTTAATCTCGCGTTAACTCAGCCGTGCGTTAACGGCGTCAAAAAAATTAACGCGAGATTAACGCACGGACCCCCCTCCCCCCCCCCGCCACCCCCGAGGGTTGGCGTGAAATAATACGGATTGAATCAAACGACTGGACCTACGAACCACTGTAGAACGTAGGGCACGTAGCCTATGTCCCATGCATTAACGGAACAGAGAGGCACTTCGCCAAGTGCGCACATACAGCAGCAAGCGAGAGACAGACAGAGAGAGGGATGGGGAGAGGGAGAGGGACAGAGAGGGACAGAGAGAGAGAGAGAGGGAGAGGGAGAGGGAGAGAGAGAGAGAGAAAGGGAGAGAGAGAGGGAGAGAGAGGGAGACGGAGACTGTTCCTCCTTTCGATAGAATACACTTGCATTGCAGTCAGAGCAGGGAAAGAGAGAGAGAGGTGGCCTGATGACTTACCCTTTCTCAAAGTGATCATCAAAAAGTATAATCCTTCAGTTTTGCTTGTAAATCCAATGCATAATCCCAGCAAAAACGTTGCAAGAATAGCCAGGCAGGAGCGATCCGTAAAATGTACATCTATAATCACGACGGCATGGACAGAAGTAGGGTTGCCAACTTGGCGCATTTGTAACTATATTTAGTTTTTTTTTCCAGACTCCCCTAGTGCCAAAATTATTGAGAAACCCCTGGTGGAAAATCTAGTGCTTTTCAGCTGGTTGAAAACCACTGCTCTAGCTACTTCTAGTGCATTTTGGAAGTGCCACTAGTGCATTTTGGATTTTGGCAGTTGGCAACACAATTAAGCTTGTTAAACAGCTGTGCTCCCTCCTCCCCTCCAAACACAGCTCTCCTCTCCCACAGCCTCGACATAGGGTATTTTTTATTACCTGGAGTATTGTTGGCACAAATATATAAGGTGTTTTTTCCCTTTGAAAATAATGAAAAGGCTGATATACTGTAATGTAGCAAGGGGAAAACTATTTTTATTTTATTGCTAATTAACTAAAAATCACACCTGTGTGAAGTGATCATCTTACATCTTACATCGACCAACATAGTTCTTTTTTTAAGCAGTGTTTAAGGCAGGTGTTCTCAACCTGTTCGTTGTGACCCCTCAGTGGTCCTGAAATTATTTTGGGGGGTCCTCATCGATGAAGCCGCTGATAAATATGATATTTTCAGTTAAAAATGATGACTATAGAATAATAGCCAAGTAGGAACAACCCCTTGTAAATCCACTTTAAAAGATGTAACACCATAAAAACTTTATCCAGGTATAAAAAATGGAACTCTATGATCAGTAGAGTTCTAAGTAAAACCTGAAATAATTCGGAGACTGACACTGTAAAAGTAAATTTAAAACAATTTACTTAAGTTCAAATTAGAGCGTTACAGTTGCAAAGGATAGGGTAGGGTATAATGTCCACAAAAATAATCCTCTTCGGCATAAAAAGCAATATCACATCAGTTACAAGCATTTTTATAGAGAGACAATGTTTTTGATTTCAGTCAGTAGCTGTCGCATTTCCATAGGTTGGTTTGTCATGACACCAGGCATTGTCATGATGGCATCATCTGGCGACATTTGGTCTGAGGCCGGGATTCTTGCTGGATACGTGAGGTATCTTGTTCAGACCAGTTTGCCTCATTATCACAGTGACCCAATTAAGGGTTGTCGTCAATGTCGTTCTCATCTTGGTTTTTATCTTAGACATGATATGTTTTTCTCCGGGACAATCTCCTCTTCAAGGAACATCATTTTCCAATGGTATAAGTTGGTATCTGGAGTGGACGACAGCTGATAGTAGAATCAATACACGAGCAGAACATTACAGAAAAATAGGTCATAATGTGACAGGGCAGTCCTGCACACATGTACATTGCAAAATCAAGATAAGTATGGTGAGGCGATCTCACACATACAGACATTTTTAACATTGTTATAAGAGATGATCACAAAAGCATAAAATAATAAAACATAATGAAATATTAGATCCAACAAGTCCCACATCTTGATCGAATCTGTAGAACATGTTAAAAATCAACACATTATATCAACTATCTAGGCTCCCTTTCAGTTTTACCTAGTAGCGTCATCGGCATGTTGCATTCTAAACGATATTCAAAAAAAAATGGGCAGGCTGAAATTACTTAAACTTAACTGTAAAAAGTCAATATCTTATGAGACATAAAAAGGAACTGTATAAACTGTCTAACACTTGGAACAGGCCTGGCAGATGTACTATAAATGATGAAGCAGCAACATCAATTCACAAGCCCCCCAACAATGCATCATGATCAGTGTACCTGAACCTGTGTGTGGACAGAGGGCGACAGGCCCTCCGTATCATCCAAACCTGTATGCTGGCTTGCCAACCAGCGAAATGGGTCTCCAGTTGTCACTTTCTCAGATTTTCTGAGTCGTTTCCTCCTTTCTCCTTCTCTGGAGATTGCATTCCTCCCTCTCTGGAGTATGCATCTCTCCTGGAGTTTGCATTTCTCCTTGCACTTCTCCTTTCTCGACCATTCTCCTCTCCTTCCTCCTCTTTCATGAGTTTCCTGTTTGAATTGTGAAAGTTCTGGGGAGTATTAAGGTCCGATCATACCTGAGTACTTAGGTTCCCACATCTGGTTTGCTTGCGTGGATTTAATTTGGTCATTTTTTTGGTATGGGATTTTTTCAGCATCTTTTGATCCACGAGCATCCAGAGTTCTATGTAAAAGGGGTCAGTTGTCCTCTGGACCATATTAGCGTGGGATGGCAAAGAGTCTCGCCTCTGCCTGTAAGACAACTGTCTGGAGACCAAAAATACTGTAGAGAAGAATCTATCTAATTGTTAAGGACCTATGTAATATTTTATAGCACAAAAATCATGATACATATCCCGGGGAAACACATGAAAAAAATGTTTCTATCTTCATCAGATACGATACATCATACCCACCTGCCCTTGTGTGGATGGTAATCAGTGATGGAGCCTGTCTGGTAATCATCATGGTAATCGTCATATGGTAACCGTCACATCAGGGATGATCTCCCCTCTCTTTTTTTTTTTTTTTTTCTTACAATCTGTAGGTAAAAATGGAAAAACAAAACATAAGAAACAAAAAGAACATGGTTATTGATGAGAAATTAAAAGATTCAAATGAAGAAAATGTTTTTTTTTTTTTCTCTCTCTCTCTCTCTCTTCAGTCAGATACAATAGTGTTTTTTTTTTTTTCTGATACACTATGAATGAATAAGTTGATTTTTTTTTTTTTTAACTTAGCAGGTACATTTTTTTTTATGTACCTGAATGGGTAATCAATAATAATAAAAATAATAATTAAAAAAATAAGAAAATAAACAATAATGAAAAAGTTAATGGTGTAAGGCACCTATCTAAACCGCGACAGAAGGAAGGGGGTACAAATCGGTCCATTCTGGATCGGGATTGCATTCAGTCGACAGAATCTCTCGCTGAGAACTAAATAGTCGCTGTACTGACCGTTTGACGAGGGGAATAACACAACATCGCAGGGCGAGCAGAATCACTAACAGGGGAATCAGTACCGGAAGAACGACGGCCACCGCCCAGGTGAGCCAACCCCATCCGAGGTTTCTCAAATACGCGCCTAAATCGTCAGCCTGGGGGGGTTCCCGAACCGCATCGCGCATTCTGTCAATAGCAGAAGAGACATTGTCATAGTTATTTTCAACATAGAAACAGCAATCAGTATTCAAAACCTTACAAACTCCGCCTTGTCTCGATTCTATCATATCTAATATTTGACGATGTTGTAAAACGGCTTCCCTAATGTGAAATTGTTCTGAATTGAGGGCGGCCAGGCTGGTAGTCGTTTCCTTATTTAAGGTGAGAATTTCAACCCCTAACTGATTTATCTTTTGTAGTGATGCTACAACTCCTCCGAATGGGAACATTCCCCATCCTGCACTTTCTGCTTGCGAGGTGAAAGGATTTGCTAAAACGTATCCCTTGTAGGTGTTAGCGGACCTCTTTGTACGGTGGGTGTGGTTAGTTGGAAAATTGTCTGCAGCATAAACTGAGATGTCTGGCTGTACTAAGGCAGGAAAACAACATCCTGTATATGCTAAAGAAAGGTTGGAAAAAGCGTTTTGTCCACACACCCAAAACAAACCAGGTGATGTAGTAAGGGCCTTAAAGGGACAAGTAAAATCATAACTGCTTCCATTCTGCCATGTAATTGAACAAACAGGGGGGCTAACTTTTTTGATGAAAATATTAATATCGCACTGACTATACCCGACATGAGGACCATGAGTATTGCAGACACAGGTCTCTGCTTTCTTAACTGGAACTAAGAACGTCTGATTTGGTGTAGCAGCCACGTTGTTGTCCACACAAGAAATAGTGTGTGGAGGGAATTTTGCAAAGTCCTTAGTGACATAGGTTAGTGCTATTTGTAGAGTCATAAGCATTGGGTGTGGTAAAGAACAATTAGAGTCTGATCCTAGGGCTTGCTCACAATGCAGGTGGTCGATTAACTGATATGTTAATGGGATGACTTTGTGAGTATATCGCATATGTTTGCATATCCAACAGTCATAACCAGGATTCAAGGCTTGGTGGAATAAAATAGAATGTGCACATGCGGTGTTGTCTTCACAGAGTTCTAATGCACGGTGTGTGTGTGAGTGTGCGTCAGAGTGGCCAAATAGAGTAAGGAAACTGATCTTATCTCTCTGGAGGGATGCATCATCTCTGCTGGGGTTGAGGGATGCAGCATGTAGCAGGGCGATGTTGGCGTCCTCAGGACGAGCTGGTGAGGAGTTCAGAAGTCCTTTGTCGCACCATAGTATCTTTCCCTCGCCTTCTTTGCAGGGGAGTCCAGTCCCAAAAGGTAAAAAGAAGAAAAACAAAACAAAAACAGCGAGCCAGACGATAGCTCGTTTGCATGCCAAGGGCCACATTATCAGAAACTCTTAAATATTGTCAGTCGTGGTTTGAGACAAATCTGATATCAGAAATCCCTTTGTAGCCACTCCTGCTAATAAAGTTTCAAAATAATGTAACTCTACGGCTTAATGTCACTGTCTTTAAAAGGTGGTGGAGACTTTTTTACATGTCTCACTGGGATCCATCTGTCTTTGCCAAAAACTTTCAGTACATGTGAGTGAACCAGTGTCACCTGATATGGTCCCTCCCACAGTGCTTTTCCCCAACGCTGGTGGCCTCCTTTAGTGCGGGCGGTTGGTTTCAGAAGGACGTAGTCACCAGGAATAATGTCATGAGGGAAGCCAGCCGGATCCCCAGATGTAGCAGCGGCGGCAGCTGTGGCAGCAGCAGGCTCAGCAGGTGCAGGTGGTTCTCTGAGAGTGGGAGCAATTGGTTTTGAGGACAGGAACTTTTTCATTTCAACAGCGATGTTGTTCATTGGGTCCGGGAAGTCCTGATCTACCTGGCTAGTGGAGAATGGTTTTAAGGAGGGCACTATGTATGGACGCCCAAAAACTATCTCATAAGGTGACAGACCGTTCTTAGAGGGGGTCACTCGCATAATAAGTTTGGCTAGGGGTACACACTGGGGCCAGGGCATGCCAGTGGATGCCGAGATCTTAGTAATTCTGGCTTTTATCACCCTGTTGGCATTTTCTATCTGACCATTAGCCTGACAGTTATAAGCTGCATGGGGTTTCTGGGTGATGTCTAATGTCCTGCATAAGTGTGTTATAACAGTGTTCAAAAAGTGTGCCCCTCTGTCACAGTACAAAATTTGTGGCACCCCATGATAAGAGATAATACGGTCAATAAGGGCTCTAGCCACAGTATGGGCGTCGTTCTTAACACAAGGTACACATTCTATCCATTTGCTATAGGGATCAATCATGTTAAGAAGATATTGGAAATTCTGAACTTTCGGCAAAGGACCTGCAAAATCTAATTCAATCGTCTGAAATGGGCGTGTGGAAGAAGGAAACTTTCCTGGAGCAATCTTCACCCCTCCCTGCGGATTGTATTGTCTGCAAATCAAGCACTGATTGCAAAAGTTCTGAAGGAAAGGTGTAATACCTGGTGCCTTGAAGTAACGAGAAATGATACTTCGCATAGGTCCGGCTGACAGGTGACCAGGTCCGTGAACCACAAGCGCGACTGGGTGGAATAGAACCTTAGGTAGAAATGGCAGACAGGGGCGGTCGGCACTCCGGCGATAACCGTCTCGGTCAAAAGCGCAGCCCAGACGGACCCAAAGCAGCTGTTCCTTTTCAGGGGCATTTTGCTGGGCCTGTAGAAGGACGTTGCGATCTAAAGTATCGACAGCAGGAGGGGCAGTAACAGACAAAGTTAAAGCAGTAGTAGAATCATCCACAGCAGGACGTTTCGAAACAGCTTTGGCAGTCCGGTCTGCAAACGCATTGCCGAGAGAGACCGGGTCCTTACCAGCAGTATGAGCAGAGCACTTACAAACTGCTACTGCTGATGGTAGCATGACTGCATCTAACAAAGCTGAAATGAGTGTGAAGTGTGCAATCTTAGCTCCTGTAGTAGTTGTAAAATCTCTTCGTTTCCACTGAGCCGAAAAAATGTGAAGTGTATTGAAAACATACTGACTGTCAGTCCATATCGTGATGCTGCAGTCCTTGGCTAGGATGCAGGCTCTAATTGTAGCCACCAACTCTGCCATTTGTGAGCTATGGTTCGATGGCAAACGTTTTGCCTCTATGATCTGGCTGGTGGACACCACTGCATAACCCGAACAACGCCTTCCTGTAGAATCAAGAGAACAAGATCCATCAACAAAATATGTCAAGTCGCAACCCGGAATAGGTTCACTTTTCAAATCTGGTCTAGGAAGGGTGTTCTGTGCCACATTAGATAGGCAATCGCAAAAATGGGGACTGCCCTCACAAGGAAGTGGCATTAAAGTGGCAACGTTAACTGCTGTGCATCGCTCTATTGTGATGTGCGGAGAGCTGAGCAAAATAGCCATGCATGCTAGATGTCGTGCAGGTGACATAAAACTGAGTTTCTGTTCTAATAGCAACAGTGAGACTGCGTGTGTAACAAGCAAGGTGGTTTCATGAAACAGAACCAGAGGGGCTGAGCTCTTCACTGCCATAGAAGCAGCTATGACATGACGTACGCAAACCGGCATTGCGGCGGCCACAGAGTCGAGCCGCGAAGAGTAGTAGGCAACCGGTCGCATGGAGGTACCCAGTTTCTGTAAAACAACAGATGACATGTAAGAAGCGTTGTCACATACACGACAGTCTACTGTTTGCACAAAAGGAAGCGTATAGTTAGGAAATGCCAGGCAAGGTGTGGATGACAATTCCCTTTTCAGTTCAGTAAATTGCATTTCTGCATCCGGAGTCCATGTGAGTTTGTCCAGTGGGGACATAGGACTGTCATAAATCATTTTCAACAAATGACAAGTTTTCAAGGCATAGTGTGGTATGAACTGCCTACAGTAATTAGCTAGGCCTAAGAACGACATCAAATGTCGCTTAGTAATGGGCTTGGGTGTCTGGAGGATAGCAGCCTGCCTGTCGTTATTCAAGGCTTTGCCATCAGCTGAAATAGTATGTCCCAAATACACAACTGATGATTGCCAGAGTTGCAATTTCTTAGGGTTCACCTTACTTCCGTTTTCAGACAAATGCCTAAGAAGAGCCTGACTATCGATTTTACAGCTAGATAAGTCCTGGCTCGCAATCAAAATATCATCAATGTAGGTCATGACCTGTGACCCACAAGGGGGAGAAAACTTTTGAATGCATTCTGAAATGGCCTGCGAAAAAATGGTCGGCGATCAAGTAAATCCCTGTGGGGCGCGATCAAAGGCAAACTTCCTACCTGCATAGGTGAAACCAAACCACCCCCGAGAGTCAGGGTGTAACTTTGACCAGAATGCATTACTCAGGTCACACACTGAAAAGAACTTAGCGGTGGGATTAAGCTCATTAAGTAACGTGGAGGGGTCAGGGACGCATACAGCACGTTTCAATACGGCTGAGTTCACCTTTCTGAGGTCTAACGTCATACGAAACTCACCTGACTTCTTTCGGACAGCTAAGACAGGGCTGTTGCAAAATGCATCGTCACAAGGGACAATAACACCTGACTGACATAACTGCTCTATAATAGGTTTGAGCCCTTTCTCTGCATCTGGATGTAGCCTATACTGCCGGGTGACTGGATAAGATAACAAATTAGGCTTAGGCTGTATTTGAACAGGGAGTACGTCTTTCATTAATCCTACATCTGCAGGTCCGCTAGACCATAGGGAGGTGGGTAAATCCCTCAGTTCTGGGTGGGCCCTAACGTCAGGTTCTACAGCTAGGACCTCATCAGTGAATGAGGGGACCTGAGTGGATCAGTCTCTAATATGTTTTACAACAATAGCAGGCACCCGTGGCCAGCCGGCCAGCGGGGTGCGGAACAACTGTAGTGTGTCATCCTGTTCTACTCCCACCTGGGTGGGGTGGGGGGTGAATCTGCCTGTTTTGACAGCCCTAGTGGCGAGGTCCCCAACATCCTGCCACCTAGCGTCTCGTGCTCTGGCAATGGCAATGTGTGGAACTTGGTCCATACGGTAAAACTTTTCCTGAAGTGCTGTCAGTTGCACAGTGGCAAATGCAGCATCACAGTGAGGGGACCAATACAAATGTAGCAGGTGGAGTGATTGATGAGTGAGTAACGAATGCATTACATCCTCGTCGTAGTTGTAGTTCCCTGCACTGTCATGGTAAAGGTACCGCAGTGTGACATGTAGGTGGGAAGGTCTGTTATAAATCCTCCTACCTTCTCGGGGAAACAAATTGTCCAGAGTTTTCACCAGTTCTCCCGGAGTGAACAGAGGGAGGGAGCTCTCTAGGTCCAACGAGTAGTAATGCTCTGAGAGTACCTCGTTGTGATCTAGTACCAGGACGCCACCATCTGAGGTTCGCCTGACCGGGGCCATGCCATCTGGGGAGCTAATGAGATCAATACACAAAGCCGTTAACCCGTCCCTACCCAGCAGATTACATGGGCATGAGGGATGAATTATAAACTGCATGGTAGTTTGTATAGTTGTGTCTGGGTCATACAATACCAACGGCTGAGTGAGGGGCCTTATTTCGGACAGACCAGATGCGGTTTTGATTGCCATGCTGTCCTGGGAAACCGGAAACTCTCCTATTGGACAATTCAGGACAGACCTACAAGCACCAGAATCACACATAAAAGTAGTCTTGACCTCATTCACCATGAGATGGATTAAAGGTCGGCGAATGTAGTTTGCCTGCATGTGTAATATCTGTTCAATATCAAGAAGTTCTGGGTCGGGGGGAGGAGGGAAACCGTTACCAGAATCTGTCGTATCAACGCCAGTGTCCTCATCGGCCACGGCCAGTTGTATGGGCAGAGGCACGTGTACTGATGGCCCCACATCTAGTCATGCTGTTTGCTGCTGTGTCTGGGCCTGTTGTGGAATCTGTGTCTGTTGTGGAAGCTGTGTCTGTTGCTTTGGTTCAAAAGGTAAGGGTCTCTTGATGGGCATATTGCATCTGGTAACCGTGTGGCCCAGCTGTCCACAGTTGTAACAGGTGACCCTAGTGTAGTCTCGGGGTGTACGGTAGTACCGGTGCCGGTTCTGGGTGTTAGGTGTGTTACCTTGTTGTTGTCCATGTGTCCCGTGTCCATGTGTCCCGTGTCCTTGGGTCTGCTGTCTGCTCGGACCGGTCCCCCATTTCCTCCCTTGCTGGCCTGGCTGTAGTAAAGAGACGTGTCCCTCCGCCGTAAGAACTGCCTGTATTTTAGCCAAAGGTGTTGGCTCATCAACCAAATCGTTATAGTAAGTGGCTAGTGTAGTGAACTGTTCTAGAGTTTTACTTTTCCACAAAGGGTCGTTCATCACTATAGCCTGCTTTAATTGTGGCCTAATTGCGTCAATTAAAAGGTGGTTTAGTAATTCCTGATAGCCGGGCTGACCTTTGGGCATGCCAGAATGGCGGTCAAACTGTGTTTTGAATTTGTGAATGAACTCAGTTACATCCTCACCCTGTTTTTGCTTAATGCCCGTGAGTAGAGAGAGATCAATTTTAGCTCGCATGAGATTTCTGGTGTTTTCTATCATTTTCGTGACAGCTGTCTCATGTTGTGTGTTTCTAGTGCGGGTGGGTTGAGCGTCGTCGTCAGCGGTCACTTCATCATAGTACAGGGGCGGATTTAGGCATGGGCCATATGGGCAGCCGCCCAGGGCGGCATCGTGAGGGGGGCGGCATAGCGAAGCAAAAAAAAAGAGAGAAAAGAAATCCGCTATTCCGTCTTATTGTCATTGCATGGATCTACAAGTATTGCGCCCACTTCCGCACATCAACGCACAAAAAATGATAACATCGTGCAATTCAGCGTGTGTGTATGTGTCCTGGCCTGGGGGGTTCAGTTGTGGTGTTATGCTGGACCAATTGACTTCAATGTTAAATGCGCTCTCCAATGCGCTCTCCATATGATACTTTTGAGATTTGAAAAAGCCACAGTAAACTGGCGAATGGTGGCAACAGTATTTGTGATACAGTAAATAAAATCTTACCTCACATGGTTTCTTGGGAAGTCCTTATTTTTTTTTTTTAAGGTTGAGAAAAGTCAACAGGGCCTTTTCAAATCTCAGAAATTTAATATGGAACTCTATGGAAATATGGAGCGCATTCTTTCTGTCAGTGTCTTCGTGCAGCAGGTGCACTAATTAGTGGGGACTTTCCACAGTGGTTAAAGGAGAATTCCACACCAAAACATATTAGGAGCAATCTACCTTGATTCCTGTGACATGTGTAATAATGCTCTTGATTATTGTCATAGATGCCCCCTTTTCCAAATTTCACCCTGAGGTCCCCCTTCCTCCAATGCAGTTTGCATTATAGCTACTTATTCATTGAATTAACTGAAACTATAGTAGACTATAAAGCATAAACTCAAATGCAATCAAGACTAATAATAATAAGGGTAATAATAATAATAATAATAATAATAATAATAATAATAATGCCACCCCATGGAAGGCTACTTTTTGCCTGTGTGATTTATAGCCAACTTTGCTTCGAAGAGTTCAGTAATGCAAATGCATCTCAAATTGATCATTAGATTATTGATATTATTATTATGAACAAATAAAATAAAGGGAAAAAGAAATCACACCTGTGTGAAGAAGGTGGTGTCAAGGTGACATGCTCACTAGATGGTGATATCTACTCAGAAGGTTTATGTATTTTATGTATTATGTGTTGTTTAGTCTTGAGTGGTGGAGTAGAGGTGGTCGTTCCCGGAGGGTTTGTGTGTGTGTGTGTGTGTGTGTGTGTGTGTGGGGGGGGGGGGGGGGGGGGGCGCCAGCAGGGGATTTCGCCCAGGGAGTAAATCACTCTAGGACCGCTACTGTCATAGTAGCTGTATGCGATGGCGTTGGCATCAGTGAGATTAGCATCTTTTGTAATCTGGTGTGACATAAGAGTTGGGCAACATGCAGAAATTAGTTCCCTGACCTCTCTTGCATTTAGCTGTAATTCAGCTATCTCTGCCTTGAATGCTGTCTCCCATGCATCGGGATCAGACTGGATGTCCGGTAAGGTTGCAGCTGTGTTTTTCCAATCCTCTGCGTACCACTTACGATATGCATATGCCGTGCCGTTGTTTAGTGGGAATCCGACTAGAGGAGCTAACAAATCGTCTATGGAGTGTGCTTTGGCTTTCTGCTTTTTATGTGCTGCCTGTGTGGTTGTGAACCTGACCTTAGCGTCCCTGGGTAGTTTTTCACGGGGCTCAGTGGGTGGCTTAGACTTCGCTGGTTTCTTACTTTCTGCTGGCTTGTGTTGTGGCGTGCTTTTATGTTGTGGGGTACCCGGACTTTCGCCGACAGCCGACCCTAGGTCACCGCTGGGAACATGGGCCTGTGAAAGAGAAGACACAACCGAATCAGTCTCACTCTTATAGTGATCAGGAGATTCGTCCGAATCGTCCTCTGAGACATCATCGTCCTCATCAACCTCGTCGTCATCATCATCACTGCTGTCATGTGCTTTACCTTGTTTTCGTCTATCAACAAAAGAAGTCTGAGTCCCAACGGGTGCACTGCCAGAGGGCCGCACTGAGCTCCCAACCCTAACCCTACGTGAGGTCGATGCTGCTGTCAGGACCTCGTCACATGTTGGGAATTTGGTCTTTGCACCTGATGCTTGGGTGGAAAAGGGAGAAACGTTAGATGGGGGTTTAGGTGGGGGAGGCTTTGAGTAAGAACTCAACTCTTTCTTCTGCCGGCTAATCGCCTCCTCCCTATCCGCAGCTGTTTTGCGGAACTGGCGTAGTACCAAAATACCTAAGCGATCGATTTCTTTCTGAGCGGCCTTTGTGCCCTTCTTTTTTTCAATTGAGTCGATGGTGTTCTGTAGGGCGGATGACAGTTTAGACAAATCTGTGGTTTTTAGGGAATTATCGTATCCGAATTCTGCCCGCCAAATGGGAAGGTAAGGTGCAACAGTGGGGCATTTGGCCACTGCTACCTTCAAATCAGGATCAGACACATCCGCTGTTAGAGCAGCAATGATGTTTGATTCGAATGTCCTGGTCGTGACCTCGGTACGTTTACAGGCTGATTTGTACTTTGGCTTCTGTAACTTTGTTAACAAAGGCTGTCTTTCTTTCTTGTTATCGCTTTTTTCCTTATTCTTGTTGAGGTAGTTTCCCATGATGAGGCCTTATAATGTGGACTAGGTATAGTAAAAGAAAAATGTGCAAAAAGAGTTACTACACTAACGAAATACTACTTCTGAACAGCTGATGATAAAAGGAATGCTGCACGAGTGGCTACTCTGTTCTGTTTTTAGAACACAGAGACAAGATAAGCTGTAGTCTGTGAGGGTGCAGGAGAGCTGCACTCAAGGTCGCAGCGAAGTAGTAGGGAGAAAATAACAGAAATAAAAGATCTGCAAACGAAATGTCGTTCAGATGTTATGCAATGAGGTTCGAATCTTCTGGGTGCCTGAATTGCACTGTGGAACGGAATAGCCTCGTAATCCACTAGAAAATATTCTCTGAATAGAATATAATCTCTGTTTAAGACCGAATTTTCTCATGCATTCCGAAGCCTAGTACCAACACGGAAATTGAGATACAAGTCTCCTGGGATGTAATATGTCCAACGTGTTGCTGTATATGTACTCTGACTCATGTGTTTCTGAGTGAGTTAGCTAAACTCAAAACACAAGGTGGCTTAAAAAAGAAGGAAACTTGTCTGACTGTACTTATATTTGATGGAAGATGTAAGAAATCCAGTGAGCGCTCAAGGAATTCAACATAACCACAATCGGACTAGCAAAGAAATAAAGATATGCAACTGTAATGAACTTAAGACAAGAAGTGCGATACATACATTAGTTTGGTGGACTGATGACAGATGCTCAGGGTGACGGTCTGCAGTTCCGACGCTCCTAGAGATCGTGCCAAAAGGAAGTGGAGTGGGAGTCCTTTCAGGCTGAAGAGGGGTGTTTCCTAGCGTTTCCCAGGTGCTGTTTCCACTCGTAACTCTAAAGTTCACAGAACCAGCTGTGTGTCTTAGAGTAGAGTGACCTTTCGAAGGACCACTGATAAATATGATATTTTCAGTTAAAAATGATGACTATAGAATAATAGCCAAGTAGGAACAACCCCTTGTAAATCCACTTTAAAAGATGTAACACCATAAAAACTTTATCCAGGTATAAAAAATGGAACTCTATGATCAGTAGAGTTCTAAGTAAAACCTGAAATAATTCGGAGACTGACACTGTAAAAGTAAATTTAAAACAATTTACTTAAGTTCAAATTAGAGCGTTACAGTTGCAAAGGATAGGGTAGGGTATAATGTCCACAAAAATAATCCTCTTCGGCATAAAAAGCAATATCACATCAGTTACAAGCATTTTTATAGAGAGACAATGTTTTTGATTTCAGTCAGTAGCTGTCGCATTTCCATAGGTTGGTTTGTCATGACACCAGGCATTGTCATGATGGCATCATCTGGCGACATTTGGTCTGAGGCCGGGATTCTTGCTGGATACGTGAGGTATCTTGTTCAGACCAGTTTGCCTCATTATCACAGTGACCCAATTAAGGGTTGTCGTCAATGTCGTTCTCATCTTGGTTTTTATCTTAGACATGATATGTTTTTCTCCGGGACAATCTCCTCTTCAAGGAACATCATTTTCCAATGGTATAAGTTGGTATCTGGAGTGGACGACAGCTGATAGTAGAATCAATACACGAGCAGAACATTACAGAAAAATAGGTCATAATGTGACAGGGCAGTCCTGCACACATGTACATTGCAAAATCAAGATAAGTATGGTGAGGCGATCTCACACATACAGACATTTTTAACATTGTTATAAGAGATGATCACAAAAGCATAAAATAATAAAACATAATGAAATATTAGATCCAACAGTACCCAGTTAAAAAAAAAAAAAAAAAAAAAAAAAAAAAAACATAATAAATTGTATATATTTTTGCTGATATCGGATATCGGGAGTATATCGGGAAATTTGAAAATATGAAAATGTGCGATTAATTTGCGATTAATCGAAGATTAACTATGGGCCATCATGCGATTAATCGCGATTAAATATTTTAATCGACTGGCAGCTCTAATATATATATATATATATATATATATATATATATATATATATATATATATATATATATATATATATATATATATTAGGGGTGGGACTCGATTAAAATTTTTGATCTAATTAATTAGAGGCTCAATAATTAATTAATCTCAATTAATCTCATTTTAATCGCATATTATTATTTACCTGAGAAAAGTGAGAAAGCACATTTTTGAACTGAATTTATTATTATTATATTATGAGTGAAGCAATGAACTGAATGAGTGAAGCAATGAACTGAATACTAGGCCTGTGAATCTGTGGGTGATACAATTCAGTATCAATTTTCTGGGTCACGATTCGATCCAAAAACTAGATTTCTAGATTTTTTTTAAATTCTCGATTCAAAAAGATTCCCCAATTCCAAAGCTTTCCTCTTTTCTTTTTTTTCTTCTTCTTATTTACCAAATTCAAGTACAAACGTTAGCATTTCTCAGTCAGTCCAGTACAATAATTGACTCTGAGACAAAATAAATAAAATACTGGTACTTGGAAGACTAGCTGGTAAGAAAGGCAGTGCCACACACACAGTGCTGATTGTTCTGGAGCATACATTTGCGTACATTTAGCAGTCATTATTATCATGCAATTTAGCGTCAGATAAACACAGTGAAGTGAGCCCACGTCAGTTGATCATCTGAGCACACACACACACACACACACACACACACACACACACACACACACACACACACACACACACACACACACACACAGCCAATATGAACTCGACTACAGCTGCACTGATGAGCGCCGGTCGCCAACTCCAGTTTGTCCCTATTCAAGCCATTGAATGTCGGACACCTCAACGTCGCTCTGGTACTAGCCAGAATGCAGAAAGACTTACCCAAGCTCCCTTCTCTTCACGGGGTTAGTCCAATGGTGGCTCTTCTACATAGATTTCTACGAAACGGGGACAGTAACACTAGCTCCAACATGTTGGATGTGATTTGAGGCTCGAACTGCTGCGATGGTATGCACATTCTTTGTTGCACAAACTGCCTTTTTGTCCACGCTTCCATCCGTTCTTTGCTTAAATCTAAATTTGCCATCGACGGGGCCGAGTAATGCTTGCTCATCTGGTTTGTCGTTCATGTTGTGAGTTGTTTTGTTTTGTTTTTGCTGCGGGGGAAGAGGACGACGAGGCAGACGGAGCTTTAGAGTATAGACTGAGTTACGTTTACTCCATAGAGCTAGTAGACCAATGGCGATTCTTCTACATTGACTTCAACTGCAGTTTGTCCCTATTCAGGCCATTTGAACAGCGCTCAAGCGCTCAGTTTCTGACTCCTCAATGTCGTGACTCCGGGTGGACTGCCGCTTCCGTGTGCGTTAGCATATTGGGTAGGTGTGAAACGGTGATACAAAGAGAAACGTTCCACTTCAATGGTGTGAATGGGCCATCAGTGACAAACGTTCCGTTCCAATGGTGGATAAAGAAAAGGTGCGAATAAATGCGTTATTTTTTATAACGCGCTATATTTTCTGTAATTAATTAGTCTCAATTAACGCGCTAAAGTCCCGGCCTTAATATATATATATATATATATATATATATATATACTCGCCACAAAAAGTTCGGAAATCCAACTTTGGTCCATTATAGCTCCCCTTTGATAAAAACCGATTGGTATCGTATTATATACCATTTTTATCATTGATTTGTCCCCTTTACAATGAGGTACAGCATGTAATGATCCGGCATTCGTGGAATGAGAAACACTGCTAAACATGTGGCTTGCGCTCCAATTTTTTTTGCCAAAATGGCAAATGTATGGTATTGATTGCTTTGCGTTGCCTAGCAGATTGGATGATTACTCTCTTCCACAGTACAAAGTAAAAACACAACACATATTGGACATTTTTAGACTTTATTAATTTCACACTCAGTGACAGGGAACTCAGTAGCGTGTGGTATTACCAAACACAGACACAGCAGCTTGGCACCTCCTCCTCATGCTGCTCACCAATGCAGCCACATTTTGCTGTGGGATTGCATTCCATTCCTCAACCAGCATCTGTTTCAAGTCAGCCAACGTGGTTCTGTGGGTCACTCTAGCATACACATCCCTGATCCCACAAGTGTTCAATTGGGTTGAGGTCTGGACTCATGGCAGGCCATTCCATCCTCTCCACTCCCAAATTCTGGAGGTACTCTTTGATGATCCTGGCTCTGTGGGGGCGAGCATTGTCATCTTGGAGGATGGCATTAGGTCCCAGGTTCCTAAGATATGGGATCGCCACTGGATCCAGAATCTCATCCCTGTACCTTAATGCATTGAGATTACCTTTGAGATTACCTTTGAGAATGACAAGATTAGTCTTGCCTCTCAGAGAGATGCCCCCCAAACCATCACACTGCCCCCATTAAATGATGTCACCCGATCAGTACAACAATCTGTCTGTGAGCCACGCTACTGAGTTCCCTGTCACTGAGTGTGAAATTAATAAAGTCTAAAAATGTCCAATATGTGTTGTGTTTTTACTTTGTACTGTGGAAGAGAGTAATCATCCAATCTGCTAGGCAACGCAAAGCAATCAATACCATACATTTGCCATTTTGGCAAAAAAAAATGGAGCGCAAGCCACATGTTTAGCAGTGTTGCTCATTCCACGAATGCCGGATCATTACATGCTGTACCTCATTGTAAAGGGGACAAATCAATGATAAAAATGGTATATAATACGATACCAATCGGTTTTATCAAAGGGGAGCTATAATGGACCAAAGTTGGATTTCCGAACTTTTTGTGGCGAGTTTATATATATATATATATATATATATATATATATATATATATATATATATATATATATATATATATATATATATATATATATATATATATATATATATATATATATATATATATATATATAGTGTTGTGGTAGATGCTGACGTTCTGAGCAGAGGAGCAGACAGAGAAGCATTAACGAGAGAAGCATTAACGAGTGGAACTCCATTTATCTTCTCTTTCCACTTGGACGCCGTGTCAAGTCACTTCGGCAAAGGAAAATAAATTTAATTGAGAAGAGGGAACAGCAACTGTGAGGTTGCTTCATAAGGGGAGAGGGGAGACGGGTGAGGCAGGGTGTGTGGGCTACCATCTAATCTAGAAGAAAAATACAAGTTGGTCTGTGTGTGTGTGTGTGTGTGTGTGTGCGTGCATCCGTTGTGCAACAGTTTGACACATGATGCATGAATCCGATACGTGCGTGGATGGTCATCACGATTCACCAGTTAAAACCCGCCTGTGGCTTCCTTGTGAGTTTCATGACGCCATCTTTGTTGAAGAAGTAGTGTCTGGGGAGAGTTTCACTTTCTTAATGGCAGTGTTGGCATGACGTCATGTTGTAGTAGGTGGTCACCGAAAATTGGACTGTGAATAGGCCTTAAGACTATAGTTTAACCTAGGTCGACCTGACACTGTAGATCAGGGGTTTTCAACCGGTGGTCCTGGGACCACCAGTGGTCCTTGAGAGGGTTCCAGGTGATGTAACTCTTTGAGAGTTTGGACCCTTGCGAGTCCATTTGGTTTCATGTTTACACTCAAGTGTAAAAAAATTCATCATCTGAATGAATAATAATAAGAATAATAAGAACAATACACAACATGAGAATATAGAAAATTAATGGTAATTTTGATCTATGTTTGCTTGTTTTGATTCCGAAATCCAGCCTGGTATTTTGGACATAAGCAAAAGAACTCTTTAGTCCTGGGGTCTGTGGGGCTAAAATGTCATCAAATGGTGGTCCGTGGATCAAATGCTGGGCCCTGGTATTAAAAAGGTTGAAAACCACTGCTATAGATTGTACAAAACGATGCCTCTGAAAGAACATACAGTATAATATTCAAAGATTTGCACTGCGTTTTCACGATCTCCTGCCCAAAAATATGTGTACACGCATCATTGCACGCCCTATGAGGTGTGTACACCTGCTATTATCCATAAAACCTAAAACACCCAAAGTGGTTCCTGTACAAAGAAAATCACCCGTGTCTTTTTGCGCCACGGGCGATGAAGACGCACCGCATTTTCGGTTACAAGACTTATTTTAGGCAAGAAAAGCATCAATAACAATATCAGTTGTTGTTGAAGTTGCAACAGAGACGTGATGTGATGGTTTCAATGATGAAATGCTGTTGGTTTAGTGATACAACAATTGTAGTTAGATAGTAGCATAGTGTTTCAAATCATTTTTAAGTGCTGCGTAGCAAGCACTTCCTTAGACGATTCACCAGCTGTGTGCGTGCTAACCGGCACGACCTCAACATATCTGCGTGTCTGCGTGCTAACCGGCACGGTTTGCTCTGCATGTTGCCACATAAGAGAGAAACAAGCAAGTTGCCACATAAGAGAGAAACAAGCAAAAACCGTGCCGGTTAGCAATAACAGAGAAACAAGCAGCAATGAGCAGCAAAAACCGTGCCGGTTAGCATGCAGACACGCAGATATCTTGAGAATCGTGCCGCTTAGCACGCACACAGCTGGTGAAGACCACCACACACGCAGCACTTTCTTTCACACGGGTGTGATTTTTTTCATTATAAGCACTTTAATTTAAAATATATTTGAAATTTGGGTTGTTTTCATGCCGCCATGTTTGGTGGGCTAAGCAGTACTACTGTAAGCTGAATGGCGTCTTCAAAGGACTGAAGCTAAAACAGTTAACAGGTATGTTTGCCGAAGATTGCCGGCAATGGCGGTGGGTGTATATGCTTTGGAGCAAACGCATGGACTTAGCCAAAAAGTGGAGAAAATTAGTTGTAATAAGTTTACAGGGTTGGGAGTAGAGGTGAGGAGATGAATCCAGGTCAGAGGAGGGGAAAGGGGGAAAAAAGTAAACTTAATTCGTCCAAAGACGCCAACAATTAAAAGCAATCAAACTTGTATACGTGCACGGTATATGTGTTTTTTTTTCTCCCCTCCTTGGCTTTCACGCACAGCGCCGGTTGGCCTCGCTCTGGTGTGGAAAACAAACATAAGTGGACGTGGAGGGGAAAGAAGCCGGGCGGAGGTTAATGGGGTTCAGATGCACCTCGCTGACTCGCCAGATGGCTCCAGGGGTCTTGCTCTTTCTCTCTCTCTTTTTATTTCTTTTTCTTTCTGTTGTTCCGTGTCCAACGCCCCGTCCCGTCCCGTACCGCAGCCCGCCTGCTCGCCAAAGTTACAGCCCGGCCGAGTGAGGTTTGTGGGTGGGAGAGAGAGAGAGAGAGAGAGAGGGGAAGTACATGGTTTTGAATTCCACCCTATGAGACTACTGCTGACTACTGTGATACTGACTATTGGCCTTGAAAGTTCCATTGAAATGCTTCAAACCGGATCATCTCATGCAGCGTTCACGTGGAATCACTATTAGGCTTTTGAATGGACACACATTTAGGCCTAGATTTCTGTCACCGCTAAGCCCCTTATCGCTTAACTTCTTTGCGTTTTTAAACCATTAAAAATATATCTTCTCAAAATTCAAACTTCTCAAATTCATTTTTGTTAGTCTAGTCTTAGTCGACAAAACAAAAAACACGATTTAGTGTAAGTTTAGTCTTAGTCTATTAGTCTTTACATGTTTTTGTTTTAGACAAATGCAGTACATTATAGGTTTAAATATGTAATACAGTTTTGATATGAAACTTGCCTTGTTTTGCCTTGTCTTGATTTTTAGTATCATATGGCCGACATAGTAATAAACCTTGATTTTATGACCTGCTCTCCTGATGCAGTGCATGCAGTGCATACTGCAGTGCATACTGCAGACACAGAACGCGTTGCAAAGTTATTGCCTTCCATTGTAAAAAAAATACTCATACACTACTGTAAGGAAAAAGAAGATAAAAAATATCTATGTTCATTAGTCTCAGTTTATGGTTTAGTCTTAGTCCTATTCTTTTAAAACACACATTTAGGTGTGATATAAAGTCTCCATTCTCTTGCTGTCCTGTACATTGTTTATGTAAACTATAATAGGGCTTCTATAATCTCTTCATTAGCTCATGTTTGTCCACTCGCCTGGGCATCTTTTACGCGTCACTGCGTAATGTGTAATGATGTCATCTCCTCCCTTCTCATGTGCAAAAAAAAATCTTCTTTGACCCACTATAGTATATTCAGTCCATATGTTTAATGTGATTGCATTCACACTCACAGTAATCCGCACACTGCTGCGTTTTGAAGCGAAGTAAAACCACCGTTTTTTGGAAGGAGTAGAATGCGGTTAATTGATGTGCATTAGGATTCGAAGAGAACTTCAAACCTGCCAAGCAAATCGCACTTATAATGACAGTAAATATTTTCCGGTGTGAAGGCGACTTTGACCTACTCCAGGTTTCATCCAGTGACCTTCTAACTCAACCTCTCACAATCCACTCCGGGTTTCACCCACTGACCTTCCAACACAAACTATTACAATCCACTCCTGTAATTTTCTAACTCAAATTCTTACAATCCGCTCCAGGTTTCACCTGGTGACCTTCCACACAAACTGTCACAATCCACTGCGGGTTTCATCCAGTGACCTCCCACTCAAACCGTCGCAATCCGCCTCAGGTTTTTAGAGGTTAAGTGAGATGAGGGCAGTCGGGAGGAAATGCCACCAAAACAATTATGACACAAAGGGAGGGAGAGAGATAGAGAGAGAGAGAGGAAGAGGGGGAGAGAGGAGAGAGAGAGAGAGAGAGAGAGAGAGAGAGAGAGAATGAGGGAGAGGGAGAGAGAGAGAGAGATGGACGTGCAGTGTAGGAGGAAGGAGGCTTCCACTAATAGAACTAGGAGCGTTTTTTTTTTAAGAAGATCCAGGAGCACTGCTGGTAGTTTCTTCTCCTCCTCCTCCTCATTGATGCTTCTCCTGGCAGTGTGGCGTGTTGTTGCCGCTGTGTGACGTCTCCCAGAGGTGTCGTGTTGGCACCGGCCGTCAACATCATGGCAGACGCTAGACAGAGGCCCTAATCTAGTGGCGGCGGCGGCGGCGCGGCGCTGCTGTCTGCGTCCCCCGAGCTGTCAGACGCTCAGCATCATACGCCATAGGTGCATTAACACACAGCTAACACCATGCGCACGCCCACTGCATCGCACCCCCCCCCCCCCCAACCGCCATATCCATGAATCACACAGTTTGGCCGCGGCTTGCTATGAAAACCTGTGAAAAGTCAGTCATATTAAAGGAGAATTCCACAACAAAACACATTCGGCATCAATCTACCTTGATTCCTGTTCTGTTCTACATATTGCCCTCTACATTTCACGCCCGAGGTCTCCCTCCCTCTAAAGCAGTTTGCATTGGTGCAGGTTGTCTTTATTCTAATGTGGGTATTTTAGTAGCTCCAAACTTATTTTTTTCCCAAACATCATATCAAACCACACACTACAGGATAATCAGGCAAGACCTGAGTGATTGGAGAGGAGAGTGGCAGAAGGGAGGGGAGGAGAGGAGGAGGAATAGAATACCTCTAAATTAGCAGGTAAAGACTGCACCAGAGTGATGTAAAACACATGCATGAGTATCAGCATAAGTATTAAAATATGATGTGTGGGGAAAAAAAGAATTTCGGAGCTACGAAAATACCCATATCAGAATAAAGACAACCTGTGGCAATCCAAACTGTGAGATGGGAGTGTGGTCTCAGGGGTGAAATGTAGAGCAGGGGGCATCTAGGACAAAAATCAAGGGCAATATGTATGACTGCACAGGAATCAGGGTAGATTGAGGCCAAATGTTTTGGTGTGGAATTCTCCTTTAACCCTGCAAAGACCCCTATTTTATGAATTATTTATTATTGATGTTGATTGTAATAGTCTTTTAATGCTATTGGTAATATTTGCCTACGCTATTAATTACCCACACAGAGGCTGAAAAGGCCTTACGTGCCACAAGGCACAAAGTGGATAAGTGACAGAGGCTGAAAATTACAATTTAAAAATATCTGTTTTTAGCTTTTAATCTTTAACCCAGATAAAAGTAAGTAAAATGCCTACAATATATGCTGTATAGTTTTGTGATCATTGAACATGTACAATAAATATTAACACCACAACTACTACCACTACTACTACTACTACTACTACTACTACTACTACTACTACTACTACTACTACTACTACTACTACTATTATTTTAAAAATAATATGTGCATAAATTTAGCAAAGAATATATATTTTAACATACTTTCCTAGTTGTACAAAGTATTAGTGTAGGTTGAAATCTGTGTAGTCCTTGGGCTAAAGCTCAGTCAGTCAGACAGTCACACCTTAGTACACTTTATACATGGCTAATACAGACTTCAAGCCATATATTGATCTGACATCAAACCCTTTACTGTACACTCAAGACCTCCCCCTTCACCTCCAGATCTCCAAGTATGGAGCTGAGCTGTTCTGACATCCCATTATGTTGATCTGATCAAACCCTGTACACTCAAATGCATGCTCCATACATGAAAAAGAAGAAGGCTCAGCTGTAACCTGCACAACATTCTGAGATCAACAACCCCAAATTCCCTCCCAAATAAAAAGTCACATTAATCGCATCCATTACACAACTAAATGCCACAGTGTGGAGAGGATTTTGAACGCTGACATCTGAACAACAGCCGTGTCATGTAAGAGGGAACGCAGAATATCAGTGGTTGCTTTAGCCGAGACTCCTGGCGTGCCGTGTGGGCCTGTGCGGGGCGGCGGCTCGAAGCGAATGAGCAATACACAGACTGATTAGTGGGAGTACAATATGAATTAATCATTAGCGAATGAGCGGTGAAGAGAGATGCTATCCTCCTGACTCGCATGGCTCCATGGAGCTGTCGTCGTGCTGGATATGATATGAGGGGATTTACATATCCTATGGAATAGCGGGAACGCTGGGGAATTTTCAATGTGCCTGCTGGAATGTATAGGCCTATAGTTGTTCCGGCCTCTGACCTACTGCCCCCTACTGCCCACATACTCTTGGAAAAAACACACCCCTTAAAAGGAACCCTGGCTAATGAGACAAATATGGATAATACGTTATACTTGCCCTCTATAACTAGAATTGAACATTTAAAACACATATAATAAGCTTTTTAGTTTGAAAATAGTTAATGTTTTTATCGTACTTTTAGCGTACTGTATGTACACCGTTCTGTTTGTAATGACAATGGCGACCCCCACTGGTGAAATAAAGGACGGTAAAACAGACGGGATGGACCATAGGAGGAGAAAATATGTAGTTGTTTGATCCATTCCATTAGTTCTACTGCGGAGCGATCTTCTGTGACGTCATCCCTATGACAGGTCATGTGACAGGCACAGTAAAATGGCGCCCCCATGGGATGAAAACATGAACTATTTTTAAACTAAAGAGTTTATTCTGTGTTTTACTGTAAATGTTCACTTCTAGTTATAGAAGGCAAGTATAATGTATTATCCATATTTGTCTCATTAGCCAGGGTTCCTTATAATTGGTCCTCAAGCCACACCCTTCAGAGGCGTGGCTTAAGAGGTACCTTTCAGCGAGGGTACCCAGGACAACACGGCCGGGAGATACAAACACGACTGCTCTGTGTGTAGTAGGGGTGCAAGACACGAGTGTGTACAAGAGTTCCACAAGTTCCTTGTGAACGCATATTCTCTTGTGTTGTACTTATTGAAGTGCAAGTGTATCGAATCACTCCTTACTCTAAGTGCTCCGAGTGGCAGGTTGGGTGATGACATAATCAAGAGATCTCTGTGAGTATCTCTTTGAGAGATCTCTAAGTATCTCTGGTCACTCACTGAACTAATATCGTCCATGTACTGTATGGTATACTCAACCACGTATTGTGACGCGCATCGTACCACTGTTAAAATACAACCCTAGTATGCAGCGAAGTGTGTGTGTGTGTGTGTGTGTGTGTGTGTGTGTGTGTGTGTGTGTGTGTGTGTGTGTGTGTGTGTGTGTGTGTGTGTGTGTGTGTGTGTGTGTGTGTGTGTTTTATGTGCTGTCTCTCAAGAACAGATGCTGATATTAATTAACATTTCCTAATTACGAGTTGTTTGAGGACAGCTGTCTGTTCACAAACATGCTTGCGTGCCCCTAAACTTTTATCATGAAAAAACTAATAGTAATTAAAAGAACAAAAACATTGAGTATTAATTTTGTTTTCCTCGTGACTTTCCTTTCCTTCTTGCATTTCTGCTCTGCAGTTGTAGGCTATTAAATACCATTCAGTAATTACATCTGCTATTTTCAAAATGATTTTTATACATTTAAAAACTTTAAATTACTTGTTATACTTAAAGTATATTTTGAGGACAAAACTTTACTCAAGAAATATTTTGCATCCAGGACTTGTACCAGATCTATTTCTACATTGGAGTGTTGATAGTGTTACTTAAAGCAGTGTTTGATGGACAGTTGGTAACCAAATGGACCCTTATAGATCTGTAACACTTGAGATAGTAAAATGATATCATTTTACGCTCTCATGAGTTAAATTATATTTAAATGTCTGAATTTTTAAGAATCTCAAGAATCTACAATGTAGAAGAGTCGTTATTTTGACCCAACGTTTTGCCAGTTTCATCTCTTAAATTGTGGCCAAAAACTTAAAAAATCTTTGTTTTTTTTGTGGTCCGGGAGATTAAACTCAACATCAAAGATGGGCTGTGGCTAAAATGCTGAATAAATAGTGGGCCGTGGTATGAAAAAGGTTGAACATCAATGATTTAAAGGACCACTTCTCCACCTATCTTCATAAACAGTCCTCACTAATGATGATGCACTCGCTCTGTGTCGCATGGGAGGGCTGTGGGCAGTTCAGAAACCCGTCCACCGGTGGCATCATCGACGGGGAATCAGCAACGTAGTTTTAGTCCACACATGAGTACGGGTAAAATTAGAACTAGTACAGTAGCCTGGGATCCAGTCTGATTTGCTGCGTTCCGCACATCTGAAATGTCATTTCGCAAATCAGTGTGGCCAGGAGCTTTCCCACACAGGTAGGCGGGGCATATGAAGATCCAATTGCAGCCGAAGATTCTGATTGGTCTGTGGTTTGTTTGTGGAAAAAACAGTGGCTCACGCCATCCATTCAGAAACAATGTGGCCACTGTACGTAAGAGGAGACATCAGGGAAATGGAAAAGAAACAGGCTCTGGCCAGACTGGTCTGCGAAGTGACATGATTTCAGAGGTGCGGAATGCAGTGAATGAGGCAGGAATCAAGGCTAAAAGTACGTTGTGTTTTCAAATTTCCAAGTAACCTTTCGTGGGCGGGTCAGAGTCAGCCAAAGTCACACGATTTCCCCCACCTCGCCGTATCACGCCCGGGTCTGTAAACATTTGTAATTCAAATTTTGGGCAGTATACAGGACACCGGAACAACGTATTTTCAGATGCAGGTCCACAGCCAAATGCATCTCATCTCTTGGGGGTCGTGTACATTTTGAGCACCGCCGACTGATATGAAACTAATTTAGAAGTCATTTTGGAGTCATATAGTCTAAGGTCGTGAAGGATGAATGCTTTCATGGTTTGCGAGTTCAAACAAAATATTCCTTGCCTTTTACTCCCACTTGAAATTGAATTTGCTCTTGGCTCGGCAGAGTGTCCGTATATATCACAGCGCTGCCTTTTCCAATGTATTGTCCACTATTGTCCATTGGAAAGAGGGCGGGGCTTACGGCAAGGCCGATTGATTTGAATTGAAATGAAGTGAAGTACAGTATGCAGACACCCGTTCTTTCCTCCGTGCACTCATGGCCCATCCGCAGCAAGAAGACGACCTCTCGTTGCAGAGGGCAGCGCCATTTACAGAGCTATAAGGTCATTGTGGTTGTCATAGCTCTTTGAATGGTACTGCCGTGTGCACTCGGCCAAGCGACCTACAGAGACGCCTGAATGAGGACGACGAAGGATCATGTCTTCAGGCTCCACTCCATCGTGGCCTTACAGGCGTTGTGTTTTTTGTATACAGCATACTGTACTGTATGTATGGTTTTGCTCTATAGATGTCGCTGTTCTTCTAGCTTACATATGATTCATCACTACTTTCATGATGTACGCCTGCATTGTAAAATGTCATTGCCGAAGCACCAGACCAAAGTGAATGCATTTTTTTCTTGTTCTTGTTCGGACACACACCAATGGCATTTCCTCAATATCTTTGGATAGTTTCAGACTTTCAGTTAACACCATTTTTTTCTTATTCTTGGTTATTTCGTTTTAACTGAGAGCAGATTCGACAAAATGTCTTAATCACACCATTTTTCTGAAATACCCGTTTCTATCAGTCAGTGGTGCTCCACCTTTTTTATGTCAAGGACAACCAGAATGAAATTCATTTGGGCAAGACAATGTGTTGTTGCAGGGACCTCAGCAGAAGAAAAAAAGATTTGGGTTAATAAACTGCAGGTCTGAGGAAAGGAAGACGCCACCAAGCCTTTAACTTCAACATTAAAAGTTCAATAAGTACGCAAGGGACTTGTGGAACTCTTGCATAGACTCTTGTTTTTCTTTAATAAACTATATGTCTATGGCGAACTGTGCCGCGACAAAGTGATGAATGAGGCCCAATATAATAAAGGATAAACACAGTGTGAGCTTTGCAGAGCTTTCCACAGCCATACAACACCAGGTTTCAGGGAAACAAAAGGAGGAAGCCCACATTAGAAATTGGAGAATATACTTGTGGGGAGAATAAATGAGAAACACGGCGCTATGATATTAGGAACACGAAACACTGTAAATAGAAAGGCAGACAGTAGTCTTTGTCGGAATCCTTAAATAACAGCCAAAACACATAATTAGTATGTTGTATTGTAACAGCTGTATAATCTAAACAGGTATAAAAAAAAACTAATCCTCCGTTGAGTTGTCTTTGGTTTCTAGGTTTGAGTGCTATACATGTTTTAACGTTTTACATTTTTTCCAATTACACGTTGCTAACAGAGCTGCGTGAGTGTGATAGAGACAGTGCAGCCCTGTGCTGTATATTTATTTACACTATGCATGGTTTAGTTGAGCTTTGGTACGTTTTGTCCCTCAATTATATGGAGCATTCCTCCTGGCCTTTATTAAACTTTGAAAGAGCTCCTCTAGTCCTGCAGGCCTGGAATTGCAATGAACCATTCACTAATTGTTTTGAGGATTCCTTCGTTCTTTCATTCGTAGCTAAAAAGAAAATCGATGTGTTTTTCCATTTTCTCTGATCACGCATGGTGCCTTTTGCTGCTGTGAGCGGCTGTTAGCTCTATTTCTAGTATAAAACTCACCGTTGAGTAATTAGTCTAGGACCTGGCTAAGAGTTGTATGCATTTCATTTAGGAGAGAATATCTCAACTGTTCTTGGCTAATATGGCCGCTGCGAACAACATGGGAACTGTGACTAAGCCTCTATCCGGGACGAAATACCCGAAAATGACCACACCCCTTTTAAAATGACCCCTAATTCAAACATGGCTCTAACTTACAAACCGTTGCAGCTACAGATTTTCTGAGGTGCTCAAAATGTTCAGAATACTCATATTTGTGGTATCCGTGCCTGAGCCAGCAACACTCCATAGTCTTCATAGTGGCCAAATCCAATATGGCCGCCAGCCCGCCACCTGAAAAAGCGTTTTATCTAGAACGTCTGAACCAGATGAGCTATGAATGCAAACCTTGTGTCTAAATCATGTGTTTTGACAATTAGAAACATGTTGGGGTGCTTATCTTCATGAATGGGTGTGGCTAAACATCTATTTTGCATATTTCAAAGATGGCGACCATCTGACAATCTGTTTTGCTTACGTTACTTTTGTCATTATTAGTAAACTCGCTGTCAATTGTGTTTTTTGAGCATTAGAAGTACATTGGAATGGATTTTATTTTATTTTTTTTGTGCAATTTGGTGCACCACAACCTGTGCAAAAATACTCTCCTGACTTTGCGGGTTGGGTGTGCAATGCAAGCCCTCAACAACACCACAATAACATAAATGACACACAACCAACCTCAGGGAGAAGCCTTTTCTTGTCAGATCACAATTCTATTATATCGAGCAACAGAATCCAGCTTTCTTTATGTCCAATAGGCTTACATGATTTTGCGGTCTCAGTAAAGTCGGATGTTGCAAACTTTACTGGCATCTACAAGATCCCGTGAGGATCTCTTTGAGTAAGTGACCAGCCTAAGCCTATGCTAAACCTAACCTTAGCCCTAAACCTAACCTCAGAAAAACTACTAAATCTAACACTAAACCTAACCTCAGTAGAACAATGCCTGAACGTAACTGGCATAAAAGGTGAAGGAGATAACTAAAAGGTGGCAGCACATAAATAAAAAGGCCGCAGCAGATGTGGAAAGAGGTGGAGGTCGGGCAAATGATTAAACGTCGCAGTAGAGAAGTAAAAAATCATGGCAGATAGTTAAAAGTTGCGGCAGATAAATGAAAGTTGTGGCTAGTGGCGGATATTGCTTGCAATCTCACGATAGATACAGTATGTATAGATATGATACAGAGACCACTATACGATATGTATTGATATATATATATATATATATATATATATATATATATATATATATATATATATATATATATATATATATATATATATATATCGATTATACGTTTATTCAAAAATAATTACCATGTTGCACAAATACAATAAAACACTTTCGGGGTCAAGGACATCTTTAAATTCCAAACATCTTAACAAGGGCTCTGGGAGTGTTTTACAACTGCCAAGTTGGGCTTTGATAACAAGGTACGTTTGCAAATGCGAACACTGATCACCAGATAATTCAGGATATATTGATAGTTTGCAGTTTTGTAATTAAATAATCTCAACTAATCGCTTACCAATATTTGACCTGAGAAGTATTTTTTGGTCAATTAAAACAGACTGATATATAGCATATCAATGAGTGGGTTTTCTTAAATACAATAACTAATCGTCTGACTGGTTGGGACTGTCCGTAGATCTGAAGTCCCAGAGATCCTATACTGTATGTCCCATTACTCTGAACATGCACTGGAATTCCACCATCAGCATAACGGTTGCCACCTTGTTTTAAGCACTGTGTCCACACTGTGACATGTTATGTTGAGGTTTAGAGATAGGATTGGCAGGTTGAAATTTGTCCAGTGAAAAAGGTTCTGTTGTGTAAAATCTATGCGTGATTAAATTAGTTAATTCTTTTAATTGCATCATTTTTTTCTGTAATTAATTAATTTCAATGAATCCGTTAAAGATAAAAGATTGCGGGGGGGGGGGGGGGGGGGGGGGGCTAAAATGTCCCTCATGCTGACAAATGAAAAAGGAGTCTCATTATTATGAGACTCCTAATAATAAGTCTCAGGAGTCTTATTATTAGTGGTGTTAGGTAAATGAAACTTTTGTCTGTTTTTTGGTATGACATAAAAATAAGAGCAAGCTTTAACTCTGATATGCTGTTTTCACTGTTGCTATACTCTTGAATTTTGCTTATATTTTTATAGTACAGGCTAGTGAATGGTCAAGTGAACATGACCTTTGGGCAAGTAGGACCTGACCTGTATACTTGCCTGCCGGGCAAGTGCCTCTGAGTGCCATTGTCAACCACTGGAAAAGCCAATGTATGGCTTTGCTATTGCTAAGCTCTTGCTGTATGCGATGATGACCATACATCAATATTGTATTAATGTCAGAGTTGATTTTTTTCAGGCATCTTTTCACACAGTCAGGGAAGTTTGATGTTGGTCAAACAAATGGTAGTCCATTGAGAACCTTCCTCTTACCCATGCTACTTATCAGTATGTGGAATTGGTACATTTCAAGTACCACTATACCAAAACTGTTGGACAACGCCATAGAGCATTACACTTACAGTATGTTATTAAAATAGGTCATCAAACTTTTTGAGACTTATACAAATACACACGGTGTGTGTGTGTGTGTGTGTGTGTGTGTGTGTGTGTGTGTGTGTGTGTGTGTGTGTGTGTGTGTGTGTGTGTGTGTGTGTGTGTGTGTGTGTGTGTGTGTTCGCAGTGGTCTTATTAGCCAAAAACATTTGTATTGCACCCCCAACCTGCAAAGTCAGGGTGTATCTGTATCTGTACACTGGTTGTGGTGCAACAAATTGCAAAAAAAAAAAAAAAAAAAAAAAAAAAAAAAAAAAAAAAAAACATTTTTTCCATTCCAATGTGCTTCTAATGCTCAAAAAACACAAAATTGACAGCAAGTTTACAAATATTGACAAAAGTAACATAAATAAAACAAATTGTCAGATGGTCGCCATCTTTGAAATATGCAAAATAGATGTTTAGCCACACCCATTCATGAAGATAAGCACCCCAACATGTTTCTAATTGTCAAAACACATGATTTAGACACAAGGTTTGCATTCATAGCTCATCTGGTTCAGACGTTCTAGATAAAACGCTTTTTCAGGTGGCGGGCTGGCGGCCATATTGGATTTGGCCACTATGAAGACTATGGAGTGTTGCTGACTCAGGCACGGATACCACAAATATGAGTATTCTGAACATTTTGAGCACCTCAGAAAATCTGTAGCTGCAACGGTTTGTAAGTTAGAGCCATGTTTGAATTAGGGGTCATTTTAAAAGGGGTGTGGTCATTTTCGGGTATTTCGTCCCGGATAGAGGCTTAGTCACAGTTCCCATGTTGTTCGCAGCGGCCATATTAGCCAAGAACAGTTGAGATATTCTCTCCTAAATGAAATGCATACAACTCTTAGCCAGGTCCTAGACTAAATGGGAACCATTCATTTCAACATACTGAGCAAGACGCTTCATCATTCCATGTGTGCCCAGACAGACGTCACAGACATTCAGACAGACACACATAGTCACTCCGAGTCACAGGAGCAGTTGGCACCATGATTTATGTATTGCATAGATATTGTTATCAGAGTTGTACTTTATTACGATATTGCCTCTTACATCGATATAACGGATGTTTTCTTTTTTTTTTCTCCCTTCTCTTCTTCTCCCTTCCTGGACAGTCAATATATGTTGACATATTTCTCCTGAAGGGATTAACGGTCAAACCGACATAACCGTCTCTCTGCGTACGTGTCACGTGCGCGCAGAACATGCACACTTGCACATTTTATTTTTATTGTCAGATGGGGGGGTCCACGGTCAAAAACACATTAATTTAGGCATTCGGCGTCATGCAAAGGTTCGAGGACCACTGGCCCAGAATGAAGGGGGACCCCAGGTGGCTCAGTCTCCTTATAACCACCAGCTGTTTAGCATCCATCACCGTTCACATACATAGGAGACGTCTGGCCGGGCGACGTGTTTCAGAGCAACTCGTTAATTAAATAAATCACGCGCCCGGCAGGATCGTAACGCTGTTAAGGCGTGACCGCCGCCTCATCAATCAATGGCACATGTGCATGTACGAATCTTAGTTCAACGCCTCCGTCGTGTCGCGGTGGAATCGGTGGAATCACTGCGTCGGCCAATCGCGAGCCTGTGTTCAGTACCGCCTGCATGTCATTGGCTATTAACCCCGTGAATGCCAAGATAATTTGTCTTAATTTGCTCCAGTGGGCCATCTTCACTTAAGATTTTAATTAATTCCTCGTTTTAATGGCGATAGAAACACGTCTGATATCCTGTTTTAATGGGGAAAGCATGAGGTATTAGAGTGTCAGTCCTGATGGTGGCGGAAATCTCAACAATTTTTTCCCCAAATTTAAGGGAATTCCGAAATATTTCGAACCAAAGTCGACATCCTGCTTTTTCACTATGTGTTACAGTGGTTGGACAACTTTTTACTGCATTTTGAGCGGCTGGGCACATAAAAACTGTGTACATGCAAGGACTGTCCATTTCTAGGTGGACTTACACCAGGCGAAACGAAAATAAATTAGTATAAGGGAAGAAAACAAATATCAGGATCTCGGGTGTGGCGTTGATTACATCAATAATTTAACAGCGTCATATCAGGGTTAAGCGACGTGGATGTCAGAATAAATCAGAGTTAAGCGAGTGCAGTATAGGGGTGTTATACGGCGTGCTATCTGTAGGGCCTCCCATAAAAGTGTGTGAGCTGCAGAATAATGTGCCTGTAATGATTATCACATCAGCTCTGAGTCCTCAGATGGTGAGTTTGTACTTCTGCCCCTCTTGGTTAAAGATGGAGTACCATGAATTTTTTCTGCCCTAAAACATGATCGTCAGGTATTAATGTTATATGAAAAGTAAGATTTTTTTTCTTCTCGCAAAAAGTGTACAGTGTTTGTTAAACTGTCATTTTTATGATTCCACCCTACCAGTTCATATGCCTGGTTTGCCTGGTGGGTGGTGATGGGTGGAGATCCACCTGAACTGAGGCCACGCCCACAGCTTTAGTTGCATGATAAAGGGGGAAGAAATCCTAAATCCTAAATGCAAAGGGAAGACATCATTGCACATAAAAAAACACACCAAGGGGTCTATTTACATACTGTCACCTCTTAAACATGTATACAGAATTGGAAAAAATACAAAAATCACGGCACCCCCTCTTTAAAGGTACAAAGAATCAAAGTAGGCCTACATCAGGTTTAAAGGTGCTATGGAACTAAAATGGTAGCCTATTTTATTATGAGTCCCACCTAAAATGCTGGCCTTTGACGTTTTTGAACCAATCAGACACGTCGCATCCCTCCAAGCTATGGGGTTGTCGTATCTCTTCGCAAATGAGTGGACCGAGGCTGCCAGTGCACTATGGTTTATAAACAAGGGCAGGGTCTCTTGAATGAGATGAGATCAAAAACAGGACTTGGTTCGTATTTTATGGTATCAATTGTTACGTTAGATATGCCCATATTATGCCCACAGATGTGATTGAAAAGTGTGAAAAGCACGTCTTTCGTTTCACTGCAACTAAAATGTTGAATGAGGAATAAAGTTTACTTTGACCTTCAGAGAAGCGTTGGGGAAAACCTTGGCCATATATAGGCAGACTGCGTCTGCATCTCCAGGGAAGGCAGCCTGCTCAAACTCCCGCCGGGTTCCGTTCATACCATATACCTTCCACCTCCAGACTGAAAATAACTCCTCAATAGGGTTCCGTAAAGTATAATAATGTGGAAGGAATAGAAACAGAATGAAGAATGTTCTAGCGATGCCAACAACTGTGAGTCTGCTGAGATTGGGTTTGACCCTCTGCCCAGCCAAACCAGGACTGAGCACATGGTCAGCCACAGTTGCCCGAATCTCATTAGATATGACCGTCGTCCTTCGTTCTCCTCTTCCCAGGCCTGGATTAACAATGGAACTTAGTGGAGTTTTCACTCCAGGGCCCACAGCTTGCCAGGGTGTTGTCTGAGAATATGCAACAGGCCCTTAAAAGCTAGAAGTGCTAGTCTACCTTGAGAGATCGTGTCAGCCCACCTTAACTCTCTTATTGCCCTTGACACATTTGATGCTTTAAATAATTAATGACCTTGATGCCCTTGACGCATTCTTGACGCATTATTTAATCTCCAATGATTGTGACATTAATTTCAGGTGATTAACATTTTTTTAGCATGATTGACTAACGGCAGGTATAGTACTCACTTAGAAATGACCAAAATCGTCGGGTGCACGTGCACGGTCTGTATGTCCATCGCTGATCATAATCCAAACATCGGCACCGTCATTACAGCTTGATTTGGAGTTATATGCTTTATTTGATTGGCATTAATTTGATAAATAAAAAATATGACAATTGGGGTTTAATGTTGGCATTATGAGGAATAATGGAGTGGACAATAAGATGGTTGAGAGATCAGCCGGGAGTTCCTGTATGTTGTTTTCTTTTTTAACTACCTCTGATTGGTTGTTAGGAGGGGTCCCTCACTTTTCTGGGCTGATGATTGGGCGTTGAGAAGGGGGACAAGGGAAAATGTGTGTGTCGGTGAGCATGCGCCATACCATTTGGCGTGTGACTGTGCTGACATGAGATTGGATTGTAAAAAACAAAAAAAAAAGTTAACGTCACTATCAAAGTTTTAATAGTTGATTTGGAAGCTCACCGGTATTAAGTGTGAACAGTATCTGCAAGACTGAGTTCCAGACGAACTTGAGTGTGCGTGAGTTTATTATTACTGCGGTAAGGAAGCAAACCTACAGCTGCTGTCTTGTTAATGGCCATAAAGTAATAGTCCTTGAGTTGTAATTTGTAAAATGATGGTCACAGCGACGGTCTGGCTGTGTCTTATGAGTCAGCGGGCAGCAGTAGCAGTGATGGATATGTGTGCAGCAGTGCGCTGGACGCATGGTAATTAATGAATTGTCTGAATCACAGCCTTTTGATTTTGTAAAGCATCAGGGACCTGAAAGATGGTTAATCTGGCACTGCGTCTTCCTCATTGTCATCCTCAAGATTGTCCTCATCCTCCTTGTCCACCTACACCAGGGGTTTTCAACTTTTTTTGATGCCAGGGCCCACCATTTATTCAGCATTTCAGCCACGGACCACCATTTGAGGACATTCTAGACCCACAAAACCCAAATCTAAAGATTTATTTTGCTTTTGTCCACAATTCCAGGCTGGATTTGGGAAACAAAACAAGCAAAACATACAGTACATTCCAAAATGGCTAATTCAGATGATGAATATTTTAACTCTTGAGAGTGTAAAAATGAAACGAGCGGGTCCATTTGGTTTCATTTTTACACTCTCAAGAGTTACATCTGGTTAACCAACTTAGCTGGGGACCACCTGGAACCCTCTCAAGGACCACTGGTGGTCCCTGGACCACCTGTTGAAAACCCCTGACCTACACCACTACCTTCTTCTCGTCGTCTCACTCTTATCCCTCTCCTTCTTTGGTTGTTGATCTCAAAACAGAGACTATGAAATCCCTTTTTACGCTGCACTCGAGATTGCAAATTGACTGTTTAGAGATTTGACTATTTGCATGTTGATGCTTTGATATTTTCTTTGAGAAGTGTGTGCAACTGAACATTACATGAAGTGAATGTTTTTGAATGCAAATTTTGGTGCCAACCGTCGTGAAAAACTGCAACTTGTTCATGATTCATACATTGGAAATGTGTGTATCATCAATTTTAAAACTCTCATAACCTCACATTCGCACCCACCCACGCACTCACACACGCATGCACACTCAAGCACGCACGCACGCACGCACGCACACACACACACACACACACACACACACACACACACACACACACACACACACACACACGGATGTTCTCTTTGTGTGAGGAAGATGCGCAAGGCCTCAAGGGTTCACATACTGTTGTTCAGTAGAATTCCAGACAGAAACCATCTCCCGCTCTCCCATACTGTTCTTCTCTGAGGTTTGATTCGTGATTACCTCGGAGCCTGGTGATGGAGCCATGTTTATTTTAGCCTGTCTCCGAGCATCTCACAATTAGACATCGAAGACGCGTTCTTCTTCGCATGAGAAGAAAAAGAAAATAAAAAGCAGGAAGTGCAGAGGTTTTGTATTTTCCCCCCAAAGCTTCCCTCCCAGGTGGAGCGTCGTACACGACTACTCCTCCGGAAAAGAATTTTCCGTTCGGCTTCGAGTCGGACATGAACTCAGCAGAAAGTCATCCCAGACAGACTTTCTGGGAGAAAAGGAAAAAAAAAAGATCTAGGATCGCCACAGTGTCGTCCTCAGAAAAAAACATATTTTTAATAACACCGTTGCTTTATAGCAGCACAATAGTTCTTATGTTTTTCAAGGACATCAAAGATGTTTTTGAATTGGTGTTTGAAATTACTTCCGATAGAGTCCCTTCCATGTAGCGGAATGCTCATGATCAAATATAATGAAAGCCTGGCTTGACACATGTACTCCCCTCTCTCTCTCTCTCACACACACACACACACACACACACACACACACACACACACACACACACACACACACACACACACACACACACACACACCAGCACACCACGTTATGTTTCCTATTTTGCTGCTCGTTTGCTGTTCTTCAAACAAGGTCTCCACTCAGGGGGACTCCGGATATACATATACAGTAGATAGCTCTTCTCATTATCTAAGTTATGTACATATACAGTACTGTATTATGTTCACAGACCCGTGCCTTCATGTTAATGTGAATTACAAATATAAAACATACAGTAGATGGGTTAAAACTATACTGAACTTAAACGATTTCAAAGGAGTAAACATGCTCTGAGCATAGAGAAAGACAAATCAATCTCTCTCTCTCTCCCTCTCGGAGGAAAGGGAAAACCCGTGTAATTATTTCCAGCATCGGAGCGTGTCACGCGTGGCCTTTGATCATTGTACTGCATATATTTAAGGATTTCTTGTCTTGCGTTTTTTGTTTGTGGAATCGTGAGCCTTCTTTCTGACGCTGCTGCTGCATGCCCTCGGGTGTCGGTCGTGCAAGCTGCCACGCTGACACTAAAAAGAAACCTGCCGAGGGGGAGAATCGATCGAAACGTTCAACTTATCAACAGTTGAAAGTGCAAATGATTGTTAGAGACAGATTGAGATTGCCGTAACGACCGGTGGGCTTTTATGCCAGAGTTCACACGGGCAGATGCAGAAAAGATGCGAAGATACAAAGACAGACAGCATTGGTTGTAGCTTTGTATCCTTTTGCAGCAGCTACAAAACATTCGATTTGCTTCGTGTGTCTTCGCGCCGCTGCATGTGGTCTCCCATCGAAAATGAAAGGTAGACGGAATCTTTATATCTCCCCCTGTGAACGCGGCATTAGGTCTGATGAAAGAGCGGTCACGACTTTTCAGCTGGAACATTTGTTTATCCCATTTTGACCTGGCACTAGATTATACAAAATGTCTGCTAAATCCTAACACTTTCCTGAAAAATCTATGTTTCTGCGTCAGCGATGGTGTTAATATTCCATGCGGCGGAACCCCAGAATTATCTGTGTTTAGCTGCGGACGCCATTCTGAAAACACAGTCCCTCCCATAAGTTTTCACAATTTTCCAAAAAATAGCAGATCTACAAGTCTTTGTAGAGCTTGTAGTTATTTTTCAATAGCCTATGCTAATGCTTTCAATAGCTAAAGCAAATGCTAGCTAACGCTTAAAGGGGCATTAACATGAAATTTGACTTTTTTTCTGCTCCTATGTGTGTTTTCTGTCCCCACAAATAACCACGTTTGATGTCATCAATGGAACCACTTTATATTATTCCTGCCCTTATTCAGTTTTCAGTTCCAAACTTGCATTTCCACTTTGTTTACCGTTGTTGCTTTTTCAAGCTGGCATGGAATGGAAACAAGCCTGGTTTTATCTATCAGAGTAGACACAGTGTGTCTAAGCAAAAGTAGAAAGTCCTGAATGTTCAATTGCACAAAATGTTGTTGTTAAAATGTTCAAAATGTATTTTTGCACAAACAGAATTATCACACTGGGGGCAATGAGATAGTCAAGCGGCGCTCTCACACAAGGCCAGGACATAAATCACCCTGTGTTCCCATAAACAAAACTATGAAAAGTCTGTGTGTGTGTGTGTGTGTGTGTGTGTGTGTGTGTGTGTGTGTGTGTGTGTGTGTGTGTGTGTGTGTGTGTGTGTGTGTGTGTGTGTGTGTGTGCGTGTGTGCGTGTGTGTGTGTGTGCGTGTGCGTGCGTGCGCTCCCTGTGGCATGCTGAGAAAGTCACTCCACGTTGCTTTGAAGGAAAACAGCATAAAAACTATATTGGCTAGAAACTAGACAAAAACAAATGGAGCAACAAACAACAGCAGCTGGCTGTGACGTTTCACAACAGCATCTTGCAAGCTCAACATCATCACCTGGATGGAATGCATGATGCATCACACTTTTCTTCACCGATATACATGCATCACATTTCACCATATATTACATGTATCACATATGCTACCATATCCATTATCTGATCTCGATTGGTCAATTCATCAACTAAATCGATAGTCGACTACCAATGAAACTATAATGAAAATAGCAGGCTATATTCAGGTATATCATGATTTATTCGAGGACGGCAGTAGGCCGATGTGTCACTGTAAATCAGTGACACATACACACAGCCCAAAATGGGAAGATTCCTTATTGCATAACATTTTATTTTTATATTATGTAATGAGATCAGGATCACTCTCTAAATCAATTCATGCAGTTTCTTCCCCTGTGGTTGCCTGTTAGTCGACTGTAGGTCGTCTATACACAACGTTTTGGCCAATCGCATAGTCAACTATAAGAGTGGTTTTCAAACAGTGGTCTGGGGACCACCATTGGTCCTCAAGAGGGTTCCAGGTGGTCCCCAGGCTAAATGATGGACAGTTGGTTAACCAGATGTAACTCTTTGAGAGCGTAAACATGAAACCAAATGGATCCTTGCGGGTCCATTTGGTTTCATGTTTACAATCTCAAGAGTTAAAATATTCATCATGTGAATTAGCCCAAGTCTACACAACTAGAGAATGTTGAAGATTGATGGTCATTTTGACCTGTATGTTTGCCTGGAATTGTGGACAAAAGCAATCGAAATCTTTAGATTTAGGTATGTGGAGTAAATGGTGCAGATACATGGCTCAAATGCTGAATAAATGACGGGCTCTGGTGTCAAAAAGGTTGAAAACCACTGAGCTATAACATTCACCCACTGCTTTCCACCTGTAGGACGGTGACGTGGCGTTTTTAATCTGATTCTGGTTCAGTTTACATCGGTTTTGTACATTTACATAATAGCATTAGTGTCATTAGCAGCCTATTGTGTACGCCCAGGTCACATGTCCTTGACCCAAGAATGCCTCTGTCGTCCTAATATAATAGCTGACTCATTACTGGTGACTAATGGACACAAACAAATAAATATATAAGCATCACATTTCACCATATATTACATGTATCACATAATGCTACCATATCCATTATCTGATCTCGATTGGTCAATTCATCAACTAAATCGATAGTCGACTACCAATGAAACTATAATGAAAATAGCAGGCTATATTCACGTATATCATGATTTATTCGAGGACGGCAGTAGGCCGATGTGTCACTGTATATCAGTGACACATACACACAGCCCAAAATGGGAAGATTCCTTATTGCATAACATTTTATTTTTATATTATGTAATGAGATCAGGATCACTCTCTAAATCAATTCATGCAGTTTCTTCCCCTGTGGTTGCCTGTTAGTCGACTGTAGGTCGTCTGTAGACGACGTTTTGGCCAATCGCATAGTCAACTATAACAGTGGTTTTCAACCAGTGGTCCGGGGACCACCAGTGGTCCTCGAGAGGGTTCCAGGTGGTCCCCAGGCTAAATGATGGACAGTTGGTTAACCAGATGTAACTCTTTGAGAGCGTAAATATGAAACCAAATGGATCCTTGCGGGTCCATTTGGTTTCATGTTCACACTCTCAAGAGTTAAAATATTCATCATAAAATATTCATCTATAGTTGTGTAGCCCAAGTCTACACAACTAGAGAATGTTGAAGATTGATGGTCATTTTGATCTATATGTTTGCCTGGAATTGTGGACAAAAGCAATCGAAATCTTTAGTTTTAGGTCTGTGGGGTTAAAATGTAATTGAATGGTGCAGATACATGGCTCAAATGCTGAATAAATGACGGGCTCTGGTGTCAAAAAGGTTGAAAACCACTGAGCTATAACATTCACCCACTGCTTTCCACCTGTAGGACGGTGACGTGGCGTTTTTAATCTGATTCTGGTTCAGTTTACATCGGTTTTGTACATTTACATAATAGCATTAGTGTCATTAGCAGCCTATTGTGTACGCCCAGGTCACATGTCCTTGACCCAAGAATGCCTCTGTCGTCCTAATATAATAGCTGACTCATTACTGATGACTAATGGACACAAATAACCGATAACTGACCAGGGGCCGATGTAACATTTCCCAATTGGGGGGGCAGGAGAAAATGGTATGGGGGCGGCGAAGCCGCACAGCCCCCGGGTATGGGGGCGATGAAGTCGCCCCCATACCATTTTTGTTTACAGGACTTTTATTAGGCAATTAAGCATCAATAATAACATCAGTTGTTGTTGAAGTTGCAACAGACACGCAGCATGCATAAAGCTAAAGGTCTGACTCGGAGAGTTTTCTGTTTTCAATGATGAAATGTTGTTGGTTTAGTTTTGCCACAACTGCAGTTAGTTAGTAGCCGTAGTAGTGTTTCAAATCATTTTTTTAAATATAGGCACTTTGATTTGAAATATCTTGGATTGTTTTTTTTTTGCATGCCGTCGTGTTGGTGAGGCAGACTGGACATTTAGGGGGGCATTGCCCCCCCTGCCCATGCCTAGATCCGCCTCTGTAATTAACCAATAACTGTGGACGTTGCTCTTGTCTTCATGTCTCTGTTTGTAATCTTGTCTTTTTTTTCTTCTTTGCGTTATGTCACACATGTGTATGCATGTGTTCTGCACACGTGGCAAGACACATTTTGGTGTGAACACAGAGTATTATATCATAGCATAGCATTTCCAGAAATCACACAGGCTGCATTGGTCAGCTGGCTGTACAGTGGTTGCCAGTTCAGACTGTCACATTTCCACTGGCATGTCTCACATGTCACATTATGACACGTGTGAGCCTACTGCCTTACTCATTTCTCAAGAATTACAGTATTTATGCAACTTATTAGTCGCCGTAATTGCCGGGTTATAAAGCGCACCTTAATATAGGCCGCACCGGCCAAATTTAGCGAAAAAATCAATTGTGTACACATACAAGACGCACTGGCCTATTAGCCGCGGGTGTTTTAATGCTTAATTACCATATGTAAGGGTTCTTGCACAGATGAGATTGTCGGCAATTCTCAAACAATGCTGTTTGAGAAGCATCCTTTGTATTATTTAAACGACTACAGAACTGCACGTGCTGTATGTAATTAACGCTAGAGCCATAGACCAAGGACGGATCTAGGCATAGACATGGGGGGGGGGGAATGCCCTCTAGACGCCCTGACTGCCCCACCAAACATGACGGAATGCAAACAATGAAAACTTCAAAGATATTTCAAATCAAATGCTTATAGCGGTAGTTAAACGTGGACTAACTACAATTCTGTCACCACTAAACCAACTGCCATTTTCGGCTGCCCTCCCCCCGATTGAGAAATATTACATCCAGGCCTGGCCAAGTGGCCATAGAGTGCAGCCAGAGATACGCAACTCCGATCACTTCATGAAACCAAATGAGCGCTTGCGGGTCCATTTGGTTCATGAAAAAAGGTAGCCTACCGTACATCTGGTTAACCAACTGTCCACCATTTAGCTGGGGACCACCAGGAATCCTCTCAATGTTTAAGACGCTCGACGAGGCGTCTTTATTGCCGCCTCCACGGACCCCTCCTCCTCCTCCTCCTCCTCGCGCGCGGCGGCGGCGCGGCTGCTGCTGCTGCTGCTGCCGCCAGCCTTTCTAAACCCGTTCGTGGATGTTTTTTTTTTGACACTTTTCCACGCAGTAAGGATCCACTGGCAGACTTGATAAAAAGTTGCTTTCAGCATGTTCCTCGCCCTGGTGGTGCGCGCGCTGGTGGCGCCAGCTCCTCGGAACGACAGCGCGCGGACCACCACCGCGCGGACCACCACCGCGCGGACCACCACCACGCGGACCACCACCGCGCGCCGTCGTTCCGAGGAGCTGGTGTCTCCGCCGCGCCGGCGTTCCTCGCGTTGGTCCGCCGTCTAACCATTGATTCATTGATCCCAAGGCTACGTGCAGCAGATAGATTTCCTTATTTTTCAACCAGCTCGACTGACTTTAGCTGCGTTATATGTACTTCTTCGTTTGCTTTCCATGATGCATTTAGTAGTGTCTGTCTTAGCAAACTGCCTGTGCCCTGTCCCTCTACATTTCCTGCTCGGGCCGGCTTAAAGTTGGTGTCATACCGTGCATTTAGACTTAGAACGCCCTATACTATAGTGTTTGTTAGCCGTAAACATCCATACATTGGCCGCACCGCTGAATAAGCCGCAGGGTCCAAAGCACAAGAAAAAAGTAGCGGCTTATAGTCCGGAAAGTACGGTAGTCGCTGAAATGTCCCACTGTTCCATTAACGGGGGAATGTCATGCAATTTGATTAATTGTTAATTCGCTGTTGGATTTTTTTTATTATTATTTTTTAACAGGAGAAATGTGGCGTCTGGCGAAGTCATAAGCTTGATTATATAGCTCAAAAAATATTTTACTTACACTAATGTTGTTCATATGAAGTAGTTTTCTGCTTCTACATGCGTTTTATGCTTCTACAGTAAGTAGATTGTTTTCATACATAATCGACACCAACTCTGCAGCCAACGCATTTTTGATCTGTATGTTTGACTGTTTTGTTTCCCAAATCCAGCCTGGAATTGTGGGCAAAAGAAATATTTAGTTCGGGGGGTCGGTGAGGGCTAAAATGTCATGATATGGTGGTCCGTGGCTGAAATTATGAATAAATAGTGGGCCCTGGTATGAAAAAGTTTGAAAACCACTGCTCTAGGTTGTCTCTAGGCAAGCCCTCCATTGTCACATTCTGTGTGGTCAAGTCAGTGTGACCGGTGCCCGCATGTTTGATTCCCACAGCGGCCTGGGCAGCAGTTTGCTGCCCTCTGGCAGCTCTCTGTATCGTTGGCAGTGTCCTATATAGTCTCATTCTCTTTGGCTGCCGTTTTTTCTGGCTCTCACCCTCGGTATTCCCTCATTACAGAATCCCTCATTACAGACAATGTTAGGTCTGCACCATTCTGGTGTAGCAGCTTGGTGGGGTGGCAGCTTTCTTTTTCTTGCATTATGGAGCGATATATGCATTTTGGAGCGATGGAAACAGGCAAATTCGAACAACACCCCATAGCCCCATTCTAATCTAATTTTGGGTTAGGGGAAACGGCCAATAGGGAGTTTCTTTGACAAAATAACAACCGGACCACTTTTTTTGGAATTGAATCAGCTGCAAATAAAGTCAAGAAAGCCATCTGGGGAGGTGGAATTCTCCCTTAAAGGACAACATTTATTTCATAAATCGAATTTTAAATTCATTGCAGAGCTGTACCGGCTCGGGGAGCCTAGGTGTGTCCGCTTTTAATCCTTACTAATGTCACTGATTATACCCTTAGCTTTGGTGCTTTTCGGTCCATTGAGGCTGCGACATTCTGCAGGCTTCTGTCCGACTGCGCTGTCCTGCGGTGTTGCAGTCTGCTCAGGGCTTGTCCCGAAAAAAAAAAAAACACTGACCTTTTTAGCCCGAACAAATGACAAACAAAAGGTGCAGCAATGCAAAAAAGCATACTAGAGAGAGGAACTGAAGGCTTGAGAGAAAAAGGCGAAAAAGGTCACCAGCAACCACACGCATTAAGCCACCGTGTATGTTACACGCGCGCACAACGTCGTCATTCCAGTCATGAAAACGATTACAGGAGGAACAGTGCGTAACAGTGCCCTCAGCCAGGCACGAAATAATCAAAGCTCTGATCTACCCAGCCTGGATTACACTGTTCTCTGTGTGTGCATGTGTATGTGCACGCACGCACAAGAACACACACGCATCCATTCTCAAGTACACAAACGCTCACAAAACACAAAAAATGTCACAAGTTAAAAGGTTAAAAAAAAAACAATATTTTGACTTTTTGCCATCCTCGCATTTTGCCTTCCAGGTCCTAAACTGAAGAATATCTTTGTTTTTGCTGGATTTTGCCTGCGTTGTCATGCTGTATTGATGTGGTATGAGAGGTGGGGCAACAGACAAGAGTTGATAAAAATGATAATCATTTCATTATGCTCTATTGGTGTATACTAGCGTCGTAGTTCTCGAGACATTGTCTCGTCCAAAGGAAGATTTTGTTGTGGTCTCGTTTTTGTCTTGGTCTTGATTTTGGCCTTGCTGTTCTCACACTTCATTTGTCTTTTGGACTTGTCTTTGGTCTCACCCTCAATTGGCCTTGCTCTCGTTGCTGTCTCGGAGAAAATGTCTCATGCAAACAAATAAGTACAGTCAACCAGTGACCAGACCATGATCACCACCAAGCACCGCCACAAGTGTTTTCACCCTGAATTAAACCCTGTAGACTATATGCATGAAAAGCTAGGCTAGGCTCACTCCCATTAGGCTCAATAGTCTAATTAATAGAAATTAATAGAAAGTCATCAGTTGTGAATTTGTGCAAATGAATGCTATCCAAAGACAGCTTAAGGTATCCACATTAAGGGAAAATGCCATGGGTTTTTGTGTTTCAGTCTTTTTAAATACATTTGGCAAAACAGCCTGCATTTTCATATTTCACTGTTTCCAGGGCTAATTCAGAGATAAACGCATTTAAAGTTATATCACTTATCAATTATAGTTATACAGTTTGTGAGGTGTTTTCTTTTGTAGTGCAGTCACCACTTAAAGACTTCATGAGGTGGTGTGCAGTGACTTAATGAGGTTGTTTACAAAACAAAGCTTAAAACGACTTTTGGAGTGATAAGCAGACAACAGAATAATCAATCTGCAAGGAGTTAAGAGAATACTAAGCTTTTTTTTGTCTCGAAGTGTCCACCTGACTTCCTTGTACAGATCAAGCCAAGTGCATGTGTTTATGTTTCTCTCTCTCTGTCTCTCTGTCTCTCTGTCTCTCTCTCTCTCTCTCTCTCTCTCTCTCTCTCTCTCTCTCTCCACCGTGCACTGTAATGGCTCATCTCATGTGGGGGCTGAGACATGTGTACAGTATAGCATCCATGCAACATATATAATCTGACATGTTACAGCATATGGCCACCCTCCCACCCACCCACCCAACCCGCAAACTGAATCACAGTAATCAAATGACAACACAGGAGATGACAGTGGGGGGGGGGTGGGGGTGTAGAGCAGAGCAGAGGGGCTGGAGTGTGGCGGAGAGAAGACATGTGTATGAGAGACTAAGAACCACGCAAACACAACACTGTTCATTAAAGGAGAATTCCACCCATGTTCAACATTTTACTATTACTAGGTCATTAATATACCTAGAAATGGAGGTCTGAAAAAAATCATTAACATGGTGAAACACATCTTGATGACATCAAGTTGTGTTTCACCATGTTAATGATTTTTCTTTTAGGACCCTTTTTTGGACCCAATAGGGTCCATTTGGTTCCATTTCTACACTCTGAGGAAAAAATTGTAAATGGGTGGAATTCTCCTTTAAAGGTTTAAGATAGTCAACCATGGCATGAAGGAGCCTTCATGGACACCTATCGTACAGTATTCACCTTTTTCTTGTGGCCCCATAAGGCTTTGTGTTTGTGTATGTGCAAACTTAGTACATCATTCTCTTGCTGGGTTGCCAGTTTTGCAAGATAAACAAGTGGATTAAATTTGTTGAGAATAAAATATAATTTTTAAACATTTTAATTAAATAAGGGCACACAATATTTCCTGCAAGAAATGTGGGAACCACAAGCAAAAATCTGTAACTACCAAGAATTTATTCGCAAGTGACCTCCTGCATTAAAGAAAAACAAGTCAAAGGGAGCTTATAATAAGCAGACATGGCAACATCGCCTGAACGGAGGCACCAATGTGTGTTGCTTTGCCTCTGTTGCCCCACCAGCATACCTTGGCTCCTTGATGGAGTTCAGAAACGGCAAAGCACAAATTGTAACTGACACTTTGGATGAGCCTTAAATCGATCCGGTTGCACATCCAAATAACGCGCTATGAAAGTTTACACTGTCCCGGACAGTGATGAACCACACCTGAGCCTGTTTGCGTTTGTTTTTTGTTTGTTTGTGTTTTCCAGAAGACGCGCACGCAGAAGTGTATGGAGTCAGGGGCGGATTGGCCATCTGGAGTACAGGGAGTTTTCCCGGTGGCCTGCGCCACCTAGTGGCCTGGACAAGATCCGAAATGCACTAGTGCAGGGGTGGCCAACCGGTCACAGACTAAGAGCCACGTTTTTCACTGTGTTACTGCAAAGAGCCACATCAAACGGTCACAGCGGTTATAAAACCGCCGCGACGGCCGTCACGGTCGCAAATAGGTTTCCCCTCTCCTGCCATAAGACATGTGCGTTTGTGTGCAGGTGCGCAATGCAAAGACACACTATTAAAACATATAGACATATATTTAGAAACACGGTTTACAATCCAAAGAAGTATTTGACAAGTCAAAAAACATACAACTACACCTCCACGGTGGACTAGGAATCAGTCCTTGGTCGAGTGGCTGGGCACCACTGTATAAGGCAGGGGTTTTCAACAGGTGGTTCGGGGACCACCAGTGGTCCCTGAGAGGACTCCAGGTGGTCCCCAGGCTAAATGATGTAAAGTTGGTTAGAAAGAATGTAGAAGATTAATGGTATTTTTGATCTGTATGTTTGACTGTTTTCTTTTCTTTGAAATCCAACCTGGAATTGTTGACAAAAGTAAACAAAATCTTTAGCTTTGGTGTCTCTGGAGCTAAAATGTCATCAAATGGTGCTCCTCCGTGGCTCAAATTCTGAATAAATGGTGGGGCCTGGTATAAAAAGGCTGAAAACCACTGGTATAGGGAATGCATGAGTGTGCCAGGCGGAGCGTTTTTGATGGTTCCATGTGGAAGCACCTTAAGAGCCGCATGAAACCAGCTGAAGAGCCGCATGTGCTCGCGAGCCTCAGGTTGGCCACCCCTGCAACTAGTGCACTTCTTCCAAAATGCACTAGAATGCGCTAGATCCGCCTGGAACATACAGATCAAATGACCCTTAATCTTCTACATTCTCTAGTTGTGCAGACTAAGTTGGGCTAATTCACATGATAATATTTTAACTCTTGAGGGTGTAAAAATGAAACCAAATGGACCCGCAAGGGTCCATTTGGTTTCATTTTTACGCTCTCCAAGAGTTACATCTGGTTAACCAGCTGCCCCCCCCCCCCTGGGTGGCCTGGTAAAGGCAAAATTGCCCCGGTGGGAAAATATGTGCCAATCCGCCCCTGTATGGAGTTGTATGTGTGCTGCTCCCAGTAGAAAGCCTCAACAAAGCCTCAGTTAACCTCCACTTTGTGGAGATAATGGCAGCACACCGCGAGAGGTTATGGCTCCGCCGTGCCGTGCTGGAACATCAACAGCTTTTCCCCTTTTCCCAAACGCATTCCAGCCCTGACGCCGCCGTGTGCCCAGCCACACACACACACACACACAGATTAAACCCTGCTCCGTCCATTATGTGATCTCATGCTGAGCTGTGTGCTCCGGCACCGATGTCCATCATGCGCTCAAATGTAAAACACATGAGCATAACAAGATGAAGAAAGAATAATGTCAATATTTTTTTTACTGCATGTGTAATCAAGGCATATAGATCATCCCAGATCCCAGAGAGGTGATGTGGTCTATAACAGGTGGTCCGGGGACCACCAGTGGTCCTTGAGAAGGTTCCAGGTGGTCCCCAGGCTAAATGATGGAAAGTTGGTTAACCAGATGTAACTCTTGACAATGTAAAAATGAATCCAAATGGACCCTTGCGGGTCCATTTGGTTTCATTTTTACACTCTCAAGAGTTACAATATTCATCATCTGAATTAGCACAACTTAATTAAGAAGTTTACACTGTTTTGTTGGCAAAATACAGTCTGTAATTGTGGACAAAACCAAAAGAATTCTTTAATTTTAGATCTGTGGTGTGAAAATGTAATCAAAAGGTGGTCCGTGGCTCAAATGTTGAATAAATGGTGGTCCCTGGAGTCAAAAGGGTTGAAAATCCCTGGTCTATAACCTTTCTTTGATGTCTGACTGCTCTAGTTAACGACAGTTACAGCACGTACTGGATATATTTCCAAATACATGTCCTGTTGCATATACCCGCCCACTGCCTACCCACCCGGGAGGCCTGACACCGTTTTATGTGTTAAACGCTTTCTCCAGATAACAGCCTCATGGTTTGCTTATAAAAGCAGCCCAGGGCCATTATTTGCAGGTTTAGTCGTCTCATTTATGTGTTGTTGAATGTCCTGCATGCGTCCCCCAAAATAGAAGATCTAGATCTAAAAGGTCTACATGCTCACTGTGGGCTGTGGATAATATATATTCATATATATAATATATATATAAGTGATATATTAAATGTACAACACCTAGGGCTCCATTTTCGTCACCGCTAAACCCCTTATCCCTGAACTGCTTTGCCTTATTAAACTATTAAAAAAACACTTTTCATTAGTTTAAATGGCCACTAAATGACCAAGTTCACAATGTGTCAACAGATTGGCACATTGAACTATTCCCAAATGTTTTTTTTTTTCTTTAAAAAAAAGTAAAAAAGGATAAGGGGTACCGAGCAGACAACAGTGTGCGAGCATACTACTTTACCTTTTAAAAATAAATCCTCCCAAAATGACTTAAATAGGCCATTAGTTTAAGAAGGTGACGGTAAATATAGCTAAGATATTAGATTACTGCTTAAAAACACCATTGGGGTTCCATCCTGTATTGTTTGTTTAAGCGACTGTCAACTGTGTGTCAGTGCTAAGTTGTGCAAGACGTTACCAACACCAATTCACTGGTGGATGTGTAGCAATTTGCATTTTATAACACCAGGTTCACGTCAGTCCAACCCGCTTTGAAGTTGGATTTCTGCAATTTATTCGTGCGCATGTCGAAAGTCAGTTCGGAACGAGCTTTGTACATTGAATGAACTCTTTCATTCTTTTGTAAAAAATAAATAAATAAATAAATACCAACCACACAGCATTAATTTAAGCACAACACTGCCATCCTTGTATAACTAAAGAATCATCCTTTGTGGTCACCACATGGGAGAGAGAGCCACTTGTTCTTTTTATTGTTGCTGTCGTGGTGGGTAGACGTATCATTAAAAACTCCATCTGTCTCTTCCCACCTCAAGACATTCTCTAGAGAGAGATGGAGGATCAAGGTATATGTGTTGTCACGGCTTTGACTTTGTCCCCGGTGGCCCCTCTTATCGCTGAGTTTTTGTAAGTTCCGGCGACAAATTCGAAAGCGAAACCACCGGGCCGGTTGAGACCTCATACGAACTGTGATGAGGATGATGCTGAGAACTCCAACGGGGCTCAGACATCGCCGCCTTGCCGTGTGCCTGAAAACTAAGCGCGTAAAGTGCAGATCGTATCTTGGGGCGAGTGGGAAAGGGATGTTTAATGTGGAGCTGACCCGTCTAATCCCACTCAGTGACATAACTACCTCGCTGTTTCTTTAACTCCCTCTCCCTTCCTTCTGTTTGCCCGCCTTGAAACTTGGACCGCGTTTCTCTCCATGGGCCTTGCAGTTCTCCCATAATGCACCCTGACAGCTGTGCGGCCTGATGGGACAGAAAAGAAACTCTGTCTGTCCTGCCTGTCCTGTCTGCTCTGTCTGTCTGTCTGTCTACATGGCAGGGTTTGTTTACAATGCAGCTCTGAACTGTTAAGGTATTTCCAGTGATGCAAAATTATGTTTTGGACATCATTGTAATTTCTTTCTTTCTTTCTTTTTCTTTCTTTCTTTCTCTTTCTTTCTTTCTTTCTTTCTTTCTTTTTCTTTCTTTCTTTTCTTTCTTTCTTTCTTTCTTTCTTTCTTTCTTTCTTTCTTTCTTTCTTTCTTTCTTTCTTTCTTAAAGTTCGTCGCACAGTAAAGTTGGATCGGGACTGAAACCCTCAACACACTGTATTAGCTACTACTACGCATGCTAAGCCAGCTAGCCCAGGCCTGTTTTGGTATTCTTTCATCCCCTGTTTTTATTTGGATGGTGTGCTGTAGCCCCTCCTATGGACAGCTTTGTGCGTTATCTCATCTTGAGCACGGAATCCGTTTGTATAGCGCAGAATGTGATGATCAGATCGGATGTTTAGGACAGTGGCGTGGTTCTCTCAACTCTTGGACATGGAGCATTAAACCAAATGGACATGTAAGGGTTACTCTTGTTAAAGATCTCTTTACAAAAAGTCTGCTGAATTGGAAAAGGTAGAAGGATTTTTTTTGATTGATATTTGCCTTGTAATAAACCAGATATGAAACAAGGTTTAAAAAAAAAAAACTCACAAGTGACCAGATGAATATTTAAGTGTGCAAATTATTTTCCTGTTTCACGTTCTTGAAACATTCTGACCCAAACACACAGATGAAAAGCACACAGAGCCGAATGATAGCCATATCCATTGAAGTGAGACCCAAGGGCAGATCTAGTCATGGGCATGGGGGGACAATGCCCCCCTAAATACCCTGACTGCCCCACCAAGCATGATGGCATGCAAAACAAGATACTGTATTTCAAATTAAACTAAAGTAGCGTTTTAAAATGATTTGAAACACTACTACTACACTACTAAACCAACAGCATTTCATCATTGAAAACAGAAAACTCTGAGTCAGACCTTTAGCTTTAGGCATGCTGCGTGTCTACTAACGTGTCTACTAACAACTGATGTTATTATTGATGCTTAATTCCCTTAATACAAGTCTGTTAACTGAAAATGGTATGGGGGCGGCTTCATCGCCCATGGTGTTAAAGCGACACGGGCGATGAAGCCGCCCCCATACCATTTTCTCCTGCCCCCCAATTGGGAGATGTTTATCCGCCCCTGGTGAGACCCCTGGAGTGTCAGACGCTGGTCTTTAGTCAGCAGAGTGCGACGGGGGGTAGTTCTACTTTAGAACGGGGTGAGAGCAGTAGCTCCGGGAGGCTTACATCTTTGAAACAGGCGCCCCACAAACATGTTGTTTATCCACCAGTTTCCCCTCCAAGGCACTGGGGCTCATTGTGTGTGTGTGTGTGCTAGCCATGTCTGCTGATTATAAGCAACATTTCATTGGGGGGCTTGATTCTAAAGTGTACAGTGTAAAGTGCTTCCTGAACCAGTGGGTTCTTCACATCAAGGAACCTCAGATTAACATGTAACTATCCACACTCGTCATTCTGAAAATATTTTGTGCCTTCTACCAAATATTTCAATTCAATTAATTCATTCATGTGTTTTTAAATTGCAAATGCACAACCTCACAATGTGTCACTGGGAGCTTGTAGATCAGCTATTTTCATTTTCTGCTATTTTCTTTTGTGATTTCATATAGACCTTAGCCACTTGTTCCTCTTCCAAATCCGTCGACAAGTCCTGATGCATGCAGTGGGAAAATATGTGTGACATTTATATTTTTAAAACAATGCTATATCATAACGGAACACTATTGGTGAGGAGGTTTGTCTTGTCCTTCACGCTATGCTTAGCTGTGATTGGACCATAGCGGTTTAGGGAAGGGGCTTACAGAAAGGTCAATTGTAAATCTGTACACAATGTTGATTAAGCGACTCATTTTTACAGGCTAAATCATAACGATGGGAGCAGCTCGGGCGCCCAGTGTTGGTGCCAGGCGTTTATTGTTGGGTTTAAACCATTTTGTCCTGACCCTCGATTTGAGTTTCTGACATCAGATTATACAGTAGTTCCTTACACCAGATTATAGCTGCAGCAACATTATAGCTTTTGACGCTAGATTCTACACTAGTTTCCGACAATAGATTATAGTTATTGACACTAAATTATAGTTTCTGATGCTAGGATCTACTTTTTGACAGTAGAATCTAGAAAAAGGTTGTTTTTTTTACACTAGATTCTATAGTTTCTGACACTAGATCTGTGTTCCTGTGTCAGTGATGCCAACATATTTCAAGCCAAGGACCACCAGAATTATCCATATTTGGCTGCAGACCCCCCCCCATCTGAAAACATGTTGTTCTAGAGATCCCGAGAAGCAAAAAATATGAGTTAAAAATGTTTGCGATTTGCAGCACATTTTCACAATTTTTCAAAAATAGCAGAGCTACAAGCTCATATCGCGCCACTCGGTGGCGCGATATGAGCTTGTAGATCTGCTATTTTTCAACAGATAAAACACCAAAACGCGTTCAGGACACAAAGGGTTTAAACAGCTGATCCAACATGCCTGCTGGCAGATGGAGAGAGACAGAGAGAGAGAGATGGATGTCCATTTAATGTGGTCAGGAATGAAGGGCAGGGAGAGAGGAGAGGGATGCTGGATGAATGTCCATCTAATGTGGTCATAATGAAGGGCAGAATGAGAGGTGGGGGATTGCACAGGGGACGATGCAATCGAGGCTCATTTGAGCTCTAACCTGGCTGTATTCGGTAACATGTCATTGGTTCGACCTCCCGTTAGTCCAAACAACAATGAATGGCCTACCAACCCCATCTCTAAACCCCAACCCTAAACATGACTGCAGTGCATGTTCGCCAACGTTTTGAAGTTAAGTTGTACGTTGTTTTTGAAATCCTTGCCGTTAATATAGTGGTGTCAAGTGCATTAACCGTTATGTGTCCTGAACGCATTTTGGTGTTCAAAGCATTATGTTACTAGACTGACTTCAGTCTAAATACTGAATTGAAATGAAGTGCTCGTTTCACTTCAGTATTTAGACTGAAGTTGCTCTCTACCACAGCAGTTTTGGGATGGGCGGGATCAAAGCAGCAGTCTTCACGGTGATTGGTTCATACCAACCCATATCAATATTGGGAAAGCAGACGACGTTGATGTCATTATTATGCTAATGCGTTAGCATTAGCATAATAATGACGTCGCTAACTAAACAAACACAGCCGACGAGCGTTACTAGCAGTAAAATATGTCGGATGATGATGTTTATAAAACCTAAAGCCTGACGCTTCTTTAAAGAATAATAAAGTGAAACGAAGTGAGTGACAGGGCTGTTGGCCAATCAGGTGCTGAGCATGGATTTCCAACCGACAAACGGCCCCAAAGGCAACGAGGCCAGTCCTTGAATCACAAAGAAAAAATAAGGTAGTATTTTTACGGTGCTGATTCAGGGCTGAGCCAGGCTATTATGTTACACTTAAGCTATTGAAAAATATCAGACCTACAAGCTCACAACTGTGAGCTTGTAGCTCTGATTTTTTGAAAAATTGTGAAAATGTGATGCAAATCTTTGAATATATATTCTTTTGGAAGGAAATATTTTTGAACTAAAATCGTTGCTTCTAGGGGATCCCCGAGAACAACATAGATAATTCTGGGGGTCCTTGGCATGAAATATGTTGAGCATCACTGACACAGGAACATAGAATTTTCAGAAATCTGTCAGAAACTAGAAACTAGTGTCCTTTTCACAATTTTTCAAAAATAGCAGATCTACAAACTCATAGCACGCACCGAGTGGCGCGCTATGAGTTTGTAGATCTGCCATTTTTCAATAGCTAAAGCATTACATGATGCTTAGAACACCAAAATGCGATAACAGTACACAAAGGGTTAAGGCCTAGAGTTCCATGGCGGGATTTCTGCTCTGGTTTTGGTAAAATATTAAGTAGTTCCGGTCATGTTTTGAGGGTCACTGGGGTCACACAGTAAAAGTAAATGACATGCCACCCACGCCTCGAAGAAAACCAAGTCCATTCTATGCGCTACCGCATTCTTTTGGTCATGATAGTTTTAATTGGTTTTAGAGTGCTGTGTTTTCTAGTTTTGTATTTGTTTGTATTGACAACTGTGCAGGCGGGTGATTATTCATTTGGCACCCTCCCCAAACAGCACAACCTTGTACCAGTTTAGATATATGCCAAGAACAGGGTGTCTAGGGTTCATGGGCTCATTGTAATGCTGTTCTTGTTTTCTCAACTGTGTTTGTGCATTCTATGTATTTTGTGACATGCCCTTCTGTTTTGTGAAAAGTTTGTGTTTTGACCCTCGGGGCTACCATAGTTAGTTTTTGTTTTGGAAAAAGACACAGACCTGGATTTGGAGATGGCATCTTAAGCAGTGCCGATGTTTACGGTAATATTGCTGGGGTCACGTCAGTCTGAAGCACTCATTTATTCTTCAAAGATTGAAACCTGCACAGCTGTGACGAATACAGAGCCACCACCTCAGGCCTGGTTATTTGCATGAAGTTATTTATTCTTTTTTTTTTTTTTTTTTGCTTTTCATGTCACGTATCCTGGGGCCGTTCTTTTTTCGTATTTATTCGACTACAAATGATCACAAATGAAGTTTTATTCAAATGAACTTGAATAAAGTTTGAGCCAGTCAGGCCAGCGAATGGAGGCAGTCGTACTGTCTCTCTCTCTCTCTCTATCCCACACACACACACAAGGTTAAATGCCACAAGATGTCAGCAATTTCGGGTTCTGCTCGAGCGAAAAATCGCGGCCTCCTTCCCTTTGAAAAGCCTCTTTACCATTACAGGCTTTCTGAGCGTATAGGTAAATGTCATGGTTAATTTGTCAGCAGGAATTGTATTTGGTCAGGGTGTTTGCATAAACAGCCCTTAATGGTTTTAGTCCGTAAATTGTGCACACACGTGCGCGCAGGCGCACGCACGCGCACACACACACACACACACACACACACACACACACGCACACACACACGCACGCACGCGCACACGCACACGCACACACAGGACTACTGTATGCCACGGCCAAAGCATTCCCCTCTCTTTTCAAATGTAATTAGGGCCAGACTATACAAGCATGTCATATCATGACTGCCAAATGGCTTTTTCTCCTCTTTTTTAATGCTTTGGGAAATGGTCTTTGCTGCTCATTAAAATAGTTGTGTTACATTCTGTAAATGGCAGGCTGTAACGTTTACGCTGTCGCGGTGCGCAGGATCGGTTCGCTCCGGATTAACAGCGTCTGCTAAAAGATTATATATACATTGTAAACTGTAATGGTAAATTGTTCCTGCATGGGCCAATACATGAACACATCGTTGGATTCAGATATCCCTCTTTGATAAATGTCTTATTATTGTTATTATTATTAGTATTTATTTTGAGTTGTGCAACCACTACATGGTCTGGTGTCCCTATGTCCCTATGTTTAGCATACCAAGTATACCCCTATGTTTAGAGTCCCAACTATGTCCCTATGTTTAGAGTCTCAACTATGTTTAGAGTACTATGTCCCTATGTTTAGCATACTATGTCCCCATGTTTATAATACCAGCTAGGTCTCTATGTTTATAGTCCAAACTATGTCCCTATGTTTAGAGTACCAACTATGTCCCTATGTTTAGACTACCAACTATGTCCCTATGTTTAGACTACCAACTATGTCCCTATGTTTAGACTACCAACTATGTCCCTATGTTTAGACTACCAACTATGTCCCTATGTTTAGACTACCAACTATGTCCCTATGTTTAGACTACCAACTATGTCCCTATGTTTAGACTACCAACTATGTCCCTATGTTTAGCCACCAAACATGTCCCTGTGTTTAGACTACCAACTATGTCCTTATGTTTAGCCTACCAAACATGTCCCTGTGTTTAGACTACCAACTATGTCCCTATGTTTAGCCACCAAACATGTCCCTGTGTTTAGACTACCAACTATGTCCCATTGTCCCGGTTTAGAGCACCAACTATGTCCCTATATATGTTTAGAGTACCAACTAAGTCCCTATGTTAATGTACCAACTGTGTCCCTATGTTTAGACTGCCAATTATGTCCCTAGCAAAAGGGGGCAGTGTTTCACCAAACAGACAGCACCACTTTTCTTCGCCAACTTCTACTGTGCGTTGTATATTTGCTTTGCTTGGTCGAATTAGTTAATGTGTCGGAGCCATAATGATTTATGTTTAACATAGTTGAGTGTCACAGTATGCCTCTGTGGTTTTAACTTCACATGAAGAACGGCACCACATGTTGTTTGCCTCCATTGGCACCACATGTTGTTTCATCAACATCGAATAGTAGCTTTTGATTGAATTATAGCTCAACATCTGAAATGAATTCACTGCAAGCGCACACGCATTTAAGACACAGTCATTTGAAAGTGTGCTTGCACATTTTGCTGTACGTGGGCATTTTTACTCTCTGACACACACACGCACACACACACACACGCACACACACACACACGCACACACACACACACGCGCGCGCGGTCCCTAGGCTTTACATTTAAGCGTTAAACCACTGAAGCAGATCACATTAGTGGCCCTTTTCTACGGTCAGGTTACGGTCTCTCGCGTGTCTGTCTCTGCTATTAGCCGTTTATATGATCTCTTATTCACATGCCGCTGGCGTCTCCCAACAGATGTGACGAGGGCGGTCAGCACTGACAGCGTCTCTCCATCACACTCCCACGCCAAAAGGCAGCGGCGATGGCTTTTCCAGTAAAACCGGACACGTACCGCACTGCATGCATCAACCACTTCCGTTTCATCATCAAGGAGAATAATGCTATACGGAGGCTTCGATTAAGTGAATTATGAGTTTACCTTGAGGTGTGTTGGGTCCGGAACAGTCCGGGGGCATAAAGCTAAAGGTCTGACTCAGAGAGTTTTCTGTTTTCCATGATGAAATGCTGTTGGTTTGGTGGTGCCACAGCTGTAGTTAGTTAGTGAGTTAGTCAGTTAGTTAGTCAGTGAGGACATTTTAGCCCCACGGACCCCAAAACTAAAGTTTTCTTTTGCTTTTGTGCATCCTCTAGTTGTGTAGACTTGGGCCAATTCAGACGATGAATATCTTAACTCTTGAGAGTGTAAAAATGAAAGGGTGCATTTGGTTTCATTTTTACGTTCTCAAGAGTTACATGTGGTTAACCAACTTAGTCTGGGGACCACCTGGAACCCTCTCAGGGACCACTGGTGGTCCCCGGGCCACTCTTGTTCTGGGAAATCGTGCATTTGTTTCATTTGACCCAAGCTCTCTCTCTCTTTCTCTCTCTCTCTCTCCCTGTCCCCCAGGTATTCTGTGCTTCCCAACGGGAAGCCCCCGCGGCCGGGGGAGGAGGAGAAGGTGTGTCTGCGGGCCGACACAGAGTCTCTCGAGTCCTGCTTATGACGGGGCTCCAGCTCCTCCGCCTCGTCTCCCAGCGGCCACCGTCGCCGCCGCCGCCGTCCGCCGCGCCGCCGCCTGCGCCGATGCCACCATCACCACCGCGCCGATGCCACCATCACCACCGCGCGGCGGCGGTCCCAAACGCCGCAGCAGCAGCAGCGCTGCAGCCGCCTCCGCCTGGTCATCGGACGTACACAACTGACCCCGACGAAAAATAAAACTGAGATGACAAAACTCTGATATACTGTCAGGATCCCTGCATCCAGAGGAGGAGGAGGACAACTAGAACACTACGACCGCGAGCGTTCCGAAACGTTCCGAAAAGTCTGGAGATCGGTACGAACGTTCAAAAAAAAAATCTGGTGTCTTAACAACTCTATGGCTTGTGAAAATCACACAGCGTGGGTTTGTTTGGTAGGACAACCAGCGAAGGAGGAGGTGGAACGCGTTCGAATAGGGGCGGTTCTCGTTCTGGCTCTCCCGTCCGATTCCCATCGAGGAGCGTCTGTCCGTTCCGCCTCGCGGGGACGGAGCTGGACGCTCGCTAGGGCCAGAGCTTCGGAAATTGGTTCTCTGGCGTTGAGAGAGAGAGAGGCAGAGAGAGAGAGAGAGAGAGAGAGATGTTGGGTGTGTTGGCCCTGTCTGTCTGTCCGTCTGTCTGTTGGGCGCTTGCAGGGGCGGATATAACATTTCCCAATTGGGGGGGGGGGGGGGGGGGGGGGGCAGGAGAAAATGGTTTGGGGGCAGCTTCAAAAGTGTAAATGGGCGATGAACCCGCACCCATACCATTTTTGGTTACAGGACTTCTATTAGTCGAGTAAAGCATCAATAATAACATCAGTTGTTGTTGAAGTTGCAACAGACACGCAGCATGCATAAAGCTAAAGGTCTGACTCAGAGAGTTTTCTGTTTTCAATGATGAAATGCTGTTGGTTTAGTGGTAATTTTAAATATAAGCACTTTAATTTGAAATATCTTGGGTTGTTTTGCAAACCATCGTGTTTGGTGGGGCAGACTGGGCATTTAGGGGGGCACCCCCCCCCCCCCCCCCCCTCCATGCCCATGCCTAGATCTGCCCCTGGGTGCTTGATTGATCCCAGAGATCCCAGATGTGAGGGAAGATGGACGGACAGACGGACGGACGGACGGACGGGTGTCCTTGGGAGTGTGTGTGTGTGTGTGTGTGTGTGTGTGTGTGTGTGTGTGTGTGTGTGTGTGTGTGTGTGTGTGTGTGTGTGTGTGTGTGTGTGTGTGTGTGTGTGTGTGTTCTCTCAGTAGCAGGAGCATGGCAAACGACACCGTCACAGCAGGTGGCGTGTGATTAGTGAGCGACCGCAGAGGGACGGAGGGAGGGAGTCTGGAGGTGAACGACGTTGCCAAAGTTATTTGACCTTGTTCCTTCTTTTCTTCTCTTTTCTTTTCTTTTTTTTTTCTTTTCTTTGTAAGATTGCGAGACGGTACACGGTGTTTGTTTTGCAAAAAGGGAAAAAGGAATATTGATTTTTAAGATTTTCCTTTCATAAAGATGTCCCCCGGTAAAACGATACTGTTATAACATTTTTTTTGCCAAAATGTTCTTCTTCAGATGTCAAGTAAGCTTTATTGATCAAAGGCTTCGGTGCTTCGTTAATGCACCTGGTGATTCAGAGGCTACATAATGGAACGTGTTTCCCGTTTCTCTTTTGTGAAGTTTTGTGAGAAGGAATTCAAGGGAAATTTAAAGTGCATTACCGTGGATCTAACTCAATCAATCAGCTAGTGTGTGTGTGTGTGTGTGTGTGTGTGTGTGTGTGTGTGTGTGCGTGTGTGTGTGTGTGTGTGTGTGTGAGTATATAATAATCGAGGTTAATGAGGTAGTGGTTCCAGTGTAAAACAAAAGCAAATGGACCCGCACTGTTCCATTTGGGTTAATTTCACGCTCTCAGTAGTTGAATTAGCGTTAAACAGCTGCATTAATTAATTTAAAAGGAGTCTGCACAATCAGAGAATGTAGAAGAATTGCTATTTCAATCAATCTTTCCTTCGTCAATAGAGCATGGAAATGAAGACAGAATCGTAAACGGCGATAACCAAATCTATTCTTTAGTTTGGGGTCTGAGATAGCCTGGGTAAACAGACAACATGCATTTGCTAGGTCTGAGAGGCTAATGTCATCAAATAATAAGGCTTTGACACTGTATGAAATAGGTCTAATGGGGAATTCCACCCATTTTCACCATTTTACTGTGTCATTCATTAAAGAGGAATTCCAAAAGAAGGCAGCTTGGACTCCTCATGCATTGAAGGAAGCATGAGGCCAGTCCGCTGCCTCCCCAGGTTGGTGGAGGGTGTGTAGAGCCCAGGATCACATTAGGAATTGGCACTGGGTGAAAAAATGGGCTACAAAATCGTGGGGAAAAAAATATATATAAAAAAAAGAGGAATTCCACCCATTTTCAATATTTTACTATGTCATTGATACCTTCAAGGTGTTGGGTGGACATGGTAAAAAAAAAGTTCCCCCATTCTGTGTTCCCAAGAAATGGAGGTCTGAAGAAAGCCACTAACATGGTGAGACATCTTGATGATATCATCAAGATGTATTCTCACCATGTTAATGGATTTCCTTAGACGCTTCTTTTTTTATGAGAGCGTACAAATGGAACC